>VDFB02056351.1:4528863-4610713 GCA_007258455.2 Sequoia sempervirens | reverse complement strand
GATTCAATATGGGCAGAATGACTCAATCCTTTCAAGGCTATTGCTATACATGTTATGCTTTTGGACATAAAGCTAACTAGTGCAGATAAGGGATAAATTCAAATTAGTTTGGTCAAAAACATGTTGTGTGCTATGCTTGCAACAAACTAGGGCATATCTCAAAATTCTGTAGAAGCAAAAATGGAAAGAAACTCAATCCAAAACTAAAGAAAAAATTTATGAATAAAGTGGATCCTACTAAAGTAAGAAAGGAAATGGAAAATATTTGGAAGAAAAAGGAAGAACCTAAGAATAAGGATGAATTAGATGCATTTGTACCTACAACTAGTACAAATACTTCTAAAAATTGAACCCAATAATGGTTTTAGGGGGAGCAGTTACAGAGATATCTAACAAACCCCCAATATAAGAACTTTCAAGTAGTGACACAAATATATGTGACATAGAATGGCATTATAAAGCCATTGAAAAATATCCTGACTAAAAAAGTGCAAATTTGGAAGTTTACAAATATTTTTAGGGTTTACAGTGTATTTCACAAGTGTCTATCAGCTTTTTGAAGTAAAATGTATTTAATGAAAATTAGGGTAAATCAATAAAGCATAAAGTGAAAACTCAAGTTGAATTAAATCAATTTTACACATCAAAAGAAAGCAGAGTGAGCTGAAGCAAGGTGAAGGTGATTTAGTGTACTTGGCATCAAACCCAAGTTCAGTCGAAGCTTGAAAGAGATATTTATAGTTATTATTTTTTTCATGGTTTGAATTGGAAGAAATTATCATAAGCATATTTAGAAGAATTGATGAAATATGACCACACCAATTGTTGTTGAGACCTCTAAAAAACCCTCACCTAGGTTCAAAAGATATTCATGGAAAGTTTAGGAAATGGACCCCATGGGTGCATTTTCACAAATACAAGTAGTGTTTTTCCTACTGAAGATACCAAGACCTACATTCACACAAACTGGAAGAATTTGACCATCAAGAACTCATGAATCATTGGGAAAAGGAATTGTCAAGAGATGGTTACTCCATGAAGCCAAAATATGAAAAAATAGTATTAAAGAAACTAGATGTATGGAATAGCTTCCCATAATTTTATGGTGAGATGTTCACAAAAATTGTGAGGATGGCACTTAGTAGAGTGTATGAAAAATCTGTATGGACAAGTGTTGGTGGAATGATTACTAAGGAAGTAATTAGGGTCGTAACTGGTCTCTGTTATATTGGACCTATACCAATGCTGAAAGTTGTAAAGAATGATGTGGTCATGAAGCTAATTAGTGTCACATATGATGGAAGAGAACTGAAAACAAAGCCCGTCACAAACTTGGCTGTGAGGTACGTTGTTGTTATGATTGGTTAGAAAATCTATTTTGAAAATTGAGGAAATTTAGTGTCAGCTACAACAATTCATACTACACATGAAAATGGTGGTCAATAGAAGGGATTTTGATTTGTGTGAGTTGCTTCGGTAGCAACTTATGGATAAGCTGAACTAGACTAAAACAAATAAATATCTTTTCAATTTTGGCTCATTGGTGGTTTGCTTGTTATTTTACTTCTTGAGGGAGCTTCCTGGAAGGAAGAATATCATATGGGATCATAGCAAATTGGTAGCACATCAGGTATTTGAACATTTGCATAGTCTTGAAGACTACAAGGTACAAATTAATGCTCTTACTACATTATTTGTAGTTTTCCAAAACAATATGTGTGAGAGGTAGAGTTCTAAGAAGCTTGGTGAAGAAATAGGAAAAAGATATAACCTTGCTAGTGTCTACTGATGAATGTATTATTGACACAGTAGAACTAAGATCTCTATGGATAACTCCTCTTAGATATTAAATAGAGGAATAAGTAGCTAAAGGACTAATTGAAATATTTTTGAATAGTCCTAAGGATCCTACTTAACCCCAACATGGTACTTATGAAGATAAGTTTTTTGAAGTGCATTTGGAGACTTTAGCACCACAAAGGGCTAAAAGGGTAAAAAAAAATGTTGAGGAATATTTCAATCTACATACATTGTATAAGGATGATGTTGATCAACTTAGGGGATTTGTAGATGAAAGAAGGGCTAGATCAGTTGATGTCCCCTTCAGGCTTAGGAAATCAGGAAGAGCATCTTCCACCACTTCCTTTACATTACTAACAACTCTTGGTGCAACTGCTACAGTGAAAGGAAAGCAAGTAGTACAAAGTTCCCCTATAGTAGTTAACATAACTGCCTCCTCCATACCTAGCACTAGGGCATCTAAGAAAAGGGATGTACCCCTTGTACTATCTGTAAGATGGGAAATTTCTACCAACATAGATCTAGTGACAACCATAGCACCATCTAAGCTAGAAATCCAATCTAAACAAGATAAAAAAATCAAAATAAAGGAGAAAAATCAAAGTAAACAAATAATACACTCCTAATATTGAAGTTGAATCACTTCTCTTGTCTCTCCTCAAGCTACCTTTACAAATTTTCCCTTAGATCGTGAAGTGTGTATGCAAATTCCTGCAAAAAATAATCATGAAAGTTAGAGATAAGTGGTTGTTAAATTGAAAATGAAGGAGAAAGGCTTCTTTTATAGACATCCATTTGAATGGATGAACAATATTAAGCTTCTAGAAAGATTTCAAAATCAACAAATGAGAAGACAAGCAACATAGAGGAGTGGAGGTTACGAAATTAAGGGTCAAGATTAAGAAGAGGCTAGAGTCAATTGATGACTGAGATTCAAAAATGAGATAGTGGAGGGAGATAAAGGAGAAAATAAATAATAAAATTATTTATTTCATGAGAAAGGAATCTTTGGACAAGTGGAGCATAAATAATTTATTTAAATTATTCATTTGAGGAAAAGGCAAGTGGGGCATTTAATTAAAATGATTTATTTAACCATTTTAATTAAATGGGAAGAAATAGAGAAATGGAATTAAATAATTAATTTGGATTAATTATTTAATGGAGGAGAAATGTTAAAAGATAGTCAAAAACTTTAAAATTTATTTGACTATAGAAGAATTAAAAGATTAATGAATAGAAAAACAATTAATAATTATTATTTGACTATAGACGAGCAGTGAAAGATAATTAATTAAATAAATAATAATTTATTTAATTATTAAAGAAAAAGGGGATTAGTGATGCAATTAATTTTATTTAATTGATTGTAGTATAATAAAGATCAAGAGATGAATTAATTAAATAATTAAAAATTATTTAATTAATAGAGGAATGTGATTAAGGATAACTAAACAATTAAAATCATTTAATTATGTGAAGATGAAGAACAAGAAAAATGACACTCGTAGACCAAGACATTTTTCAATATCTACATTTTTCCCCTCTTTGACATAATGTTGTTCATTGCATTGTGCCAAAGAATTCAGTCAAAAGATGCCTTGGTAAAAGCAAGGTAGAGGTATGCCCCCTTGAAAAAAAATTCAAAATAAGAAAAAGAGATTATTCCAAAAAGCCACTTTGATTTCATTGATATGAGAAGAATTCAACTTGCGGGCCATCAGGATGATTGTGGATGCAAGATGTTAATGCGAAGAAGATGGATGTTAGCATGGATAATGACAAAGAAGATGAAATTTTAGACAAGAGAGGAAAAAGGATGGACTTTCATGCTTTTATATTTGTCATCATTGGGCATTAAAATTGTCGCAAATGGAGCATAAACGCCATGAAATGAAATAGACCAAGGTGTGCAAGGTGACTATTTATGAGAGACAAACAGTCAAAACACAATGCCAAAAGACAAGGAATGCATTGGCTCATGCTAAGTGTTGATGGTGTTTTCTGCACAACAACTCAGACAAGATATGTAAGTATCTTATCTCTCTTGAAAGGAAAATCTCTATCAACAAGCCTCAAGAGATAACTCTAAGGTCTCTAATGTCAGGTCTTGACAATGCATAAACAACTCGGTGATAATGTGAAAATGCTGGTAATCACAAGGGGCCTTACAAATGAACAATGTTGGAAGTGTATTTTCATTAGATGCAACAATATGGTGATGCTTTCAGTCCTAAAACTAACCCAGATTCAAAAAAAAAAAAAGAGATAAGGTTTTTAGAGAGATTCAACTCTAAACTAACTCCTACGATCAATCACAATAATGATGAATGTTGCAAATGGACATATCTCCAATAAAACCAATCTTTGCTTGATCAAGGACAAGCCCACAACTCTGTAGAAATGGTACAATCTTCTTAGGAAATTGAAGATTTTTAGACTATGAATATTCATCCACATACCCAGTTACTAGCGCAATGTAAACAAGCATCCACAGTTGAACTTAACACAAAATAAGGCCCAGACTAACTTTACACAACAAATTACAATAAAAAAATTGCTAAAAGTATGGACCGGAGATCGATCAACATCATTAACATTTTACCATTATTGCAAAAAAATTGAAATCTAACATCTAACATTGAGAATTGAGAACAAGAAACCATAAATTATCAAAGTGTAACACAAAGCTTGCCAAATCAACAATCCAATTGCATTAACTTCTGTAGCATTACATAACAATTTCCAGTCTCTCATCTCTCCTACAACTACTTACTTCTCTAACTTAGCCAATTCTGGCTTTTACATCCTCTAATCAGCTATTCTATCCCCTAAATCTAACCCTTTTACAAATGAGAAGGCACTAGCCTTTTATAGAAAATTAAATTTTGAATCAATGGCCAAGATTTAATTCACCCAATGGCTACAATTGCACTTCTAGAAGCATCAAGTTGTTACATTTAATTTGGGAGCTCATGGTAAATCATCATCCAATTGCATAAAAGTAGTTAAATCATGGAACAATGAGAAAACAATATTATGCCAGCTTGTCATTAATGAAAATTCTAATTGGATGATGAAATCAGTTTCACATGTCTTCCAGAAAGTCTTTCTAGCTATAAATAGTTAGGGCATAGATTCATATGCAGGCCCCACTTTTAAAATTTGAATTGAACTCTTTGAGATTTCCCTTTTGGCACAAATCCATATGCAAGTCCCCCTTTTAATATTTATTTAATCCTGAAAAATAGATATCATCATTAGTAGATCACATGTTATAAATCCAATCCAAATTAAGCTTGAATAAAATTTTGGCCTTTAAAAAAGAACTTACATTTTTTATGGAAACTTTCCATTTTCAGAAATTTTTCCATTTTGGGAAATTTTTATTTTTGATATTTTTTTTTCATCTCAAGAATTTCATTTTCGGGGAACATTTTAAAATTTCAAGAAAAATTTCATTTTGGAAAAAATTTCATTTCGAGAAAATTCCCATTTTGGAAAATTTTGGGTTTTGAGGGGTCTTGGAATTTTCCAAAAATGGAATGTTTTGGATTTTGAGGGGTTCATGGAAATTTCGGGATTTTCCATTAGGGACGGAAATACCCAAATTCCCTACAAGGTCAAAATCCCCTAAACCTCATAATATTTTTTCTAGAAGGAATTTTCAAAAAGTTCAAAAAGCAACCCTACCTAATTTTTTGTCCTCTATCCATGGGTGCTAAAAAAGAAAATTTCCAGTTTTGGAAAAAATTGGGATTTTGAGGGGGTCTTGGAAATTTCAAAAAATGGAAAATTTGGGGATTTCCAGGGGGAAATCCTCCAATTCCCTGGGTCAAAATCCCCTAAACTCCATAACTTTTTTTCCAGAAGGAATTTTCAAAAAGTTCAAAAAGAAACCCAACCTAATTTTTCGTCCTTTATCCACAGGTGCAAAAAAGATTTACATATAACATTGAAAATTCACTTCAAAATCTTCATTTTCAAATTCCAAGATAGAAGAATTTCCCCTAGAGCATCAAAATATTGTCCTCATCAAACCCAGTCTAGACTTAATCCCAAAATAACCTCCCAAGAAGAGCAAAACCAAAATTTTACCAAGCCAAGAGGCAGAGATGCAAAACAAAAAAGAGGGTCCCCACTTCCGGTGGGGCGTGTGTGTGAAAATTGCACAACACTAAGGATCCAATTGTCCTAGTTTTTTTACCAAGACAAACCAAAAACAACAAGAAAAGAAAATAAATCATGATCCATCATCACCCCTCTAAATCAATGACAGGACATCCTCGAGGTAGCTATTAACATGACCCAAAAACTAATAAAAAAGATAAGAAAAATTCAAACCAACAAAGTGTTTGCTAAAGAGATAATGTTTGTTGATAGGGTTGATAAGATTAATTGATTAGATTGATTAGGCTAATGAAGATGACCAACATAACCAATTGATTGTTGATTGATAGGTTGACAAAGGTGGATTGTTTGATTTGATTGATTATGCCTAGTTTCAGGAAAGACACATTCTGAATAAGGCAAGGTTAATTTGACCACGATGACAAGATTGAATTGACCAAGTGACGAACTTCAATTGATTTGATAAAGTTTGATTGATATGATTGACCAATGTGATGATGCTTGGTTTTAGGAAAGATGTATCCTTTTTGAGGCAAGTAACACATCCGATAAAGTTGACCAAGTGGCCATTTTGATAAATACCTAACTGCAAGAAGGACATATCCTGCTTAAGGAAAATGACAAAATTGACCAATGACAATGTCTAATCTTAGGAAGGACACATCCTGATAAGAGACAAGTGATAAGATTGAATGAGACAAAGCACATAATGCCCCATTTCGATATAAGACCAATGATTTGATTGTTGATAAAGTAATTGATTGTTTGAAGATTAAATATTTGTTGGATATGTTTGTCTGTTGATTTGTGATTTGTTTTAAATAATGATTACTTGCAGAAAAAGATAGAACTAGACTAGAAAAACCCTAAAGGAATGATGTAGGCCTCAGGGGCTCATCGATTGATGGCCTTACCTATGTTATACATGCAAAGACCTTGTAGTTTGACATGACTTGACTTTGTTTTATTTGACAAAGGACTAAGTCATGATTTTATTTGAGAAAACCTAAAAGGACTGACCTAATGTCTCAGGGGCCTATTGAAGATGAGCCTTGCCTATGTAGCAAATGCATAGGGACAATGTAGTTCAACCATACTAACAAAAATTGACCCAGACTTGGACTTTGACTCTGTTCTTGAAAGTTTTGAAGTTTTATGATATTTTTGGATTTTGAAGGTTTTATGATTTTTTTTGGATTTTGATGTTCTTATGATTTTTTTGGATTTTTATGTTTTATAATTTTTTTGGATTTTGATGTCTTTATGAAAGGTGATACCATGTATTGGATCCCTTGAAGACATAAGTAAAGGAATTTTGCCCAGTTAGGTGTAGGACCAATTTATTACATGTGTGAGGGGAATCACCGAAAAAATGCAAATGATACTAAATGTCGGTGGTTTTTAGGCCATGGAAAGGATGATGAAGCTTTATTATGGATGATATGGGAAAATGGATGAGCGAGGGGTGAAAGACTCAGTAGAGTGATGGTAGATAGAGGAGCATAGACCAACTACACATGGTGATTTTTTTTTTAGGTTTTCACCATGGTACTTATCCAAAGCACCACCGAAGTGGTTTGCACTTTTGGATGAATTATTTATCTTTAATATTTTTTTTTTTGAATTTTTAATGGGATACTTTGAGAATCAAGTGTAATATTTGTGAAGATGCATGTTGTTGATGGGCTTAAGCAATGGTTCACCTTCAAGAGTAGAGAGTTGATAAGCACCGGATCCATATGCTACTGTAATGATGCCTTGATTTTGTTAGGATGACCTTGCTAGATGAAAGGACATTATTTGGATGAGGAGAGAAAGTGGAAAATATGAAGGATGATAGATGTGGCAGATGAAAGAGGCTATGGTATGATCCATAATGTGCACACTACATGGGCCATCAGGCTTTAGAAAAAAAGGAGTTTGGGCGGCCAATGAGCTATAGGACATTAAGGGGTCACCATCAAAGGTACATTGAAAAACATTGCCAATGGAAGTGGAAAGCTATGATGGGTGTGTGAGTATGGATGGATGGAATGTGATATATGGAATGAGTGAAAGTGATGGTGGAGACATTGAATCAACAAGCTCTTCTTTTAGCATTCTGCTTTGATAGATGCCCCTAGTTATTTTTGATGGTGATGCATAGTTGGATATCAATTCTTTCTTACATTCATTCTTTTGATAGATGCCCCAGGTTATTTTTTATGAAGAGGCATAATTTTGCTTTCTTTCAGTCTTGACTTTTATTTGTATCTTTGACTCATCTAATAGCTTTTGAATTTGGCTAAAGGACTTTTCTTGAGCATTATTTATTTGTATTCTAGATCTCCATTTGTGAAAGGAACTTTCACCTTTAATTATTGAGCTTTATCCTTGTTCTTTTCTTGAGATATGACTTGTTGATCCATGTCTATGATGCACATGCATGTGAGTGAGATGGGTGAGATGGATGTAGTGACAAGGATGTTTGGTGTATGAAAAGGAGTGGAAATTCCATCAATGGAGTCTTTGTGACTATACTTTTTGGTATTGTTAGTGTAAACAATTATTTTGGCCAACCAAATGCTCTTCAACTCTTCTAGGGTTTTTCATCCTAAAAGGAGAGAGATGGGCCAAAATGCTAATGTTTACATTCAAATTATATGAAATGAGGGATGAATTGTGTCTAAATTTAATGTCCTAAGTGCAATAAATTGATAATAGAAATGGATTATTGATTTAAAACCTAAGAAGTGCAACTGGTTTGAAAACACATTATGATATGCAAACATGTGATAAATGACCAAGAAATGCAAAAAAAACTAAAAAGAAAGTTTTGAAACAAAATGTGTACATATGGATATTGAAAATAGATGGCATGAAGGTCTAAATTCCTAATAAAACTGATGAAGTCAATTGAGACACTTAGGCCAGTCTGGGTGACTTAGTCTGAGTTTCAGGAAAAACTATCTGGAAACCAGTTTCTACCAAATGGGTATTCAGATATACAAAAATCATTGAAAATCTGGTCCAATGGGACTAATTCTCCCAAGGTGGTGACTTAGTCCACTTTTGAATATTTGAAAATTCAAAAGTGGAAACAAATGCCCTAGGTCTGCACTTCAGTTTCCTATAGGTGTCCGCTTTTGAAACTCTAAGTTTCGGTTTTGAAAATGACTTTTTGCTGATATTTTAACTTGTTGAATGAGGAGAAGACTTGAGAAACATTTCAACTTGATCTCTAATGATTTCCAAGCCTCCAATATCCCTAAATCTACAAACACGCAAGAAGAGAAGAAAAAATGTTGAATGTTAGGGCATGGGGGTTTGCCTTGGTCAAACCCCTTTTAGGTAATTAAACCAAAATGATGAAAGAATGGAATGAAACATGCAATAATGGAGTTTATTACCTTTACATGATGTTTTATCTTGAATTTCTACAGCAATGGATGGAGAATCTTGCTCTTGAATGCTTTAGGAAGCTAAATTCTAGCTTGCTTGACTTGAAAACATGATGAGTGATGAATAATAATGAGTTATGATTTAAGATGAGTTAAGAGATTAGAAAGAGATTGGAGAGATGTAAAATTAGGATAAAAACACTTATTTATACAATTGTGTTTCTTAGTAACTTAATGATACCTCATCATAGGTCGACATAAGGTGTTAAAGAATAAAAACCCGAAAGAAATTTGAATTAATGTTGATTTTTGTGCCAAATGGGACTAAGTCACCCCTATGGGTGACTTGGTCCACCTCGTATATTTTGAGTGTATTTTAGATATTAATATGTATTAAATGTTGTTTATCAGGTTCTTCTTCAACAAGACACTTAATTAAGTCCTATAAGCCCATAAAGGGGCCATTTAAAACATAAGAAAGGTGTAAATATTGATGACAAAACTAGGAAAGAGTGAAAGTTTATTACAAGACTTTACAACACTTTGAAATAGGTCTTGATAAACTTATTTAGGTGAATTATAACATTATGGTGCTAGAAAAGTGTGAAGATGTGTTATGTACAACATCTTACAACACTCTTGCAAGACATCAATAAAGGTATTTTATTCAATTTGGAAGGGTCCAAGACCTAGTAAGGATGTGTAAACACCTCTCAACACTAAATCAAGGCCTCATTAAGTCCAATTTGTCATCAATTATTCCCAAATCAAGCAAAGTATACACTTTTTGGCAACACCTTTAGTGTCAAAGGAAGCTTGCACATCCTTAATGACTTGGCAAGATGACTTAGTAGCAGCAATAGTACAAAATGCATATCATAGCCCAGGGTAGGTGGAATGGAAGGGTGGTGATTGGATATATTCTATGGGTTAGGATCACAAAGAATGGGTTATCAAACATGGGGCTATTATGGACATGAAAATATTAGGTGGCAACAGATAGGGAAAAGGAAAATATATCATCAGGATCCTAAAAGGTTTCAATCCAAGCACAACCATCTTTTTGTGATCCTTCTGTAGTTGTCTTGACATCAATGTTGGAAGTATAAACCTTGTTAGTGGCATTATCATTGTCTTTTGTTGGGAAATTACTCATATGATATTCTCCATATCCCATATCATGGACTTGGACCTTAGGGTTTGATAGTGTGGTAAATTATGGAGTGGATGATTTTATGAGGTCATATGGATCAAAGTAGTGGGATGGAGTGGAAGATGAGGCTTCTCAATTTACAGGCACTTGAAACTCTACAGTTCCTTTTAGGTTGGTGCAATACTAAAAGGGATCAGGATCACCTAGAATGGTAATTTTAGTGCCATTATGTGGGAACTTGAGGCATTGGTGGTATGTGGATGGTATATCCTTCATGGCATTAATCCATGGGTAGCCAAGGAGAAGGTTGTAGTGTAAATCTAGATCCAAGACATGAAACATTGTGTTTTGTGTAGCTGGACCAACTTTTATGGGAAGCGAGATGACTCCTTTAGACAAATGTTTAGCATCATCATAAGCTTTGATAACAATTTTCTTGGTTTGATTTATGCAATTCTCAGAGTATCCAAATGGTTTAACTAATTTTAGGGAGAAAATGTTTAGACCTACTCCACCATCTACCAGGACTCATCTGATCTTATATTTATTTACGTAGAATTCTAAGTGTAAGGGATCATTATGATTAGACTTTTGTGTGGTGAAGTCTTGTTCAGAAAAGGTGACATGATGTGGCATAGCTAGGTATCCAACCATGGTCTGAAATTCATTGACATCTAAATTGGTGGGTATGAATGCTTCTTGCAAGGATTTATCATGGATAGCTCTATGTTGAGGGGATATGTGGAGGAGTTCCAAGATAGAAATCTATGCAGGAGTCTTCCCTAGCTAGCCTAGGAGACTGTACTAGCTTTTTGGTTGTGGATTGGAAGGAGGTCTTGGAAGATTTACCTTGGCTCTACGAGTGGTGACAACACACTCTGAACTTTTCTTGTTTATGGTAATGGTGGCAATGCGATCATCAAAGGGTCTTACATTAAGGATAATAGTGCTATAATCATGTTTGACATTGTTATAATTGGCACTATTGTTATTCCCTGAACTGGAGGATTTTATTTTGTCATGATCTTGCAAGGGATTTTTAAATATGGTATGATCAATATTTGTCTTTCCTTGTGAATTGTCTATTGAAATGATTCCCTATTCAATGAGGACTTGAATGACATTTTTGAGTGTCCAACATCTAGATATTTTATGTCCTTTTTCTGTGGTGGTATTCACAATATTCATCTTCATTCCACCGTCGGGTTTGAACAATGAGGGTTCTTAGTTTTTGATGTTTGGTAGTTGGATGACATTATATTGCAAGAGTTTCTTTAGTATTGATTCAACAAGTTCACCCAATTGGGTGTATATTCTCTTGGCACGGAGAGGACCTCTATGTTGTTGGCTTTTTTGGATTATGTTCAATGCTTTACCTTGACCTTGTGCATGGGTATTTGATGTGTTTGGTGTGTTTTATGAGGAAGGAACTTTGAGGTGAATGGTAGGACCTTTGTTTATCACTTTCACATTGAAAACCCCATCATTAGTGACATTCTTATTGTGGGACCAATATTTTCTTTTGTCATTATTGGGCTTTGGAGTCTCCTTGTGTACTTTGACTAGTCCATTTGCAACAAGACCTTTTTCAATAAGGACAAATTTCTCAAGGATTTCATCAAAAGTCATGCAACATTGGATTTGAATTCCACTCATAATTTCTCCGTTAAGGTTTTCTACAAACATGGTGACTAGTTGTTTCTCAAGAATGTGACAAGGGAACTAGCTAGCTAGACTTCACCATATTTGGTAAAATAACGTAAGTGACTCCCCTTCTTCTTGTTTAGTTGTACATAATGTTGCGAGGGTCATGTCACTTTCAATGTTAAAGGAAAAGTGATTAATGAATTTATCAACCAATTCACCCAATGTTCTAATCCCTAGAGGAAGGTGTGTGAACCAATCTAGGGTTGACCCCGTGACGGTACATGGAAATAGTCTCATCAAGTAAGTAGGGTCATATGAAACTTTCATACATGCCATATTAAATTCTCATATATGTTCCACTAGATCTCCTTTCCCTTTGTAATTGGGTAAAATTTATTTTGTGATGTGAGGGGGAAAGGGCGACATGCAGATATTTCTATCAAATGTATAGGGGCACAATTCCTCCATGGAATAAGTGTTCTTGTTGGTTCCCAATTGCATGTTTGTCATTTGTTTTTGGATGGCTTATATTTTTTGCATCAAGGTATTCACAAGAGATGGTGTTTTGTTGGTTTTATTTGGTGTTATGATGTTGGTGTTGAGGTCATATGTTGGATTTGGTTGTGAATTTTCATTCCGTGGCATAGGACCTTGGTTGCCTTATTGATATTGATGTGTAAATGTGGTATTTGTGTTGGTTTTATTTGGAGGGAAATTGGCATTTAGATTGGTCCCAAAGGTCATGTTTGTATTTGTTATGGCATTTTGAAATTGTGGTGTGGGCCCTGATTTGTTCCTTGGATTTGAAAGGTTGGTCCTTTATTCATGTTTTGGAAAGATGGTGTGGGTCATTGATTGATATTTGAAAATGTAGGTCCTTGATTGGTATTTGAGAATGATGTGGTAGGTCATTGATTGGTGTTTGAGAATGTAGGTCCTTGCAATGTAGGAGTGATCCCTTGGTTGATGTTTTGATTTGGTATTTTTTGTGGGACAATGTGAATTCTCCTAGGTTTGTTTGGTTGATTTTGATTTGATGAGGGTGAGCTTTGAAATTGGAATGATGGACCTTAATTCATGTTTTAAAGTGTAGGTGTGGGACCTTAGTTTTCATTGTGAGGTAAAGGTGTGGGACCTTGTGATGTAGGACCTTGGTTTATGTTTTGAAAAAGAGGATTCATGAAGTTCTTACCCATGGACTTTAATAAGCTTCCAAATGTGAAATTTTGTCCTTGTGTTGTCACATGAGTCATCTTTTTTCCAAGAGTGGGAATACTAGGGATATGTGTGGTAGTGGTTTACATGCGTGTTGTTGTCCCAAGTGGTATATTTGACATTTGTTGTAAAGATGGAATCCCTAATGCAAATGGATTTTGTGTTAAAGATCCAAGATACTGAGAGGGGGGGTGAATTGATATCTTCTTAAATTTTATGATCAGATACTATCCAATTATTCCAATCCAAATAGTAGTTGAAATAAATAAAAGCATGAACATAACATAAGATCAAAGAACATAAGAACACCAAGATTTTTTTATGTAGAAAACCTAAATGGGAAAAACCATGGTAAGTGTTAGCTCACAATATTGTATAACCAGTTATAGAATATTGCAAAAATGGGCGGCTCATTGCTAGGACTCATTGTCCAAAAACAAAGGCTCATTGCCTACAAAATTACAACAATTGAATGGCTTTCAACTAGAAAATGAATTGACAAAGTACACCTAATGAGTACAGATTCAGTTCCAGATAAAGCTCAATAAATGGACTTAGCACATTTCATCATGTTCACACTGCTTTACTTCATCATACAAATCAAACACACCTTCTTCAAAAAATTTCTAATATATATACCCCATCTCTTTGTAAGCACCAATTAGGTCAGCCTAATTAGATGCACTTCATATTTACCAAAAATACCATATGTCAGCTACAAGCTTAGAAAAAGATAACCCACATGCTTCAACAAGTCGACATGGACCTAAAATAGGTCTCACATATATCTGCAGAAAAAAACTATTTTCACCTTTACACAATTCATCAAAGAAGTTGACCAGGAATAGATTTCAAACCAAAAAGCAAAAACATTTTGTATGAGTACCAGATATGTGAAATCTCGAATGTACGTGCTCACAACACCTACAAGACATTTCCAAAATCCGTAAGCAATAGTGATCATTGGAAAAAAAATGTGGATCAAAATACTAAAGGATTTAAGCAAAATATCAGTTCAGATACCAGACTAGAATACCAGAGTAACTTTAGACTTGATCTTGCAGTTGCAACTCATATATCATGGTGGCATCAATGACAAACAAAAAGTAACAAAAAATGAGATGTTATTCTTCATTTTTCCAACAATCTCCCCCTTTGTCATTGATGGAAACATGTGCCAAAACCAAAAAGGAATATATATAGAATTCTCTATTTACAATACTTCTCCCCCTAACACCAACATTTCACCACTTCACTCCCCCTTTGACATTAAGGACAAAGGGTGTGCCAAGAATAACTGAAAAAACATTAAAGCAAAGAAAACAAAGAAATATATATCAACTGGAAGATGATGAGCCTTGAAGCTGCTTCAAAATACCTTCCCATACTATTTTTCCTTTTTCTCAACCTTCCTTTGTTGTAGCTAACATCTTGTTTAGAGATTCCAACTCTATCAAAGTTTCTTTAGCACTGTTTGGAGTATCAGGAATCAGTTTTATCTTTTGAATCCTTCTAGAGCAAGGTAGAGCCTCTCCAACCAAAGTGTATTCCATTCTTACAATTTCACTTAATAGACTGAATTTTCTAATAATTTATTCTTTTTGTTTCTGCAAGGCAAAGAAATTTTCTCTATGTGCAATAATGGCCTTCCATATTGATTTTTCTTTATCTTTAGATACACTATAAGTACTAAAAAATAGTAGACAACTGGGACTCAATGGAATCCATGACAATCTTGATATTCTAAGGGGCATCCAACCACTTTAGGAAATAAGATAGAACAACATCTGCCTCAGATTCAAAAACCTTCACCTCTTCCAAACTCTTCTCGACACAAGAATGTGCAAGAGCACATTTTTCTTGTAAAGCCAATAGTCTTTTCTCCACCAATTTTTCTTCTATCTCTTGTCTTGTCTTTTCATTAAGTCCAGAGGAATACTCCTTGAAGGAGTCTAACAATAATCTCAAATTTTCAATGGGGGCGAGGGATGTATCAATGGATGTACTGGGCATAGCTTCCTATAATACTTTCAGAGCATATTCTATCAGTTCCATTCCCTTTTGATGTGTCTCAAGAAGTTATTTTCTTTCGGATTCTTGCATAGCATCACCCAACACAACTTTATGTACTGGAGACATATTTTCCACATCAACATATCCTTCAATCAAAGGGAGTTTCAAAATTTCCTACAGAATAATTAGTTGAAATATAATTTTCTTACATCGAAAACCTTTCAGTACATCACCACTAGAAGACGAATCACCAGGATGCTTCAATGATTTTACAATCTATTTTTCTTCATTTTTCCTAGAGGATTCCACAACTATCTTTTCTTCCTCTCCCTTTTCCTTTTCTTTATCTTCCTCTACTACCTCTTCTTCTTCCTCTTTCTTTCCATCCTTTTCACCTTCATCTTCATCTTTATCTTTATCATTATAATTATTGTTTTCTTCCTCATTTCCATCTTTTTCATCTCTATTCCAATCTTCCTTAGGATTGTCTTGACCTTTTTCTTCATTTCCATGTCCATCCTCTTCAGTATTGTCTTTATTTTCTTCATCATTACCTTTCTCTTTTCACCTTTTTCCTCTTCAGTATGCTCCATAGGAGCATCATTATGTATCTCAGGCTCATCTTCTCCCTCATTTTTCTCATTAACTTCATCACCAATATTAATTTCAACATCAAAATTATCAGGAATGTCTGCATTACCTATACCCAGAGGAACATTTTCAATAGCATTTTCAGTAATAGCATCATTATCGGTTTTGAGCATACCATACTTTTCTACTATTTCCTAGATTACCTTTATTGTTTCCTTTCTGAGTTTCTTTGTCAATTTCTTATTTCTTGTCATCAACATATTCACTCTACTCTTCATCTCAAACATTTCAACATAGATATTCTTTAGAGATTCCAGATTATCAGGGGTCAAGGAGGACCCAATCTTATTATATGTTGCATTTCTAATCTATTCTTGAAACACAATGGCCTCAAATCTCCTTTTCATTAGATCATCCCACATGATTTTAGGAACATCTTTCTTTATGTTATCCCATTTGACCTCTAAGACAATAACATGTTGAATAACAACCAAAAGCAATGTTTTCTTGTCTTCTTCTCCAACTTTATCATAGAATTTAGTTGTGGGTTGGAGCAAGTTCTCAAAATTCAACAAAACATTAAGAGTTGGATCAAGTTTATATCGGGGGCCAGAACTTATTAGAATATCTTGTGTATCTTTATGGTTAGTAGAGGTCTCACCACCTACCTTAGCCTTCTTTGATTTAGGCTTGGTGTGCACAAGTATACCGAAATCATGTTATTCTTTGTCTTCGGATGAAGACACAATGTTTACTCTTTTAGAACCAACAACTTCTATAGATGCACCTTCACCGGAGGGTAAGCCTTTTTCTCCTTACCATCTTTGCTTCAGGATCTTCTTCTTCTTCATCCTGATCATCAGTAACACTAAGATTCTTCTCTCTTGTTTCCTTTTATTTCTTTCTTCTCTTTGCAGGGGCAATCAGAGGGGTCTCTTTCCTCTTCCTAGATCTTGTGATAGGTCCGGAGGAAACATGATCTTTTCCCTTATAAACAGTACTAGTTTCATTCTTTGATGTAGGGACTATGGAGGATTTTGTAGGGGTATTCCTTTTGGATCTCCTAGGACTAGATGATTCTACTTCCAGTTGTGCTCCTCTAGCTCTTCCAAGAGAAATTTCCTCATTAGTGAAACCAACATCTTTAAGTGTTTTCTCACTTTCTTCCTAATCTTAGGCTTCTGTTCTTCCATGTGAATTTCCATAAATTTTTCAACATATGTCCCAATTCTAGGTTCATTGGGATCCTTTGGATTCTTTAGCAATATTTTCTCATAACCTTCAACTTCTTCTTTTGTTATTTCATATCCAAGAGGATGAATCTAGATAGTTCAAGGTTTTATAGCCTCAATCATACATTCATTAGTGGAGACATGAAATATGATATCATTCTTATACTTTTCCATAATTTTTCTTAGAATTCTATCCCTTTATTTCATATTTCTATTAAATATAGCAAAGAATTTTTTCAAATCATTTTCTTGAGCGTCCATATTTCCTAGACTGTGCAAATAATAAAAAAATTGATGGCCCACTAGCCTAGATGGGTTCCAGAATACTTCTTCACTTTTTTTGGAAACCTCTTCATGATGTAAAACAATAAACATATGATTAACGAACCAAACTTAAAGGCATACTTCTTTTCCTTTGTTTTCATTATGTTCTCTAACAATTTCAATCAAAGAAGCTCACAAAGATCATAATCTACATCTTTCACCACCATATCAAATCCCGTATAGATTGTTGTGGCTGAAACAAAATTCTCTTTGTTTGTGAAATATATCTTATGACCTATCATGAGAGATGCATACTTTACTGCTGGATTAGTAATTTTTTTTGTTGCAAGAGCTCTTTTATAGTATTTGGCTCTTGTAAGTTCTTCTACAACCTCATTCTTTACAGATTTTATAATGGAAACTATACCTTTGTCC
This sequence comes from Sequoia sempervirens, assembly GCA_007258455.2. Lineage (NCBI taxonomy): Eukaryota > Viridiplantae > Streptophyta > Pinopsida > Cupressales > Cupressaceae > Sequoia > Sequoia sempervirens. Next base: position 4,592,852 of record VDFB02056351.1, on the reverse strand, counting down.
CATAACCTAGTAACAGACCTAATCGCTTCCTTCATTATAAGATGCGGCCAGTCAGTCCACATAAATTTGTCATGGATTCTGCTTAGAACTAACTTCACAAATTTTTCATCATAGTTGAAATTAGGGAAATTGTTCCAGATGTCCAACCTTTTATCAACCACATTCAAATACTCAAGTTTTATCCTCAAGTCATCACTAGTAAGCTCATCTCTCCAGATATCAATTAGCTTTACATGATTTTATTTCCAATTTTACCCATTGAATCATCATCCTAGTATCCTCAATCGACATTACACCATGTGGAATTGATGAAAATGCACACATGGGATCATCTTCAAAAAAATTTGAAGAGTACTTTCTATAAGAGGGCCTCCACCTCTCTAATACTTTCACAACTATAGGAGTTTCCATTTTACAGGTTCTAAATTCAAGCAACTTAGCCAAAGCAAAAAAAGAAAAATTGTTCAGAAGATATAAATACCTCTTTCTACACATAGATCCGTAACTAGGGTTTCCATAGCTTGAACTCTAATTTTCTTTAGGAATGCTCCAAAAGGTCTTCAAATTCTCCAAATGCTTGAATGAAAAAAATGCCTTGATAATTTTCTTTATAAAAGAACAATTTTCCCTAATCCACATTTATTGCGGTAGACTCCAAAAATTTGCTAAAAACTCTTTTCTTTTACATAGATTGATCCTAATTTTCTCTGCAAAGAATCATCCCTTCACATTTTCTACCGGTTCCTTTTCCAGAACTTCTGAAAACTCAATCTTCACCTCTCTTCCTTGTGCCAGCCTCTGACATGCCTTTTATTTAGAGGGTTCTTACAATGTTCTGATAAAGCTCCCCCTACGACATTGCTAGGTCTAGTTACCGAATAAATTGTCTATACCAGATGAGGACACAAACTCATCAGTTGTCTTTGATTCTTCTTTCTCTAAATCTTTCTCGTCTCTTGCTTAATCTCATCTTTTTCAACCTTCTTCATAGATTCATTCTTTTCTACCAGATTTGTTTCCTTTCTCTTCTTGCTTTTGCAGACTCTTGATACATGTCTCAATTTTTTGCAGTTGTACGATACAATATTCCTTTGATTAGATTGATTTCCATTGACTCTTGTTCTGCATTGGTTAGCTTTATGTCCATACTTGTTGTAGGTATAGTAGTACCCATTGAAATACTAACTCATTCCTCTTACATTAAACTAATTCATCATCATGGTCCAACATTCACTTGCTCTATGTCCATTTCTTTTTCATCCAAAACATTGACCAGAGAAAGGAACAGGGAATTGATTCATCCTACTTCTACATTCGGTTTCCTTGTGACCAAATCTATTGCATGAAAAAAAAATTCCATTGAAAGAAAGGTACCTTTGTGCATTAGGTTGTCTCACCCGAGGGATCCTAACAGATTTCTTTGAATTTTCTTTCTACTTACCTTTATTCAGAGTCTTTTGATCATTCACAGTCTTAGAACTTTCACCTACATCATTTACCATACCACCTTTATCTTTACTTGGTTTTTGTCCTGCAATTAATTTATCAAGACTTTCTGAGCTAGATCTAAAATTGTTTTCACAGAGTTTCGCCTTCTCCAGATCCACTTTCAAGTTCACAATTTCTTGTTCAATCTTGGTGCAATCTTCAGACTTGCTTTGTACCAACTTGTTTAGAAACTCTTCAATCCTTTTCTTCTCTTCCACTTGCACTTTCAGACCAGTAACCTCTTCATTTTTCTTCTTTAATTGATTAGTTACTTCCTTATACTTGTCTTTGAAATTTTTTAATTGCTCCTTATGTTTCTAGACACATTCATTCACTTCCTCAAGATTCTCCTTTAGATATTTGTTTTCTCTTTCAACTTTATCAAGATCCTCAAGAGTAGTCTGGAGCTCTCCTTTTTCATCCATTTCTTCAATCTTTAGGATCTCCCTCAAGTTGTTAGGCTTAATCAAAGGAACCTTTCTCTGATACCAATTGTTAAAGATCCAAGATACTAATAAGGGGGGTGAATCAGTATCTTCTTAAATTTTCTAATCAAATACCATCCAATTATTCCAATGCAAACATTAGCAAAAATAAATAAAAGCATAGATAGAATATAAGATCACATAACACAAGAACACCTAGATTTTTTACATGGAAAACCCAAATGGGAAAAACCACGGTGAGTGTTAACTCACAATATTGTATAATCAACTATAGAATATTACAAAAATGGGTGGCTCATTGCTAGGACTCACTGTCTAGAAACAAAGGCTCACTTCCTACATAATTACAATGATTGAATGGCTTTTAGCCAGAAAATGAACTGACATAGTACAAATAATGAGTGCATATTCAATTCCAGATAAAGCTCAATAAACAGACTTAGCACATTTCATCGTGTTCGCATTGCTTCATTTCAGTGCACAAATAACACACACCTTCTTCAAAATGTTGTCTATTATATACACCCCATCTCTTCACAGGCATCAATTAGGTCGGCCTAATTAGATGCACTTCATATTTACCAAAAATAGCGTATGTTGGCTACAAGCTTTGAAATAGATAGCCTGCATGCTTCAACAAGTCGACATGAACATAAAATAGGTCACACATATATCTACATAACAAAACTATTTTCACCTTTACACAATTCATCAAAGAGGTCAACCAGGAATAGATTTCAAACCAAAAATAAAAAACATTCTATACGAGCACCAAATACATGAAATCTCAAATGTACATGCTCCCAACATCTATAAGCCAATTCCCAAAGCTGCAAGCAACCATGATCATAAAAAAAAAATGTAGATCAAAATACTAGAGGATTTAAGCAAAATACAGGTTTAGATACCATACTAGAATACCAGCGTAACTTTAGACTTGATCTTGTAGTTGCAACTCATATATCATGGTGGCATTAATGAAAAACAAAAAGTAACAAAAAATGAGATGTTCTTCATTTTTTCAACAATTTGAGTATCTCCTTCCATAATTGTGGAGACATCAAATCCTTGAGGAATTTTAGCACCTTTTTTGGATAGTACATAGAAGAATCTATTAGGATTAGTACTAATGAGCTCATCAACCATGCATAAAATCCTTGGATCTTGGTACGCTCTTTCAATATCTTTGGGAGTCATTTTCTTGTTGAATTCGTCTAGACTTAGATTGTCCAATGTGTTGGTTGGGTCTCTTTATGGTTTTTCTCTTCATGGAGTAGATTGGTTTGAGTTTGATCCAAAGTTAGTGTCATGATGTGGACTAGAAAATGGGTCATTTAAGGAATTCATGTCCTTTCTTTTAGTTCGTGACCTTGTTTCCACCATGTAAGACTTGCAAGTTTGGAAGGTAATGCAAGGCGATAATGAAGCTAAACTATGTTTTTGGGATTTTTTTGGTTATAAGGATGCAAGGTGATCATGCAAGGATAATAATTAAAGGATGAAGCTAAATGAAACTAATGAATGCAAAGGATACCAAAGGTAGACTAAGTAATGATCAAGGATAATGCTAAGATGACTAGATGATGCCAAGTTAATGATCAAAGGTAGAGGTGTAACTAAGGCTAAGATGAAGTTAAGCTTATTTTTGTGTTTTTGGGATATAAGGATGCAAAGTAGTCTAACATTAAGGAGTGATAGGATGATAATGATGCTATAGTCAAAAGGGTATGGTGTGAAGCTAAATGAGCCTATCAAGATGATTCTAAGGATATGAACCTTAAGATTTAATAAAAAGGATTAAAACCAAGCTATTGTAGGTCCAAGATAGCTAAACCAAATGTCATTGACCTTTGTGATTCAACCAAGATAATGGTTTTGATAAAGTGAGTCTAAAATAGGACACAAGTTTGAGACTCAAGTGTTGATCAAGATTACAATGACAAAGTTTGATAAAATAAAAGATGAAGGTCAATGATAGGTTGGATAAGAAACCATGGACTATTTTTAAGGCTTAGTAATCTTCCTATGTCTAAAATTTTAAAGGTAAGTGCAACCTAAGGTCTAGGATTAATTTATGCAAGGAAAAAGGATGAAGAAAGAAACCTAGAATGCAATGTAATCCTAAATGGAGGGGATGGAATGGATTGGTAATGTTTTGCAAGTCTCTACTTTATAAGTTAATATCACTATTATGATGAATTGATTCTATTTTTTATAAGGATTTTGTGAATTTTTGGTAATTAGGCAATTGTGGCACTATTTTTCTCAGATGCATCATTCTAGTTGTGAGTTTTTGATGATCAGTTGTGGCACTGTATTAAGCAGTTGCAATTCAAAATTTTAGTTGTGTTTTTATGGTAACATATGTGGCACATAATTGTAGTTGCAGGTATGTTCTAATCAGTTGCGGTTCACATAATGTTGATTTTGCAATTTGATGGTTTTGACCTAGTTGTCAAATGGGTTTTTTACTGGTTTTGATGAGATTTTGTGAGATGAAGTTTGGAAAACAAAAAAAATAGTCACAAACACTTGTTTTGGTCTAATTTTGAGTGTGAAAATGTTTGATTTCAATGTAAATAAAGACACTCATAAACAACATGCACAACCTAGGCTAGAAAAGATACCACTCATCGAGTCCCTACTTGGATTTCTCTAACCACTTAAACAAGGCAGACAACTAGAGACTTGATGGCACTAACTCCCCCTTACATGGCACACACTTCTCAAGAACACTAAGTCTCATTCCCCAAAGAGTAATTTCTTCCTCTACACTTGAATAGTGAAGACGTAGGGTGGCTTTAGAATGAACATTCCTGCACCAACAAGTGAATGGATTTTTGGCCTCTAAAATAAGGGTTCTCGGTGAATACCTAGGGACGTGGCACCTCGTGAGCATCCAGTAAGCCACTTAAGGCTTTAATCACTCTACTAGGGGCTCTTATACATTTTATGGTAGGTACCCTGTTTCAAGTGACACTGTACAACTAAGGCCTACATACCATAAGGACTTGATAGTTTAGTCTTATCTATTTATATATCAGCCCAAGTGAAAAATCGATTGGATTCACCTTCAAGTTCTCTGTATGGATGTGTCTCTTAGGCATGCCCCTTTAAAGGTAAACAAAAGTGAGACTAGTACATTTTTTTTTATCTCCTGGATTGCACGAAGCACAAGGAGAGAGAATACACACCTTTTTCTCACACTCACATGGGGTTCATTTTAATTCCAAATCAAAATATGTGGGTGTGGACACGAAAAAAGTAACCCTTCTACTTTTTCTCATGTTTAGGACCTCGTGGTGATTTTGGCTTGATTTTACATTGATTTAATGTTGTAATGTAGCCAACACATTCACATTAGGTCTTGGGTCCTTGAGAATAAATAAGAATTATATGATGTCTTGTAAAAGTGTTGTGAAGTGTTGTAACCCACTTTCACACTTTTCTAGGACCTTTTCATTATAATTCACCTAAACAACTCCTTTTTATCATTTACTAAGTCTTATTTCAAAGTGTTGTAAAGAGTTGTAAAAAAATGTCATGCTTCTCTAGGCTTGTCATCAATAATTTGACCCTTTCATATGTTTAAATGGCCCCTTAATGCACTTTTTGGCCCTACTTAAGTGTGTTTCAGAGAATAATTTCGTTAAACATCATTAAGTACACTTTAATTCCTGACACCCAATAAAATTGCCTTGGTGGGACCAAGTCCACCTGGGGTGACTTAGTTGCACTAGGCACAAAAAAAATAAATTATTTTAAATTTTTGTCGAGATATTATTCTCTTAACCTTGAGGTCAGCTTGTGATGTGTTATTTTTGGGAAATTTTGTAAAATCAAGTATAAATAAAGGCTTTTCCTCTCATTTCCACCCCCATTCATCTAATACATTCACTCATACATTAGCATACATTCATTCTCAAAGCATTGTAGGCATTATCAAGCATCTATTGAAGCATCTACTTGCATATCTTCAGATTTCTACATCAAGGGTTTAGTGAGTTGTAGAAATTTTTTCATGTTGTTCATTCATCATTCTCTTTCTATTTCATCTCATTTTCAAGGGTTTGATTACCAAATTGGGGTTTGACCAAGGCAAACCCCTATTCAATAACCCTTAACCCTTTTTCCCCTCTTTGCATGTGTTTTTTGTAGGTCTTGTATGCAGATTTGTCAAAGAGAAAGGTGTTAAAAGGTGTTTTCATTTCATCAAATTAATTCAAGTCAACAAAATCCCTAACAAAAGCTTGGAGACCTCTTATAGCCCAATTTTTGTAGAATTAGATTCAGACATCTATCAAGAAGAGAAGTGCAAACTGAAAGCTTCAAATTCCTGACCCAAATTTTTTGAGATTCCCGAGTGGACTAAGTCAACTTCTGTGGTGAATAGTCCCACTGCCAGGCCTGAAAAGTGATTTGTGTATTTCTTAATATCCTTTTGGATGAAACCTATTCCAAAAGAATCTCCCTAAAATAGGACTAAGTCACCCAACTTGGAGTAAGTTTCCTAGTTGGCTTCAACAACAAATTATGTAGGATTCTAGAGCCTCTTTGCATCACATTCTAGTTTCTAGGTGCACCTCTACAGTCTCTCTCATTTTTGTTATTGTTTACTTGCATTCTTAGGTCATTTTACATATCACAATGTGTTTTTAAACAACTTGTATTTCTTAGGTTTTGTATTAGTAATCAACATCTTTTATCAATTTTCTATAGTTAGACATTGTATATAGGTATATTTCATTTGTACTTGCATTAGTTTTGAGTGGGTACATTGCCTATTTTGGCCCATCTCTCTCCTTTTAGGTGAAAAACCCTAGAAGTGTAAGAAAATATTGGGTGTCAAATTCTTTGTCCACATTTTGGTGAACTCGACTTTAGAAAATTTTACTTTTTATTTCAAGTGCATTTACATCCTAGGAATAGCTTGCATCAACATTGCATTAAGTTTTACATTGTTGCATCCCAGGGTTTTAAAAAATGGCATTAGTAAAAATCTCATATAGCTTGCATTTTTGCATTGCATTTCATTAAAAATTCAAAAATATCTGCATTTTCATATTATACCTGCATTTGCAAATTTAAAAATCATAAAATTCCATTTAAAATTTTGAAAATTCTTAAAAAAATGATAACCTAGACTAATTCGCCACATTGAGCAACTTAGTCCACTTGCACATTCTACACTATAATTTATGTCATTTCTAGGTCATTGTCTGCATTTTTGTTTTATAATATTGCACTTCTATTATTGTTTCTAGATTTGTTGTTTTATTCCATTTCTTTCACTTAGTTTCCTTTCATACATTTGCATCATGGCTATGTGTTTTAATAAGCTTTGGATGTTATTAAAACCTTCAGTTAACATGTCAAGTTGTGCCTTTGGAACTAATCCTAATGACATTGAGCTTCCTCATTCTCCTTTAACTCCTTATGCATGTCCTCCTCATGATGTTGACATCATTGGAGAAGATGATGAAAGCATGAATAAGTTCCTAAATGAATGCCTTAACAACCTCAAAGCCAATGCATCCTTTTATCCATCCATGAACCAACAAGGCCTTCCAATAGTATCATCTCTTGATATGTTTGGGTATTTACATCTTGAGACAAACAAATGACCTAAGTTCCCTCCATCAGGTGGACCTAGTTCTTCTAAACAAGCAACCCCTCAACCATTCTATGATAACAAAATCACTAGTACTCCAATCAACCTTGAAGAAACCTATGGCAAAGGTTTTACCATCTTGAGATGACAAGGATGTGACACAACTAAACATGAAATTCATCAACTCTTCAAACAAAATCCAAAATATGATAACACAACAGAGTTAGGATATCAAGATCCTCCTCATGACAACAAGCCTCCTAGAGAATATTGGAGACTTTGTGATGATGGCACGGTGATCTTTGATTCCCCTCCTGATCTAAATGTCCTTCCTCATGAACAACCCTTGCTTGCAAACAATAACAAGGATGATAGGATCAATGTAACGCCCGTCGTGCAAACCCCAGAGAACACACACAATGCAAATAATTTTTTTTTTTAAAAACCATTAAATTGAACATACAATGACATTAACCATAACCACATAGCATAACACATAGCATTAATACACTTGGTTCTCTGGGGCACGTGAGGTTACATTGCAACACTAAACACAATTCAAAATAAAGACTTCAACATAACTATATTCTTTACAATATCCATAAACAAAGATACATCCCATAACCATGATGCGAGTATAATAAACATCGCATAATTACATCCATGATAAATCTCTTAAAAGAGTTACAAAGAGCCTAACTATTACATCATTGATATAATATTACATTACAATTTTCTTTGATAAATGAATTACATTGAATTTCCCAACATGGGGATTGATACAAGTATAATGAAATATGAAGTACAACTGATCACTGGTACAACTCCACTGCGGAAGGCTGAGAAGACATGACGCTGATAGGGAACCCAACGGGTGTGGAGCACGTTCCACCCAACCATGTGAATTACAAGTAACTCACCCCCCGTGCTCAGAGGTGACGAGGAAGTGAACCCGACCATGAATGCCAAACCGACTCAACAACAACATGACACATAACAAGTACAACTCAAAGCATACAATGAACAACCATCAACGTTCACAAATCACATAACAAGTTAAAATTTAATAACTCATCACAATAACAAGAAGTACCACCAATTAACAATCATGAAACAAATTCACAAGAATCAAACACATCATAAAGGTACAATATCTAGAAGAACCGCAACAACATCCAAAATACATTTTCAAATAATTTTGAAACAATAAAAGGTACAAGATTCCATATAAATCTAAACAACCATTCAATATGCAAAACCAGAGGTGACCAAAACCAAGGCAAACAGGTGTCAAGTGGAGAGGGTCATCTCATAGCTCTCATGGGATCCCCTGGTACTTCCTCCAATTGAGGTGCCAGCACCCATCCATGGATTCCCTAGCCCTCGAAAACAACATAAAGATCCAATATCCAGAACACAAGAAACAAGAACAAGGGTGTCTAGTGGACAGTGTCATCGCATGGCCTTACATGAATTTTCCAGACTACCTATCACAAGGTGCCGCCTCCATCTATACATGGATTATCCAGACAACCTAGCTCAAGGAGCCGCCTCCATCTATGGTTATCCAGACATCCTATTTCAAGGTGCCGCCCCATAGGGTTACTCATGCGGAGCCACTTACCTTTCATAGAGACAAGGTAGTGACCTTACCAACCAGGTCTTCCCACCCATCCTTAGCCTTTGGAAGCGCTAACGGCAGGGGTGAGGTGCATGTTTTTATCTTGTTATGTGTTAACTAACCCAACCCACTAGATACATTAATTAAGTTATCACTTATTTAAGGAAACTCTTTCAAGGTGACCACTTGTACACTTGCCCCAAGAAGAGCCACTCTCCCTATGACCCCTAACATAAATCAAAACTAGGCAAGGGTTGTACTATCACGAACAAAACAGATAACTCAAAACATAACAGGCAAGGCGACTCCATCTCGCAAAAGCTCATAATCAAAGTCTCACAAAGTTTCGTACAACCCTTTCAAATTAATGATACCAACATCTTGCCATGTCAAGAGCACATAAAATGACAAACATTCACCAACAATAAGAACAAGCCTTTGGAAGACTCTAAAAGGCTTACACTAGGGTTTCCTCATCAAAGAACTAACAATAGTAACAAGATATCACGAACGAGTTAACAACCATAAGGTAGTGAGTGGCAACATCCCAATGAAATCTTCACAATTAAATTTGATACACTCTCGAGTGGTATCCAAGGGAGACCTCTATTTCTCCTCCTCGGTTACTGAACCATACATTACACAATGATCTTACCATTTGACTCAAAACAAACTTAAACAAGACCAATGATTAACACAACAGAATGATCAACCAATGCACAAACTTAATACAGAAACTAGTCCACTCAAATAAAGAAATCAATCCAACACCGGTATTTTATATAACTATCCCTATAAAAGACTTAAAATCAACCACTAAATGAGTGCAAGAGAGATCGACATATAGAAGATCACCTACTTTTACTTACATAGTGCAAGCACACAATTGAACAAGGCACCTATAACATGCAAAACTCCACTTTCTAATATTTCCAATTTAACTATTCCACTTAGAACTAACCCAATTAAGAATAATACTAATCTATCAATATTTACACAAATTATCAAAAATTGACATAAAGATATCCCCCTCTATTCACTTTACTAAGTCACCCATCAACGCCTCACATAACTCTCCATCTTAACCACATAATAAATTTAATTTATTCCTTTACACTATAACACAAAAGTAATTGTACAATGTGTATTCTAAGTAACCATCTACATGAACAATCTACAAGATATGAAAATACAATAAGATTTTACTATGAAGATTACGACACGAAAATAAAACATATAAGAAATACTATAGAATCCCTTCCTCTAACATTTAAACATATAACAATTACCTAATTATAAACAAACTTGAACATTTTAAAACAATACAAAGCCACGTTCCTAAAATGTAATAAATTACATTAAAAATTAAATAATTAAACTTTCATTTGAATCAATAATATTAAATAATTATAATTTTCATTTTGGATAAATTGCAATTATCATATTTAATAGTAAAATAAATTATAACTATTATTATTCAATAAATTAAATAAATTAAATATAATTATCATGTTTACTAAATTAAACACTCATAATAAAAAATAACATATAATATATATATATATATATATACTAATAATAATATTGATATTATTAAAACTTAGCAAATATATTTAAAATCTATATATATCGAATTTAATATAAAAAACAAAAACTTTATTTACAAAAGGGGTCACGGGCCCCAATCGTTGGACGTAGTCCATAGGACTGCGCACAACAGTCCATGTGACTGCTGTGCGCAGCAATCCTGCATACAGCAGTCCATGCGACTGCTGTACTTGCAGCCAGTGCCCATGGAGAGTGGGGTTGGGAGGTACGGCTGCGCCGTCCCTCCCTTCCCACAATATAATTTTTAAAACAAAACATTAAAGTTTAATTTTGACTTTCTTTCTTTTCTTTTTCTTTTTTATAAACGAAATTTTTAATATTAAAACTTCGTGCACGCATTTCTACAAGGAACTTCGATGAAATAAACACAGAATACAAAATCCGAAAATTATCAAATTAAGTTGATGTCAGGCGTACGACCGATGCAAAATTTAATATAAATATATATAACAATATAAATCAAAAAATATATATAAAACAATATAAATCTAAATCTATATATATATATATATATTTATATATATATTTAAATATACTGAATAAAAATACAGAGATTAAAACAGAGGCAACAACATAAAATAAAGAGCAGAGGGTAGAATAGAGGTAATAGAATAAAATAAGGGCATTGAATACCTTACATATATATTGTATACTTATAAACCCTCAGATGTAATATTTCTAATAAGGAAATCATGTCTTTAATAAACCATTATTGATAAAATGTATATTTCAGAAGCTAGAGGTTCATGATTTGACAGATTGGAGACAATTCTATGGTTTTCTTCCTTCTTTAAAATTTCTAGACTAATATTTTGCACTAGTTTTCAGTTCAAACAATAGTTTTCTATATTCACAAAAATCATTTTTAATAAAGTTTATTTTTCTTTTCTGAAGCAAACAGATAAAAGAAAGGGTACGAGAACAAGACTACGAGAGGAACCTGGAGTCCAATGCAAATCTGAAGATGCCTGCTTGACTTTGATGCCCTCGAACTCGATTCCAACTCTTAGTCCATAATGAACTCCCCAAGACAACACCAGCAGCAGATTGAAGACAAATCTCCTTCCTAAAGCTCTCCTCAGATAATGGCAAAAGATTCAAAACTAATCTCTTCATATTCAAAATACCTCACAATGACTTAAGCCACTTCAACTTTCTCCTCTTCTGTGTGTGTGAGAGAACCTCCAAAAATTCATAATAATCTAGAAATATATTCCCATTTTCTCAAAAACTCACAAAAATCAAAATTAAAAGAAAATCAATTCTTTAAAACTAGCTTTTTCCCAACTCTCAATTCCTATTGGCTCACACTGTCTTTTTATTCTTTTATTTGTTTTATTGCTTTAATTCCTGTTTTGCAACTTTTCTTGCACCTCACATTACATATTTATTTTAAATAAATTATTCTCATAATTATCCACCACCAATTTAATTGATTAAAATAATTAAGCCATATTTAATATTTAATTATTATTTAATTGCAATATATGATTTTCAAAAATAATTAAATTATTTAAATATTTAAATACCATTTAATCCAACATTAAAATTAAATACTTTATTTCAATCATTAAGATAAATCATAACTAATAAAATACCACATTAATCAAACTACAACGACACACGAAACACAAGCCACAATTGACGACAATTACAACAATGAACAATACCAATCAAACGAGACGACCTGACATCATGGGACGGGAGGACTTCATCGTCACCTCTGTATCAACATTTAACCGTTGGGTTATTGGTGCTCACCTTGTCCTGCCGAAGCAGGTGGAATCGAGACTTATACCTGCAAATCCTGCATACAAATGAAGTTGTGTACATGTGCATATATATATAACATTAAAGCATTAAATCAAAATACTACATTGTGAGAAGGAATCGCAACATAACAGGGCACTCGCGAACGAGTGATGCCATATTGTCCTTCATCACACCCATTCTAACAATCATAATCTATCTGATAAAATGACATTCCTAGACTAACAATTCATCTCCTAACATAATTCATTAAATTATTGCATCATAATATATTTCTGAAAATCAACTAACATTACTAACCACAATGTCATATGAAATGCTCATGTCTACTAATGGAATAACAGTATCATCAAAAGTATAACTAACCAAATCACACAATATCATCATCGTCACAAGTAGCAAACAACCGCATTGAAAAATACTAAATCCTACCAGTAAGAGGAGGGGTATTACAATCAATTTGGGTCCTCCTCCTCCTCCTCCTTCTATTCAATAAAATGGTGAATCTAGAAAGCGCAAGAGGCCTTACAAGTTACCAAAACTCAAGTTTCCTCTCCATCCACCACTTGGATGTGAAAGGAAATTGCAAATACTTTTAAACAAAGGAATCATACTATTACCACCCATGAATAGGTTGGTGATCTATCCTAAAGATGCTAATGTTCCACATTGTGCATATCATCGTGTTTTTAGACATAGAAGTGATGAGTGTCGCCAATTGAAAGAAATACTGAGCAAGTATCATTTTGATGTTGATAATTGCTATCCCCTGAACCCGTAATCCACCATCCAACACCTTCTCATGTAATAGTTGTAGAACATTCTCTTCTCACTATTACATAACCTTTCCCATCAACTACCTTGGCTCATTCTTGTCTTGCACTCAGTGGGGGAAAGAAGTTGCTCTAGCCTTGTCCTAGTAATGCATTTTTTCATTGTCCCTTAGCTATGTTATTCACTTTCCGCTTATACCGATTAAGATTGGTAGGTGGATAACTTGTTGGATGGTTGATTCGAATTTTTCTTTCTAGTATTTTGCACTTTCTTTTTCTTTTTCCTTTGTGTGTTTGCATGTGCATAACCTGTTTCCCCGTGATGTTCTATTTGATTGTCTCCTTCTCTTTGTGACATTCCTCTATTTGTACCTTCACTCTTCTATATGTCATACATTGCTTTTTCCTTTCTTTTTCTTTTTCTTGTGTTTTCCTTTTGGGGATGACTCAAGGCACTGAGACATTTCATGTCTCTTTCATGTTGACCCAAAAGGCCCCTTTTCTTTTTATTTTCCTTTTTCTTTTTCTTGTGTTTTCCTTTTTGGGATGATGCAAGGCATTGAGACCGAAATGTCTCTCTCATGTTGACCCAAAAGTTTTTTCATTTTCATTCACCTTTTCTTTTTCATTTTGCTTGTGTTATCCTTTTGGGGATGACACAAAGCTTCGAGATGTATCCTATGTCTCTTAAATGTTTACCCAAATGGATCTTTCTTTTCCTTTGTTTTCTCTATTTTTGTGTCATTCTTCCAATTCTATGTATTTGGGGGATGATGACAATTCTGATCTCTCTAAAAAAAACACTGCAACAAAGAACATATCGACCCCAAATCCATAGATCCCTTATGTGTTTGGTGTTTTTCTTTGGGGGAAACCCCTTCACTTTCTTTTTCCTTTCTCTCACATGACATAGCCTTACATGGAAACATATGAATTGTCATATAAGGGCTTTCCAAGTTGGCTCTCATATCTTCTTTTTGTTTGCATTTTTCCTTTGCTACTTTAAAGTAATTGCTCACAGAACAGTGTGTAGCAATTCCTTTAAAGTGGGGGCATAAATTGGCATTATTCCTTTTGCATTTTTTTCTTTTTCTTGGTTCCTAGTGCAGCCTTCTTACTTCATATGATGTGTTTGTCACTTTGTGGATGACATTGGGTGTCATGAGCGTGATCTATCTTAGCATATTGCATTCCTCTTGGCGGCTTGATGTGATGCACTACATCCCCTAAGTTGTGAATCTTCTATTCTTTGATTGGTCCTCTCTTAGAAACATTAGGCACAATGTTCCCTAAGTTATAGACCTCGAATGAACAAAGAAAGACTCCTTTGAACTTTTCTTTGCATGTAGCATTTTGCATTTGTTATATGGCCACCTTGCATAACATAGCTTGCATGCTTGTGGTGCCATCGCGTTTGTTAATGAGCTACAAGCATAGAAAATTTTTCTTGTCTCATGAAGCTCAGAATGCCATTTTATTTTGTGATGCCTTATTAAAGTTATTAGGGGATATAACTTTGGTATGGTTGAGTGGGAAGCCCATTTCGAGGAATGAATTTCCCTATAGCCACCTATGTGTGTGTGAGTGCATACCATCCATGAGTGTATGTTTCTCACCTTTTAGGCCTTCTCACTAGTGGAAAGCCATGAGTTTTGTACCCTCAGAGTAAGTATACATTTTTCTTTTTGGACAAACAACCTAGATATGATCCACAATGGGATGGAAAAGTGATCAAAGCTTCATTTGACTCTCTTTTTTCCTTATCTTCCTCTTCATTTACATCATTCTCATGTGTGTTTCTTTGTGCTTCTATTTAGTTTTCTATGGGATCTTCATCCTAGGGGGTTGATCATTCCTCTTGATCGTTGTTGTCTCATCTTACTAGCATTAGTTCATTGGAACCCCTCTTGGTTGTGTGTGGATCTACTTTAGTGTGTGTTTGAAGTAGGTTCATCCTCTCACTAAAGTGGGGGATAAATGTGGACACAAAAAAAGTAACCCTTCTACTTTTTCACATTTTTAGGCCCTCCTGGTGATTTTGGCTTGATTTTTCCCTAATTTAATGTTTTAATGTGGCCAACACATTCACATTAGGTTTTAGGTCCTTGAGAATTAATAAGAATTCTATGATTTCTTGTAAAAGTGTTGTGAAGTGTTATAACCCACTTTCACACTTTTCTAGGAACTTTTCATTATAATTCACCTAAATAAATCCTTTTTATGACTTACCAAGTCTTATATTTCAAAGTGTTGTAAAGAGTTGTAACAAACTTTCACGCTTGTCTAGGCTTATCATCAATAATTTGACCCTTTCTTATGTTTAAATGGACCCTTAATGCACTTTCCAACCCTACTTAAGTGTGTTTCAGAGAATAATCCCATTAAAAATCATTAAGTACACTTTAATTCCTGACACCAAGTAAAATTTCCTTGGTGAGACCAAGTTGCCACCTGGGGCTACTTAGTCCCATTGGGCACAAAAATCAAAATTATTTTAAATTTCTAGTAGGAGATTATTCTCTTAACCTTGAGGTTAGCTTGTGATGTGTTATTTTTGAGAAATTTTGTAAAATCAAGTATACATAAAGGGTTTTCCTCTCATTTTCACCCCCATTCATCTAATACATTCACTCATACATTAGCATACATTCATTCTCAAATCATTCTAGGCATTATCAAGCATCTATTGGAGCATCTACTTGCATATCTTCAGATCTCTACATCAAGGGTTTGGTGAGTTGTAACATTTCATGTTGTTCATTCATCATTCTCTTTCTATTTCATTTTATTTTCAAGGTTTTGATTACCAAATTGGGGTTTGACCAAGGAAAACCCCTATTCTCTATCCCTTAACCCTTTTCCCCCTCTTTGCATGTGTGTTTTGTGGGTCTTGTATGCAGATTTGTCAAATAGAAAGGTGTTAAAAGGTGTTTTAATTTCATCAAAGTCATTCAAGTCAACAAAATCCCTAACAGAAGCTTGGAGACCTCTTACAGCTTGATTTCTACATAATCAGATCCAAACATCTGTCAAGAAGAGAAGTGTAGACTAAAAGCTTCAGATTCCTACCCCAAATGTTTTGAGATTCCTAGGTGGAATAAGTCACCATCTATGGAAAATTAGTCCCACTAACGGGCCTGAAAAGTGATTTCTGCATTTCTGAATACCCATTTGGTTGAAACTTATTCCAGCAGAATCTCCCCGAAAAAGGACTAAGTTGCCCAACTTGGAGTAAATGTCCCATTCGGATTCAACAACAAATTCTATAGGATTCTAGAGCCTCTCTACATCACAGTCCAGTCTCTAGGTGCACCTCTCTAGTCTCTTTCATTTTTGTTATTGTTTACTTGCATTCTTAGGTCATTTTGCATATCACAATGTGTTTTCAAAAAATTTACATTTCTTAGGTTTTGCATTAATAATCAACCTCTTTTAGTAGTTTTCTACATTATACATTACATTTAGGTAGATTTAATTTGTACTTGCATTAGTTTTGAGTGGGGACATTTCCCATTTTGGCCCATCTCTCTCCATTTAGGTGAAAAACCCTAGAAGTGTAAGAGAATCTTGGGTGCCAAAATCTTTGTCCACAATAGGCGATTGTAAAAATACCAAAGGAATGCTTTTGATTCTCAAAATCTCCAAGTGGCATGAGAGAAGAGCATATGCATGCAAAAGAAAAATTCCAACCACAAGACGCAAAAAACACTTGCTAATTTTAACCCTTGCTTATGATGAAACAAACAGGTATGTGCAACATCATGATGGGCCAAAAAGCGGCGATATGATTGGTATGTGTAGGGTATGTGGATGATGATTTTTCTTTTACCCAAAATTGATGAAAAGAAAAAGGGGTTTTAAAGGAGATTCTCAACTTTCCACCAATATAAATTAAATGCTTTACTTTGAATTTAATAAATAATTATTATTCATTTTTTATTTGAATTATGTTGACTAAAGTCCTGATTGATAGGTTGATTGAAAAACATCTATATCTTTCAAACGATATCACATTTTTTGAATTCGAAACATGTGTCACATTCTATGCTTCACATACTATAAGATTAAGAAAAATGAATTTCATGAAGTTTTGACCAAGTTAAGGTGGTCAGACATATGAGTTTTTAAAATTTTCAAAAGTTGTAATAAAAAATTCATAATTAATTATTTACTCGGAAAAAAATTACAAAAATATATGCATCACATCGGGAGATGATTCCTCTACTTATATCTAAAATATTATAAAAAAATATTATCATTTTATTGTGGTTAGGGTGGTCAGATAGATACCTACTTC
Organism: Sequoia sempervirens; assembly: GCA_007258455.2. Lineage (NCBI taxonomy): Eukaryota > Viridiplantae > Streptophyta > Pinopsida > Cupressales > Cupressaceae > Sequoia > Sequoia sempervirens. The sequence continues at coordinate 4,575,238 of VDFB02056351.1, read as the reverse complement.
TTATTTTTTCCCTGAAATTGAAGTACTACTGCATTGAAATTTGAAATTTTCACTAAATAGATATTTTTTAAAAATAAACCTAGTAGTTTATAAACTACATTCAATTTTCTACAAATTTTATTCTTACATATTTTTTAAATAATATAGATATCTTATTCAAATTTTTATGTCAAGTTGCTTAACTTTGATTTTATTGAATTTTTTGCCACTTAAGGGCTTGTTTTTTCCATGATGATCCTGCACATACCCAAACACTTGGGTGCTTTTTAATCCAATGACATGTGATGTATGTTCATTTTAAAACTCATGAGTGAACATATGCATTTTTGGTTCATTTTAAACCCTTATGAATGAAAGATGCATGTTCATTTTAACCTTATGAATTTGATGCAACTTTTAGTTGTTGTAAGAAAACAAAATTAATTATCCTTAAACAAAATGATGAAAAGCTCAATTTTTGTTTCTAAAGAAACAATTTTAAAAGCTCCTTCAATCTAATGCCACACGCTAAAAAGAGATGATTAGCACATCAAAACCCTATTCTAATGAAAACCTAAAAGGAAAATTTGAAGAGAACTAAAACCGGAAATATTTATACCTATCAGGTAATTGTGTTGTTCAGGCTATCACTTGCATCACTGTAATGTGTCATTTTGTATCAGTTGCATCACAATTTAAAATCTTGATATCCCACCCTCAGATGCATTGTTGTACATCTCAAATGCATCATCATTTCATACTTGGATTCCCGCCTAACAATTGCATCATTATTCTTAGTGGTTGTGCCATTTCTTCTTAGTTGTGTCACTCGAACCTGTTACATAGCAAAGAAAAAAGAAACATAGACTTTCTTGCAAAAAATCATACTTTCACGTCAGGTTCACCAATGTAAGATGGGAAATTTCTACCAGCATAGATTCTAGTGACAACCACAACACCATCTAAGCTAGAAATCCAATTGAAACTTGAGAGAAAAAAAATCAAAATAAAGGAGAAAAATCAAGGTAAACAAATAATGCACTCCTCATATTGAAGTTGAATCACTTCTCTTGTCTCTCCTTAAGCTTCCTTTGCAAGTGTTCCCTCAGATCGTCAAGTGTGTATGTAAATAACTTCAAACAATAAGCATGAAAGTCAGAGATTAGTGGATATCAAATAAAAAATGGAGGAGGAAGGCTTCTTTTATAGACAACCATTCAAATAGATAGTTAAGATTAAGCTTCTAGAAATATTCCAGGATTGATGGATGAGAAGACATGCAATACAGAGGAGTGGAGGTTACAAAATGAAGAGTCAAGATTAAGTAAGAGCCCAGATTCAATTGATGAATGAGATTCAAAAATGAGATAGTCCTTCATCGTTGGATAGAGCAAGCATTCCTCCCAGCTTGAGTTACATGTTCATCATTGATTTATTTAACCATTTTAATTAAATGGGAAGAAATAGAGAAATGTTAAAAGATAGTCAAATAATTTAAAATTAATTTGACTACAGAAGAATTAAAAGATTAATGAATAGAAAAAAAATTAATAATAATTATTTGACTATAGACAAATATTGAAAGATAAATAATTAAATAAATAAAAATTTATTTAATTACTGAAGAAGGGGATTAGTGATGGGCGGGGGCCCTAGCTCGGTTGGCTAAGTATTTCCGTTGCGGCTCGGCTGGTCACGAGTTCTAGTCTCCCCCGTCCCGTGGTACCGGAGGGCGTGTCGCGCCAGCGCCGCCGGTCACGTTAAAAAGTTTACCAAGCGCACTGCAGTTTATAGGGGGTCGTGCTACCCGATTCCTCTAAAAAAAAAAAAGAAGGGGATTAGTGATGTAATTAATTTTATTTAATTGATCATAGTAGAATAAAGATCAATAGATGAATTAATTAAATAATTAAAAAATATTTAATTAATAGAGTCCAATGTGATCAAGGATAAATAAAAAATTAAAATCATTTAATTATGAAAAGATGAAGACCAAAAAAAATGACACTCGCAGACCAAGACATTTTTCAGTGTCTACACTATCTACAGCCCTCGAAAAGAGAGTAAAGCAAAAGGCTAGCAGGAAAAGAAATTTGAGTGATGCGGTCGAAGAAAAAATAGAATGTGGAGCAAAAGAAGAAAGTCGGTTGAAGAGAAAAAGGAGCAATACCTCATCAAACATTGAAGAAATTGAAACCAAAGATAAGGTTGAGATCTCATTCGATGATGAAGAGACATAAGATGAAATGAAAGCTTTCAAAATCCATGTGCATGAGAAGAATAAGGATAAAGGCACATCATGACCTATGGAGGACATGCCCATCTCTTCTCTGGTAAGAGATAACTCTCCTTTGGAAATGGAAACCCTAGTTAATAACATGCTAGATTTTGAGGTTTTGCTAGCTACTGCTAGACTATTTGATGAAGTTGATAAAAAGAATAAGAAAATAATTATAGATGCTTTTGTTCAATACATGGTTATCTTTAATGAGTCTATGGAATCTAAGGTGACTGACAATGTGTGGGAAGCATTAGTTCATAGAAGGCATGAAGCTATAACCATTGAAGACAAATTCAAATTTGATGCCTTAAACACATATGGATCCTCCTTGTCTGAGAAAGATGTTGCTTCCTTGCTAAAAGAATGTTCCTAGATGTTTAGGGTCAAACAGAGAGTCACTACCTTAATGACTAAAGAAAAGAAAAGTACTAAGAAATTGAGGCAAGAAAGCCTTAAAATAGTTAGAAAAATGGCAAAGAATTATGGGATGAAAACTAGTTCTTCATCTCATACTACTCAAGCATAAGAGCCTGTCAATATTATAGGAATAGAAGACCATCCTGCTATGGGAGATGTTGGTGAAGCACATGTCATTTCAGAGACATTTGTTCCTCCAAATGACACAAAAGAAATAACCAGTAAACATACTAAAGAACAACAAAAAGGTGACATCAGTAATAATCTAAGAGAACATAATGAGCATAAATAAAATACAGAAGAAGAAGACAAGAATGAGAACAAAGGTGAAAATAAAAATGATGGTAGAGATGATGAAGATAAGAAGGAAGAAAATAAAGAGAGAACTTCAAGAAAATCCTTTGAAAAAGAAGAAGAAGAGGAAAAGAAGGAAGAAAATAAGGTTCATAAATAGAGGTTGGAAGAAGTGAAGAAGAGATGTCAAAGACTACTGAGCTATCAAATCCTCCTGAAAAAAATCATCTAGAAATATTCTTAAGGGTTTTTTGACAAGGAAATCACAAATCCAGCCTGTGTTGCCATCATAGTTGATTCAACTTCCTTCACATCTAGGGTATGCTGATCTAAGAAAGACCTCATCGGTTGAAAGTGTAAAAATTCATGGAACTTCTCTTAACTCTGGTACAAAAGAGATGATTGAAACCTATCAAAAAGGAGCTACATTAATAAATGATGTTATTAAGGCTTTATAGGAGTCAGTTCCTAGTGGTACTATTGATACCTCCTTAGCCCCTATTGAGAACCTAAAGCTTCTAGTTGATTCCATCAAAGTTTAATACTCATTCGGTCTTAAGTTGCAAACTGAGAAAGAAGAAAAATCGAGAATTTTGGAGAAAAGGCTATTTGAGCTACAGGATAGATGTGTAACTACACATGGAAAAGTGTTGCAAATTCTAAAAGAGGTAAAGGACTATGAAGAGGAAGCACAAATTATTTGCATATTGCATGTGGTGGCTTGACGCCACAAGAGGCATCAAAGATTTAATGGACTCAATAGAGTTTCAACTAGAACATGACTTCGAAGCCTACAAAATTTTAGATGAAAGAAGTTATACTACTTGGACTTCTATTGTAGACTTACAGAACAAGTTCTATTCACTCTGCAGAAGTAGAAAGAGGATGCAATAAGATAGTTTGGTCAGCTCAGAGATTTGGTTATGTCTAGACATATTCTTGTATCATATGCTCTTGTGGATGAAAAAAATGTTGACAGGATAAAACTTAACCCATCCACTCTAGAAGAAGGAGAAAAATATTTGGTTGAACTGGAATCACTGCACAAAACTCTAGTTAGAGCAAAAGGGATTTGGGATGAAGAAAAACCAGCTTGGGAAGTTATTCTCAAGGAATTGGATGGTGCCCCTAGCTCTAGTTAAATGCTTTCTACGTTTATTTTGTTTGTTTTTTATTTTATCATTGGGACACCCTTTGTCCTTGATGTCAAAGGGGAGAATAAGTATAGATATTATATGTGAAAATTTTGGTTTTTGTCATGGAGAATTTTTTGCTTAGTTTGTACAATTGAAAGGGGGAGTAAAGTCAAGTTTTTTTTGTGATCCACCAAATTTTTGGCACATGTTTCCATCAATGATAAAGGGGGAGATTGTTGGAAGAATGAAGAAGAATCCCTCTGGTGTGTTATCATTGCTACCAACATTGGTTGGTGACACTTTTCTCAATCTAGAAAAACTATGTTTCTGTTATTTTGATCCGGTAATTTGGTCTAGAAATTCTCTTAGTAGAAGATCGCTCCATGAGATTTTAATATAGTAATAACTATTAATTGCATCTTTGCACAATTTTTTTAGTGTTTTTTGTTGAAAGGAATGAAAATTATGAATGACAGAGTTTGGCTTATAGTATTATACACAGTATTTATGTAATTGGCATGAGTTCTCTTTTGGTTGGCACAGATAAGTGGTGTGCACTTTAATGGTGATTTAAATAGTTCCTTATTAGGTCCAGGCTGACCTAAGTTGTTCTTTGCACATTTTGTTTTGGTGAAAAGGTGTTATGGGTTAAGCTGACAAGCCATATTTTAAATTAGGTATGTGTACATCTAATTAGGCTAACCTAATTGATGTATTACATTGTAATAGTAAATATATATGAAACATCTTTTTTGATAGAGAGGAATATAGAGATAGGTAGATGTATGTGGTGTGTGACATGCAAAAGAATAATAAGTAGGATGTGCAACTATTGTGTGAAATTGTATACATTTGATGTATTTTCTGTGTACCTACAAACCAATACAGGATTTTGTATTACAAAGCCTAACTGGAACTTAACTCAGCATACAAAAGGTATATTTCATCAATTCATCATTTTTGCAGTGAGCCACACTCCTTTTTTTTTGTATTTGCTTTAGGCTGTGAGCCTTTCAAGGACATTGAGTCCTAGTAGTGTGCCCTGTAATATCTTATAACCAGTTATAACATATTGTGAGCTAATCCTCACCATGTGGTTTTTCCATTTTGGGTTTTCCATGTAAAAATATTGGTGTTCATTTGTTATGTGGTGTTATGCTTCCTTTCATTTTCTTGTTTACAGTTGTAGCTAGATATGTTTTAATTATTGAATGGTTAGCAATTAAATGGTTCAAGATAAAATACTGATTCACCCCCCCACCCTCTCAGTATTTTGGGTGTTCAACAGTGACATTATCAAAGATGAAAACTATGTGTCCACTATACTAGGTTGATCATGTTCACTTCATTCCATGATTAGTAATTCTTCCACTCAAATGTCACCCTACTTGTAGCAATGGTGAGATTATTTGTGTGGTTACTTCCCTAGTGTTATTGTGCTTCATATGACACTTGTGTGCATGATGTTTTGTAACTGAAACATGTTGTTGGATGTGGCTTCATTCCATGAATGGTAAGTCTTCCATTGGTGTCACCTTTCTTGTAAACATGGTGAGGTCATTTGTTTGGTTATTGTCCTTATGTCATTATGCTTCATATGACACTTATGTTAATGATTTTGTGCAATTGCAACTTGTTGTTGTCATATATTAGTGTGTGTGTGTGTGTGTTTTTTTTAAATAGTTGGCTAATGCCTTGGGTTTGCTTGATTAGGGAATTACAAATAGTACATTCACCTTCATTTCCTTCAAATAGGTTTTGTCTTTTCTATTCTATAAGAGAAAAATATATCAAGCATTTATTTTAGTTTTGTGTACATTCCAAAGTCCTATGGCAAGATCTCTCCAATATATTCCTATGAACATCCATATGAAACTAAATTGGAAATCAATATTATTAGGTATCAATAGTTCCCATTATATCATCTCTAAATCTTTATGTCAAACTATGCTTTTTCTCATTTGTAAAAAAAGATACATTGTTATGTTTAGTTACAATATTATTTTTCTTGGAGTGACATTAACAAACATCTTTTCTCACCTTCTCTAAATCAACTTGTGAATTTGACAGCATAATAAATGAGACCTTATGTTTATAAGGACCTTAATAACTAGTTATATTATATTTTTAAGCAACAAGAGTTTATTGTATTATAACATGACTTTATGGTTGAATGAATTAAAACTAAATTACTAGGTATTTAGATCTTTTAACTTCTTTTCAAGTCCCTTCAACATAATTTGCAAGATGATAGGTAAGGTAGTATGTGTAAATGCTTGTATTATGACTATACTCTTGCTTGGGCTATTGAAAGATGCTAGTTTAGGCAATTTATCATCCAATTTCTAATGTGAAATCAAGAAAATAAACTACTAGCATTAAGGGTATTTTTTAAAGGACAACTGACTACCCTTCTAATAATTTTTTCTATTTCCATTATTATGTTCTTAGTGGAGTAACTATGTATTTTAGCTTCCAAAACTAACAAATGCATTAGATGTTTCAAGAAGAGCAACAAGGTGTACCCTTTTGTCATCCACTATCTAATAAATAAAATCTTGTCACAAGCAATAGGTCACACCTATATAACCGTTATGATAATGTTGTAAGCTACTAGTTTGAAAAAAAGCTTCTTTTCTTCCCATGGAGTAGTTGAATTTGAAATAGATTATGTTCTTCCTAATGAGATTCACTCCATGGGATAAGTATTTTGACTACTATTTTGATGTTAGCTCAAAAACAATCTTAATATTCAGGATATACCATAAAATATATTTCATCAATTTTAAAAAATAGAAGTGTACACAGTAGAACCATTTTGTTCATGAAGAAAGAGAGTCAAGACTTTTCCTAGGAAAGATTTTGACATGACAAATTTTGGTGCTTCAATATAATCAAACCACACTAGAAAAATATGGTAGCTAGAGTGTGGAAAAGTTCAAAGAGGCTTTCCAAAAAAGTAGGAAACAAGTGATATACTCAACATTCTACTTTATAAAAATACAATAGAAGGTTTTAAGAAAAAAAAGTGCACTTCAAGCTCTTTTGTTGTAGTGATCATACAATTTTAGAGGTGTAATGAGAGTTCGTGAGGTGCCATGGGAAGAAGCCTTTTATTTTTGAGTGCTAGCCAAATTAAAGGAGCGCAATATGCTGCCCCTACTTCAACTTACTTTGGAAACTACTAATCTCCAAGTGTGGCACAAACTACAACCAAGACTCATCAATGCTAATATGTTACCCAACAACTCATCAATTGTTGATGCTTATGTTTTCAACATAGTTGGGAATTGTAGCATTAATTGGAAGTATCTTTGTCATGTGTTTGGGGCATAGTAGATGTTAAATGTCAATGAGCCTAACCCTCTTCTTAAGACTTTTGAGTTTGAAGGTTCTTTTTGACCTATTTTTCAAGCCACAACTAAGTCATTCTCTCTCCCAGACTAGGAATAGAAAAAGCTAGTGTGTAGTATGATGCAGCCAAATTCACTCTTAAATTTGTTTTGGGACAAAAGATCTGTTTTTCTTATTGCCGCCTATATTAGTAAACTAATGTAGAGAACATGATTGTTGATTTTGGAAGTGAAGAAGAGAATGACAAGGCCTCAAAGTGAAAAAAAATCCTCAAACCATTTCAATCTTATCAATATGATTCTCCTCATGATTGCTACCAAACTTGTATTGTATGAGATGTTCAATACAAATATGATTAAACCAATAAGCCCTCTTTGTTTTAATCTTTGTATTCCAGTATTTCTCTCCTTGTTTTAATACTTGTATTCCAGTATTTCTGAATATTTTGACATGGGACTTCGTCGTAATCTTTTTCAGTGGTTATTTTAAGGGCTTTGTTTAGTCCTTAGACAATTGAATTCTCCTAACGATTTCTTATTTTTTCTGCAATAAGCTTTAATGACTAAAAACCATACCAAATTTCCAGTAGCCACGGTTGGATTCGATTTTCAAGCCCGCTTAGAATGGCCATGTTCAACAAACTTGACAGATATATGCCTGTCACCTTTTTGGTTATTTCTATATTAAAAGGACGTGCAGTCGCGAATTAGACAAGACTGTGACAGCCTAAACATAAGTTGCACTCATATCCATGTTTTAACAGGATAGATGGATTTGATAGATCACACAGGTTGTCACATCAAGAGCTGGTGTGCTGTCATATTTATGCGCTGGTAATTGAGAGTATTGAGACAAATATATTACAGAATAGATGTTGCCCTAATTGATTTGATAGAAAGGAAAAATTGTCTACCCCCACGCACACTGTGAAGATAATCACATGCTCGCACGCCTTCAATGGACAACTATACGCTGCAGATAAGGACAACACCAATTTGGATGAAACATTACCAGGCATTCAACCGACGTTGCACCATTCGGGCTACGACACTTTACCACCCAAATGGGTGAGGATTGCTACGAACCATAAATACTAATGATTATGGACTTTAATATTATATAAGCAAAGAATCGTTATCCATCAAGAATTCACCTCTATCTAAATCTATATGGATAAGGGACTTTACTCAGAGAGATCCATTTTTACAAGAGAAATACCACCATGATCCATAGTACTATCCATCAACCATCATACATTATGCATTCACGTCGCCACATTTGTCTGTAAACGCAGTCGTTTTGATAAGAGAGACTATTGCAAACAACAAAATTATATTAAACTAAGATCATCAAATTGAAGTGATTCCTGACGACAATATCTTTATATCAGTGCACCATAAGATTGAAGATATCATGAAACACAGCCACCATATTCTTTTTCTTACGAGACGGTATTTGGCATTATTAGTATGTATGTTATCTCCATGTTATGTGAAGATGCAATGAAATCAAATCCTTGATCTAGTGCTCAGAGGTGAATATTCCCATCACAACATCCATGATCCACCCTTGATTTTTCAATGCACGACTGCTAGCAAGTAAGATGAGCAGAGATTCTATACCTAGATGCTATACCTCAGTGTCAGAGATTGAAAAGAAAATATATAGATAATAATTAAAGTTATGAATAACCATAACATCATAATTGAGTCCAACCAATCTACTAAATCATATATATTTACTATTAATCAGATACCACATCTAGATAATATAATATCAACCTCAATCCTTTCTTATATTCATGTTTACATTTACTTTAGCACTTAACTATTACATGTAATTATATTTTATTTTCTTTTCTTCCTTGTCTGCTTTCTCTCTATCATCCCTCTTTAATTTACCTTTATTGTTTGTTTTATATGTATATTTCTCTCTCTTATTTTTTCTTTGAAATATCTTTATTTATATCCAAGTATAAATAAAAGTTGCATCCCTTTGTCTTCTTGTTTGGTAGTTTGGGACAATCTCTTTGTGTTGGGTGAATGTTTAATTATTGTTGGTTGTATTTTATTATCATCCAACTTTTGTCTTGAAGACATTCTAGTTGTATCTTACTAAATTTAACAAAAAAATTATCGAAATTATAGAATACTACAATGCATTATGAAAGGATGTGCTTATAGATTTCTTAAAGCTAAAATTATATATTCTTTAATTGAATAATTCCTTGTTGTAAGATCATTATCTAACTATTAATGATGAGCTAAGTTTGTTTTCCTTTTTCTATTGTCTTTAGTGTTGTATTTTTATTGTAATCTCATTTGCTTCAATTAGCAAGGTTGTTAGATAAGCAAGGGAGAGGTTGAGTACTTCTCTTAATTATTTTATTTGTTCTCTTAGTTCTTTTGTTTGGTCTTAAACCTATTACTATTGAGTATGAAGGGTCTTAATAAACGTTCTTTGCTTTTATATTGATTTGGTTAGACATCATACTTTGAAGCAAACTACATGATTTCATTCTTATTTTTTTCAAGCTATGATTTTAATGTTCTTATTTTTGCTAGCCACCCCAAGAAAAACTAGTATAATGAGTTTGCACTTGTTGATGTAGATTGTATAAACTCCTTATTTCTACTTCCAATTTAGTATGTGTGGTGACACATTTTTTCCTTATTTCTTCAATTTCTTCTTCCTTATCTCCTCATCTATTTTTCTCTTACCACACTCTCTTGGTTCTACATCTACTATTGTACCATGAATGTTTTGTTTCTTTAAGTTACTATCTCAAGATGGTTGAACTATTTCTATTTAATTATGATGATATTATTTATAGTGTATTTAAAACCTCTTTTATTGTATCACCTATATCAACCTATTTCTTGAATACATCTTGTCTTACTATTGGTTATAATATATCTCCTAATTGTAATCTTTCTAAGGGTGAAATTTGGACTAATTTTGTGATTGGAAGTTGTAGACTTGGGGGAGGTGAGGGTGGCTACAATTGATTTTGTTCTATTATATATTATTTTATTTTTTTCATCATTTACTAAGATGAAGATGGTGGTGGGGAACTAATTGTTGTAGAACTCTATTTTTTTTAATTCCCTTTACAATTTTGCTTCCAATTCCTCTCATGGGTTTTATTCTTTTTATTGTTGTAGCTTCTCCACTATTTATTTCTTTAATCTTTTTTTTATATATTATCATCCGTCCCCTTTTGTATCTTTTCTATGTGTTTCCTATAGATTCTTCTTTCTTCAACTTTTTTAACCTTTTCTTTTATAATTTTTTTCTTTCTCTATGAAAGCATTGTAGGCCTTTTGGGTTTCTTCTATAGTACCTTTTTTTACTTTGTAAATGACCTTATTTTTTTGAGAGAGGAGTGAGTCTACTCATTGTTTCAATGTTATCTCTTCTTGTTACATTTTATTCATTCTCCTTTCTATGTCAATGATTTTGTTTGCTACTATGCCTAATGCTTGATTTGTTATATCTTCTTAAATTTTAGCTACCTCTTCTCTTTTATGTATTAGGACTATTAATGTTATTTTAAAAAAATCTCTATTATCTCTATAAATGTTTGATATGAATCTAAGATGAAATATATTGTTACATTCAAAACTATAGCTATATTTTCTTTATTTAATAGTTGGTACACCTAGGAGGTAGTGAGTAGGATGTTTGGTATGACTAAATATTTTGGTTAATACTTTCACATCTAGCAACTCTTCTTTGTCCTCTACCTTCTCCTTGTCTTGTTGTTATACTCCCTATGTTTCATTTTTATTGTGTGTCTTATTTCTTTATTGTGGTGGGTGTTTCTTGTTGAGACCCCTTTGACTTATTTGGAGCTAGTTTCTATACATACCTCATATTTTCCTATTTCTATAATAATTTGTATGGGTTTTATTATTTACATTGGTGTCATAGTGTATTTTATTTTTCCTATTACTTATTTTTGGGTTGAGATGTCCCATCTTTATTCTTTTCATTAGTTCTCTATGAGAGAGTTTTTGTAGCTTCCCCCTTTGGTGATTTAAGATCCTCTATTTATATTTGCAAATATGGGATCTATAGTTTTCTACTTGTAGTGGTTTTTGCTCACTATTTTTTTATCTCTTTTTTTCCTAACAATTTATGTGTTTGAGAATATCTTATTTCAACCTGGTATTGGCATGGTGTGATGGTTTATAGGTGGCATTGTTGTTCTTGCCACCAAGGTTCAAACCCCATTGGGGTGGTATTGTTGAATGGTTGTATCCGGTTCATAGCTCTGGTCAAAAGCGTTTACCCCTTGAATAAAAAAAAAAGAATATCTTATTTCAAATCTTGGATATTTTGTCTATAGACACTAGAAAAGGAAGTTAGGTGTGTGGAAGCAACTTCCTACACCAATTTAAGAAGGAGAGGGTTGCAAAAATTTCTTTAAACTCTTAAAATATTACAACTAAAAATTTAGATGTGCAAAAAAATATGAAGAACAAATAAATAATGCAAACCATAACAATGTGATTACATGATAAAACCCTTTCAAGAAAAATCTACACTCCAAACATTTAGCTGAATTGTATTATTCAAAAAAAAAATGTTACAATACAATGTCAAAGAAATGCTTTATAGGATTTCTCACACTACAAGAAGAATCTAGAGTATTTTTGGCAGCGTAACGATATCTCAACAAATCTTCAACCTTTCATCCTACAAAAACACTAAGACATCACATATTCATACAAATCCAACATGAAGAGATGGTGCCAAAAATTTCCAAAATAACCATGCCTAGGTGTGTACATGAGTCCATTATTATATGTTGTTATAGTCAGGATCCATAAATTATGACTTTTTCTAATTCCAATGCCCACCTCCTCATAATTATATACCAGTCAATATGCAAGGCGCCTTCAAACATGCAATTGTTAATGCAAACATAGGTGTTATGCTTACATGTATCCATTTTTTCATAAATCACTCTTACATTAACACAATGTGAAATATAAACTGTCATACATAACTTTTATACTTGTCATAACCCATCATATTCAAGTTGTCATAGTTTTGCATAACCCTTGAAATAGCAACTTATAACAAAAGCCACCAAGTTATCCACAAAGTAAGTCCTCCAAAGCGGGATACTTACCTCCACAATTTTAGCCTACAAATTACACATATCACCCTCCATGTAGGATGCCTCCTCATCAGTGGGTCCCACAAAGTGACAAAAAAAATTGTAGGAAATAAATTAAGAAATAAATAATTAACACAAAATAATAATAAATAAAATGCTAGGACTCAAATGTTGAGTCACCTTAATCCCAAAATTATCCCACTTGTCAAAGATTATCAAGAGTCAACTGAATCAACTTCTTAGGGCCCTAAGGCCTATGGAGTCAGAACACCACCTAAACTTCTTATTTCTCATGTTATTTGTCAATGTGTCTACAACATGTTGGTATGTGTAGCCTGATCATGCTCCAGGTTAAGATTTTGTTCACTTTTCCTAACATAGTTTCCCCCCAAATTGGAAAGGAAAATCATTGCAAATTCTTGTTGTAATTCAATTGAAAAATGGTTTGAAACTACATGCAACAATAATAGTTTCTTGTTGTATGAAACTAAACAGTCACATCATAATTACTCATAGCAAGGTAACATATAGATGAAGAATTTGAAGTCACACAAACTGAGAATGAGTTACATCTATGAGGTAGTGAGTAGGATTTTTGGTGTGAATAAATATTTGGTTAGTTACATCTATGAGGTAGTGAGTAGGATTTTTGGTGTGAATAAATATTTGGTTAGTACTTTCACATCTAATAATTATTCTTTTTCCTCTACCTTCTCCTTCTCTTGTTGCTATATTCCCTTTATTTCATTTTGATTGTGTGTAGTATTTCTTTATTGTAGTGGATGTTTCTTATTGAGACCCCTTTGACTTCTTTGGAGGTGGTTTCTCTATACCTACCTCATATTTTCCTATTTTTATAACAATTTGTATAGGCTCTATTATTTCAATTGGTGTTAGAGTATTTTATTTTTCCTGTTACTTCTAATGGGGTGAGATGTCTCGTCTTTCTTTATTTCACTAGTTATCCATAAGAGATCTTTTTTAGCTTCTCCCTTTGGTGATTTATGTTCCTCTATTTGTATTTTAAAATATGAGATCTATAGTTTTCTAGTTGTAGTGATTTTTGGTGACTATTTTTCTAGTTCTTTTTTGTCTTGGTATTTTGTGTGTTTGAGAATCTCTTATTTAAAACCTTGGAGATTCTATATGTGGAAAATAAAAGGGATTTGGGTGCATGAAAGAAATTGTGTACACCAATCTAAGAAGGAGCTCGGGTTGCAAAAAAATATTTAAAACCTTAAACTATTATAACTAAAAATTTAGATGCATATTTAAAAAATGAATAGATAAATAATGTAAACCATAACACTATGATTACATCGAAAAACCCTTTCAGGGAAAACACACACTCCAAAAATGTAGCTCAATTGTATTATTTAGCAATAAAAGGTTATAATACAATGTCAGAGAAATTCTCTATAGGATTTCTCACACTAAAAAAATAATTTGGAGTAATTCTGACAACATAATTTTGCATCTCAGTAAATTTTCAACTTGTCATCCTACAATAACACTAAGGCATCACATATTTATAGAATTCAAATATGAAGAGAGGGTGCCAAAAGTTTCCAAAAATAAACCCCTTTCCTATGTGTGTACATGAGTCCATTATAGCATGTTGTCATATTCAGGACCCATAAATTATAGTTTTTTCTTATTTCAACATCCACCTCCTCATAATTAGAGAATTTGGAGAATTTATGGGAAAGAATTATTATCAAGAGCATTATTAAGCAAGTCAAGAGCATCCATTGACAGAGTAATTGCAGAAATTGAGTATTCAAACATCATGTCAAAATGTATGTGAGTGTGTTCATGTTTATGTTTCCATATTGTTTGTGAAGACTAATCCTTCTAGGTCTCCAAGAAATTTGAGCACTTCAAGAAAATCAAGCAAGCAAGATCCAAGCTATGAGGAGATGTGCACAACTTAAATCCTTCAAGGAGTCCCTTCAAGGGTGGTGAGTTGCAACACTTTACGGATTCATCATTCCTTCCTATCATTTATCCATTTATCATTGACATTGCCATTGTGGAAGTGGAAATACTAAAATGGGGTTTGACCAAGGCAAGCCCATAAATGGCACAGCCATTCTTCTCTCTTTGAATGTGTAGGTTTTAGGTTTGAAGATGATTAAAGAAAGTTTAAAGATCAATTATTCAGTGTTGCAATTGAAACCCTATGCCTTGACAACTCACAAAAACTCAGTTACAGAATTATTCGACTATGATCCAACAATGTGACAAGCAAAAAATAGAAGCCCTGATCCGATGCTAAATGAATATGAAAATAGATCTGAATTACACTTACAAGAATAGTGGCACCCTAGGTGCCTATGTCCTATATTTTTAGGTTCAAACTTGCAGGATAGGTGCATAAAACCCTACCTTACTCAGATCTATTGTTGGAATTTGTTACAGTTTTTTTTATTGTCAAAATCTTGCATTTTCATTCAAGGGCACATAGTTTAATTAGGCTAATTAAGGAAATTCATTTCCAATCAATTTCCAAGGCTCTAAAGGATCAGGTCCAATTTTTATTAACTCACCTTCACAATTGAAATTCAATCTAATAACCTTTTCGATTTGCATCCTAATGTTCTCTTGAGAAAGGTTTGACCTAATGTTCTATGTACGAGACCTAGGATCCCTTTTTCATCAAAAGAACATCTACAAAAGGTTATTTTCATGTTTTCATGAAATTACCCTTGGTTGGAGAAATATAAAGAGATTAAAAAAATATAATTTTATTAATTTTTCCTCAAAAGAGGTGTTAGAATACCACATTAAGAGTTTTAAATATAAATGTTTTGACCATAACACTTTTTCCTTAAAAATATTTCCATCAAAATATTGCATATAAATTCAATGTAGTTTAAAGTTAAAAATTAAATTACATTGATTTTATCATTTTGGATGAAAGGTTTTTTCCTTAAACTCTTTGTGCCAAATAAATTATGATTAGTTTCAAGTGACAAATTTTCACCCAAAATTGTTTAAGGTGAAACATTTTTTCTTAAAACTTCTTTTTCGGTAAAAGTGTGAAATAATTATAAACTTTTACCCATGAGCATTATTGAATACAAAACGTCACCAACCATTCATAAATCCCATAATTAGTTTCAAAATTAATTTTCCAATAGCTAATAGAATACATGTATCTATTAGCCTGAATTTAGATCCATATTTGTAAATTATCAAGATCCCTTGAGATGATCAAGACGGTCATTGATCTTGAGACATAGGTATTTATTATTTATAGTAATTTTACTTAAATATCTATAGTTAGTGACCATACTTAATTCATTAATTCATAAGGAGAACTTTTGGGTTTTTTGATTTTCCTCTTTATTTTTACACTTTTAATCTATGATTGGAAATTTACTAGAAAATTTGGTAAAGATCCTAGAACCTTATAACATTTGATTAATATTTTTGAATGGTTACAAACCTTTTAGCTCTTGAAAATTATGTAACTCTTAACCAATTTTCATAGAAATGGTTTTCAATTTATCCTAATTATCCTCCTTCACTTAGAAAATTATAGTGTCAAGTATTTTGACAAGTTTACCTAGTTAACAACATGCTTACCTAAAATTAAATATCATTTAGCACTTGAAGAAAAAGTAAGATTATACACCTTAGCATATTTTCATATCTTTTAGGTGTTTAGTCACCCACCATAAACTATATTGTGTTCATATTAGAATGATCATCCAAGATGGAGACTTAAGAAATCTAGGGGTGTCACAAGACTTGCAAATATATCTTTGAAAATATTAATGGAAAAAGTGACTACATATTTTACCTTCTTGATTATTATAGATGATCCATGTTCCTATACCTAGCTCAAATGGTATGATTGGGGATGATCATTTGCGAGGAGTGGGATAATGTTGAAAAACCTTTGAACACGAACTATAATTTTCCCTTCTATTTTCAAATGATCAAAAGAACCATTTTATTATTGATTTTACTCTTAAGAGGCCTTGGGTAGTTTTTAGTCATGAGAACAAGAATAGTTTTAGGATCTAGATGAATCTCACCCTCAACCATGGGTAAATCCTTAACCTCTTCAATTTTATTTTTTTTTCTCTTCTATGAGGACATTTCCCCTTCTATCTTACTTTGGAGTAATATGCATTCCTTAGTTAAATGAACCAAGGCTTGTGGTAGCTAAAATATTTTTTATTAATACTAGTGTTAGGGAAGGGGGACTGATTTATAATTTTTGACTTGTCAATAGAGTTTATGGATGGTTAGAGGTGCCCCGTGAAATCCTCCTTTTTAAGGCCTAACCTAATTTTCTAGCCTTTACAAGATTTAAATTAATATATCCAAACATTCTAGTTCAAACATAGTTATCTTTATGAAGGACGAGAGAAAGAACAAAAATAAATTCTATAATGTTACCTCTTCTACATATAAAATATTAAGCTTGACTAGAATATTGCTGAAGGAATCAATATACTACTAATTAGATCAACCCTAAGCTTTCCAAACTTACATTTATCAAGATAACATGTTCTATAGGTAACTAGAGGGTAAAATATTTCCTTACTTGCACTACTTGGATTTCTTCCAACCAATTGATGTCTTCTCCTATTTTCCATAAGCATAATTTGGTTATTTTTTCTCTATTCTAGAGATAAGTCTAACTTATGAACCTTAGCCATTTGGATCTTTTAATAATTGGTCAAATTAGGACACATTTTGAAATATGCTTCAAAACTACAAAGCCAAGAGTCTATCTTTTCATAATCAAAGTTTTCATTAAATTTGGAAACGAAAATTTTGTTTCAAGTTGGAAGCTAGGATTTTGAGCAACATGCTTATTGTCTATAGTGCACTAGGGCACCATTTGAAATGCTACAACTAGATCTTGCATGATATGGTTTTGGATCTCTACTTGACTCTACATATTTATTGAATAATACTCTTGTTCCTTAACACTTTCAAGGTCTCTTCTTATTGTGTACATCTCACTAAGGATCCATTATAAAAGGACAAGAAAATAAAAAATCTTTATCCAATGCTTTAAAGTACAATACCCTCCAAAGGGTATAAATTTTAATTTGCATCTCTAATTTTGATTATTTTTTAAAATTAAAGATCTTGACAACATGAATATATTCATCTCATCAAAGATTATGTTGGAAATTGTTAAGACTCTCAAAAACTATCAAAGGGATAAAAAATGAGTTATAAAATTTCATAATGTGATACTAGTGAAAAAGAGTCTAAAGATCTAGTGAGGGTAAAATATGGAAACCCTTATAGAAAGAGATCTTTAGGCTGCAAATGTAGATTTGGATAGGAAAACTGAAGGAAACCTTTAAAGATTCAATATCTATGATAAGTAGAGATTTAAGGCAACTTGTAAATGTTGATCAAAACCTTTTAAAATGCCAACTACAAGATTGTGTTCTCATCATTATAATACCAATTAGTATGAGCACATGTGAATAAAATGCACTAGAGAAAGTTTCTCAATAAAGGCAATGATTTAAATTTCTTCATAAGAAGTCTTAAACATGAATACAAAGATGCTTTAGAGAAAAGAATATTCTAGAAACCACTAAAAAATTATAATATTCTATTATACTAGCTAATCAAATATTATGTCTAATATAGAGGCTAAGCCTTGTCAATTTTTTCCATTTAACATTATAATTGGGATTAAGTAGGTACCCCTAAGATTATGAAGCTTTGATTCATTACAAGACAATGTTACACAAAAAAGTATAGATTCATAGCTCTATCAAGATTGGCATAGTAGATGGCATTTTCTTTTATTAAATTATGCATAGTAATTTGTAAAGGATTTGGAATGCTTCTTATAAACACTCACCCCCTTCTATGCATGCTTCTTAAACTCCAATAACTACATATATCACATTAGTTAAATTATCCACTTTGTTCATAATACCAAACTAATATATTTGATCACATTGTGGTTATTTAAAATACCCCATTATGCATGAACATGATAAGGAAATTCTTTAGATGTGAATCCATCATATCTCTTACTAGATTCTATATGATGTTGTACCCAAGAGATGGAGGTTTATCCCCCACTTCCTCTTCCTATCATTGACGATTTCATCAAAGTTTGAGATTGCATCTGCTTTTGCACCCTATCCCATCGATTCCCTCCAAAAAACCACTGAAGCTTGCAAAAATTGAAATAAAAAGGGTTTGAGCCTTGTGGGATGCAGTGAGGGATGGGTATTGATTTTTCAAGTCACCAAGATTGTGAGCTTGATTGACACCACATGAGGCTTAGGTCTTAGATTGGAACCAATTAGTGGGTGTAGCCTAGTGAGTAGAATATTATTCTAAATGTAGGATAATCACTCACTTGGAAGAGAATATTGGTTGGTTTGGCTCGACCTTGTCTACTCCTTCTTTGGAATATTGGAATGTGGGGACCCCACATTCTAATACTATTGCACCCTTTTGTCCCTACCTTTCTAAAGTGAGTGAGCACATTATAGTGGTTAGAGGATGTAATGGATAGAGATTTTAAAGGTTTTCACTTTACATATAGGTCTATTTGTTTGCTACTTCAAGTCTAGGATTTATCTATTCTATCAAAGCAATGAATCAATGTCAAGAATAGGGAATATACCATTACCACTTCTATTGAACAAATTGATTATGTGCTTATATTCTACCAATCAATTATTCACTTAGGGTGGCTGGGAGAACTATATCCTCCCACCTAGCCCCATAGAGGTGGGTGGGGGATTATAACCCTAGACAACTGCACATGTAACATGCATGTGTGATAAATATTTTATTCTAATTAACTATGATGGTGACTTACAAAGTATATGCACCTAGGCCTTTATTTAATAATATAGAATACATTTATGAAAACAGAGGCTTTTTGTGCTTATCTTGGATGTCATTGCTACTACGATTTTTTCCATCAAATAGAATTACTAATGTGATTCTTTCCATCTTCATTGCTACCCATTTCCCAAATTCTCATAACAAACCTACTCCAAAATATGATTGGTGCTAATTGGTTGATCATGAAACTTTTGAATTGGGCACTTAAAATTACCTATTAAATGACAAAAATTATGACATCATTAGAAGATTCATCATAAACACACAAAAAAATATTTCCTTATCATTTTCAAACAATAAAGAATTTATCAAAGAGCATCATCATATAAAGAACACCTATACAACCAAATCATTTTATTTAATCATCTTTTTAGCATGAAAACAATATTAAAATCTTTTATCAAAGTGAAAGACAAAAGTAGAAAGATATTTGTGATATTGCTATCAGGATTCAACCGTGTAGTTTTACAAGTCAAACCCATTGACCCATGTTTCATGAGTAGTGCTTCACAAGAATCCATCTCTCATGGTAATGAATGATCCACTTAGCACTCATTGCATCTAGGTGATGCTCACTGCATCTAGATGGAAATACCTCCTACTTATAGAAAGATATTAATAAACACCATCTTAACATCTAATACATGTTCAAGAACAAAAGAACAAAGTCTAAAATGAAAAATCCGAAAAACAAAACAAACAAACAAAAAAAGGATCACAATTTTTACTAAACAAGATCGTACCACTAACTCAATTGATTTGAAGGGTTTTACAACACATCAATTCAAGAGAAAACATAATTTAAATTGTTTAACATAACATTTGAGCAACAATACTTGACGAAGCATGTGGGATCTGATCTTAGAAGAAACATTGGATTGTGTCGCTGTTTTGTGTCGGTAGGTTGACCCTTCCTCGCCATCATTTCGAGGCAACCCACTTCCCCATAAAGCATATTTCAACGCGTGCAACCAGCTATCACTACATTTCGGATTATGTCCAGTTTTTGCTCTGTTGGAATTTGACAAGCCTCGTTAAGAAATGCAGCTGATTTGTTCTGAGATTCGAGCTCGGGACCTCTATCTTCGTAGTCATTGTCGTCCTTGTTCTCTACTTCCCTATTCAACCCACGAACCTCACTCCCATAAAAGAGAGAATAACTCTACAAAAATTCATCCACTACCCTGCTTAACGAATGATTTACAATAAAGTATCTTTTGAATCAATCCAATACACCAGCTAATTCTCTATATTTGTATTAGAACAATCAGAACAGTAATGAATTGGTTCACTACGTCTGAAGATCGACTGAAAGAACATAAAACTAGTCTGTCTTGTTCTGATCTGGTACATTGGATATGTACCTTGTCTTTATAGAATCTGTGCATTTCAAGGAGGGCGTCGTAGATGGTCTTGAGGGAATTGTTCTGAAACCACACAGCGATCTGTCTGGGCGGCAGGCCTACCGTTCTGGCCAGCGGCAGTTTTCTGTCGGAACTCAGCTTGTTTCCCACTCCAAAACTTTTCTCCACTGTTTTCAATTGTTCCAACGTTAATCTTCTCTTCTTTATAGAATGAAAGTATATTGTACATTCAAAGTGTCAAAGCAAGAATAGTGATATATCATAGATGGAAATGGAGATAATCAAACAAAGAGATGAAATCATTGTATAGGAAATAAGTGGAGAAATCTTTGTGGGGAAAAAGTTTTCCATAGAGTTATGTCAATACAACTTCCTTTTTTGAATTTTTGCAGCACTTTATTACATTTTGTACTTGCAAAAACCTTATTTTTCTCTTACTCCAAATTTCAATATATACAACCAAAAGCAATATAAGAAACTATAAATGGTTTTCAATATCATGCACTAAAATTCATGTCAAGTGGTCTACAAGCTAAATATACCTCATGGCATGTGCGAGGGAGTTACAAGTATTTTTCTAGAAGCTTCAAGACCTTTTACATGAGCTTGGTCATCCAACTTCACTAAGGGACAAATGCAACACACTAGAAGACAAAATAATAACTCCTTAAATCTAAAATATGATACCCACTTTTTACACATAGTCCAAGATACATTTTTTATCGATTACACTCTCATAGATGTTTTTACACTACTATAAATAGTGAGATTATCTTCCACTTCATGCCAAGTATTTGAAGGTTTTGTCATTGGCCTAATTAAGCTTTTCCACTCCATGCCACCTTGCAAAGAATATTCCAAGTGTCTAGAAAATCATTTAAATATTAACAATTATTTCTTCCCATATGGGATACAAAAGTTACTCCATTATATTTGGAGTCACATGAAATAATAATTGATTATATAACATATTAAAGTTAAAATGCATAATCATAGGATTGCAAGGTTAATATCACCAACCCTAACATTCTTATCTAAAAAATGAGGAGAGTCATTTGAAGCACCATCATCTTCATAGTAATTATCATCTTTGCGCTCTATGCAAGTAGATGAAGAGGAAGATATTGCTCTTTTGCATATATTCTCTATAGATTCAAAGTCCCTGGTAGATTGAGGGTTTGCAATGCAGCTAAATTTTCATGCATAACACAATTTCAGACTAAATGATATAAATAAACATCTAGTGTAGATGTGTTGCAGTTGAAACTTACATCCAAAGAAATCCCTACATTCCAAAATTGGCTCACCAAGAAACTTGGAAAGAAGTGGAAGAAAAAATTATTTCCACTATGGTTAATAATTATATTCTTAGCTATGTTAGGATTTTTTGTATGCATCCTTGTCCATGTCATTACTTCAAAAAGTATGAGATTTTTTATTTTACTTCCATTTATTGCAATGTCTTTTTGGTCTATAAGAGTACATGATTTTTTAGCCACTTCAATTTTCCTTAATATTTCATTCCTTTGTAGCTACTACTATTAGAATTAAAGGTTTAGTGGTGACAAATAATGGTAGCCTCACTCAAATGACCCTTGAAATTTGTTCCCAAGGTGTTCCATAAGGTATGTCTTATGAGACACCACTATATTTTCTTCCAATTCTATAATTTGATAATGCAAGATTTTGACTAGAAAATTTACTTTGAATTTATATTTTATGGGTAGGGTCCTCCCCCCTCAAAAGAATGCTCAAAGATTACATCAATATGGCCTAGACCCTAGATGAGATCCACTTTGTTGTCATGAAAAACCTTACCAATTTTTTTCTTTTTTTATATGCTAAAGAAAATCATCCTAATGTAGTGCTCAATGATGGCCCTTGGCTCATTTGTTTCTTATTTCTTGTTTTCAATCCATAGACTTGAGAATTTGTTGTCTTTGATGAAAAGTATTTTAAATTCTTATTTGGGTTGAGTTCCTTGGTGTACCCCTATCATCATAGAACTTTTGAGCCAAATAGCCTCTTCCTTAGGCTCAATTGTGTTCATCAAACCTTACTAGTTCTATTCAACTCATCCTTAGCAATGAGTATGTGTGAAGGTGGATCTACTCAAGGATCTAAATTTTTTTATTGATATTTAAGTTTATCAAACTAGATATACCCAATGTTTCTTTTATATCAACCTCTCAAACACCTATTATTAGTGGTGATCCTCAAAACACAAGATCAAGGATTTTCCAATGGTTTCCCCGCACCTAAAGGTCACTTCTCAACCCTATTTTGGTTTCCCACCTTCTACAAATCAAGAGAAATTTTGGTCTATGGCATTTGACTTCAAAGATAAAAATTCTAGTAACAACAAGCCTCCCACTTTTCCTTTTGATCGACCTTTGGGCTTTGGAAATAAACCTATAAAAATTATTTTAAAATCTCTATATTTAGGTAAAGTTGTACCCTCTTCCCCTTGGGAGACATTTGGTGAGGTGAAAATGGTTTAACTCTTGTTACATTAGCTTTGTCTCAATTGATATCAATGCCCAACTTGCTTCGCCTCTTTGTATTAGGTAGAGGAGGTCTCAAAAGCTATAAAGGTGAATGGAGGAAGGAGAATTCATACCAACCAAATGGTAGTATGTACCTCTACACTTCCAAATATAAATGAACCCATTTTTTAGAATAGATATTATAAGTTCTAAATAAGCTATATAACAAGGAGATGCCTCTCGAAACTGGTTTATGAATTATATTTCTTGTAATATCTAGGGTTTGATAGAACTCCTGAGGAAATACTTTTTTTTTTTTTTAATGTTTATATGCAATTCATAGGTTTAGGCATTCTATATTTATAATACATTAAATTTTCATGTTTTTTTCTTTCTACTACTTTTTGTGTAATCTGGCCTTCCAAACAAGTTTTATGTAGTTATTATAAAGTGGGTTGGGGTGGGGTTTTCACAAACTTTTTTCTTATGTGACATTAACATTTAGTTGATCGGGGATGTGATCCCACTAATTGAGAAATATGGGCTCTTTTCAAAATTAGTAATAATTATTTTGGTATTAATGTTTATGCTTAAAATGTTGTTATTGAGAGATCCTCCCTTTGGATATTGTTAATTCAATCCTACCCACCACTTAGGTTTTACACAAATACTTTAATATGATTGAAATGTCTTTAGCCAAATGTGGGGCCTTGCCTATGCACTAGACAACTAGTGAAAGAGATTTCTAGCTTTTGTGTGCAATGAATTGGGGCTTTCTTATCCCAATATAGGTCATTACGAAGAGCATATGACATGACATAGATGGAAAATTTACAATTTGATCCTGATAGAGTGTCGAAGATGTTGGATCATGTTATGATGTCAACTTAATATTTCCTATTTCACCAATTGTTTTTTCTTTCCAATTGATCTCTTGTTGGATATTATCCTTTCAAACCACTTCTTAGTATAGTTTTATATTGAACGAAAAGTTTCTAAGCCCAATGTTGGTTATTTTTTAAGAACCAAGTTGATCTTCAAGGGAGCCTATGGAATTTCCAATTCCAATCCTTAGCAACTTGAAGGGATTGGACAACAAATGAGTGAAAGCAACAATGCTTTCCCTTCCCCTTACAATTTGGGCTTTGCAAGACCTAGGAGGGTGTTGGAAAAACAAGGACATACAACTGAGAGGGGGGGTGAATCAGTTGTCACAAAAAACTAAACTTAACTCTAATCTCATATCTGATGAATAAGAAATTAACCACAAGCAATTAACACATCAGAGAGACAAAGAACACCAAGATTTTTTTACATGGAAACCTTGTTAGGGGAAAAACCATGGTGGATGTTAGTCCACAAGATTATACTCTGCTAAAAGTATAATGAGAAATAATAAGGGGAATGCACATGCATTCAGGCACACTACCTAGAGCTCACTGCTCAATTACAAAAGGGGCTCACTACCCAATAGGATAGGATTAAAAATCTGGAGGGTATGAACTGAGAAAATAGCTTCTGCTCAAGCCTGATTACAGTTCCAATTAAGCTCAACACTTCTTCACACTTCACACAATATTCTTCACACTCTGCTCTACAATCGAATTATATTTGCATATACACACATAGGAGCACACAAAGCATACTTTCCACCAATGAAATAATCATTCTTATATATCTGCTATAGGAGATTTCATCACAACATGGTCGACCAAGAAAAATAAATTATATTTGCAATGTCGACCCAGATTAACAACTAGATTTTTAGTGCGAACACCAAGGTTAGCCACAACATAGTGGAGACCCAAATTAACATCTCCAACATAAAAATACTTTAATTAATTTCACCTCGAACATCCGCGACACGCTACCATTAACATGTTGGCCAGGAACATGAAAAACCAAACATGCACAAGAAAAGATCTTCAATCACGAGCTCACTGGATCAAGTAGACATACCACAAAGATAGAAAATGAACTAGAGACATATGATAACACTGAGAAACAATATAGAGGCATCCACAACAACTTAGATAACTAGAATCATACAATCTTCATTCAGGAACATTGACAGAGACAATAGAAATACTTTCAGACCACAACTCACACAAAACTTCATGTGGACCTTTGAAACTTCCGGTAGATGATCTAGACATAATCAACAATAAACCCTTTAATCCAAATTAGCTAATCTTTAATGTACAAAACAAAATTCCTTCATGACCTGCACAGTTTCACTAGGAACCTGGAACACTTTTTCTTATAATTTTCTCACAATCCTCGACATATACAACAATTGATACACCAAATTCTAATAGTTTTGACATTAATGACAACCACATATCAACAACACATCCACAACACCCAAAAATCTCCCAATAGAGGGTGATCCCACAATGTACCTAAATATTGTACACTAACTGACTAGATACATTGCAAACAACATATAAATTCTCATATAATGGCTCAATAAATGGAATATTTTAAGAAGTTGGCTACTCTTTGACAACACTCAACATTTAGAGCATGAGAATGAAAGATCTTAATATAAAATGGTAACAATTGTAGTTCATTTCAAAGTTATTTTATAAATTTGATTTGGTATTGAGCAACCTATTGAACTTGAGACAACTGAGAGGGGGTGGGTGAATCAGTTGTCATGGATTTAAAATTTAATTCATTCACCAAAACTAATCCTTAACATTGTTTAGAAGATTAAACAATGAATATTAGTGCAAAAAATGAAAAACCATCACATAAACACTTGTAATAACACTAGATTTACTTGGAAAAACCATGGTGAGGATTAACTCACACTATAGAGAATATCAAAACCAATTATAGAGGCTCATTGCCAAAACAAGGACTCACTAATTCAAAACAAGGACTCACTGTCCAACACGGCTAACAACCCAGAGGGCTCACTACCATAGAGATACAAAGAAGATAAATAGGATTTTTTATAGAGATAAGATAGTCTCAATGAAACAAAGTATTTTACCATAATTTGCTCAATCCACTTGTAGACATGCATGAATGATAGAGTGCACCTTCAGCTCACTCGTTTTGGAAACTCAACATTTAGGCTTCACATTGATCTACCATACTCAATCACACACACACACACACACTGATTCACACTTATTTATATTCTCTTTGTGCTATTGTCTCTATTTCCTTTTTTTATCTTCTTCGCTTCTTCTTCCCTAACTCATTCTACATTTATACCATCATCAACTTTGAAACATATCCAAAGTTAGCCATCCAAATTGAAATTCAAATTAGGTCAATTCCAAAGCATCCTAGAGTGGAATTAGATTGAGGGTGACCCAAGCATATGCTTCATTAGGACCCAAATAGATCCAACATGCTTCTCTAACTCCGAAAGTAGTATTCCACACAAGGTCGGCCAAACTAGTGTAAAATACATAGAATAATTAAGCATGAACTTTCTAGATACCAAAATTATCTTCAATACAATCAAAACAACTCAACTCTCAAATTGCAAGTCATAATACTTCATCAAAGAGAAATTTGGACCAACAATATTTCTCCTAGACCTCAACTAGAAACATAGAAAACCACAGTTCACAACTAGTGATCACAACTCACACTGTACAATGAATTAATAGCCAAAAATTAGGATATAGCAGCTTCCAACAACCATGATCAACATATCTAAACCATACAAATATAGGAGAAAATATAGAGTAAAACTTGGACCAACCATTGAACACTTGCAACATGTCTTCATTGCAATTTTCTCAATATCCTCGACATATATAACCAATAACTTGTATCCATGACACTAATGACAACCGCAATCAATTGATAACCAATTGACCAGTTGACATCAACAATAGACAAGGAGACTGAATCTTTCTTTTTACTCAACCATGCCACCAGTCTGCAACCAAGAAAGAATGCATCACCTTGTACTCTTTCTGTCATCTACCCATCTAGCCCAATCTGCATCTATATAAGCACTTAGAGTAAATTTAATATCTCTACGATACGATAATCCATAATCCAGAGTGACATTCAAATATATGAATATTCTTTTAACAACATGTGTTTCCTTAGGATCTTCTTGAAATCTATCCACAAGACAAATATTATGCACAATATCTGGTCTAGTAGCAGTCAAATACAATAGTCCACCAACTATAGATCTATACTTTCTCTGATCAGCCTTAGGTGAATCATCTTCTTTACCCAATTTGCAACCAGTCACCATAGGAGTACATACCAATTTGGAACCATCCATCCCAAACTTCTTCAACATCTCTTTCACATACTTAGACTATGGAATACAAATCCCTTTCTTTGTTCGATTGATTTGTAGCCCAAGAAAGAAATTCATCTCTCAAAACATAGAAATTTCAAATTCTTTTTGCATCTCTTCCACAAACATCTTGCACATATTTTCATCAACATATACAACTACAATCATGATTTTGTCATTTTCAATCTTAAAATATAGATTGTTATCTTCCATACCTTTGTTGAACCCTTGCTTAATCAAATACTTATTCAACCTCACATACCAGGCTCTAGGAGCTTGCTTCAATCCATATAAAGCTTTCTTCAATATGCACACCATATTCAATTTCTCTAACACCTGAAATCCTTCTAGTTGTTCCATGTAGACCTCTTCTTCTAGCTCACCATTCAAAAATGCTAACTTGACATCCATTTGATAGACCTTAAAGTCTTTATGAGCAGAAAATACTAAGAACATCCTTATAGCTTCCATTCTTGCTACCGAATCAAAATTTTCTTGAAAATCTATGCCTTCTACTTGAGAGTAACCTTTACACACATGCCTTGCTTTGTTTCTAACAATTTCTCCATTCTCATTCAACTTATTTCTGAATACCCATTTCAATCCAATAATTTTTTTATCTGTCAATCTTGGGACCAATTCCCAATTTTGATTCTTCTCAATCTACATAAGTTCTTTCATAGCTTCCATCCAATGTTCATCCTTACATGCTTCACTTACAGTCTTTGGTTCAATCTCAAAAAGTAAACACAAATTAACTTCAGTAGCAACTCTGCTTCTAGTTAATACTCCTTTAGTCTTATCTCTAATAATCTAACTTTTTAAATGGTTCTTCTATACATATCTAGGTGTCTTAGGTGACATCATCAGAGCATCTTCTTCTCTTTCATCCTACTCATTCCGATTCTCTTGCTCATACTTTTCCTATTCTTCCACAATCTCTTCAATTCTTACATGATCAAGTTCATTAGATTCATATCCATCGACTTCAATTGAATTATTCACTATCTCATCAACCTTGACATTTGCACTTTCTACAATATTTTCCAGCCTTTTATTGAAACATTTGTAAGCTTTTTTTTTTGGTAGAATATCCAAGAAAAATTCCTTCATCACTTCTTGCATCAAACTTACCTATAGTTTCTTCATCTCTTTTGAATACCTTGAAATACTTAACAATAGGAATTCTTTCAAACAATAGCTCATAGGAGTCTGTGTACTATTTTCTCTTGCTTAAACTCGATTGAATACAAAAATAGTAGTATGAATAGCTTCTTTCTAGTAAACTTCCAATAATCCAACCTTAGTAATCATTGATCTAGCAGCCTCTTGAATTATTTTGTTTTTCCTTTCAACAACTCCATTCTGTTGAGGAGTCCTTAGAGGAGATAATTGTCTCTTTATTCCATGCACTTCACAACACATATTAAAATCATGGGTGGTGAATTCTCCACCTCTATCAAACCTTAAGCATTTTATCCTTAAATTCACTTCATTTTCAACCATAGCTTTGAATGTCTTGAATCTATCTACTGCATATGATTTTTCTCTAAGAAATGTAACCCATGTATATCTAGAATAATCATCAATAAAAATCATAACTTGTACTTTTCACCTTGTATACTTCTCACTCTTGTAGGACCACAAATATCTATATGAACTAAATGCAATAGACTAGTAGTAGATTGTTCCTTTGATCTGTAATGACTTCTTGCTTTCTTTCCAAAATGAAAATTCCTACAGATAGCATTAATAGGATTTGTAATTATTGGTAAATCTCTCATGACCTAAATTTCACTAATCCTCGCCAAGTTATAAAAAATCATGTGGCACATTCTTCTATGCCATAACCAACTGCCAATAATCTGAGTCATAAAGTATCATCCATCAACACCCTTAAGTTGATAGATATTTCCTTTAGATTTCTTTCCTATAGCAATCAATGTTCTGGATCCTTTCCAGATCTCACACCTCTCATCCTTAAACACAAGATCATATCCCTTACTGTACATCTAACCAACACTCAAAATATTATTCCTTAATCCCCTAACATAGTAGACATCATCAACATTATTCTTTCCATCAAAACTTATTGAACCTATCCCACAAATTTTAGCACCAATATCATCTCCAAACATAACCAAGCCTCCATCATATTTTTCAAGCTTAAAAAACTTATGTTTATCACCTATCATGTGATGTGAACAACCACTATCAACAACCCAATAGTTCTTTTCTTATTTAGCATGTAGGGCAGAGATAACAGTACCTTCATTTTTCTCCTTCTTTGGAGGGCTTTCCTTCACCTATTTTTTAGAATTAGTAGAAATAGGTTCATCCTTAATCACCAAGAACAAGAATTCATTTTCATGAGGATCTTCATACTTAGAATCTTCATCAAATATACTAGTATTCTCATTTAGATAATATGCTCTATTAATCTTCTTTCCTTTCTTTTCTTTCTCATATCTTTGTTTATTCATCTTAGCTCTTTCTAAACACTTTATAGCATAATGACCTATTTATCCACAACTAAATCATTTAAAAGATAACTTACCTTCACACTTACCAAAGCCTTTCCCCATCCTTCTCACAAAGTTAGCTGATATTTCATCAAAATATTCTTCATTTGTATCTTTAGCTTTTGTTGCATTAAAAGCAGTTTTGATTTGCATCCATTCCTCATATTGGGCTTCCTCATCTCAGAAGATGTCAAAAATCCCAACAACAGATCTTTAGTGTAAGTCTTATAATATATACTCTATTCAATAGCACATACCTTCTCACTGTAAGTATTAGGGAGAGTTCTAAGAATCTTCTTTATAATTCTAGTTTCATCTACAATAGCACCAAGTCCTCGCATTTTGTCCACTATCTCATCCAATCTCTATACATAAGCTTTAACATTCTCATCTTCAAACATATGCAGAAGCTCAAACTGTGTCTCCAAATTTTTTATTTTCTCCTCTTTAACTCTCTCATCACCA
Organism: Sequoia sempervirens; assembly: GCA_007258455.2. Taxonomy (NCBI): domain Eukaryota; kingdom Viridiplantae; phylum Streptophyta; class Pinopsida; order Cupressales; family Cupressaceae; genus Sequoia; species Sequoia sempervirens. The sequence continues at coordinate 4,544,669 of VDFB02056351.1, read as the reverse complement.
TCATGCACCCTTTCGAAAGCATCCTAGACTTCCTTAGCAGTATTTAGATTTTGAACCTTAATCAACTTATAATGTACCAAACTATTCTTCAAAATGTACTTCACCTTATTTGCTTCATGTGCTTTGATCTCATCAGCTGTACTCAAACCATTAGCAAGAGGAGTGTAAGGATTCTTGTATGCTTTCTCCACATCATATCCATAATACTCCATATATTCTTCCATCAATATTTTCCATATAGAATAGTTAGTTCCATCGAACCTCGGATAATCATAAGTCATCTTGCTAGCCATCCCAGACCTTCCTCAAGTGGTTAATCTCTTCACCAAGGAACCAAGCTTTAATACCAATTATTGAACAAGACAACTAAGAGGGGGGTGAATCAATTGTCACAAATTTAAACTTTAATTCATTCACCAGAACTAATCCTTAGCACTGTTTAGTAGATTAAACGATGAATACTAGTGCAAAAACTGAAAAACCATCACATAAGTTCACAATAACACCATATTTATGTGGAAAAATGATTGAGGGAAAAACCACAGTGAGAATTAACTCACACTATAAATAATATCAAAATCGATTGCAAGAGGCTCACTTCCTGAGAAACAAGACTCACTGCCAAAACAAGGACTCACTGTGCAAATAGGGCTAACAACCCAGAGGGCTCATTGCCACAGAGATACAAAGAAGATAAAGAAGACTTGTTAGAGAGAGAAGACAATCTCAATGTAACAAAGGATTCTACCACAATTCGCTCAATCCACTTGTAGACATGCATGCATGATAGAGTGCACCATTAACTCACTACTTCTAAAAAGTCAATATTTAGGCTTCACATTGATCTTCCATACTCGCATCACACACACACACACACACACACACACACACACACACACACTGATTCACACTTATTTCTATTCTCTTTTTTCTCTCATCTTTATTTCCTTTGTTCTCTTCTTTGCTTCTTCTTCCCTAACTCATTCTGCATTTATACCATCTCAACTTTGAAACATATCAAAAGTTGTCCATCCAAACTCAAATTCAAGTTAGGTCAGTGCCAAAACATCCTAGGGTGGAATTAGAATGAGGGAAACCCAAACACATCCTTCATCAGGACCCAAATAGATCCAACACATTTCTCTAACTCTGAAAGTAGTATTCCACACAAGGTCATCCAAACCAGTGTAAAATACATAGAACAATTAAGTGCGAGCTTTCTAGATACCAAAATTATCTTCAATACAATAAAAAAAACTCAACTCTATAATTGCAAGTCATAATACTTCATCAAAATGAAATCTAGACTAACAATATTTCTCTTGGACCTTAAACAGAAACATAGAAAACCACCGTTCACAATTGGTGAACACAACTCACAGTGTACAATGAATCAATAGCCAAAAATAATGATATAGCAGCTTTCAACAACCATGATCAACGTATCTGAACCATATAAATATAGGAGCAAATCCAGAGAAAAATATGGACCAACCACTAAACACTTGCAACATTTCTTCATTACAATTTTCTCAATATCCTCGACATATACAACCAATAACCTGTATCCATGACACTAATGAGAACAACAATTAGTTGATAATCAATTAACCAATTGACATCAATGACAACACCTTCAATCTTTTCATTCTTGCAACATGACCAAGAAGAAATATAATGAATACACAACTCAAATTTGTGTCTTAACCTAGGAATGGATTCAATCTCAACACAAACATAATTGGATAATAGAATAACGTGCATAACAGCATAAAGCTTTGACAACACCACATTATAGCATTTCAACATTGTATCCTAAACCACAAATACTTATAAAGATCCTTGTACTTGAATTACATGAACTGATAGCTTCACCTAAGCAATCTAATTAATTATTTGAATTAAAATAAAGATGAAATATGTAGACACTAAAAATTGACCTAGGCCTGTAAGCTCTATTTTCCATCACATTCGTCCTAGCATAATTAAAATATTTAATTATGTTATTCGGTCCATTTTCATCTATTAATTAAATAATTTTTAATTATTTAATTAATTCATGTCTCTTTATTCTTCCTGATTATTTAAATAAATAAATTTTATTTATTTATTTAAATGTGTCGCTAATTATCTAATGTCTCCTTATAATTAAATAAATTTCCTAATTTAATTAATTATTTTTGTCCACTAATTCTTCTAGATTATTTAAATAAATAAATCTTGTTTATTTATTTAAATACATCAATAATTTACATATTCCTCTTCTAATTAAATAAATTCTTTAATTTATTTAATTATGGCCACATGTCACTTTCCTCATTTTAAATAAAAAAAATTATTTCTTATTTAAAATGGTCAAAACTTCTTATTTTGGTAGAAAATGGGCATTTATTGCCTACTGTCATTTGATTCTTCACTTTTGAATTAAAATGATTTTTAATTCAAAAGATGCCTTTTCCATTTAAAAGTCAAATGACCATTACTAATTTGATTCTCCAGCCTTTTTTTAGCCATCTTGTCCTTATCTTAACTTTCAATTAGGTCCATCTGTTTGCATTTCGATCTCGTTTGTTCATTCAAATTGCCTTTTCTTATAAAATGACAATTTTGAATTCATTTTGGGCTCCTCAAGTTTTCATGTGAATTTCTGGTCTTCTTTTTACAATCATTTTCCTGCATACTTAGAACTTCTCTTAAGTAATTTTAATAGAAAATCCTTGAATACTTGCATATGACATGACATTTTCATAGGTTGCTCGAAGAATCTGAGGGAAAACTTTAATTTGTAGCAAGCTAGAAGGTATAATGGAGGTGAATCATGGAGTTTGAAGACATTTGGGTAACTTCTTCCGTTTGTTTTCCATACTTTGTTCCTATGTTCTCCATTATTGCTTTGGGATTTTGGTATTTACTGCTATTAATCTATTAACCCATAAAATTTCTAGAGATACATTTGGTGAACTTGACATCTTTCAGTGCATTTTTTTAATTTTCGTACGGCTTTTTGTCTTTGTTTTGTAGCTACAGGTTTATGAATGACACATTTGAATCATTTTGCACCGCATTCACTGCATCGCGATGCACTCGACAAAATAAACGACGCATTTGCACCATCAAACCGCATTTGTGACCTCCTGTGACACATTCGACAGAAATGTGATACATTTGACAGGGATTCTGATGCATTTACATGATTCTGACACATTTGTTTGTAGGATAACACATTCGGCTAGTAAACTCTAACATAAACTATTGTGACGCATTTTCACTGTCGTAACACATTCGCCTAGTCAGTTTCTATATTCGGATCTTCTTTTCAGATTTCTACATTTTTACTATTTCAGTCTATTGCCGCTTTTTGCATCCTCTAGAAAAGGATTTTCTGGTTGCTAATGTCTAGTTGCAGTGTGTGGCGTTAGGATTCTCATGGGTCGAAGGCATTTGCTGAAACTACTAACGTGCGGATTTGTAGTGCTCGTGAGTCGAAGACAATTGCCCAAACTACTAACATGTGGTTTTGCAGCTATGTTTGTCGAAGACTAGTATTTCAAATCATATGTCTATGATTTTTAGTTTAGGAACACTTCCATTGGTGCACTAAAATGAACTTTTATTTGCAAGTGTTTGACTATGCTTGAAAGTGGTAGGTGATTATGCTCTCACTTGTGAAAACTTGGTGATGAGAAAGCCAGACCCACTTTATTTGTTGTAACCCTTAATACTTAATAATCAAAGTATCCTCTCCCCTTGTGCTTTCGGGTGATCCTGGGTGTAAGAGAAATGGTTATTATTTCTAGAAATGGGCCAGCCTTAAGGGAAAAATTACTCACCTTAAGGAATGAACCGACCGGTAACAGGCTAAAGCCAAGCTACTTCCAGCCAGGATATAAAATGGGTGCTTGAGGAAAGTTCAAGTACCACGAGTGCGGATGTGTCACACGGATGAAGTAGTACTCCCATAAACCTTGTTGAGTGTAACCTATTTAGGCTGGAGTTCCACCTAATCGATGATTAATCTCTCGCCCCATGTTTGGCCACTCAAACGGATGCCCTAACTAGACACCTATTGTTTTAAGAGCCAGCCATTTTCAGCCTTTGCTTGGTATAGTGCATTGTACAATATCATTCCCAAAGATACTCACTACTAACTCCCTTGAGTAGAGATAGTAATTCTTGGGAAGTGACTACCCAAGAATCTAAAGTTGGTGTGCCTGTAGAAGTGAGTGTCGTGGAGGGGAGCCAATACCACCAAACTTCTAAGCTATCCACTCTAGAGAAGGAGAGGTGTTCAACAACAATCCAGGGTATATCAGTGGGCTATACCAAGTATACAAACCCTTGGCCTATTAGGATCGTGTTTGTCTTACGTGCGTTTGCTTACACTAAAACATTGTGCTTGTCAAGTGCTTTCTAGATTTTCAAATAGTATTCACCACATTCACAAATCTGGACAAAAACATTCAACCTTTGACAGATCAGATTTTTCCTCAATACATCAGAAAACTCACTTTTTACAACCTATGACGCAACTATTGAAACACATCCATTGTCCTGAAATGGATTTGAAAATCCCTGAGACGCAATCGCTTTGTTAAACCGCATTTGCTTCCATAAACACTGTATATGCTTGCATCGTGACACATCTGAACTTCACATAACCACATTTTCCAACCTCTGTCGCATTTGTTAATTTTAGAACCACATTCGCTTAAAATAAAATGCATTTGCAATACTATGACGCATTCGCGGTCTCAAACGACACATTTTCTTGGAAAAAAAAAAACCATGATACAAACCCGAATCTTAGTCTAAATACCGTTAGCCTACTGTCAAACACTTTTCTTTTCCAAGAGGTCTTTATTAGAAACCAACTTTCAAATTGCTCAAAATCTTTATCATTCATCCATTAGTTTGCACTCTTGACCTTAGGCTCAGACCTTCATTTTTTTTTTTTAATTTCATCCCTTAGGTTTCATAATCATGTTTTCACCATTAGCTTGACCCTAGGTTGTCATTTTCACATACTTTGGATTGGGCCAACTTTATCACAATTTTCAAAATCTTTGCCTTCACAGCTAGGTTATCTTGGACTTCATCATTATTCCTATCTTTAGTCATTGTCACCTTTTGTGAAGCTTTCCAACTTAACAGTCTAGTTAGGAAAACTCACTAGTCCTCTTGACTTTGTCACCTTGTCATTTTCAATAAGCCCTTTGGTAACTAAAAATTGAGAGCAAAGATTAAGCTTAGAGTGATTAGATACCCCTTTCTCCAAATTTCATTCTAGTTTATACCTTGCATACTTTATTCCCAAAAATACAAAAATATTATTCATCCTAGTCATCATTTTGAACCTAGACTTTGCATTAGTTGCCTCTTTAGTTAGCATAATCATCTTAGTCCTTATTTTTCACCTTGTCATCCTAGTCATAATCGTCACTTTAGCTTTTTGGCATTACCCATTTCCTTAGGTAAACATTATTATCTCATTGCATTGTCATCTTTTTATCGCACAAAAAGACAAAAACACATACTAGTGTCATACTTGCATTGTCATCATCTTCATTTGAGCAATTTCCTTGATGGTGGAAACAAGACTTCAAAGAAAGAAAAGACAAATGACATACTTTGGACAAGACTTTAAGAACAACACCAACACCAATCCCAATGACTGGATTTATGATGACCCATTTGGCAATTTGAACTTATAATCATCCATGAGCATGCCAACTTCCTTTCAAAATCCACTTTTTGAGCAATTCATACAGAGATACCAAAATGGACAAGTACTAGTGGAGGATTTAGATGCTGCCACTCAAAATCCTGACATAGCTTCATTTGTAGAGGACTTGGTCTTGAATGATCCTGACAGATACCTTGCTATTCTTTTAGACAAAGGGGAAAAACTACCAAAAGGCTTCGACATTAATACCATAAGACCTTCGAACAATGTGATACAAACCATGACATCTAATCAAAACACGAACAATTCCCCCAATAGCAATAACATTGTGGTCACCACACAAGTTGCTACTAACACCACTAATGTGACATCTGGTGGTACCACAAGTCAAAACACCTCCACCTTAACTAATACATCTATTAGAGGAACATCTACTATTCCCATGCCTACAACATCCACATCATCATCACAAACGATAGGAATAACCGTTGGGTTCACATCAACGGGAGAAAATCCCACAAATCCTACGTTGGGATCTTCATCTATGACAATGAGGTTATCTTCATCACATCCTTATGGTGGAATCTCATTTAATCCCTTTGGAGGAAACCCATGATGATTCTTCATTCAAGGCCCTCAACACAACATTAATATATCATCACAATTAAACATCCCACATGGACAAGGACAAAATATGAACATCCCACATGGACAAGGACAGAATATCAACACACCACATGGACACTCCCGAGGAACAAACACCAACATGCTACATGGAAAATTCTTTCAACAAGGACAAGGAACTCAAATGACACAACAAATGTGCAACTTTGGCAATCAAATGAGGCGAGGATTTTAGATACCTCAAATACAAAAAAACATGGCTAGGTCACATATTCCTACATACTCAGACATCCCAGATTCATACTCAACAAAAAATTCCCACTCACAACTGGCAATATTAGCAAACACCTAATCAGAACATACCTTACTTATAGGCAACCAATGATCCTATTGTACATGCCTTGCTAGCAAGAGTGGATGACCTTCAAAAATAGATGGAAAATATGAAAACCTCTGACAAGAAGACACAAATTCCATACGAATCCTTTTGATACAACTTTGTGCATTCCACCATTTCCACATGGTTATGTGGCTCCAAAATTCAACAAATACAAGGGTAAAACAAATCCACTTGACCACATTAGAGAGTTCGTAACAAGTTGTGTGGATATTGCTCATGAGCACACATATCTAATGCGACTGTTTCCTAAAAGCCTCACAAGACCAGCCTTAGAATGGTTCTATACACTGCAACCCGGAATATAGTCATGGAAAGAACTTGTTGAAAAATTCGTGAAAAATTACACATAGAACATTGACACAGACACCTCCATTACCAACTTATGCTAGCTCACACAAGAAGATTCAGGTGAAACCTTTTTACCAGTCTTTCAAAAATGGAGGGGCCTAGCAAGTCGCTATCAAATAGATATACCTAAAAAGGAAAAATTTGACATGTTCATACAAATGTTATTAGGCCCACTGAAAAATGGCTTGCGTGTTCATTGTTGCACAACTTTTGCAGACCTAGTTGAGCGGGGTGTCCAAATTGAGCAAGCCCTCATTGTTGAAGGCACACTAAAATACGGTCCCAAAAACACAAATGCAAACCCACCTTTTACTAACAAAAACAAATATTGGGTTAAGAAAAAACATGTCACCAACGATGGTGTAGTCAATGCTAAGGATGTCAATGCTATGGGTCCTATGATTACTCTAAAAGGGACACAACCACAAAACACACAGATGATGAGACAAACCTATGCTGCTAATGCTATCCAGGCAAATCAAAGTAATCAAGGCAATCAAAATAATCAAATTCAAAGGCAACCTAGACAACCCAAACAAGTCCCTAGAGGATGTACATACACTCCCTTGGGTGAGCCTATTGAAGAAGTTCTCAAGAAATGCCTTTAGAATGGTGTCATCACACTTGAAGACCCCGAACCATACAAACCTAGGCAGTTTAAACCATCTTGGTGGGATGATAACGCATTTTGTGACTATCACCGAATAAAAGGACACAAAACCTCTTCTTGTAGACAATTGAAAATTTTGGTACAAGACCTTATTGAAAAGCTTATCATTGAAGTTGGTGGACCATATTTTTCTTCTAATGTGGATCATACAATACATAAGAACCCACCACAAGATCATGGTTCTGGAAACCCTTCTACATCAAATACAAATAATAATAGTCAAGCCAACCATGCCCGTATTGGATATGACTATTCTGGGGAACCTATCATACATCACATTAAAACAACTGATGAACATGTGTACATAGTCATTGTCAAAACGGCCCCTGAATGCAATGTCACCACCCACGGCAGAAAGGTCACCATAGCTGGCCCTCCTCCCCCTAGACAACCAAAGGTAACAATAGCTGGCCCGTCCACTTCGCATTCACAATCGCATCCATAAAACAAGTAGTCCCAACCTAAAGGAAACTTTAATCTTATTTACCAGCTTGGAAAAACACCAGCACAAATCTCTATCCTTGAGTTGTTATGCATCTCACCGTCCTAGATAAAACATTGCAAGAATCCTCAGTTCCCCAAGATATTGATGTCATCCAATTTGAAGCCATGGTAGCATATCTCATGACTCCCCACCATATCACCTTTTTGGACCAAGACTATTCATCATCCAAATCCAACCATAATGATGCCCTTCATATCGGATTTCCCATTCATAAACATAAGGTCAGATGAGTCTTAGTAGATGGCAGAGCAGGATTGAATATATGTTCCTTAAAATTGGTCAAGCACTAGGATTTTCTGATGCTTGCATTGACACCACAAGAATCATTGTTATCAAGGCATATGATGATGAAGAATGTTCCTCTCGGGGCCTAATTACAATCCCCATTCGAATTGGGCCAATCACTGTCGACACCACTTGTCAAGTTCTAGATTTGGACCTCCCATATAACATTTTACTCAGTCGACCTCAGATCCACACAATGAAAGTCACCCCCTCCAGGTATCACCAATGTTTGAAGTTTCCTTTTAAAGGCACTAAGATTACTATATATGGAGACCTTGATCCATTCCAATATTGTACCAACTTATGCGGTGTCTCTGAGCATCAAGTGCCTATCAATAGGGAAGCTTTGATGTCTCTGTCTTCCAAATTTATTGACCCATTAACACTCGTGAATCCTTTCGCCTCTTCATCCACTGCATCCACTTCTGCTTCTTCGACCACCATGACCACCTCCATAACACCTACCACTTCATTTATCACCTCAAGCGTTGACCCAAGCTTCCAAATTCAAGACCAAGGATGTGGAGAGTACAAGCTGAATACAGCCTATTGCATAACCAAGATGCCCAAGTCTCCCTAGGTCTATGGCAAACCCTGCTTTAGAATATATGCAAAATAAATTTTCACGGTTCCTCCAAATACAAATTTCATTAAGTGGGGCAAAATGAGTCAAGATGACACAAATGATATACTATCCTAGATTTATAAAGAACCACAAGACTTGACTCCCTTTCTAGTAGCAATATATGGAAAATGATACAACATGATAAAAGAAAAAGGCTATGATGGAAAAAGTGGTCTTGGCAAGGATAAGAATGGAAGGCATGAGCCATTATTAGTTTCAGAAAGACCAAAACATCTTGGGTTAGGGTTAGGTCCACGAGAATCTAGTAATCCAAGTACTAGTGTGCTTCCATGTGAGTTAGTGTATGCTTTATATTGTGTTCAGACAACTGAAGATACCTCCTCTGAAACTGACTCTCACGAATGGGAATTTGTCTCTCAGCGATCCTTAAGTGACTATTTCCTTGACAAATTATTCCTTAAACCTGGAAAGCCTATATTTGAAGAATGATTTTGGAAAATGTTTAAGAATGATACAACACCAAATGATGCCAAGTCCAGATCATATTCTACTCCCATTTGTCCTAGCCCCGACATACCTACCTAGTCATCTCAAATTGATGACCATCATGTGGAATCACTTGAACCATCACTTGCCACTACTGACCCTACCCCTGATGCTACTCCCTTTGTCCCTTACTTCGTTGGTGAGTATGAAACAAGGGAAGGAGAATACTGGATAGAATCTGACATAGAGCTAGAAGATGACAACTTCATTTTCAATGTCTCAGCGTCCATTTACATGCTCTTTGTGTCATCTCCTCAATTTGCAAATGTTGATGATGGAATATCCTTAGTTTACCCTGACCTAATTCACTCGAACTAGCAAGGCCCACCAGTAGTGGACACTTTTCAAAATGATGAGGCTCTAGAAGAATTTCTAGGGCTATGTGGGGGAATTCCAAATGGGGATCACAAGGCTAGGTTTACCATTGACTTGGATTGTGCTACTTATTTTGGGGAGAATGTGCCATCCTCTAGTCACAAAATTAAAAAGAAAAATAAAACAAAAAATGACACGTCTCTAGGTGAAAATCGAAAGGCACCTTTTGATGGAAAAATAGTAAAAATAAAGGATGTATCCAAGGGTGAAAACCTCCTTGAGGTGCCCAAGGGTGGAGGATTGGAATTTATCCCCATAGATAGAGAAAAATTAGCAATGCTTGTCATGGACACCATAGCAGTTAATATAGCTTTTGTGGAGGACCCCAAAATGGTTCTCTTTGCGGCATCATTGATAGAAGCTGAACAACCATAATTTCAAAAGTTCTTCTCGAAATGAAAGATAAATTTTGCATGGTCTTATGTTGCCATGCTAGGTTTAGATATTGAGTTAGTATTACATCACTTTCCATTATTGCTAGATGCCAAGCCAATAAAAAAAAAGTTGAGAAAAATGCATCCGCAAGTTGCATTGTTGGTTAAAGTTGAACTCAAAAAATTGTTGGATGTAGGTTTTACCAAGTCAATTGACTATACAAAATGGATATCCAACCTCATCCCCATCACCAAGTATATTGGATAGATTCGCATATGCATAGACTTCTGAGATCTCAATAAAGCATGCCCTAAAGATGATTTCCCTCTACCGAACATTGACATCATTGGGGACTTTACACCTGGATGTGAGATGTTGTCCCTTATGGATAGTTTTTCTGGTTATAATCAGATCCGTATTGCCCCTGAAGACAAACACAAAACTACTTTCACATGCCCTTGGGGTACATACTGTTGGATTGTAATGTCATTTGGTCTTAAAAATGCAGGCGCTACATATCAAAGGGCAATGACAACAATATTCCATGACATGATGCACACATTAATGGAGGACTATGTGGATGACCTTTTGGAAAATTCATTGACAAGAAAAGATCATCTTTCGGTATTAGACAAAGTTTTTAGGAGGTTGGGTAGTATAAGGTCTGGTTGAACCCAAAAAAGTGTGTTTTTGGTGTAACATCAGGCAAGTTGTTGGGGTACATAGTCTCCTGTAGAGGCATTGAAGTTGACCGTGCTAAATTCAGAGCTATATTGGATATGCCTCCTCATAAGGGAATCAGTGACCTATGAACGCTACAAGGAAGGCTTCAACCTATCAAATGGTTCATTGATCAACTCATAGATAGGTTCCAACCATTCCAGTATCTCCTACACAAAGGGATCCCCTTTGTGTGGATAGATAAATTCTAGGAGGCATTTAACCAAATCAAACAGTACTTATTGTCACCTCCAGTTCTCATGCCTCCTATCCAAGGAAAACCATTAATTTTGTACATCTCTGCAACTACTTCGACACTAGGGGCATTACTAGGACATAATGACTATGAAGAAAAATAAAGAGCCATATATTATATTAGTAGAACACTAGTGGGGTATGAGCTAAATTACACACCCATTGAATGTGCTTGTTTGGTAGTTGTATTCGTAGCCCAAAAATTAAGGTATTACATGTTAAACCATAAGACATACTTGGTAGCCAAGATTGATCCCTTGAAGTACCTCTTGAGTCGAGCAACATTGATAGGATGTTTAGCAAAACGGGTCATGATCCTTAGTGAATATGATATTCAATATGTCGAGCGAAAAGCCATCAAAGGACAAGTAATAGCATACCAGCTCGCAAATGCACCTATAGACGTCTAAATTTGGACACTTAATTTATCCAAATTTATCCCCTTTAACTAACATCCTTTAATTCTGCTAAATCCCTAAGGTATTTAATCAATAATACCTTATCTCTTTCCATCAATTGAATTAAATAAATATTCCATTTATTTAATTCCCTTCATGTCACATCCTCCATCATTTTTATCTTATCTTAATCCTTCTTCTAATCTCATCATTAGGATGTGCACATGCCTAATCTTTGATTAAGAGGTGTCACATCCTCCAACTTTTGCAAGTTGGCCTCTAATCTCTCTTAGCCACCTAACCATCCTCTAATCCTTCACTAACTAGCCTAATCAACCTCTCAAGGAATTTTTAATTCCTTTTATCCTTCCAAGGAATATTAAATTCCTTTTTCTCTTCCCCATGTGATCTTTGACTTGTCACATCAAGTCACATGTGAAATCTAACTCTCTTCTAATCTTTATTAATCAGTCTAATCAAGTACTTGCACAATTCTAATCACTTAATTGAGTCAACCCTATTAAATGCTTTTCTTTTTTGACAAGGCATCTCCCTTCCCTATGTGAATTTTTAATTCACATTTAATCCCCCAATGTACCCTTTGGAATTTAAATTCTTTCCCCTCTCCCCATAAGGATATTTGAGGAATTTTTAATTCCTCACATGTCCTCTCACCCACATGGGGACAAGGACATCCTTTATGAGGATATCTTAACCAAAATCCCAAGGTACTTTGTACCCCCCCTCCATGTCATGTCCTTCTCCTTCCACCTCATGTCCACTTCAACTTTTAGGGCTGTATCACATGCCACATGTCAAGATGTGAGGGCTTGTGAGTTCTCAACTCACCTTAGCCCTACATCTTGATATTTGGTGGCTCAATCTTGGCCATCCATTTCCCTTAGGAATTCTTAAAATTCCTATAAATACCCCCTCTTTTCTCTCATTTTGGGGGAGATCATTTTGCTAGCCAAACTCTTGCAATTTTGTTTCTCAACTTATACTTAGCCATTTTCTTGTTTTCATCCACTTGCACTCACCCTTACAACACCATTTATCTTGCATCTACTTGCCATCCAAGGAGCATACACATCAAAGATCGAAGGGCCAACCAAAGGATCGACTCGACACAAGGTATAAAGTTTCATTTTGTTGCTTTTTATCTTGTATTGTTTCCAACTTAGGCTAATCTTGAGGTGTAGGTTGTTTTGGTGTTTGTTTGCACTCTTTTGCTTGTTGCTTGTTCCCTAATGCTCACATTCGACCTATCACATTTTTGGCACGCCCAATGGGACCTACAAACGGGTCTATTTCTTTCACGTTTGCTATTTTTTGCATTTTTCAAGGTCCAGGTTGCAGAGTGGCGGACCTGTTCTGACAGAGTGGCGGATCTGTCCGACAGTGGCAGACTTGTCCTGATAGAGTGGCGGACCTATCCTGCGGTGGCAGACTTGTCTTGTGGTGGCGGACCTGTCCTGACAGGGTGGCAGATTTGTCCTCTGGTGGCAGACCTGTCCCTATAGAGTGGCAGACCTATCCTCCAGAAGGTAAAAATTTCAAGTTTTTCCAATTGTCTTTTGGTAAAATAGGAACATAGTTTAATTAAAGGGGTCTCAATAAACCTTGTTTGGCGTGTTTAGGAAGGCTATTTGACGTATCCAATCCCCTTGCACCATTTGGCGATCCTGGGTGACGAGAAATTGTAGCTTTCCAAGTCCTTTTTGAGTCACCCTTTTTCACTTTCTTAGTGGGACCTGCTTGGGGATTTCATCACCCCAAGGGACGATTCCAACCACGTGTACCAGCGGGGTATATAAAGGGGGGGAGAGCGAAAGTTGTACCTCAATCCAACCATGTTGTAATTGGTGAAGCGTCGGGATGACGTGAAGAGTTGGTTCGAGCCTTTAGTATCTCGCTAAGGTTCCCGACTCATGCTTGTAACAGGTTGGTGTTCACGGTTTGGGCCTCACGTACCGAGTGTATATCGAGGACTCCTTAGCAACCATGTGCATCTTAGAGTAGAAGACTTTGTTGACCATACCCATTTCTACTAATCTTAGGGTTGTGTTGTTTGCATTGTCTTTCTTGTGCAAAAACTAGTGATTATCAGTTTGGCCAAGTCTTTTTATGATTGCTATATTTTGGGTCCTTTGCCTTACCCATCCATCAAAACATCAAGCTTAAACTTATCCTTTGGCGGATCTGTCCCTCTCCAGTGGCGGACCTGTCCTACTCTGGCAAACCTATCCTAGTGTAGTGGCAGACCTATCCCTGTGCAGTGGTGGATCTGTCCCAGTGCAGTGGCGGACCTGTCCCAGTGCAGTGGCGGACCTGTCTTGCTGTGGCGGACCTATCCTAGTGCAGTGGCAGACCTATCCTAGTGCAGTAGCAGACCTATCCTTGTGCTATGGCGGACCTGTCCTAGTGCAGTGGCGGACCTATCCTAAAACAAACATTCATCCATTTCACACATCCTTTCATCATTTTGAACCCTCGTTCTATCATTCTGATCATTCGTTTACTTGTTCTGAGTAATCGTTCATCCGTCCTGATCAACTGTTTGCTCATTTTGAGTATTTTTTCATCCATTTCTATCATCCATTTCTCCAATCAAATCATCATTTTCCCCATCCAAATCCCCTGGACTTCATCTCGGGTTATTATCCAAATTGACCAAAGTATCTGATCTGATCGTCATCATTAACATCCTCTTAGGATTGTCATCCATCCTAAGTTAATCATCATCGTCGGCCCAATCAATCCATTTTCAATCTCAAAGTGGATTCGGTGCCGCAATCATCCATTCATCCTTTAATCCGATCAATCAGTATCCTAAGTCATCTAAGATAATCTCTGAATGGGATTTGTAGTCTCTTTCGTCATCCATCAATCCATCATCCGATCAATCATCGATCAATCCAATCCAATCCAATCCAATCGCATCCCTATCCAATCACCTTTGACCCAATCAATCTCCTTCCATCTCGAAGTAGATTCGGTGTCGTAATCATCCTTTGATAATCCAATCCCATTGTATCATCCAATCATCCTAATCTGAGCTTTAATCCAATCCTGATTTGAGCTTTTGTCCATTTCCATCCAAAATATTTATCCATCATCTTTATCCTTTCATCATCATGAATTCTTATCCTCCATCAATAGTGGTCAAGGGAAACCCTAATTACATCAACGATGATAATGAAAGTCTTGTTGATCAAGAGGTATACGACATAGATCCCCTTGACACTATCATTGCTAGTAAGCTTTCTCCACCCACTTTCCAAAATCCAATCACGCCATCGAGTTATCCCATCATGTCTTCATCTATGCCTAATCACACTCCTTATGCTACCTTTGACAAGGGATGTCCATCATATCCATCATATCCTTCATCTACATCGTCCTCTTATCCAACACCTGCGTCCTCTTATCCTAGTCTGCCATCACAATACCCTCATCCTAATCCCTCATCCACATCCTCCTATCTCAACCCTTCATCTGCATATACCCACTACCCTAATCTCCCATACCAATCTGCTCACCCTAATCCTACATTCACATCTTCCTATCCTAGTCAAACCCACCCACCAACTTACCCTAATCCAACATCCGCATCTCCCTATATTAATCCTACATTCACATCTTCCCATCCTCATCCACCATCCCCATACCCTTACTACAATCCACCACCTACCTCCCTGTGTCCTAATTCACCATGCCAATACCCCTATCTTAACCCTTCACCTAATCCCCAATCTATTCCCAGTCCTGCATCCAATCCCATTCCCCTATCTAATCCTAGCCCACCAATCCCTAGTCCTAATCCTAGTCCACTAATCCATAAACCTTCATCCACTCCCACCTCGCCATCTCAGCCTAGTGTATTCAAGTTTCTCCAAGGACTTATAACAAAGGAAACATCCCCCACTCCACACATTGCAGTCATGGAACCATGCCATCCCAACCCATCATCCATGGTTGTTAGTGACGAGACCCTTCTCCATCCAACACCTATCATTGATGATACCATCACATC
>VDFB02056351.1:3942859-4528763 GCA_007258455.2 Sequoia sempervirens | reverse complement strand
CACTCTTTCTCCCCCCTCTAGTGTGCAATCCGAGGCGGTTATCAAAAAACATTTTCCTACCCATTTTTCCTTTCGACATCTCGGACAAAACCCATGTCTTGAAATTTTCAAAATTTATCGAAAAACCATATTTTTGAGGGTTTTGATTTTTACACTAAAACTTTCGAAGGCCATAACTTTTGACTCGGGTGTCCGTTTGAGCTAAAATTTGACGGGTAGTTGCATTATAAGATAACAAGTGGATTTCCAATGGATTTCTTTGAAAGTCGTTGGAACCCATTTTGACCCATTTTCGGGGCCTCAAACTTTCATCTTGGCCCTCAAAATCCCAAATTGGTGTTTTTTTCGAGCATTTTGAAAAATTATTTTCACTCATAACTCAAAATGCATATCTCAAATTTGGGATGTTAGTTGGCAATTCATCCTATCTCCATAATGGGTATTTCTTGGCAAAAATTTGGCCTCCCAAAGGTATATCCATGAAGTTTCCTAAAATGGCAAAATTTGACAATTTTTGAAAATTGCCCATTCGGGATAAATTTGATTGTCAACACCTTACGCCCTTTAAACCCTGGACCTCGGTGTAGAATCCATCCAATCACATCCCCCAATCCTTCTCATCTTCCCTCCATCCCAGCTATGAGCTTTCATCTAATCCCAATCTTAGCTTAATCGAACCCTAATCTGGGGTTTAATCTATTTACAGTCAAGATCTTTGGATATCGAACAAAGTCTTAAGATCCCTCCCTCCATCTTCTTCACCTCTATCTAATAAATCCATTCACCCATTCCGTGTAACCATTCATCTATTTTGAACCTCCTATCATCTCAAACATTCATCAAACCTCCAAACTCATTCAATAATCTTGATCAATCGTTTACTCATTCTAAGTAATCTTCCACCTGTTCCCACCCTTCACCTTCTAGTTCCAAGAATCAGTCATCTATCCATCTGGTAACCTTTTCCTCATCTAAATCCTTATCCCTCTACCCAATCCACCCACACAATCCTTTTCCTCCCCCCATCCTCTCCCCTCATCCCATCTCATAATCCCTTGTCATTAGTATCTAGCTATAGGCTTTTCCCCACGCAATCCAATGTCATCTATCTTATCGCCATCACTTCTACCTATTTTGCACATCTTTTCAATCTCCTATCCTTTTTCATCATTCATCTATTCATCATCTCATCCTCCCAATTCATCTTTTGATGATTTGAATAACTATCCCATCCCTGAGCTTTATATAGTCACTATCCTCCAATCCAATCCAGCAAGTCTATCTTGTCTCATCGTGTCGGTCCAATCATTTATCCCCTTATCTAGGGTTATCTCATCCTCTTTCATCCATCATTTGTCTTTGACCTTTCGTTGAACTACGTTGCCCCTACGTTGTCACGTAGGCAAGGTTGATCATTTGATTCGCCCTCGGAGCATTTGTCCATCATCATCGGTCATCATTGGTCCTCTTTTCGCTTTATCCATGGTCTTTTCTAGAACTACGAGGGCTCTGTGCTTTCACGTAGGCAAGGCTAATCTATGATCGGCCCCTGAGCCCCTAGGTCTGCAGGTTGTGTCGGTCTTTTGTGCGTCGTCATCAAGTTATGCCCACATCTAACCGGTTCTTCATTAACAAAATTCCCTTGTCGTACAAGATCTTGTCCCTCGGTGACATCCCGCGTCAACTGGATCACCCTACCTTCACATCCATCTTTGGTCTCAATAGGATGAATCCTTCCTAACAGACCTCATCAATCCCATCCATCACCTTGATCCTATGGCAAAGGATGTTTGAAATTGATTGTGATCTTTTGATGCTTTTGGCTTTTGTTTATCATTTGAGCTCCCTATCATCACTTGTCATCATCACCTTGATCCATCATATCAAGGTGTGCTTTGACTAGTCAACATAGGGGTTTATCTTGATCTTTTCTGTCTTCTCGGTTGTCCCACGTAGTACCCACCAAGATCCCTGAGGTCTTGTGTTATGCTGGGGCATCCTTGTGTGCTTGTGGTTATCCCAATACCTGGCCCGACCAAGGTCACCATGACTTTGGGGTGTTGGGATAGCCTTCTTGTTTGTTATGTTTGTTTTATGCATTAGACACTAATCCGCCTTGGTTCTTCATACCTTGGCGTCTTGTGTCTTATGCTATAGCAAAAATTAGTGCTCCGACGATTTCAAATTGCATTTGGATTTCATTTCTTCTTCATCCTTCATCACACTCCCCTCCTAATCTTCCATCACATTCCATCATATGTTTCAACTCCCCTTGCATCCTCTCATCCATTTCGAGAGCCCACCCATATTCTCTTGAACCCGCATGTCCTCTCGAGGGGGCATCCTTCATCCCTAACTTTCATCTTTCCCCCCATCATCTTCCTTCCTAGTCACTTCTTTGAATGACTGGGGCATCTTTTCCAATCTAACCATCTTCTTCTAGGTTCTATGTTTTAATATTTTTTGAAATGATGCTACTTCGTAACACCATCTTAAAGAGGGGCAAAATGTAGACGTCTAAATTTGGACACTTAATTTATCCAAATTTATCCCCTTTAATTAACATCCTTTAATTCTGCCAAATCCCTAAGGTATTTAATCAATAATACCTTATGTCTTTCCATCAATTGAATTAAATAAATATTCCATTTATTCAATTCCCTTCATGTCACATCCTCCATCATTTTTATCTTATCTTAATCCTTTTTCTAATCTCATCATTAGGATGTGCACATGCCTAATCTTTGATTAAGAGGTGTCACATCCTCCAAATTTTGCAAGTTGGCCTCTAATCTCTCTTATCCACCTAACCATCCTCTGATCCTTCACTAACTAGCCTAATCAACCTCTCAAGGAATTTTTAATTCCTTTTATCCTTCCAAGGAATATTAAATTCCTTTTTCTCTTCCCCATGTGATCTTTGACTTGTCACATCAAGTCACATGTGAAATCTAACTCTCTTCTAATCTTCATTAATCAGTCTAATCAAGTACTTGCATAATCCTAATCACTTAATTGAGTCAAACCTATTAAATGCTTTTCCTTTTTGACAAGGCATCTCCCTTCCCTATGTGAGTTTTTAATTCACATTTAATCCCCCGATGCACCCTTTGGAATTTAAAATTATTTCCCCTCTCCCCATAAGGATATTTGAGGAATTTTTAATTCCTCACATGTCCTCTCACCCACATGGGGACAAGGACATCCTTTATGAGGATATCTTGACCAAAATCCCAAGGTACTTTGTACCCCCCTCCATGTCATGTCCTTCTCCTTCCACCTCATGTCCACTTCACCTTTTAGGGCTGTATCACATGCCACATGTCAAGATGTGAGGGCTTGTGAGTTCTCAACTCACCTTAGCCCTACTTCTTGATATTTGGTGGCTCAATCTTGGCCATCCATTTCCCTTAGAAATTCTCAAAATTCCTATAAATACCCCCTCTTTTCTCTCATTTTGGGGGAGATCATTTTGCTAGCCAAACTCTTGCAATTTTGTTTCTCAACTTATACTTAGCCATTTTCTTGTTTTCATCCACTTGCACTCACCCTCACAACACCATTTAGCTTGCATCTACTTTCCATCCAAGGAGCATACACATCAAAGATCGAAGGGCCAACCAAAGGATCGACTCGACACAAGGTATAAAGTCTCATTTTGTTGCTTTTTATCTTGTATTGTTTCCAACTTAGGCTAATCTTGAGGTGTAGGTTGTTTTGGTGTTTGTTTGCACTCTTTTGCTTGTTGCTTGTTCCCTAACGCTCACATTCGACCTATCATAGTACCAATACCAAATAATCATCCTCTTACAACAGATTTTCTAGATGAGTCTGTACTTCACGCGGAGTCCCAACAGCCTTGGCAATTATACTTTGATGGATCTCATACTAATCATGGCTTAGGAGCTGGAATATTATTCATTACTCCATAAGGAGATTCCATACCAAGGTCATTTTGCATTGCATTTTCATGCACTAATAACATGGTAGAGTATGAAGCACTAGTTATAGGACTCTGAATGGCTATGAAGTGGAAAATTAGGAATCTGCAAGTCCTCGACGATTCTTAGTTAGTTATAAACCAAGTCAATGATGAGTATGAAACTAAAGATGAGAAGCTAATGCCTTATAAATAGATGGTTGATAGTTTTCTGACATATTTTCACTGAATATCCTTTGAATTAATTCCAAGAACACAGAACAAGGTTTTTGATGCTATGGCAACAATTGGATCTTTGCTTGATATTCCCAGCAATGTCCCACAATTTGAGTTTTTGGTTGAGCAGTTATTGGTTCCTACTTACGATGTCCTCGAATCAGAAATGGTCTATGAGCTTGTTGGTTCTAGTTCCCCCTGGTATAAGGACACTTTTGACTGCCTTCATTCACAAATCCTTCCCCAAAACCTTTCCAATAAGCAAAGAAAGTCCTTTATCTGCAAAGTTGTACGTTATACCATCATTAGCGACACCCTTTACCATCATAGCTTCGATAATACCCTTCTCCATTTTATCAAAAATAATGAAGCAAAAATGATCTTACGGGAAGTACATGAGGGTATATGTGGGTCCCATTCAAGTGGTCCGACCTTAGGTAAAAATATTACGAGACTTCTGTACTATTAACCAACACTAGAAAATGATGCACTAGAATTTGTAAGAACGTGTCGCCAATGTCAGATTCATAGTAATTTGATCCACACTCCAACACAAGAGTTGAGGCCAATCACTTCTTCTTGTCCTTTCACACAATGGGGACTTGATCTCATGGGAAAGATTCACCCTACATCCTCCAATGGACACAAATTTATTATCACCGCCACTAAATATTATACTAAGTGGATCAAAGCCATCCCACTCACTTACATTACGAGCAAACAAATCTCCAAATTCATCCTCAATTATATAATTTTTTTAGTAGGGAATTCCATAATCCATCATCATGGATAATGGTTGTCCCTTCAAAAATCATGAGGTCCATGAATTATGTCAACGTCTCCATATTAGCCACCACTTTTTCATGCCTTATTACCCACAGGGAAATGGTCAAGTTGAGGCATCTAGTAAAACCATTATCAAACTCCTCAAAAAGACCATCAATGAAGTTGGCTGTGACTAGCACATCCAGCTCAACCCTACTTTGTGGGCATACTGCACAAGCATTCGTACCCCCACTGGTGCAACTCTTTTCGCCCTTGTCTTCAAAGAAAAATCCATCTTTCCCATAGAGGTCAAAATTCCATCTTTGCGAGTCTCCATGAAAGGCCTCATCACTAATGAAGAATACAGACAGTCATGACTGCATTAGTTAGAAATGCTAGATGAACACAAACACAATTCATTGAATCATTTACAAGCATACCAAAATCGTCTTTACATAAGTTATAACAAAAGGGTGATGACTCAGAAGTTTGACATTGGCGACCTAGTTTTCATACAGAATCCAAAGAATCAGATGGATAGGGAGAAGCTAGGAAAATTTGAGCCCAATTGGTTGGGCCCTTACATCATTTGGTTCAAGAGCATATCAGTTAGCTACTCTCGAAGGTGAATAGTTGACAGATCCAATCAATAATTTACATTTGCGCAAATACTATGTGTAGCATCAGAAAGCCTATCTAAAAACCAGTTAAAAATACAAAAAAATTGAAAAATACAAAAAAATTGTCACCTTGATGAAAACCTGGCAAATAGGCATCCTGGTGACACCAAAAAAAAAAAGAGAGGAATAAAATGACAAAATAAAGAGAAATAATTCATCCAATAGTGAAAACCTAGTAAATAGGAGCTTTGGATAAGTACCATGGTGAAAACCTGGCAAACAAGCACCATGTGTAATCAGTCATTGATGTGCCATCTACTGTCAATCTATCTACCTTTGTCCCTAATAAACATACTTTTTTCTGACATTCGTCATAACACTTCACCCTGACATCATGACATTTTTGTCCATGGTTGACAATGGTTGAAATCAAGTCTTGCATACTGTCCACTGTCCATGCTAGTCATGCCTTTTCTTTACATTCCATTTTTCCTGGCTCATTCTCAACTTGACTAGTGGAAATTTTTTATCATGAGACTATAGTGGGTACTGCACATGATCCTAAAAATCATAAAATGTCTTGGAAAAAGACCTAAAAATCATAAAATGTCTTGAAAAAAGACCTAAAAATCATAAAATGTCTTGAAAAAAGACCTAAAAATCATAAAATGTCCTAAAAAAAGACCTAAAAGTAAAAAAAAATTCCTAAAGAAAACACAAAAATTCCAAAACAAATAATCATGATAGTCAACATAGTCACATTAGTTCAAGTCTTGATTAGTCTTTGTCATTGTCGAACTACGTTGTCTCTGTGCATGTGCTACATAGGTAAGGCTCATCTTCGAGTCCCCAAGACATTAGGTCAGTCCTATTAGGTTTGTCAAAATAAATCATGACTTATTCTTTGGTCAACAAGACAAAGTCATTGGTCCTGTCAAACTACAAGGTCTCTGAGTGTATGATGTAGGCAAGGCCATATGTCGATGAGCCCCCGAGGCCACACTAGGTCAGTCCATTAGGGTTCATTGCACGATTTTCTCACACACATGAAATAGTATTTAAATTTATCATGGTCTTTGTCCAAATTCAAACTAATGGTTTACCCAAGCGAACTTCTGCAATCTTTCAATCAAGCACGACAATCATCTTGGCATATCAAAATCGGTCAAACTTAGTCAAACTTAGTCAAACCAATCAAATCTAGTTTACTCTTTAGATGTGTCCTTTTGAAGGGTAGCCCCGTCACTTATTCATTTCCTAGGATGTGTCCTTCTTAGGTGTCATCACAATCATCTAACGTTTTGAGGATTCTCACAACATTCGAGATGTGTTCCTCTCAACATCGACTTTATTCAGGATGTGTCCTTCCTGAATCTGGCATGTCGGCATTAACTTCATTCGGGATGTGTCCTTCCTGAATCTTGACATCAACTTGGCATTTTGGCATCGACGTTATTCAAGATGTGTCCTTCCTAAATTCGACATCGTGACATCAACATTGTTTGGGATGTGTCCTTCCCAAAATTGACACCAATCTGGCATCTTGACATTGACATTTTTTAGGATGTGTCCTTCCTGAACTTGGTATCAATTTGACATCTTGATAGTGACCTCATTTGGGATGTGTCCTTCCCAAATTTGGTATCACTCTGGCATCGACGTCATTCAGAATGTGTTCTTTCTGAATCTCACATCAAGGCATCGTTTAGGATGTGTCCTCCCAAACTTGACAACTAATCTAGTATCTGGACATCATCAACTCTGGCACTTTGACACTAAGGCATTCAAAAAATTTGTACAAACTTGACATCTTGACATCCAGACACTTGGCAAGCACTTGGCATTTAATTTTACGATGTTTATTGTGTATTTTGACAGTCATGTTGCTAGTTCCTCGAGGATTTCCTAACAACAGGATTTAGAGGAGCAATGAATTTTAATTATTTTTCTTGATTGTCTTCACTGTTTGTGGTTGATCATGACAAAACGACTGGAGAAAATGTACTTGTAGTATGCGTCATGATCATCCTTGTCGATGACTATTTATTTCAAGTGATGGTATGACCTTGCACACCTTGATTTACGTCATATCATGGTGTTTGTTGGCCATCATGATAATCTTCCCAATGATGATTAAGAACAACAATTGATAGTCCTATGGAACTGTGTTGAAGGATTTTTTGTCTTACTAACATCCATCTCCTTCTTTTTGGTCGCCTCGTCCTTCTTCTAATATCCTGTGTCATACAAAAATACATTCGCATACATAATTATATAGACATTGCATTACATTAGACATTTGCATTAGATTAGATCCAAATCATAAAACAACCCAATTGTATACATATATTTTCATAGCATATCATGTCATATAATCCATATACAATATTGTTATCCATTAGTGCATCCATAATCATGGGCAGGAAATGAAAATAAATAAAAACATAAATATTATCATCATCAGTATCATCCATGGCATCATCATAGCATATAATCATAAATAGAACATAGTATTTCATCATAAATGCATCCATGGCATAGACATACATATAACATCATCATAGGAATCATAAACTGCATCAAATAAATATCACATAGGTGGTATAGCTGCATAATCACAACATGTCATCTAAATCATCGTCATCATCACATAACACATCATCACATAACATAAAACAAATGGGCGACATCAAAATTGCATCACATATATATAATCTCAAAAATCAATGTCAGAGGATAGAGTCAAAGAGATATCCCAAAAATGGAGCTCGCAGGCTTAGTAGTAAATAATGTCATAATACATGAAATGTCAATATCTCAGGAGGTACTCTCCTCATCTCCTTGAGGAGAAGATCTGGGGGATCGGTGCTCTGTCAAGGGAACTGAGGCCATCATGGTAACCGTCACCTATCCCTACGTGGTTGAGGCATCTATCACTATAACCTTTGTTTGAGTTGTCTAAGTTGTATCTATAACCAGAGCAACTGAGGTGTTTGTCACTAGCAGTTGTCTCTACACTGACCTCTGCCCTGATCTGGTAGACCCATGGTTGTGGCTCGAATGATGAATCAAGGCATGCCTGCGTGAGTGGTGAGACTTGTGCCCTGATGTGTTCCCTGAGGAGGTAGACCCTCCTGCACTAGTGTGGCTCCTGTTGCTTCTCCCACTCCTTGATCTATGGTCGCTTCTTGTCAATGTCTATGAGCATGACAGTGTAGGATCTTGTCGCTCGGGAGGCACTGCCTACTCATAGAGGGTCCTATACTAGCCATACCAAGCACTCACCTTGGGAAACTCACGTGCCATATCTCCTAAAGGCCCTACGCATAGCTCTACAAACTCTACACACCATTGTGTTGCCTCCTGCCTCTCGATCTCGGCCTAATCTCGCTCATCCCTCGCTAGCTCAAGCTCAGCCTGTAAAGCCTTGACCTATGCAGTGCTTTCATCAAGTCTCCTCTAAAGGTCGGCAACCTATTGATCTATGGTGGCATCTGCTAGCAGTACTGGCCCTATACACATCCCATCATCTCCCTCCACCATACTCCATTGCAATAGGTGCTCTGCCTCATCAATGGTCTCATCCTCATCATCGTCATCATCCCTGCGTCCCCGATTTCGACGGAGGATCGGACGCCGATTTACGGATGAAGTTTTCTTTGTTCAGGAAGTTTGCGACGAAGACTTTGCTTTCTTTTTGAAATTTCTTCGCTTTTCGAGCTATTTTCGATCTCGATCTTTCTTCGCTTTATTTCCGTCTCTTTACTTCGCCTTTATTACTGACCTCATTTTCTTATCGGTTTGACCTCTGTTGGTCTGACGACGAAGGTTTGCGTCGATGACTATAATCAATCGTCCTGATCTGTAATTCCTCCTCTCCATCCCCATTATTGTGCCACCAGTCAATCTATCTGTAGAGTAGCAAAGGCCACATATATGGGCAGTCCCCATGCTGACTTCTGAGACGACCTCACATACTCTGTTGTCCTGATCGGAATACCTTGCTACTCACCAAACTGTTTAAGAACCCACTGCAACAAATACATCTCTACAACCAACTATCTCTGCATAGTTTGGCCAATCATATATCGATAATGTTGGAAAAAACTAAGATGATCTGCCTCATCCTCCCACTACTCACAATCCCTGTACGGTCTCCAGATAAATACAGTCATGGTGTCAATCCTATGTCTCCACCATCCTGTCTCACCATAGTGGCTTTGTTGTAACACACTAACATAGTAATATACATATGGAATACCATCTGCCTACTATGGCCTCTCAATCGGTGGGCAAAAAATGGCAACGTGCTCCCATGCCCAGATCATAAGAAGGGTCATCCCGTAGGAAATGCTCTATGCCCTCTCGAACGCAACCTCATGCAACTAATGATATAACATCCCTAATAAACAAGGTCCCCAAGCATAAACCATCCTATCTCACCTCATGCCAACAAGTACATCCCCCCAGCCATTGGGAAACCCGTGTCCTTGGCAATCTGGAATAACTACACTAGCAATCAATGTTGCTAATAGAGCATCAAATCATCTGTAGTGCTCTGCCATGAACTCCCACCGAATCTCATACCCCTCAATACCCAATTTGGCACCCTGATCATGATAGTAACTAATGAATGTTTAATGTCAATGTCGAGGGTCATAAACAATCCTCTCTCCCTAGATCAGTAGGTGTAGAATCCGATAAACAACCTTGAGGGTAATTGTAGCCTCCTCAATCGGCAAGTGGAGAGAGCAAGTCTTAGAGTGCCACCTCTAGCATAACGATGTCAGGAGTCCCCTATTTTCCTGTACAATGGGCATATAGGTGACATAGTAGAGACCCAGTCATATCAATCATTGTCGCTCTCTATCTGTCAATTTGTCTCTGAATGCATAAGTCAATGGTCTACTCCCCCGCATGTAAATAAGTGCTAACTGTCTCTACACATGTCAAAGCATGTGTCAACATCTCCTTGAAAATTTTCATGATCACCTAGTCTAAGCCAAAGGAATTTAAAAGTTGAAGCAACACTAAGCTACCATCAGTCAAAGTCAAAAAAAAATGCGTCACGTTTGCTTCAATTGCGTCACAATTAAGTGTTTGCATCATTCTGTCATGTGTTTGTGTCTCTATTTGATGATTGTGTCGTTCCACACTGCTATTGCATCCTGACATTTCACTGGCGTCACAATTTCATGCACATGCATCATTTACTTCAAATGCGTCATTACAGTCCTCAAATGTGTCACAATAATTCGAATGCAGCTTTACAACTATCAAATGCGGCTTAAATTGGTGATTGTGTTGCGTCTTTTGACCCTAACCTAATGAACTTTCGCGTTTGCATTGCGACACATCAAATGCATCGAATGCAAAACTGATTGCAGTTTACGTGAATGCAAATGTGTTGCAAAGCATGTGTTCCTAGCCCTAGAAACCCCAAAAAGGCATGAAAAATGATAAATTGACGAAGTGGGCTAAGGGTACATACCACCAACTCCACGCCCTTTGGTCATCTATAGGTCCTGACAGTGTACCCACGGTACTCTGTGATCGAGATCACCATCTTCTCTATTGCTATCCCCGCTCTGAGCTCTTTGAAATTACTATAGTAAATTTGAAAATGAAATGAGTTTTACCCCCAATTTTAACCTATTTATAGGGTAAAAGTGGGATTTTTCACAACTATTATTACTAGAGGCTCTTTTCACCACCTTTAACTCCCCTTTTGGGCACCTTAAACATGTCCAAATTTGAAACCATCTCACCATTACTTTTCTGGTCTTTAAATTAACTTGTCGAGACACTTTCCAAATTTTTTTGTCGCTAGGCCAAAATTTGAAAAATTTCCAGAGGGGGCATTGATACTCTGTACCTTCGTTGGGGCATGACTTTGACTTATTTTTCTTTGTCACAATGTGATAGGCTACATTATGACAAAGAAGGGAAAAATGTAGACACTAAAAATTGACCTAGGCCTACAAGCTCTATTTTTCACCACATTCGTCCTAGCATAATTAAAATATTTAATTATGTTATTCATTCCATTTTCATCTATTAATTAAATAATTTTTAATTATTTAATTAATTCATGTCTCTTTATTCTTCCTGATTATTTAAATAAATAAATTTATTTATTTATTTAAATGTGTTGCTAATTATCTAATGTCTCCTTATAATTAAATAAATTTCCTAATTTATTTAATTATTTATGTCCACTAATTCTTCTAGATTATTTAAATAAATAAATCTTGTTTATTTATTTAAATAAGTCAATAATTTGCATATTCCTCTTCTAATTAAATAAATTCTTTAATTTATTTAATTATGGCCACATGTCACTTTCCTCATATTAAATAAAAAAAATGATTACTTATTTAAAATGGTCAAAATTTCTTATTTTGGCAGAAAATGAGCATTTATTTCCTACTATCATTTGATTCTCCACTTTTGAATTAAAATTATTTTTAATTCAAAAGATGCCTTTTCCATTCAAAAGTCAAATGACTGTTACTAATTTGATTCTCCAGCCCTTTTTTAGCCATCTTGTCCTTATCTTAACTTTCAATCTCGTTTGTTTGTTCAAAATTTCCTTTTCTTATAAAATGGCAATTTTGAATTCATTTTGGGCTCCTCAAGTTTTCACGTGAATTTTTGGTCTTCATTTTATAGTCATTTTTCTGCATACTTAGAACTTCTCTAAGTCATTTTCATAGAAAATCCTTCAATACTTGCATAGGACATGACATTTTCATAGGTTGCTCGAAGAATCTGAGGGCAAACTTCAATTTGTAGCAAGCTAGAAGGTATAATGGAGGTGAATCATGGAGTTTGAAGACATTTGGGTAACTTCTTCCCTTTGTTTTCCATATTTTTATCCTATGTTCTCCATTATTGCTTTGGGATTTTGGTTTTTACTGCTATTAATATATTAACCCATAAAATTTCCAGAGATACAAAATTCATACATCATTGAAACACAATGAGACCAATAAAATAACCCTTGATCATTTTATTCATAGCTCAAATAATGAATACACTAGGAGAGAAATGGTCTTGAATTTGCACCATTTTCTATTCAATTGCTAGTACTATTATCGAAAATTACATATGCATATTGACAAGACTCAAAACCTAAGACAAAACTCTAAAACATTCTTTATATTCTCATTACAAAAATTATCTATGATCAATCAATAACCGACCTGTACTTCTGGCCTCTCTCCATCCAATCAATTCCAAATGCATCAAATTGCTCAATGGAATCCCAAAGCACATTCCAATATTGCTTCAATCTCTTGTTCTTTGATGCATATTTGGATCTAACTTGGGATATTACTAATTCTAA
Organism: Sequoia sempervirens; assembly: GCA_007258455.2. Taxonomy (NCBI): domain Eukaryota; kingdom Viridiplantae; phylum Streptophyta; class Pinopsida; order Cupressales; family Cupressaceae; genus Sequoia; species Sequoia sempervirens. The sequence goes on along the minus strand of VDFB02056351.1, from coordinate 4,515,874 downwards.
ATCAACAATTACTTTTAGCTTCTTTATCCCATGTTTTTGTGCTAATCTCAATCCTAGTAGCAAGGCCTCATACTTCGCCACATTGTTTGTACAAATAAAAGAAAAATTAAAAGAGAATTTAAATGTGTTGCCACTGGGTGAAACTAATAATATTCGTGCACTTGATCCTTCTTTGGAACTTGCACCATCAAAATAAATTGTCCAAAGATCATCATTACTAGATAATTTGGTCATCTCCCTTTCAATAAGTGCAAGCTGCCTCTCACTCTCTCTTGGTAGCTCATCTACCTTAAAATCATTGATATCAGTATCAACAAAGTGAATATTATCATCTTTAAGAACATGCTCAATCATGTGTGGTACCTTTGATTCTCTAACCAGATTGATGTTTTTTCCACCAATTAGGAAAGTAGTAAAAGAAATATCACATTACAAACTACCGCCCATGGAGGCACTCCATTTTCTAGACAACAACATTCCATAATTTGGTGGAATGTCCACCACTACCACACTCATTCTAAATTCTTTCTTTGTCTATAAGGGAGTTCATTTATTACACCAATCACAAGGATCTCCCTAGATTCCATAGCATAGCATTTTCCTTGGGTACTATCAATTTTCAATCCCATTGCTTCCATAATCTTAGCTGGCATAATATTATTATATGCTCTTGAGTCAATCATACAATTCTTCAATAATTTTCCATCTACAATCAAAGTTACAAAAAATGGATCTATATTTCCTAGATAAATGTGAGGGATTTTAGTGATTGTTCCATCAACCTCCTTTTCTTTATTTTCTTTCCCACTCACTTTGGATGGAGTAGACACCACTAATTCATCGCAAGTTGTAGTAGCACCATTGATAAGGGCTACTGCCTTTTGTTTATGCTCATTAATTCTCATCATTTCAAGCAAAGGAACATAAAATTTGACTTGACTAAGTATTTGAAACATATAGATAGGGTTATATTTAGGTAGATCAATTGGAATCCTACCTTGTTCAATATTTCTCTCCTTATGTTTCTCACCTTTTGTTTCAACTTTAGTCTTGGCATCCTTCTTCTCAAGCTAAAAATTTTTCTTTTGTGTTTTCACCTTCATAGTAGGAGAAGAAACTTCTCCATCAATCTTTGGTTTCTCAACCTTCTTTGCCCAAATTTTTCTCCCTTACCTTCTTTGGCTTTAGGCCCATTCACTTTACTATCAGATTTTGGTTTCTTTCCTTTTGCATCCTACTCTTTGATGAAGAGGCTAGTAGCCTTGCCTTGGTCACCACCCATCATTCTATTTCTCAAATGATAGGAACCTCTTGCTTGTGCAGCCAAGGCTATTGTCAACCTTGCAATTTCTTCATCTAAAGGTTTCCTTAAAGACACATCATCTTCAACTATCTCTAATGCACACACCTCATGGCCATTTTCATTCTCTTCATCAGAAAGAAGTTGCTTGTGATATGCCTTTTCTCTTTGTATTTGGTCATCCACATCAACTTCATAAGAATCCACATTAGATGAGCATTCATTACCAAAAAAATCAAACCTACGGATGATTACATTAACTTTAACATCATCATTGTGGGACTGATCATAGTCTTCAAGTGTATCTTCATCAACTTCCACCAATTATGCAACTGGAAAACCATGCACCAAGGAGTCTCATCAGTGAAATTTGCAGAATATTTTTGAAAAGTGTTAGGTGTGACCTGACCTATTTTACCTTTTTGATTATTTGGGACTAGCTTTCCATTCTTCCAGTTCATTTTGTAAGGGTAATCTTGGATCCTTGGGGGATTTTCATTCTTCTGAAACCATTTCTTGTTGTTTCCAAGCCCCTTTTCATTTTTATCCATAGTATACTTGATTTCCTTGAGGGTATTCATCACATTATCCCATCTCTCATCATAAGTTGGATTTGAACTTGAGGCCTTTTCTTCTCTATCTTTTGGATTCTTCAAAATTTTGACATCATCTATTCTTCCCACTTTACCTGAAGCTCTTCTATTACTTTCAATATGCAGAGCAATTTTGAAAGAATTCATCAGAGTTTGAGGGTCTTTATCTCTTAGGTTGTAGGCCATCTTAGCATCAAATGCATTACAATAAGTAACCAGGCATGTCAGATCATTCAACCTCAAATTTTGTAGAAATCTATTCATAGCCTTTTGGAATCTGATATTGAAATCAGACACCATCTCATCCTATCCTTTTGTGATATTTTTAAATCATTGAGCATGAAATTGGGCTTAGTCTTATCTCCATATTGATCTCTAAAGACTCTCTTGAATTCCTCCCATGAGTCAATGCTACCATTAGGTAAACCTTTGTACCAATCCTTGGCATATTCTATTAGAGATTGCATGAACAATTTCATGACCAAATCCTCATATTCTATCTCATAATCATCAAGCATATTTAGGAAAACCCTTAAGTGATCCTCCCTAGATATTGCATTTTTTCTAGTAATCTTGCTCAACACAACCTTGATATCATTGTTGGGAATCTAGGGATCCCATCAAAGTATAATTTATTATACCTTTCCAACTACATAGGCCACCTATGTAATCAATTATATTTGTCCTCATTTCCTCTATTAGCTTCTTCGCCTCCTCTCTTGTGATCCATATTTCTATTAGTAAATTGATTGTGAGTACAATCATTACTAGTGTTCAAAGATTTTGAATTGTGGGTGGATTAATCTATATGACCAGAGGTCTTCCCATCAATTGAGGGTGTAGGCTTCATTATGTACTAAGAACGATCTTGTGAACTATATAATACAACACCTTCTTTTGAACATGAAGTTTTCAAGAAATCAAGCTTTATCTTCATCTCAACATTAGTTTCCATAATTTCCATCTTCTCTAATTCCTTTTTAAGAGCCTCATTCTCCCTTCTTAATTGATCCATAGAAAATTTTGAGTTAGGGGGTAAGGAAGGCTTCTCAGATGTATATTTTTCATTCATATCTGAATTATCTATAGGCTTCTTTCCTTTATCAACTAGTGGGTTAGAAACATTCTCAAAAAGGTGTGGAGCAACATTACTAGTGATGTAGGCTTGGTTTGGGTATTGGAATTAACATCCTTTACATGGTCAAACTGAATCTTATTGTCAAGAATTTCAGACACAATAGGACCTATGGTAATTGGTTCACGTTCAGCTTGGTTCATAAGTCTCATCTGCTCCAATTTTCTTATGAGATTCTCTCTTTCATTGATAGCATTCCTAAGCTTCTCTTCCCTTTCCTTATCCTTATTTCTTCTTATCTCAGCCTAGATTTGAACCTCTCTTCTAAGAGCACTAATATCTCCAAAAACATCTTTAGGATCTAGGAGAGTGATTTTTGAACTAGAAGATTCTTCCAAATCTATTAGGTTTTGGTCCTCTTCATTTGATCCAATTAACAATTCAGGTGGTAAAGGTGAATATCCATTGGATGTAGGAGGGATAATACCGCTAACAGTAGTAGCATTGGTAGTATCAACATTATGACAACAGGTTCTACTTCTACTTCTTGACTTCCTGGGCCTAGAATTAGGGACATTTACAACATTCTTATTTATACAATCTTCTTCATCCTCATATTCTAACCCAAAAAAATTATGCTATCTTTCATGAATACAATAATTTATCGAAGGGATTTGATTTTTCAAGGATAGGATGTGGAGTAGACTTACTTTTTCTTGCATCATTTTGGACCCATGAAGGTAGAATCCATTGATTGGAGTTTGCATCCTTCTGTACCCATTGACCCTTCTACTTGGGATTCTTTTGAAGCTTTCCTTCTAACTTTTCTTCCAGGTGCTTCTTCATGTGAGCTCTCATCTTCCCCATCTTTCTTCTACAATTCTTCTTCTTCAACACCTTCTTAATTTTTACAAATAATGTACACTAGTGTAGAGACTTTAGATTCGCCACCCAAAATTATTGGGAATTGTAAATGTTAATAAATATTTAACGAGCTCCCTTCAGGTGTATTTTCCTCTATGCATCGACCTGTGCATCGCAGGTAATTAACTCGGCCTTTTATCTAAGTTCTGCTCTCCCGCTCTACGTGTCTATTCTTTGCAACCCCGAGTTTCTGCATTCCTTTCGCATCCTAGGAAACCCCGCTATGCTTCCACGTGTCATGGCTGCGAGATATTTTTTATCATTATTTCTTGTTGCCTCATTAGGCTTTGTTCGAGTGCCATGAAGCCCTCATTCCCAAAAAGTTTTTCGGGCCCCACAATTGTTATCTGCGGTGTACTATTTCTACGTGTTTTCTCCTTGCAAAACTTTTAGCGTAGAGATGAAGGAACAATCGCAAGCAGCGAAATGTTGCCACACGTCTCTTTTGCACCCGACTGGTGATCATTCCCTCCACTATTGGTTAAGTGCTCCACCCATTCGACATGTGTAGCCTTAGCGCAAGTGTTCAATGGTGAGAGAGAGAGGTTCACACGAGCAGCGAAAGGCTACCACGTGCCTAGTTGGTGGATCTCATATTCGGGCGATGGACAAGATGAACCAAATGCTGCTATTGGCCACTACAAGTCATAATCATTTGCTCAGGATGGTGACACTTGTCTGATTAAGCCTTTTTGGGACCACCGCCATCATTTGCAGAGGATGCACCTGTGCCTAGAATGACTGGATGCTTGGTTTCAAATCATTTCTATTGTAATGGCTTGGGGAATATTTTGATTTTTGCATCATTGCCAGGGGATTGCAAAATCTTTTTGGTTACTGCTCTCTGAAGTGGTGGGGTTTTTTTCCTACTATATATACTTTTCTTTGTTGTGAGAAAAGGGTTCGGAATTTGGAGGAAACATTGGTTTTGGTTAAAGACGCCAAGCCTTTATTGATGTTTTATTTTATTGCAAAAAATCTTAGACTATGCCAATTGTTTGGCCTTTCTGTTCTTTCATGCTATTTGATCAAACTATAAACTGTGCTTTTATTGTCTGGGCATTTCATTTGAGAACTTCTATATATGTTGAATGCAAGTTTGCTGACCTAGACCATGTCTAATGACTCTTCTTGGCAATAGGAATGTATGCAATATTATTTTATGTCAATAAATGGATTGTCTATGCTGTAATCTTTAGTTTCTAATTTTCTGGAACACTACAAACACCAATCGGGCCCTTAGATCTATGATTTATTGTGCCTATCATTAAGTCTTGGTGCATCGCCTTAGGTTAGACTTTATTTTATTATATCGGTTTCCTTTTCCTTTTCCAAACCCCCATTATAGAAGAAGTCGACTTCTCTAAAAATTTAGAGGTCACTTAGTTTTGCGCAAAAGGGTCCCCCATAAACTAAGTTTCCCATAAGACACTGTTACCTCGTCAAATTTTGGTGTCAATAGTTTGTTCTTTTTTTGGCACGCCCAGTGGGATTGACTTAAATGAATTTGTGTTTTAGAAGGGTGTATGAGCCATCTACCTATAACTAGAACCCAAACCACAGGAAACCCTAGTTTGCTGGTACCTCCACTAGGAACAGTGCAAGCCGCAAATCAGTTGGTAACCATTCCACTCCTGCCACTCATTCCTCTAACCATGTTGCTATCTGCCAACAAAAACTATGTGGCATGGGATTCCAGAAGTCCCCTAGTAGCCCTAGGAGCACCCGTTGTCTGGGGCGCTACCCCAGTTTCAACTATGAAAGCTATACCCAAGTTTACCAGAGATGGCTCAAGAACACTTGCATAACATTTGCAAGATGTGGTGGACATGTGTCTGGTACATGGGATTACAACACAAAATGTAGCTCTGAGGCTTCTCACCGTGTCTTTTAAAGGCAAGGCACTAGATTGGTACCGAACACTATCACCTAGCACTATTCACACCTAGGATGAGCTTAGAGATCTGTTTTATGAGAGGTTCTCAAATGACAAAGATCACTCTTCACTGTATTATCAACTATCTGTCATAAAACGAGCCCCCCAGGAGGCTTTGACAGACTTTAATGTCTGATTTCACACAAATTAGCAGAGGATCCCTATTACTATACACTCAACTTCTGAGTTGGCATTCATATTTTATTTGAAGTCCATTAATTCTGACATTTCTATGATGATCAAGTCTTTGGGAGGAGCTACTCTACTAGATGTTTACAGTGTTGTTGTCAAAGCTAAGAATCATTTGATAGATTGCAGAAAGTTTCCTCCTCGACCTATTATGCTGATATTTCTTGAAATATTGATTCTCGTAAAAGAAGTCATTTCAACTAGCATGCCCGTAACTCCCCAGTCGATGTACACATATGCGACAAACCCACAAAATGTAACCTCTACATCAGGTTCTTCCAAAGATGAAATGAGTGACTTCAAAGAGATGTTGCGGACCATGGCAAATGATATAACCACTCTAAAGTGGAACCAATCAATGCCTTTGAAGCTTGCATATCAAAACTATCAAGGTGGGCGGTCCTTATATCAACAGAATCAGTACCAGGGCACGTCTCACACTAATCCACTAGCTTTGACCGCTAACCAAATGGTGTTGGTGCCTACTCCACTGATGAGCGCTTCACCAAGCTCGAGTAGGGAATTAACCGCAGGGCAGAAAAACCTCATTGATGACATCAATTTGTGGTGCTTCCCTTGCAGCGACACACATATGCCCTAGAACTATTCATGTGGCAACTTGCAACAAAAGGTGGTGGAGTAACGCAACCAAGGCATGATGACAGATCACGTAGGTTATATATATGCCTCACCACAAATGGAGAGTGTGGTTCTTACTGCACAAATGCAAGGAATGTCTCTAGAACAATAATTTGATATCGTTCCTGATCACACACTTTTTTCCTAGATAGAGGAAGAAGAAATAGTGTTTGCTAATGATACGTTCATATCCAAAACACCACAAGTGCAATTTGATTATAACATGCACTCAAAGAGGACATTTATCGGTGAGTCAGTTATTCTACATCTAGCCAGCCTGCAACTCAAAGGTGCTTCTGATTAGATTCCTGGCACTTCTACTATCTCACCACCATCTCAACCACAAAAGAGAATTATTATAGCAAGAGCCAAGGAGCAGAAACCTCTGAGTTTGTCACCTTTTAATGTGCTAGAACAATTGAAGAAGTCATCTACTAATGTGTCTCTATGGGACATTCTAGCTATCCCAAAGAAAAAAACACTATTACAGAAGGCACTTCAAGAAGAGTTCAGCATAGCGCCAATAGGGCAGTTTGCTAGTGCAGAGGTTGTTAATCAAATACCACCAGCTAAAGTCTTTACAAACAATACAAAAGAATCCCCTGTCGAAGTTAGAGATAAGTTAAAACCCCAACCCTTCTTCTTAACTCTCATTATAGGAAAGAATTTATTGTGTAATGCTATGATTGATTCTAGCGCTAGCACCACGGTTATGCCTAAACAAATACCTGAAGCTTTAGGACTCATCTATGAACCTATGAAAAGGGGGGTAATGCAGCTTGATGGGAACAAAGTTGAAACCATAGGTGTCATCAAGGCACTTCCTTTAACTCTATTTGCTTGCCCTAGTACCACAGTGTCGCAAGACACTGTGATCATAGATGTTCCTCCTATCTTTGGTCTCTGTCTATCCCGAGAATTTACTTCAAAGGTGGCTAGATACCTGTTCTTGGATTGGTCACATATGATTCTCAGAACCAAGCACGATGCAAAAATAAAGATAGAATCAAAGGCTTTGTATTCTAAACATATAGCGGACAAAGCCCTGATCAATTTTGAAGCCACACATACCTCTATCACCAAGAAAGAAATGTATTGTGTTGAATTACTAGAGGAAGAAAAGGTGAGTGGAGACCGGAATGACAAAGAAGATGCTTTGTTGAGTGAACACATGGACAGTGACCCTTTTGGAAATTATCATGCTACAGGATTGGGAAACTATGTAATTTATGATGAAAACCAAGCACTCCCAAAGGTTGCCAAAGAGTCCGAAGGTAGCCAAGCAAATGAGCTATGGACGTTGTACTTTGATGGAGCAAGAAGTAAAGTAGGAATTGGAGTGGGGATATGTCTAATATCCCCACAAGATGAAAAATTGCTAAGGTATTTCTATTTTCATTTCGCTTGTTCAAAAAATGAGGCTGAATATGAAGGATTAGTTCAAGGTTTAAGCCTTGTGGAATGGATGGGCATTAAGAAATTAATGGTGTTCGAAGATTCCAAACTGGTAGTCAACCAAGTTCGAGGGATTTCCATGGCAAGGAATGCCTGCATGAGATCCTATGGACACTGAGTCTAGGACCTAGTTAAGAGTTTTGAAGCCGTCAACATCCAGACTATTCCACGAGAACAAAATATCGATGCAAATTGCATGGACGTGATTGGTGCTCAGTTTGATCCTGCCTCTGACCTTATACATAACGAACATTCAATGTGAGTACTAGTTCGATCGGTGATTCCTAACAATGATTAGAGTTGGAAATTTTTTTAAAGTGATGAACACATCGCCTCATTCATCCAGCAGTTGGGGGAATTCATTGATCAGCTTCAACCAAAGATTGCCGAAGCTTATGAAGGAATAATTATGCAGCTCAAATCTAAAAAGCTTCTAAAAGGATTGGTTACTCTAAAAAAAAATTGATTGTGATGATGCAAGAAATGATAGGCAGAAGTTCGTAGCAGACAAAAGTGATTACGTGGACCTTCAGGTCTCAAATGGCAGGAATCTTTGAGTCGGGAAAGATGTCTCGCACCATGATAAAGAAAGACTCATCAATTTTTGCGAAAAGTATGGAGTAGTGGCCTGGTCCTATGATGATCTAGAGGGATATGATCTTGATGTCATTTAGCACATGATTGAGTTGACAGAAGGTGCAAAACCAATCCGACAAAAGCAGAGGCCAGTAAACCCTAAAATTGAAGCGCTAATGGCGCAAGAGTAAACTAAGCTAATTGAGTCATGGATTGTCTTCTCAATCAAGCATAGTACTTGGGTATCCAATCTCGTCTCGGTTCAAAACAAGAATGGAGATATTCATTTGTGTGTGGAATTTTGAGACCTAAATAGAGCATCCCTGAAGGACCATTATCCTCTACCTTCTATGGAGTCAATCTTACAAATAGTTGCAGGATCAGAAATGTTTTCTCTACTGGATGGTTTCTCTGGTTATAATCAGATCTGAGTTAAGGAAGAGGATTAGCACAAGACCACGTTCACCACAAAGTGGGGAACATTTGCATATGCTAAAATTCCTTTTGGTTTATCCAACGCAGGGGCAACATTCCAGAGGGCGATGGCTATTGCATTCAGTGAGCTAATCAACAAGTTTATTCTAAATTATTTGGATGATCTTAGTGTGTTTTCTAAATCTAAGGATCATCATTTTCACCACTTAGAAATAGTTTTTCAAAAGTGTCAGGAGTTCGGTGTTTCCTAAATCTGAAAAAATGTGTATTTGGAGTACCGCAAGGCAAGCTATTAGGACATGTGGTATCTAAGGAAGGAATTTCAATCGACCCTAAATGGGTGAAAGCTATCAAAGAACTTCCCTTTCCAGTGAATAAGAAAGGTGTTCAGTCCTTCCTGGGCAAGGTAAAATTTGTTAGCAAGTTTATTTCTAACTTTGTGGGAATAATTAGGCCGATCACCTTGATGCTTGAAAAGGACTAGGCATTCAAGTGGATGACCGAAGCTCGGGAAGCCTTTGAAAAAGTCAAGGAAGCTATTTCCTCAACTCCAGTACTGGTTAATCTAGATTTATCTAAGGATTTTATAATGTATGCATTCAGTAGCAAGTCCAATATCACTACTATCCTAACCCAAAAAGATGATGAAGGAAAGGGAGAACATCCAATGGCGTTCTACTCCCAGACCCTGAAGGAATATGAGACAAATTATAATTTCATCGAAAGACAGGCCTTTGCAATAGTGAAGGGACTTAAAAAGTTCTGCCATCTAGTTTCTTGCAATAAAGTGTTTGTTTATGTCACTCATTCCAGTGTGCACGAATATATCATGGAATGAGAAATCATAGAAAAAACAGCTAATTGGATCACCAAGATCCTTGAATATGATATTGAGGTCAAACCCACTAAAACCATTAGAGGAAGAGGATTGTGGGAATACATGGCATAGGACGAGGAGATACCTGCCGCAAGAGAGCAACCGAATCTTGTTCTGATAAATGAGCGAGAATGAAAGGGTTGCTGGCTGATAGATATAATGAGGTTTATGCAAACCAGAAAGTATTTGCCAAGTCTCTCATCCCAAAAGAGGAGATACTACTGGCTGCAAAATTGTGGATATACACTAGTGGAGGGGGTCCTTTTCAAAAGAAATTTCAATGGTCTACTCCTACGATGCGTTACTTCAGAGGAGGCAAAGAGGATCCTTGATGCATTCCACAATAACGCTGCAGGTGGACACTTCTTTGCTAAGACCACCACCATCAAAATCATGTGCGCAGGTTACTATTGGCCTACAATTTTCAATGACTCCCACTCTTTGGTAAAATCTTGTAGAAAATGTCAATTCTTTACTGACAGAAGGAAGAATTATGCAATGCCTCTCAAACCTATAGTGGCAGATGAACCGTTTGCATAATGGGTCCTGGACTTCATCGGGATGATTAATCCAGTTTCTAGTGTCAAACACAAATGGATTTTGACCACCATGAATTACTTCACAAGATGGATGGAGGTCGTTCTGCTTAAAAATGCAACAGAGACAGAGATTGTGGATTTCCTCAAAGAGCTGGTGACAAGGTTCGGTCCTCCAAAGACTATCATTTTTGATAATTCCAGACCTTTCCTAGGCATAAAGGTATGTCGCTTTGGCATTAACGAATGGCATATTCCTCAAGACATCATCAAATTATTACCCGCAGGGAAACAACCTAGCGGAATCAAGAAACAAGAGCCTAGTCTGACTCCTTAAAAGAATTAGTTCGGAACACCAGAGGGAATGGCATAAAAACCTCCAAACAATGCTCTGGGAAAACCACATAACTCTTAAGGAAGTCCTTAAGACTTCACCTTATGAGTTGGTATATGGGAAAGAGGCATTTTTACCTATATCTATGGAGATTCTGACACTCCAACTATTGAAATCTCTTGAGATAGAACAAAATGGTGCCATAGAGGTTCAGCTTGTCAAACTATTAGAAGTACAAGAAAAAAGGGAGAATTCCCTAATAGCCATGAAAAACTACCAACAAGTGGTCAAGTGATGGTTTGACAAGAAGCCTTCTGACAAAGGCCTAAAGTGCGAAGACTTAGTATTGAAGTATGATAAAAGGGTTGCTAAGCCAGGTCAACATGGTAAATTTGATAGCCTATGGGAGGGCCCCTTTAAAATCATTCTGTATAGGAAGCATAATGCTTTCAAGTTAGAAAATATGGAATAAGAACCCTTAGGAATCCCGGTCAATGGGATTCATCTTAAGCTATTCCATTAAGTGTAGAGTTCTATTTTTGTACATATGTGAATAATACTTTTATTTTATTTCCCTTTCTTTGGTCGGTCTTTTTTGAAATTGGTTTGTGTTTTTGCAGAAATAACCCTTTATTACGAAGGATAGGGTAGGGGGATTGCTTTACAATTTAAACACACCCATGTGCAAAGAAAATGAACACATATGCTATAAAAGAGCCCATAAAATTGAAATGCAGAATGAAACAAAGAGCCATGGATTTTTATAAAGATATATATCTATTTATATATATTCTTTTGTTTTTACATTGAAAAATGGCTAAGGAAGCCATAATCCAAAAAGTATATGACTATTCGAGCTTTTCCTTCATATATGCAAAGTTTATAGCCTTTTTCAGGCTTATATACAAAACTGTAAGGTAGGTGGTGTATGAAACAACATGAAATAAAGAAACTGGAAGGCATTTTTTTTCAGGAGCAGGGAGGTTTTTCATCCAAGGGAATTGGAGGCAACATCTACCACTTCTTCTACAGCAGTTCCTACCGCATCTTCGTCAGCAGGTTCTTCGGTAGCAGAAGAAACATCATTCAGCACAACTTCCATTGGCGGGGGAAACACCAGGGTCCTGAATTCGGTATAACAATCGACGTCATAGAACAGTATCACATTGTAGCTACTGAATAGAAAGTGCAAGGCCTAGGTAGCCTTCTGCTGATGCTCATCGTGTGTCTGAAGGCAGAATCCACTGATAAGTGACTGCCATACAACTACCGCTTCTTCCTCAATGTAGCAATGGAGGTCGCTGGGTAATGGTAGACCTACCCCATATGCAGCATGAGCAACAATCGCACCTAGGCCATTCAGGTACTTTCTTAGAAACATTTCCTTGACCAGCTTCAGGATGAGAGGCCTAAGGATGCCAATGTCTAACATCGATGCTACAAAGTGTGAACAGATATTAATGTAATCAAGGGAAAATCAGATTTGTTAAGTGGTTAAATCAAACAACACTAAGAATCCAATGAAATAACGAAGTACAAAGGAAATCAAATGAAAACGAAAAGGAAATATATCACCAAGAGTCTCCATCTTCCATGATTGATCTTTGTTACACCTTCTTGCTTGTTGGATAATGTTGCCCTCAGATTCGTCAATCGAGCAATCTAGAATGCCTAAGCCCTACAACAAGATTTGAAGGGTTTGATTGCCTAAATGACTATGTCTACAAACCAATGCCTATGCCTATACTTAAAATAAATGCCAATATTAATCAAATGCCTATGACCATGGATGAAAATAAGTAGATAAATGCCTATAGTAATTACTTAAAACTGCGTCCCCTCAATAATGAGAAGAAGATGGCATTTTATAGAAAAGGCCATTTCGAATGGACAGACGAGATAAATCAATGACAAGAACCTAAAATGAACAATCCAGATTAAACCTAAGAATCCCTAATTAGGGTTAGGGCAAAATCCTTAATCGAACGGTTAGAATAAAATTGGATCGACGGTGGAGAATAAATGAGACAAATTAATTAGATAATGAAGATTTTCGAAAAATCAAGAAGATAAGACTGCCTGATTTGCAAGATTCAAAAAATCAAAGAGATAAGATGCTGACTAAAGATAAGATTTGGAAAATCAAGAATCTGCCCGATTGCTTGATTTTTGGAAGATTAATTACTAATTTGAATTAAAATAATTCAAATTATAGATTTTGAGAGATAATAAATAATCTTTTCAAATTATTTATCAAAACGGACTGACAGTTAGGATTGACATGACATTTTAGGTAATTTAATTTATTTAAAATGAGAAGAATATGAAATTAGCAATTAAATAATTAAATTTAATTATTTAATTTAGAAGATAAGATTAATTAATTAAATAAATTAATCAATTTATTTAATTAAGACAGTTAGTGACGTATTAAATAAATAAATGTAATTTATTTATTTAATAATCAAGAAGAATTAAATGACAAAGGGGAATTAAATAAATTAAGAAATTTATTTAATTAAAGAAAGACCTAGAGGTTAATATTTAATAAATAAATAAAATTTATTTATTTAATAATCATGAAGAATATGCCATGAATTAATTAAATAATTATGAATTATTATTATTTAATCAATAGTCGAATATGGACCAAGGACATAATTAATGACATAATTATGCTAGGACAAAAGTGGTAAAATGAAGCTTGGCTAGGTCATTTTAGGTGTACATTTTGCCCCTCTTTGTCATAATGTCGCTTGTCGCATTGTGACAAAGAAAAATAAGCCAAAAATATGCCCCAGCGAGGGTATGGAGTATCATTTCCCCCTCGGGAAATTTTCAAATTTTGGGTCGGCGCCAGAAAAATTTGCAAAGGGTCCCGATAAATCAATTTGATGATTAGAAAAACAACGGCGCAGTCGGTTTCAGATTCTGACATGCTTAAAGCAACTTACGAGGAAGTCAAAGGTGTTCAAATGAGCCTCCAGTATTGACTTTGATAGAAAAATGCCATTTTGACCTTATAAATAGGTTGACAAAGGGGTTAAAGTCAATTCACTTTTACTATTTACATTGTGAAACTTGAGAGCTCATAGCGAAAGGCGCAGCGGCGAGGATGGTTATTCCAGTGTCAGAGCACTGCGAGGACCTTCAGACGGCCAGAGGCTCAGAGCCGGCGGTATGTACCCTAAACTCACTTTGTCATTTTATCATTTTACGTGCTTTTTAATGCTTTCTAGGGCAGTCAATGAATGCGCCGCGACACATGCGTTTGCGTAAGCCGCAATTGCTTTCGCGTTCAACGCATTTGATGCGTTGTGACGCAAGTGCAAAGACCAAATTGAAATCACTGGTTTTTTGCACCGCATTTGCCAATTCGTGTGACGCAATTGACTTTCCAAGTCGCAACTGACTGGTTCAATGCTGCAATCGATATTGTGCGACGCAATTGATATGTTGAAAGTCGCATTTGTAATATCGTGTCGCAATCGCCATGGCAAGACGCATTCGCAAAAATTTGTGATGCAAGTGTCTTATCAGAATGCAATTGACATATCGAGTCGCAATTGTTGTTTTGAACGACGCATTTGTTTTTTCGTGACGTAACTGCCAGTTTGCGACGCACTTGCCTGTTTCATTAATAAAACTTGTTTTGATGATTACATGATCTTAATTGCTTTTCATGATGTGGGCATTTGTCCTAGAAGTGTTGATGCAGTGTTTGTCTTTTTGTAGAGGCAACTTGCCCCTATCTACATGAGAGAGAGCAGGCCGACCACCTTTCAGTTTGTTGATCAGCTGGGCCCACAAGAGTGGCGGCGATTGATGCGACTGGGTCTATTTTATGCTGCGTTCATGCCCGCCATTTGGGTGAACAGGGGACTATTGACTGCCTTGTGCGAGCAGTGGCACTCCGAGACCTGTTCCTTCCACCTACTGATAGGTGAGGCCACTATTACCCTGGAGGACGTCTACCATATTCTCTGGATTCCTATTCGAGGGGAGCGGATTGTGTATGATCCACATCATGGCGAGCAGACCTTTCGTGTGTATTATCAGGATCAGGGTGCCGGACTTGGCATTCAGGGTTATGAGATCCATTGGGATTTCCTAGTGGAGCACTATGGGCGCTTTGATGCATTCTTGGCAACTATGATTACGGGTATCCCGATTCTTGACCGGCGAGGTCATGGATTTTCGATTGGTTGGGGGGACGCCCTGGTCGACATGAGATAGGACAGGACATTTTATGCATGGGGTCCCTACCTACTAGGGATGCTTTATCATCAGCTTCACGACGTTGTATATAGGAGAGGAGAGAGTATCTCCTATGGGACCACCCTTATGATGATCTGGGCATGGGAGCACATTGCCATATTTTGCCCTCCCATTGACAAACCACAGCTAGCTGAGGGGATGCCCTACTCCTACTACTATGCCGGCGCATTACAGCAGACCCACATGGGTGAGACAGGGTGGTGGCGGCATCGGATCGATACCATGGTGACATTCATCTGGAGGCCATACAAGGATTGTGAGGCATGGGACAATAGGGATGAGCATCTGAGCTTCTATAGACAGTACCGATACCTTATTGGCAGGACAGTACAGACGTCCCTGATCATTGAGATGTACCTGTCGCAACGCGTATTGAGACAGTTTGGCGAGCAGCAGGATGTTCCCATGGGGACAGCAGAGTATGCTAGGTCATCCAGAGAGTATGCATGGGGGCCGACCATCCCGATGGCTTTCGCGACACAGCAGATAGATGGGTTAGTGGCCTAGGCCTGGGGTTGGAGAGGAGGAGCAGCAGATCCAGGTACGACATCGGCATACTATCTATGGTGGTAGGCACGCCGACCAGTATCCTTGACAGATCCTGACGGTCCGGCACCAGTTGACAGGCGGTTGGTTATTCCGCGGGTGCCACGGGTTAGACGAGGTGGCAGAGGCAGGGATGGAGGCAGAGGCCAAGGCAGAGGCAGAGGTAGAGGCAGGGACGGAGATGGAGGGAGGGGCGGAGATGGAGGGAGGGATGGGGATGATGGAGGCAGAGGTGGAGGCAAGGGTGGAGATGGAGGCAGGGATGGAGGCAGGGGTGGAGATGGAGGCAAGGATGGAGGCAAGGGAGGAGATGGAGGCAGGGATGGAGGCAGAGGAGGAGATGATGGTGGAGATGGGCGGAGGCGATAGTGAGCTGGGCAGAGATAGGTCCGGAGGGTACGCCCACGAGTAGCAAGGGCAGCATTAGATGCCATCCTAGAGGTTGCTGAGGAGGGAGAGGGTGAGGAGCAGCCCAGAAAGGAGGGAGAGGGCAAGGGGAGACAGGAGGGGGAGCCAGAGGTGAGGGGACAGGAGGAGGCAGAGGGGGAGAGACAGGAGGAGGATGTGGAGGTGAGGGGAGAGGCGGAGGATGTGGAGGTGAGGAGAGATGAGGAGGATGTGAGGGGATAGGAGGAGGAGGCGGAGGTAGAGAGGTATGAGGATATGCTAGAGATGGAGGTGGAGGTGGGTGGGCAGGAGGAGGAGGTGGCAGGGCAGGATGATGATGACGACGAGGAGGATGATGCCATAGGTGAGGCTAAGAGACTTCTCAGATGGCAGATGGTGGAGGGGGAGGAGGAGATACCGTCCACTTCAGGGTTGCCACCAAATGCTACAGCTGATCAGAGAGTGGCCGACCTTCAACAGAGATTAGACGCCAGCTTGGCACAGGTCAGGTCCTTACAGTCGGCACTGGAGGTTGCCAGGGTAGAGCGGGACCAGGCAGTGATCCGCCAGTAGGATGTAGCCCAGTGGTGTACTGAGTTCGTGGCCTTATGCATAGGACCGATGGGAGACATGGCTCGAGAGCTCGCCAGGGTGAGAACCAGATTGGGGCAGTACAGGACCCTTTATGAGCAGGCATGCTGCTAGAGCAACGGGATCCTACCTTGTCCCGGTCACAGATGAGGACATGCAGTGGGCATAGGTCAGGTAGTGGCAGTGGTACCAGGAGCCATACCAGTGTCAGAGGGTCTACTTCCACAGGACACACTTCGGGTCATAGGTCACACCATTCCCGTAGGCATACTCTGAGTCACCATTCAGGGCATAGTCATGGTTCCACTGGTTCAGTGCAAAGGTCAGGCCAGGTATAGCCGCCAGTTACAAATTCTACTATCTCTCAGAGTCGAGCCGCAGTGACCTCATAGGTGTTCTATACTGTTGAGATGACACCTGCCTTCTTGGTTCCGGCAGCATCATAGAGAGGGGCTATTACAGGACCACATTCTTCAGCGCCTGTGACAGAGTTGCCTCCACCACATTCTTCGCCTCGAGGGGATGATGAGGGTCTACCCTAGGGGCATTTTGTATCATGACACATTATGTATATGTTTTGAGCCTGCGAGCTCCATTTTGGAGATACTTCATGACATTATCCTATGACATTGTACATTTTTGAGATGATATTATATGTTGATGTAATTTTGATGTGGCCTACATGTGTTATGTGATTTTCTATGCTTTATGTATTATGACATGCATGATGCTTAATTTATGATGCCATGTATGTCCTATGATGCCTACTTGTGATCTTTGATGCCATGATGATGCAATGTTATTTATATGATTATGTTAATCATGTGCATGATCTATTTATGTAAAAGATGCAATGCTGATGATTATGTTAATGCCATGCTTGTTCTTATGTATATGATGTAATGCCATGTATGATGTATGTATGGACCTAATGTAATGTATATGATCATGTATGCACTTATGTTTTTTTTTTTGGATGTCACAGGATATTATCATGGGATGGACAAGAGAAGATGATGAGACCGATGAGACGAGACAACCAAATGCAAGAGAAGACATGAGACCTATGAAAATGCATGTTAATACCTAGACCAAATCCTTCAAAACCTTACTGTAGGACTTTTAATATTTATTGCTCTTAATCATCATTGGGAAAATTGTTGTAATGGCCAACAAACACCGTGATATGACATAGATCAAGGTGTGCAAGGTCATACCATTACCTGAGACAAACAGTCACAGACAAGGATGATCATGACTCATACTATGAGCACGATTGCCCCAGTCTTGTTGTCATAATCAACCACAAGCAGAAAAGGACAAGGACAGATCATGAAACGTCGCTGCTTCTCTAAATCCTGTTTCCAAGACATCCTTGAGAAACTAGTGACATGATTGCCAAAATAAAAAAATAAAGTCTCTATCATGATATGTCGTTGCTTTTCTAAATCCCATAATCAAGACTTCATTGAGAAGCTGGTAGTCATGCGTGTCAATTGTCATGCTACGTCGCTGCTTCTCTAAATCCTGCTTAGTGGGATCTCACTGAAAAACTAATAACATGATAAAAGATCAAAAGACAATTGTCAAGTGTTTGCCAAGTGCATCCGGATATCCATTGTTCTGATGTCAACATGCCATGTTTGATAATGTCGAGATGTCAAAATGTTTAAAGTTTTGATTGATCTTGGAAAATGTCGAGACTTGGTGAATTCAGGAAGGACACATCCTGAATGATGCTGATAACAAGAGGATTCAATCCCTAATGGTCGTAAGGGGTCCCTCAGAATAATGACGATGCCTAGGAAGGACACATCCTAAGGCATAAATTACAGAGTTGGTTCTTCAGAAGGACACATCTGAAGAATACTAATGTCACAAAGAGCGATCTTTAGGTGTCAGGAGGATCACTCAAAATGTTAAATGACGATGACAACGCCTAGGAAGGACACATCCTAAGGCGTAAATGATAGAGGTTATCATTCAGAAGGATTCATCTTAAGACTAACCGAATTTTGACAGTTTGACTTGTTTATGATGATTTGACTTGTTTTGACTGAGTTTGACTTGTGTTTGATCGTATGCCGATATTGTCATGATGATATGAGTGACATGTTGATGGGATCAGTCATGTTTGAACAACTGACTGTTTTATTTTTGTTTAGGAGCTTCCCCCAATGTTGAAATTGATTGAAGACTTTTGACGTGTGTGCCCATGTAGTGCTATGAACCCTAATGGACTGATCTAGTGCAGCCTCGAGGGCTCATCAATAGATGGCCTTGCCTATGTCATACACTCAGAGACCTCGTAGTTCGACACGCCCAATGACTTTGTCTTGGTGAGCAAAGATTGTGTCATGATTTTATTTTGACAAACCTAAAAGGACTGACCTAATGTCTCGGGGACTCAAGTATGAGTTTTTCCTACGTAGCAAATGTGCAGAGACAATGTAGTTCGGACAGATGACGAAGACTGATTTGACATGATTGACTTTGACCAGAAATGACCAAGTGTTTATGCTCTTCGAGTGGTCTAATGATTTTGTTTGATGTTTTCTTCTGGACGTTTTACAATTTTTAGGTCTTTCTTCAGGACTTTTTATGATTTTTTTAATCTTTGTTCAGAACATTTTGCGATGTTTTTGTCTCTTTTTCAAGACTTTTTATGATGTTTTTGTCTTTTTTTAGGACTTTTTTCCAATGTTTTTGTCTCTTTTTTAAGGATTTTTTATGATGTTTTTGTCTTTTTTTTAGGACTTTTTGCCAATGTTTTTGTCTTTTTTCAGGACTTTTTGCCAATGTTAAGATCATGTGTGACATCCACTGCAGTTTCATGTTAAACATTTTTCCCCCAGTTAGGTCTAAGCCTTAGCCATTTACAAGTGATATGGACAGGATGCTGCTGACTTGGTAGATGGACAGTCGTTAGGACTTGATGTCAATCATTTATCTACTATGACAGGTAAGGTAGGATGTGATGGTGATTTACAGAATAATGGTAGAAATACCTTTCATCCTAGGCCAAGTTAGACCAAGTGACAGTAGATGGCAGAGCAATGATTGATTATGCATGGCACCTGTTTGCCAGGTTTTCACCATGGTACTTGTCCAAAGTGCCTGTTTGCTAGGTTTTCACTATTGAACGAATCTTTTTTTTCTCTTTACTATTTTCTTGACTTTTTTTATTTTTAATTTTTATTTTTTTTGTATTTTATGATTCTTAGCTCCATCCTCTGATGCTATGCGTAGAAATTTTGGAGATGTAAACTATTGATGGGTTCTGTCAACTGTTCCCCATCTAGAGTTGCTAATTGATAAGCTCTGAAACCAAAAGAAGATATGATAATATAGGGACCTAGCCAGTTTGGTTTAAATTTTCTTGGCTTTTCTCTATCTGCTTGGTTCTTGGGGTTCTACATTAGGACTAGGTCGCCGATGTCAAACTTTCTGACCATAACCTTTTTATTGTAGCTGCGACAAAGGTGGTTCTGATATGCTTGGAGATGATTCAGTGAGTTTTTCCATCTTTCTTCCAGCATTTCCAGCTCATGCAGGCATGATTGTCGGTACTCCTCTTCATTAGTAAGACCCTTCCAGGAGACTCGTAGCGAAGGAATTTTGACCTCAATGGGTAAGATGGCTTCAGCGCCAAAGACCAGGGCGAATGGGGTGGCCCCTGTAGGTGTACGAATGCTAGTTTGATAAGCCCACAGAGCAGGATTAAGTTGTATGTGCCAGTCATGGCCAGCGTCATTGACAGTCTTTTTGAGAATCTTGACAATGGTTTTATTGGATGCCTCATCTTAGCCGTTTCCTTGCGGGTAGTATGGAGATGAAAAGTGGTGTTGTATATGGAATCGTTCACATAACTCACGCACGTCTTGGTTTTTGAACGGATGTCCGTTGTCAGTGATGATGGACTGCAGAAGGCCATACTGGCAAATGATGTAATTAAGGATAAACTTTGATATTTTTTTTCCGGTGATATATGTCAATGGAATGGCTTCAATCCACTTTGTGAAATACTCAATGGCAGTAATAATGAATTTATGGCCATTGGATGAGGTTGGATGAATCTTACCCACAAGGTTGAGTCCCCATTGAGTGAAGGGCCAAGGAGAAGTGATGGGCCAGAGTTCCTATGCTGGAGCATGGACCAAGTCACTGTGTATTTGACATTTGCGACAAGTCCTGACATATTCAATTGCATCTTTTTCCATTGTCGTCCAATAATACCCAAGTCTCGTCAGTTTCTTAGCTAGCGTAGGACCACTCGAATGAGATCCGCATATACCATCATGTACTTCTCATAAGGTCGTACATGCTTCATCGGTGTCAAGACATCTAAGGAGGGTATCGTCGAAACTATGGCGGTATAGTGTGTCACTGACAATGACATACCTTGCAGATTTTCTAATGAAGGACTTCCTTTGGTTATTTGATAGGTTCGGTGGAAGGGTGTGAGACTTTAGGTATTCGTAAATGTCCTGATACCAAGGAGAGTTGGGACCAACAAGTTCACAAACCATTTTCAATTCTGGGACATCATATGTCGATATCAAAAGCTTCTCTACTAAGAACTCAAATTGTGACACATTTTTAGGGATGTCCAAGAGAGAACTAATAGTAGCCATTGCGTCAGCTGCCTTATTCTGTGCCCTGGGGATTTGTTCAAAAGAAATCGATTGAAAGTATGTCAAGAAACTTTCCACCATCCTCTTTTAGGGAAGCAACTTCTCATCCTTTGTTTCATAGTCATCATTCACTTGGTTGATTACGAGCTGGGAATCCCCGAATACCAGCAACGTCTGAATTTTCCACTTGATTGCCAACTTGAGACCTGTGACTAGTGCTTCATATTCAGCAATGTCATTTGTACAAGGGAAAGTGATTCTGAATGACTTAGGAATTGAATCCCCCTGTGGTGTGATAAACAAAATTCCTGCACCTGAGCCATGACCGGTATGAGACCCATCAAAATATAGCTTCCATGGTGATGCCGGTTCCGCATGAAAAATAGACTCATCAGAAAAATTAGTTACTAATGGATGAGTGGCTTGAATCGGTGCATCTGCTAGTTGATCTGCTATTACTTGCCCTTTTATTGCCTTGCGCTCAACATACTGTATGTCATACTCGCTTAAGATCATGACCCATTTTGCCAATCGGCCTGTTAATGCTGCTCGACTTAGTAGATATTTCAATGGATCAATCTTGGCAACCAGTTGTGTCTGATGACTGAGCATATAGTGTCTTAGTTTTTGGGATGCAAAGATAATGGCAAGGCATGCATGTTCAATATATGTGTAGTTCAACTCATAACCTATCAGTGTGCGACTAATGTAATAGATTGCTCTTTCTTTTCCTTCGTGATCATTTTGGGCCAGCAATGCCCCCAGTGCTGAACTAGTGGTGGAGATGTAGAGAATCAATGGTTTTCCCTGAATGGGCGGCATGAGTACTGGTGTTGACAATAGGTAATCTTTGATTTGTTGGAAGGCCTCTTGACACTTATCCATCCATACAAAGGGGACACTTTTGCGCAACAGGTACTGGAATGGGTGGCACTTGTCTGCCAATTAGGCTATGAAACGACAAATAGATTGTACTCTGCCCTGCAGAGTTCTGAGTTCACTGATCCCTCTAGGTGGAGGCATGTCTATGATTGCTTTGACCTTTGCCAGATCGACCTCTATGCCTCTTCGGGAAACTATGTATCCCAATAGTTTTCCTGATGTGACCCCAAAGACACACTTCTTAGGGTTTAGCCAAACTTTGTACTCTTCAAGTCTCTTGAAAATTATGTCGAGTACCCTCAAATGATCTTTCCTAGTTGCTGATTTGGCCAACAGGTCATCTACATAATCCTCCATTATATTGTGCATCATGTCATGGAAGATCGTGGTCATACCCCTTTGATATGTGGCACCTGCATTTTTGAGACTTAAGGGCATGACGTTCCAATAGTATGTACCCCATGGGCAAGTAAATGCTATTTTGTGTTGATCCTCAGTAGCAATGCGAATTTGATTGTAACCAGAGAAACCATCCATGAGGGATAGCATCTCATGTCCTGTAGTTAGGTCTACGATGATGTCAATGTTGGGCAAAGGAAAGTCATCCTTTGGACATGCCTTGTTTAAATCCCGAAAGTCTGTACATACCCAAATCAGCCCATTTGGCTTTGTCACCGGCACTAGATTGGAAATCCATTCAGCATAATCTATGGACCTTATGAATCCGGCATCTAGTAATTTCTTTAACTCGGCCTTGACCAATAGAGCAACTTGAGGGTGCATTTTGCGCAACTTTTGCTTGATTGGTTTAGCATTGGGTAACAGTGGCAGATGATGCAGAACCAGTTTGTGGTCCAATCCTGGCATGTCGGTGTAGGACCATGCAAAGTTGATTTTCCATTCTGTAAAGAATTTATGAAATTCTGGTTTCTCTTCATCAGTCAATGATGCCACAAATAGGACCATCTTGGGGTCTTCTGTAGTTGAAATGTTATCTTCTATTGTGTCCTCAATAAGCATAGCCGATTTCTCCTATTGCACGGGGAGAAAGTCCAGTCCTCCATCTTTGGGCACCTAAGAGAGGTTTTCACCAGTAGATTCATCCTTTATTTTTACTATTTTATCGTCAAGAGGTGCCTTTCGGTTTT
This sequence comes from Sequoia sempervirens, assembly GCA_007258455.2. Lineage (NCBI taxonomy): Eukaryota > Viridiplantae > Streptophyta > Pinopsida > Cupressales > Cupressaceae > Sequoia > Sequoia sempervirens. Next base: position 4,492,539 of record VDFB02056351.1, on the reverse strand, counting down.
CACCTAGAGACGTTTCATTTTTTTACTTTATTTTTATTTTTGCGACTAGAGGACTGGACAGTCTCACCGAAGTATGCGGTGCAGTCTAAATCAATAGCAAATCCTGATTTGTGGTCCCCACTGGGTATGCCTTCTCGTAGTCCCATGAATTTGGCAATGGCTTCATCATTTTGGAATGTGTCCAGAACTGGCGATCCTTGTTGGTCCCAATCGACTAGTTTAGGGTAAACTAAAGAGATGCCATCGTCAAGGCTAGTGAATTGGGGTGAGGATGCAGACAGCATGTAGATGGATTCGTTGATGTTGTAGATGAGGTTGTCATCATCCAACTCTACATCGAACTCTATCCAATATTCTTCTTCACTAGTGTCATATTCATTATCGTAATAAGGAGTGAAGCTTTTAGAGTCCTGGTTGTCAATGTCGTCTGACACCTCAGATAGATTGGATTGAGGGGGGTCAGATGATGGCTGTTGTGTGTTATGGGAAGTGGTAGTAGGGCTTTGACTATTTGGTGCCTATTCAATTTTGAAAGTTTTCCAAAATCGTTGTTCACAGGTCAATTCCCCTGGTTCGACAAACAAATCATCAAGACAATAGTCACTTAGGGATCGTTCTAAGCCAAATTCCCACTCGTGGGAGTCAGTGTCAGTGAGGGGTTCCCTAGTAGTCTCGACACTGTCAGAAGCATGTACTTGCTCATTTAAAAGTCTAGAGGTACATCGATCGCCATTGGCAAGTGAGCCAAACCCTAATCCAAGATACTTCAGAATTTGAAAAGTTTCTATGGGTTCCCTTCAGCCTGTTTTGTCTTTTCCAAGGCCACTAGTACCATCGTATCCTTTAGCCTTCATGAAGTCATAACCTTTGCCATATATTTGAACTGGTAATGGGGGTAATGTGACAGTATCCTTATAGATCCATCCTGTGATGTCAGCAAGGTCTTCCTCACTCATGTCTACCCACTTGATAAAAACTGTATTTGGTGGGACTATGAAGGTTTCCTGAGGTTCCATTTGGAAACATGGCCAACCATAGTCCTTGGGAGATCTAGGCATTTTTGTTATGCTGTATCCTGTGCTCAGTTTGAATTCTCCGTAGCCAAGGTCCTAGATTTTGACAGTTGATTTAGTCTTAGGGTTGATGGAAGGTGGTGGTATGGCGAAAGACATGGATGGAGCGGATGTAGAAGATGATGTGAGTGTGGAGGGGTCGATGTACTTGGATGACGAGGAGCTAGGTGTTTCTCGATTAATAGGTACTCAGTTTTCAAAGATACCCCTTAAATTGGTACAATATTGGAAAGGGTTGGGGTCTCCGTATATGGTTACTTCTGTACCATCAAAAAGAAACTTGAGGCATTGGTGGTATGTTGACGGAATGGCTTTTAAAGCGTGGATCCATGGACAGCCAAGTAAAATGTTATATGGTAGTTCCAAATCCAGGACCTGACAGGTTGTGTCTACAATGACCGGTCCCACTCTGATAGGGAGAGAGATAACACCCCTTGAAGAGCGTTCCTCGTCATCGTATGCTTTGATCACTATGCTTTTCGTTGGGTCTACTCACGCATCAGAGAACCCAAGAGCCTTAACCAATTTGAGGGAGCATATGTTCAACCCTGCTCTGCCATCTACTAAAACCCGTCTAACTTTGTGCTTGTGGACAAAGGTTTCTATGTGTAATGCGTCATTGTGGTTTGTTTTATGTGATGAGTAGTCTTGATCCGAGAAAGTGACATGGTGTGGCGTGGTGAGATATCCCATCATAGTTTCAAACTGATTGACATCGATGTCCTTAGGGACCGATGACTCTAGGAGAGTTTTGTCTAGGATTTCTTTGTGTGCGGGAGAGATACGAAGTAGCTCAAGGATAGATATTTGTGCGGGAGTCTTTCCTAGCTGGTGAATGAGGTTGAACTGACTCTTGGGTTTCCACTGCTGTGGGGTTGAGACAGGTTTTGGATGTTTAGCTGATGCAGCAGGTTGTGATTGTTTAGCCGATGGTCCCGGTATTATGATTTTGGCTTGTCTAGGAGGAGGTGGACTAGCTATAGTGACCTTGCCACTGTGAGTAGTAGCATTACACTGGGGTGCTCTCTTGATCATAATGGTATTGATGTACCCATCTTCAATTTGGACATTGTTTATAATTGGTCTACTAGAATAATCGTACTTGACTCAGGTGAAGTTAGCTTGGTTCTGTGAACCTGACATGGACGCATTATGAGAACCATGATCCTACAGTGGGTTCTTGTGGATAGTATGATCTGCATTGGAGGTGAATTGTGATCCACCTACTTCAATTGTGTGATTTTCAATAAGATCTTGAATTAGGTTTTTCAGTTGCCGACAGTTAGAGGTTGTATATCCTTTGGCTCGATGATATTCCCAAAGTGCATTGTCATTCCACCACGATGGTTTGAACTGTCTTGGGTCATATGGTTTGATTTCTGGAAGTGTGATGACCCCATGCTGAATGCATTTCTTAAGGACTTCTTCGATGGGTTTACCCAAATGGGTGTAGGTGCGACCCCTAGGAAATTGTCTCATTTGATGATATTGCCCCTGACTGTTTTGACCACCTTGGTTGTTTAAAAAAGTATTGGGAGGAGGTGTCAATGTCGTTGTTGGTCTGTTTTGTTGTTGAACCCCTTTCAGGGCTAATACGGGACCTACAGTATTTGCAGTTTTGGCATCAACAACACCGTCGTTTGTAACATGCTTATTCTTAACCCAATATTTGTTTTTGTCAGCTGGTGGATTTATGTTCGTGTTTTTGGAACCATATCTTAGTTCTCCCTTTGTGATAAGGGCTTTCTCAATCTGGACTCCCTTTTCAACCAATTATGTGAAGTTTGTGCAGCAATGTATTTGCAATGCAAATTTTAGGGGTCCTAGAAGTGTTTGGACGAACATGTCAACTTTTTCCCTTTCAGGAATGTCAATGTGACATCGACTAGCAAGGCTTCTCCATTTTTGAAAGAACGGAATAAATGTCTCACCAGAGTCTTCTTGTGTGAGATTGCACAAGCTAGTGATAGAGGTATCCATGTCAATGTTGTACACGTAATTTCTTATGAATTTTCATTTGAGCTCATCCCATGTTTGGATATCTTTTTGCATTGAAAACCATTCAAGGGCTTGACTTGCCAAACTTTTGGAAAAAAGTCTCATCAAGTATGTTGGTTCGTAGGCGATATCCATATAGTTGGTTGCGAATTCGCGAACATGTTTGATGGGATTTGTCTTGCCTCTATATTTTGTAAAGTTGGGTGACACGTATCCTAGTGGAAATGAAGCATATGTAAGTTCATGTAGAAAGGGTATACATCTAGGTCATATGGTATTTCTAATTTCCTGCCTGAAATGTACATGTTTTGCATATTTTTCTCCATATCTCTCATTCTTGCTTTGAGTTCATCTATGGTAGGGTCGTTTACATTTCCGTATGTTGGGTTGTCTGGTACACCATGTGTTCCTATCTGGTGTGTGTGAATGTTGGTATATTGTGGTGGTACGGATTGTTGTGGTACGTATGATGTGTGTTATTGGTATTGGAAGTTATGATTTGGTGTCTGTTGATGAGTATGAATGTTGGATGAGTATGTTGGGATATGTCCCCCAGCCATGTGTGTCGTTATTTGGGGGATGTTGTGACCATGACTGTTATGGTGTGTCAATGATGTCATGGGTTGTGTTATTTGGCCACCTTGTGTAACTTGTTGGTTTTTCCCAAGGGGAACGTTTGTGTTTATACCTTGGGAGGCAATGACATTTGACTGTGTTGTCGTGTTGGTATTTTGTTGTTGTCCTTGAATAAAGATACGTCCTGTGGCTCCCCCCAAAGGATTTTGTGAAATACCACTAGATGGATGTGTCGAAGTTGTGTTCATGGTAGTAGATGTAGTTGTCAAGGGGGGGTTATTTTGACTTGATGATGCCCCCGTGGCATTTACTGTTGTGGCATTGACTGTTGTGGTATTTTTTGTGGTCCCAAAGGAAGTATTGCTTGTAGTATTTAGAGGTTGACCACTATGTGACATGTTATGTACATTGTTGGCATTGGGGTCATGAAGTGTCAAATTTAGCGTGTTAACGTCAAATCCTTGTGGTAACTTAGCTCCTTCACTCAAGAGCATAGCTACAAATCTATCTCTGTCCTGACGAGCTATTGTTTCAGCAAGTTGATAGACCTCTGGGTCTTGCGTCAATGCCTCTATGTTTTCCTGAAGTAGTTGGCCATTTTTGTCTCTTTGCAAGTAGAGTTCGAATGTACTGTTTGCTGGAAGTTGATTGTATTGTTTGGTGAATGGATCGTAAAAGGTCCAATTGGGGTCTTGTGGAGGATTGTTGTCAGTAAACGGGGGGTCTTGTCTAAAGTTTTCCATTTGTCTCTTTTGTTTTTGAAGTCTGGTTTCAACCATAAATGAGATTGCTCAAATGGGAATGACGACTAAATGCAAGTATGATACTATGTGAAGTCTAAGGTTCAAGATGAAAACTAGAATGACTAATGTTTTGGATTTTTTGTGAATAAGGATATGCAATTTCTATGCAATGTAAGACAAGGTTATCTAAGTACCTCTAAACTTGAACTTTGTTTTCGATTTTGACTGCTAAAGGACTTCGTTTAGACTAGTGAGTCTTCCTAACTAGACTTTTGAGTTGGAAGAAATCTCACAAAAGAGGACAATGACCAAAGGAGGTTTGATAACTTAGTCCAAGAGGGTCTAATGTTGAAAATGATGTTTTTGCAAAGATGTGCTTAAGATTTTCCTAATCCTAAGTATGCAAAATATGAACCTAAGGACAACGCAATGTTGAATGTATGCAACTAAAAGGAATGATGTATGAAACCTATGGTGACTAATGCAAACTAATAGACAAGACTTTGAGCAATATCAAGTTTGGTATCTGACAGAATCTTCTTGATGATAGTGTTTAACAAATGGTTGATGATTTGAGGACCTCTAGTTTTGACTGTGAAGTTTTAAAAAATTCTGACAGGCAAATGCGTCACAGTTTGGCAAATGCGTCACGGTTTAGCAAATGCAGTTCAATTTTTCACTTGCGACTTTTTGACTATCAAATGCGAATCGATTAAGCAAATGTGGCTTTTAGATTGACAGATGCATCATGACGCCTACAGATGCGGTGTTCTAATTTTCAAATGTGGTTTAGCAGAATAGTTGCGTTGCAAAAAATCAGTTGCGGTTTGACAGATATGACAGTTTTGTTTCAAAGTGATTTTCGTGTCGTTTAGATGGAATTTTCGATCTGTTTGGTGAATTTTTTTGTTTGAACTATGATAGAACTAGAATACACTTGAAAAACACAACATTTTATAAAGTAACCAAACACACATCAGAAAAGCATGATCCTAGGTTAGGCCATGACAATATTCGCTAGATTCCACGCGGGTTTCCCCAGCCGCATATCTGTAGCGTGTGAATTCAGAAGCTTGGCTGCACGGGCTCCCCCTTATAGTGCACTCTCTTCTCAGGCCAACCAAGCTTCCAACCCCCATGAAACTCCCATGGCGATATGATCACATCTACTACAAACTGCGAAGGTGTGGATGCCTTCACACCGACCGGTGCTGCGCTAGCAAATAGAAGGATTTTGGCTTTCTATACAAGAGTTTTTAGTTCGGGACCCCCGTTTGAGTGGCCATACATGGGGCAAGAGATTAATCACCATTAAGGTGGCACTCTAGCCTGAAGAGGTTAAGCTCAACAGGGTTTAAGGGAGTACAAGTCTGTCCGTATGACACATCCGCACTCGCAACCTTAGGTTTTCCCTTAAGGTTTACATTTATATACCGGTCGGGGGTAGCTTGGATTTAGCTCCGTTGCTGGTTTGAGTCATGTTGGGGTGATGAAGTCCCCAAGAAGGCCCAATTTCTAGAGTTGGTAACCGTTTCTCTTACACCCAAGATCGCCCGAAAGTGCGAGGGGAGAGGATACTCTGATGTACCAAGTCAGGGTAAATAAAAAATTAGAATGGGTTTGGTTTTCTGATCACAAGGTTTTCACCAAGTGAGAGCATACTCACCTACCATCCCACAATCACAATCAAGCATAAAGGACATGATTTTGTTTTATAAGCACCAAAAATAAATGTTTGCTAATCTAGAAATAAACAAGCACAATGTTTGTTTCTTCCTTCTTTGACATGCGAATCTACAAACAACGAATATTAGTAGTCTTGTATGTAATGGTCTTTGACACACGAAAAGAAGGTCGCCACACGCTACAAGAAAATATTAGTAACACAAAAGATCTAATCTAGTTAACATGCAGGAATAAAAAAACACAGAAAAAATAGAATACCAGAAAACTAGTAACCAGAAAAACCCGAAAAATCTGAAAATCAAAATGACAAAACCAAAAGAAAATTTTACCAGACGGATGCAGCTCGACAGGGCAGATGCGTCATTTGGGTATTCAAATGCGGCTCGGCAGATCAAATGTGTCGTTCTGGTTGTCGATTGCGGCTTGTCAGAGTGGTTGTGTCGCTTTTGTCAGCAGATGCGTCGTGATGTTTTTTAAAAAAAGTTGCATTGATCCATACCTATACCTGCAAAACAATAGAAAACAACAAAAAAAATTTACGGAAACAATCAAAATGGAGTTGGGTTCACCAATGTAATCAAGGGAAAATCAGATTTGTTAAGTGGTTAAATCAAACAACACTAAGAATCCAATGAAATAACGAAGTACAAAGGAAATCAAATGAAAACGAAAAGGAAATATATCACCAAGAGTCTCCATCTTCCATGATTGATCTTCATTACACCTTCTTGCTTGCTAGATAATGTTGCCCTCAGATTCGTCAATCAAGCAATCTAGAATGCCTAAGCCCTACAACAAGATTTGAAGGGTTTGATTGCCTAAATGACTATGTCTACAAACCAATGCCTATGCCTATACTTAAAATAAATGCCAATATTAATCAAATGCCTATGACCATGGATGAAAATAAATAGATAAATTCCTATAGTAATTACTTAAAACTGTGTCCCCTCAATAATGAGAAGAAGATGGCATTTTATAGAAAAGGCCATTTCGAATGGACGGACAAGATAAATCAATGACAAGAACCTAAAATGAATGATCCAGATTAAACCTGAGAATCCCTAATTAGGGTTAGGGCAAAATCCTTAATCGAACAGTTAGAATAAAATCGGATCGACGGTGGAGAATAAATGAGACAAATTAATTAGATAATGAATATTTTTGAAAAATCAAGAAGACAAGACTGCCTGATTTGCAAGATTCGAAAAATCAAAGAGATAAGATGCTGACTGAAGATAAGATTTGGAAAATCAAGAATCTGCCCGATTGCTTGATTTTTGGAAGATTAATTACTAATTTGAATTAAAATAATTCAAATTATAGATTTTGAGAGATAATAAATAATCTTTTCAGATTATTTATCAAAACGGACTAACAGTTAGGATTGACATGACATTTTAGGTAATTTAATTTATTTAAAATGAGAAGAATATGAAATTAGCAATTAAATAATTAAATTTAATTATTTAATTTAGAAGATAAGATTAATTAATTAAATAAATTAATCAATTTATTTAATTAAGACGGTTAGTGACGTATTAAATAAATAAATGTAATTTATTTATTTAATAATCAAGAAGAATTAAATGACAAAGGGGAATTAAATAAATTAAGAAATTTATTTAATTAATGAAAGACCTAGATAGTTAATGACGTATTTAATAAATAAATAAAATTTATTTATTTAATAATCATGAAGAATAACTGACATGAATTAATTAAATAATTATGAATTATTTAATCAATAGTCGAATGTGGACCAAGGACATAATTAATGACATAATTATGCTAGGACGAAAGTGGTAAAAATGAAGCTTGTAGGCCTAGGTCATTTTTAGGTGTCTACAATTAGTATTGACAGGTACTTATCCTTGTACTCTATGCAGTCCCTACCCATAACCCATTTTATGGCTACCAAAACCAAAGAATGCTTATTCTTGGTCATTCTTTTTAGCCTCCTAGTGGAAACTTCCCCCAGAAACATTGTCTATGACTTATAAGAGGTTAACCTAACAGGAATAGCCATGATTTTGACACTATACTTATACCTTCTAACCAATACTAAAACTTACCTACCACCTAGCCTATGAGAAAACTTGCTTAAAACTATGCCAACAACCTATCACTACTCAAATTCTAAGTGTGATTTCCTCACTACTTACTGGCCTATTTATAGAAAATATGAGAAAATGCATGCTAATCCATTTTGAGAAAAACATGATGATAACTAGATGCCAACTTAAAAGGCGTGCCTGTGTTTGCTCACATTTTTGGACCAGTTGCATTTGCAGAGGTACAGTTCAATGCATGCTAGATTAATAGGAGCTAATTAATTATCTTTACAAAGGTGGCACTCATCGACAGTAAGTTGCATGGCCATAGGCTATTGTGTCATCTCACAGGAGTTTCCCATAGCCCAAGGCAATATCCATATATTTTCAGATTGTGATCGTTTGCTTTGGCTTAATCATTTCGTCTAGGATATTAATTACCAGCACATACTAATGCAAGGTTAGAAAGCAAATTGCCAGCTCAAGTTTCAAAGGAATCACAAGATATCACATGGTTTTCAAATGCAATAATGAACTGTTGTTGCCTCAAAATGGCAAGTAGTTAATTTTGCGTGAATCACGAAATTAACGGTACATGTCAAATTGAATACAAAAAACATGTTTTTCTCTACCACCTTGAGAAAATATAGCCAAATATTGCATGAAAATGTTTAATGATTCAAAGTCTTCAAAAATGCCAAATCTCAAGGTGCAGAGAAGTTTTTTTAGCATATCCAGAGCCACATAAGAATAACAGAGTCCAGAACTCACAAAATCTTCATCTGAAGAAAAATGTCAGAGTTCATCTCAACAAATGCAGGAGGAGATTGGCTTGGAGTTGTTTACAGCCATACGGTCGTTAGAGGATGTGTATGTCTATGAGGATTTGGCATATGCTATGCCTGGTATACCCAGCAAGCCGAAGAGGGCATATACGAGAGATCTAAGCAGACCTAAAGATTGCATAAACAAGAAAAGGGTTGAGGAGAAATGGGATAATATTTATGACCCACGGCTCACAAAAAACCCTAAATCCTTAAGAGAAGCAGCCTATGCAAAGTTGACGGCACCAAATTTGGACATATCTACAACAAGAAAGGTTTGGTACCATGGTCTTCCACAATACATGATCCCGCTGTGCATTACTGCTCGGAGATAGTTGACGTTGCCATCCAGTGTTATAACCCTAGCACCTGCTACATCGAGGGCCAAAAATTAAGAGTTCACATCACCCCACAGCCCATTTGGCATATGCTATGCATCCCAAACCCAAGTAAAAGAAGAAAGAACATTGAGTCCTTTTACCCTGGCAAAGGAGAAAAAACATGGAAGATAATGAAAAAGAACTCAGATTTCTTGTTGGAGGAGATTGGTAAGAAAAGTGTTCCAGGTGTTAAACTACCAAGTATTTTATTGCTACCCACTGCATTACGCAAGGATATATGGACGCCATGTCCATGCTAGCTTTTGTATGTGGCCAAGACTCTGATGAGATGGTGGAAACTTTTCAACTGGGATCGGTCTTCCAATTCCACAAACAACACGATACCTGTTGGTATAATTTCGTTGAGTTCATGGTAGATGAAATGATACGACAAATAAAGAATTACCCAGTAGAGGGAAAGTTTAGATTTCTTTCTTTCATAGTTCACATGTTCCTACATCAAAACCCTGATTTCTTCGGCCGGTATTTTGAGTTATCAATTTTTGATGAATGGGGTAAGAGAAAGCCAGTATCCACATGGCTGCCTTTTCTTTCCATGTCGTATGATTATTATGTATTTTTGGATTATTTCATAACTTGGGTCTTTCATGATTTATGAAGAGAAGGTGACATAATCCGGCTTGACAAGGATCAAACTAGATATATGTAGAGTTTCACTCCCGCCTGTGACTGGTTCTTAGGAAAGGATTTCAAGATTCTCCAGATGCGGGGCTTCACTGGTCAACCTTTCCTTATCCCAACCTGTGTCACAGGTAGGGTACTCACACTTGAAATGTATAGGAATGTGTGTATCATTTATTTTACCTTCTATAGTAGCAAAAGTGTCAAGAGAAAAGGATTCTTCACTTGTCCGAAGAATTTCAAATCGGTGACTATGTTAAAGAAACAATCAGATCAGTTATTGCAGGATAAACTGGCTCATTTAGGATTGGTTCTAGTAAATAATAAGTGGGATTACAACCCTTTCAATGACTTTCCAGATCCGCACATGAAAGTTACACATGTTCCCCGACCTTACTGGGAGAAGCGGTGTAACCCACAAGTAGACAATGATGAAAATTTTGTTGAACTGGCACATATTCCCATGCAAGATAATAGAGGGCCTTGGCACAAGTTCTACTTTGTTGTGGTGGTGGCCAAGGATAATCTTCACATGGAATGCACCATGTATAACAAGTTGTGAAAGGATGAGGAATGGACTGATGAAAAAATAGAAATTTTTGGAAGTATCGCCAAGAGATAGGGCAATTGGATGCCCCTTATGATAGTCTGAAGGAAGACAAGTAATTTGAACAATGGTGGGATGATGACCACCCCAACCCAGACTATAGCATTAATAGGAGTGAGGACCCGGAGGATGAGTTCGAAGAGAAAGAAGAAGTGACAACTTTTGTGTCCTCCACGCTGAAGGAAAAGGGGTCCGGACAACCCACCTATGTGGCCACAAATGTGCATATTAATATATCAAGGGCTTCACATACACTTGGGTCGCTAAGGTATCCAGGGTATCATAGCAGCAAATGACAATAGATGTCAAAGCTCAGGAGACCCCGCCTGCAAAGCGACAATGCACAGAGAGCATTATCGGAGAAGGTTCACAAGAACCTACCAGAAGACAAGTGCTTGTAGCTAGCCAGGAGCCTGAGGTTGGGAAAGAGTCACCAATGATTCTAGAACCACCATCGACTAGTCAACAAGTAAAATTCACTCCTTCTTCCCTTGCTTCTCATTCCTTGGTATCTTCCCCTGCCTCAGTGGCAATCCCTACCATGAGTACTAGCCCTCTGTTTCCCATTTTTAATCCAACATATGTAGGAGGTTTCACCTGATTCTTGCAGACCACTCCACCCAGCCTTACTCCTCGATGAACCCTTACACCCACTATTGCCGCTCAGGCTCTCCTTGCCTCACTTTCCAAAAATGTACGCTCTATGAGTACCCCTTCTTCTGCTATTGCTACGGATCCTCTTCCATCGCAATAGGCTGACTCTGCAATGACAACTCCTCCACCATCCCAGCCTATGAGTCCTCCAGCCGATTCACCAATTAGGTCATGGAAAGTGGCTAGCCCTTCTACTAGTCCTCAAACCAAGCTTTGGAATGTGCCCTACTTCTCCCCACAAATTGTCACTCTCCAGAAGAAACAAATGTTTGCGCCTATTAGGGTTACCTATCCCTATTCCCTACCTTATGGTGCTCCTTTAGCAGGTGGACTAGTTTCATCATCAGCCAAATTTATGGCACAAATTGATTGTGAAAAGGAGGCACGTGCAAGTAGAATGCAAAAGTGCAGGGAAAAAGATGGTAGTGCTTATGCTGAGCCAAAAATACACTCTTTATGATGAGACCTGATAGGAATTGAAGTTTGCAACCATGTACTCGAGAGTAACCAAGCCTCAGGGGGAGATGCACCTAGAAGATTATAAAATATATGCGGTAGGGCTTGACATGAAGGTGGACCGACCACAAGATAAGGTTGAGATTATGGAAGAAACACAGCGGGTGGTCACCTCTGACTTTCTCAAAATTGGCCACCAGTTAAAGAAGAATGATGAGTAGCTTAAAGTAGTAAAGGAAAGAATTAGTTTTTTGGAGAAAAAAGAGAAGTCCCTAGAGGCTGATGTTGCATGTATGACAGAGAGGGTGTTGGCAGTAGAGGATGAGAAGAATAGACTTCAGGGTGAGCTTGCGAAGATTCAAACTACTGACCCTGCCATGGTAAAAGAGCTACAATCAAAGAATCTAGAGACAGAGTAGAATCTGTGGCTGAAAAGTGAAGAGCTGGAGCGACTTCGCCTTGAGTATAGTCAAGGAATGGCGCAGAGGAATGAAGCTTTGGAGCACCAACAAGTTCAATATGAGCAGAAAAATAAGAAAAAGAGGCTAAATTTAAGGTCCTAAAAGCTCAATTAGAAGAAGAGCTCCAAGAGACAAAGTCTTCTCTAGACATGCACTTAGCAAATCACTCCTGAGCTGAGGAGAATTGGAATAAAGAAATGAGTAGCTCTGCAGAGCAACTAGCATCCAAGAAAAAGAAAAAGGCAGAGTTGGCTGAGGCCATTAGCTCAAAGGATGCAAAGATTGCTTCTCTTAAAACCTCTCTCCTATCTTCTTCTACACAACCAGACATTATTCTGTTGGTTAGGTAGTTGTACATCTCTCACTAGGAAAAGATTAAAGCCTTTTGCCTAGCACTGCAGTCTACCCTTTGATTCATCGCCAAGGCATCAAAGCTAAGCTAGGAGGCTCATGATACGATTGAGTAGTTCCCACAGTTCATCTTGGAGAAGGTTTTGGAAGTAAAAGATTTGCTCACTGAGCTATACTCAATCTCTGATGAAAACCTTGCCATAGTGGGTATTGAAGATTGAGATGCTGCTATTCAGGCGAAAAATAAGTTCATCCATTGCCACTCTACCTTCCAACGCACTAAAGCAGCCACGACTACTCTGAGCAAGACATTGGACAACATACGAGGGAGTTCTTTGAGTTAAGCAAGATGGGTTTTCCATCCCTGTTCCTTGAAAATGGCTCTATTTCCACGACTGAGTAGATTGCAGAAAGAATAGAAGAAAGGGAAAATGATCCAGATGCTTTTAGAAATTTCAGTCATCCTCCCATTGCAACCAACATTGAGGGAGTTATTCATCTGCTTGCACAACTACTATTGTATTGTGAAGTAGGGGTCAGTTTACCTAATGCACTGCCTCATAAAGAAACTATTGATCTAAGTGGAGCACAGGAGAATTTGTGCAACATGGTGAGGCCATCTGAGGATGAATGGTCACCTCTGTAGGTGACTCTTTCCAATCTCTAACTCCATTATCTAATGAAATGGCACTCTGGCTTGTAAACTAGAGAAATTTTGGGTTCTCCATTCCTTAGGCGAAATGCCCCTGGTAGTCGCCAAAAGTTGTTAATAAATATTTAATGAGCTCCCTTCGGGTGTATTTTCCTCTATGCATCAACCTATGCATCATAGGTAATCAACTCGACCTTTTATCTAAGTTCTCTCCCGCTCCACATGTCTATGTTTCGCAACCCTGAGTTTTTGCATTCCTTTCGCACCCGGGAAACCCCGCTATGCTTCCACGTGTCGTGGTTGTGGGATATTTTTTATCATTCTTTCTTGCTACCTCATTAGGCTTCACTCGAGTGCCACAAAGCCCTCATTCCCAAAAATTTTGGTGGGCCCCATAATTGTTATATGTGGTGTACTCTTGCTACGTGTCTGCTCTTCGCAAAACTTTCAACGTAGAGATGAAGGAACAACCACGGGCAGCGAAATGCTGCCACGTGCCTAGTCTGTGGATCTCATATTAGGGCGATGGACTAGATGAACCAAATGCTACTATTGGCCACTACGTGTCATAATAATTTGCTTGGGATGGTGACACTTGTTTGATTAAGCCTTGTTGGGACCACTGCCATCATTTGTATAGGATGCACCTGTGCCTGAAATGACTGGATGCTTGGTTTCAAATCATTTTTGTTGCAATGGCTTGGGGAATATTTTTATTTTTTCATCATTGCTAGGGGATTGCAAATTATTTTTTGTTACTACTCTCCAAAGCAGTGGGGTTTTTTTCCTTCTATATATACTTTTCTCTGTTGTGAAAAAAGGGTCTGGAGGTCACTCAGTTTAGCGCAAAAGGGTCCCTCATAAACTGAGTTTCCCATAAGACACTATTACCTCATAAAATTTTGGCGTCAATAGTAAATAATGATAAGAATTGTGTGGACCTTCAAATAATTACAAATATTTCCAAACACAAAGAAATCCTAAGTCAACCCTCAACACTCTAGATGGAATATTTACAAGGATACAAAAAGACTTGGCAGGATTTATGCAAATGACCTTCAAAATGATAAATGGCAGGAAAATTAAACAAAATTTAGCAAGATTTGACAAATATTTGCAAAAATTTATACCCCATTATGAAAGTATATAACTCTATTATAATGCTTTGGACAAAGCATATTGGGAAATGAATATTTTCACAAATTCTCTCCAATAGAGTTGCCAATCCATTGGTTGTCTTTTTAAGAACTAAGCTGATCTTCAAGGAATCCTATGGAATCACCAATTCCAATCCTTAGTAACTTGAAGGGATTGGCCAACGAATGAGTGAAAGAAACAATGATTTCCTCCCACACTTCGGGATCTACAAAACCCAGGAGGGTGATCCCACAATGTACCTAAAGATTGTGCACTAAATGACCAGATACATTGCAAACAACAGATAAAATATTTCCTTAACTAAAATGTTGAGTGTTGTCAAGGAGTAGCCAAAAAGTACACATGTCATATTCCTATTGGAACATTACAACATACATTCCCTTTGTAGTTATATTTGTAATTCAAATGGAGGGAAATGTCACATGGGACAAAAACCATTTATATTTGTCGATGAAGATCTTGTCCCGACTTCCAAAAGGAACCTTTGTTGTTGTAGCATTTCACCCACACGCTTTCAAAATTGATTCCACATACATGAAGCTTAGAATGAAGGAAAAGTATAAAGTGAAGAAAGAGAAAGATGAAAAAATTACCTCCACGTCTGCATCCTTGTCAACAATTTTAAACTGGGGAGAAAACAATATTTTATCCTTACTTTATCAAAGGCCTAATCTATACTAGTTCTAGGCCATGTACTATTTTTCTCTCAACTTTTATTCACCATTTTTGTAGACCAAAAGACCAGAATTTCAGGGACTATCCCATAGAAAATCTTCCAAGACATCAAGGTACTTATTCTTCCATGCTTAAAACTCTTCTTCTATGCGCCAATTAAATATTATAACATTGTCAGCCTTTAACCTATATGGAGCATATTTGGTGGCAACTTGATTTGCTTCTTTATCAAACTCCTCCAAGGAAATTCCTGCTTGGTAAATCATGTCCATGTTTTTCTTTAGCATGCTCATGTCAGTCCGCTCACAAGGCTACTTGCTTTGAAATTACCTCATTTTCCTACTTTCTCCAATCCTGTGGAGATTTAATTTCACCATTATCCTTCAATATATCAGAAAGGATACCATGATTCATTTCATCAAAATTCTTAACCAACTCCCTTATCTTAGCCTCTAAAGGCTCAATATTTCCCTAGAATTCTTGAATTCCATTCACAATTTTAAGGGTGGGTTGGATGTTATCAGGCTTATTTACATCATGCTTGGATCCCACAACCATTAGCCTCAAATCTTGAAGTCTTGGGATCTATTTCTCCATAAGTGGAATTGCAACTTCTTTATCTCTTTCAAAATTATTGATAGCATCAAACATGGAAGAGTAATTAGCATAGATGGTGGGTTGGATGTTGTCAGGCTTATTTACATCATGCTTGGATCCCATAGCCATTAGCCTCAAATCTTGGAGTCATGGGATCCATTTCTCCATAAGTGGAATTTCCACTTCTTTGTCTCTGTCAAAATTATTGATAGCATCAACCATGGAAGAGTAATTAGCATGGATGCTAATTAATCTCTTGTCAACTCCTCTATTCAAATGCTCCAACACTGTAGTCACAATTTTCAAATTTCTAACAAAGATCATCCTATCATGTTGACTGCACTTTTCCTCATAATCCTTCAACTTCTTAAGAAATTTTTCTTTAATGATTTCCTCTCCTTGTTGTGCTTCTAATGTGCTAGGTTCCTCCACTAAGATGGGCACATTTCCCATATTGTATGGCACAATTTCCATTGAAACATCTATGGATGGAAGTAGGAGGTGTTTGTGATTTTTGTGAGGAAGGAGAAATAAAATTTATTTGTGTGGGAACACTAGGCTACAAATTTTGTATCTTTTCCTTCAATAATGCCATCTCAATCTACAGTTCCATTATTTGTTGTTGGCCCTTGCCATATTGAATAAAAAAAAATTGTATATTTTCCTAAACTTTTCTTTTTCTATTGTTACTATTTCAATTGTTGCTTTTGTGAATTGAGCAACAATCATGGACATGGTAGTAGCTTCAATAGCTAAGGTATTAGATACCCTCTTTATAATCAAGCCCCCTATGTAGTTTGTAGATGGTTTTGTAACTTTTGGATTTTTTGTGTTAGGAGCTAGGGCCTAGATAGATAATGTATCCCATTTCTCACTAAATACAGATCCTTGCAGTGCAATTGTAGCTTCCTCCTCAAAATTATATAGAGGCCTATCATACCTCTTTACTGTGTCAAACTCTATTGCAGAGGCTAGGTCCCATTCTAGAAATAAATGAATACCACTTTTTCTCACTAGATCTCTACCTTCTTGTGTATTTATTTCTTGGAAGCTTTCTTTCATCTCTTTTATTACTCAAGCTTTAATGATTGCATCAAAAAAATTTGGGTGGAGGCTCCTCTTCTTTGCAATGTTATTAACATATTCATCCTTTTTGGCTCTACAAGAAAACTCCATGAAAGTTGGGGACTTGAAAAATGAGGCATCGCCCAAGAACCTCGCACAAGCCTCTTCTCAAATATCATATTTTTTATTCATTCTTGAAAGGTCCACCTTGCTTAATTTGAGGCCATGTTTTTTTGGTATCATCTCCCTAGGGGGAGAAGGCATGCCTTGTTGGATCTCTTCTTCAGTCACCAATATTTCATCTTCTAAGTCTTCCTCATAATCTACTAGGCCACTTGATTCAACCTTGTGTTTCTTCTGAGGTGGCTACCTTCGTGGTGATGAATATCTAGGTGGTGAATCAATATCAATGATTTCAAGACCAGTTGACCTAGGAGGAAATGGTGGTGGAATTTGATGCACTGGTCAAGGGACTCTTTGTCCCTCTTGTTGAGAAGAGGTTGGTACTGCTTGTTTCTTCTCCTTCACCCTATCTTTCCTCTTGAAAAAAATTACTTTCTTAGGGGGTTGAGGGGGTGGTCTTTCTTCCATCCCAAGGGTATCCCCCTCACCTTTTTTCTCTATCACAACAACCTTCCTCTTATCTTTAATTAACCTTTCACCCTTCAACCTTCCAACCACTTGTTCAAAATTTTGAAAAACATATTCCACTCTTTGCATTTCACCTAGTATGTTGGAAAGATCTAAGAATTTAGGGTATTTAGATTGTAGATCCCTCTCTAATTTATTGAATGCAATCCATTTCGTATTTCTATCATTGTGTATTTGAAATTCAAAAATATTTCTCATTACATCTTCTAGGATGTAGAAGTTATGAATGAATTTTGAACTTCTAATTCTCAATTTCAGCCATGCCATAAATCCTTCTAGATCATGGTTTCTTGCTCTCACCCTCTTCATTTCCAAAGTTTTGAGCACATCATTTATTTTTCTCCATGCTCCTTTCTTCATGAAAAAATTAGAAACAAAAGTATATGTAGGTAAAAAAGTTCCCTTGGGCTGATGCAATAAGTTGGGTACACAAAAGGCTCAAAAAGTGGAAGTGTTTTTGCTGTTTTTCAGAATTTGTCACACTTGGACTAAAAATTTGAGGCACTTACACTATGAATCTTTAAAAAAATTAGTAATATGAAATTTATAATTTTGAATCTAGTTTCCAAATATGTAAATTATTCAAATACCTAGATTATAGAAATTAAATTTTGATAGGGATCTATAAAAACCACTTTTTAAAAGTCCCTTTTTTTTACAATACCAAGCACGTGTATGGACAACATTTTTTTACTCAAATAAAAAAATTTTGCTAATTACTTTTGGGAAAAGAGAGCTAACAACATGAAGTTTGGTCTAGATTTTTTTTTATAATTTTTGATTGAATATTTTCTTTTTTATTAATTTTTTATTGGCCTTAATTGTTGTTTATATAAATCAATGTGTACGGACAACATAATTGGACCTAAACTATACATTTTTTGAATCTTTTTTTTTTTCATTATGTAGAGAATTTTCTAAAGTTTGATGCCATACAATTTTTTTTACAAGAAACTTGACCAAAACAAAGTTATTAAAAAACAAAAAAAATCCTGATATTTCAAGTTTAAGGACTAGTTTGCTTAGAAATTAATTAAAAAATAGCAAAAATAATCCAATATTAATAAAAACTATATATTTGGAAATTAGACATCGTTTTCTATAACGGGTTTTAATTGTATAGATTGATTCAGAAAAAAAGTCTATCAACCATATTGCCAAAGTTGGACATTCTTCTTCAATTTTCCTTAGTTTTTTTAGTTGTAGGTCAAAGGCTAAGGCTCGGATTGCCAAGCCTTTCCAAAGCCTAAAACTGAGGCAGCATGTGGGTTGGGAATTTTGAATTTTAAAAATGCATACACATTTTTAAAAAATGTGTATGTGTTACAAAACGCATATGTGTTCTTTATTTTCTCGATTATTTAAAAAAAATAAAATTAAGAAACAGGTACCCATTTTAAAACGCTGTTACAAAATGGGTACGTGTTTTAAAATGGGTACCCATTTCTAAAAAGTATTTATTTTTTTAAATAATCAATTTTTACATTTTATAAAACGTGTATGTGTTATATAACGCATACACGTTTTTTAGGCTCGAGTACCCGTAACATAACACATACACATTTTTTTAATAACGCGTACGCGTTTTCTACGAGATTTTTTTTTTGGCCAAAACTTCCCCTCTTCGTGTACCCAACTTCTTTCTTTTACCCCCTTTCCTTGATCCTTCAAATGATTGTTCTCCACATCACCTAATTGCCACATTACTTCTAGAAAACCAATTCTTTCTAACACATCCCTTGGTAATATATGAGGTGATACATGTTCCATACACTCTCAAGATTGTGTAGCTTGGGTAAGGGATCACAACCCCCCAATTGTGCTCAATATTTAAATTTGGCCTTCTATCCTTAGGTCTCAAAAAGTCATGTAGAGAAACAAAAATTCTTGGAATGTTCATAATCAATACTCTTCTTAGCTTGGAGCCAAAAACATTTTCAAACACCACATAACTAGACTTGGTGCAATTCCTGTCAAGGAGTGTGGTCCAACACTGGACAAGAAGATCCATATCACTCTCTTTTTTCTCCAATGCCATATCCTTACCCAAATATGTAGCTCCCTTGAATAGAAACATATGCATGAAGAGAGTACCAGTAAATCCTAACCTCATATTCACCATTTTTTAGTTTAACCAAGCCCTCATGAATCTTCTCTACCAAATATCCTCCATAATCATAGAGTGTGTAGCATGTAGGGTGTTGGATATGTGCAGCCATATACATATTTGACATGGGAATACCTATGGTAGGGTCATAACCTATGATTTGGCACAAGGAATAAAATGTCCTCTAGAAATAAGAGACAAAGTATTTGGTGGGGTATGTCTCCCTATCTGATGGACCCAATATAATCTTTTCTTTTCCTTTGACAGTTGCCAAATAATGTCGCAGTACTGAAATTTTGAAGGTATGTCACCCTTTCATATTCTTCCTTGAGTGTTTTCTCATCAATCTTGACCATATCATCTCTCCACTTAGTCAATTTGAAAACCTCAACAATTTCTTCCCTGGTGACCTTCACCATTTCAATTCCATCATATGTTCTTATAGTTCTTTTGAATAGGTCATAATTTGCAACCACTACCTTTAATAGTTCAACATCCATGTAGACATGTGGTACTATCAGCTTCTCCATATCCAAATTCCAAGGGTTTCCCATAGGAATGCCATAGTTTTGATTGCCAAACTAGCAGCTAAACTATGCCCATATAGTATATGGTAGTGTGGCATCCTTAATAGTACATTGTTTTTCAACAAGCCCTTCCATAATTTGTGTACCTTGGAACAATAATTGACCCTTAGGTTTCTTAGAGGTAGAGGGTTTTGATTGGTTAGTCAGATCCTAGACCAGAGGCCTGACTAGAGGTTTAGACCTAGAAGCTTGTTCTTTAGATGTTGATGCTTTAACTTTTGGTGCCATGATTCTAGGGTTTACACAAACTAGGGTTTCATTTTAATAGAATAAAAGTTCACCTCGATGGTATGGGTTTGATGCACATAAAAAACAAGACTAGACAAGCTAGTCATTCAAAATGAATGTCAAACCTTAAAATAAATGCATACAAACCAAAAACCTTATTAATAGAATGAAAAAGAAAGAAAAATTTAGCAAGTTTTAAGCAATTGAGAAGCACGGTGTCAATTTCACTTACTAGTTTGTAGTCACTTTGAAACCCTAATTTTAGTTGTCAAACAAGCTTAAAAATTGCATCAAAAACTCTGTAGATGCATTGAATGCTTTAACAGTCTACAATTATGCTTTAAAGTGAGTTTTTATGGATTTAAAGCATACCAATTTGGTATCTCTACATCATATCCATCATTATGGTTCACTTTCGCGAACTAGAATGACTCATTTTCCCTCAAAATCAACTTTGGATGTTAGTCGTTAATTTTATAGTGAGGTGGCTTGACAAATAATTTAGATTCAATCAAAGAAGTTTGAAAAATATGATTATAAACAACTATCACTATCGACCAATCAAGATTCACCATGTAGATTTTTCCTTCCATGTCTGTGGGCTCCACCATCTTCATGAGTGCTAAGAAAATCCATGTGTTGGCCTCTCCGCTCCCTTGTTGGGTTTAACCCATGCATCTTGTAGTAACGGGAGGTAGGCTAGTACAGATTCAATCTGGCACCTTCAAACATGTTTGCACTTTAACTTAAGACCATTCGCCTATGTGCATAACCCTTAGGCTTAATGAATGACTTAGATTAAAAGATTTGGCTCCCATTTAAGACATGTGCCTTAAAAAAACTTTTAGTAGTGTGTTCTTTAATACCCTCAACCTTATGCCGAAATATTTCACAAATATTTCATTCCTTTGTATAGTTCTCTTGACGATGTAGATCTTTCCAAGTGGCTCCTCCCCACCTCCTTGTTGAGAGATGAGAGATGAAGGTGGGTCCCCACGGGCTGGCAAGGAATGACCAAGATTGACCCATGTCACCTTATCTTGACTGTCCATGGCTCAAAGATTAGCATTCACTACCTCCAAAAGATGATGGGACCTGCTAATAGAGAAGACACATGGCACTCGCTCACCAGCTCACCCAAATATTTTAATGGAAAATAAAACCTGACGAGGGAATAGGGAATGGTTAGGATGACATCTGATAGATCCAATGACCTACATAAAACCTTAAACCTACACATGCCTAATTATTAATACTTAAAAGGGGGTTTGACTAGGTAGATGAATGATGGGGAACATAAAACCTTAGGCCAAAACTTTAGACCAATGTCAAAAATATTAAGACCCATTTAGATTTAGGAAAGCGGCTAATATTAAAACTTGTGACCCATATAGTATGAAGCAACATTTAAAATAATTCAATGGGTAACAAGCAAGATGTTGGATGTTGTGGTTGTGTTGCTGATATGTGATTGTCATTGATGTCAACACTATTAGCATTGATGTATTGTAGGCTATATATGTCGAGGATATTGAGAAAATTGTTAAAGAAAGAGTTGCAGGTTGACAGTGGAACAGTGAAGGTCATGAAGGTGTCTTGCTCAATACGTTGATGGCCAGTCATTGTGGACTAAAGGGTTTATTGTTGAGTATATCTAGTTTATCCACAGAAAGTTTCAGAGGTTCGCGTGAAGATTTGATCGTGTTATGAATAGTTGTGTTCTGATAGTTTTTCTATGGCTTCAGTTGGTGTTCTTGATTGAAGTTGATGTGATTCTAGTAATTTCAATTGTTGTGGAGGCTTTTCTGATGATTCTTGATTCTTATGGATGGTTCTATATCATTCTCTATCTTTGTTGCACATCTGTGCTGATCAGTGTGCTCGTGGTCGATGATTTTTCTCTTTTGTGTTCGGGTTTTTATGTTCTTGGCTGACATGGTGGTTGTAACATGTTGTGATTCCTTGGAGGTTAAAATTTGAATGTTTGGCATGCTCAAGGATATTGTTTTAATTCTTCATTATGTTGTGGTCGGTGATGTTTGATTCACATTAAAAATTTACTTGTAAATTTGGGCCGACATTGTGTATATGTTTCATATTTTGGCCGATGAAGTTGTTGATGTAAATCCATGTTGTAGATATATAAGAGTGGTTGTTTGTGTGAAGTTAAAGTGTGTGAAGAAGAGATAGAGAGAGTGCAAGTGTGTGAACAATGATCTTATCATTTGATTGTAGAGATAAGTGTGAAAGAGTGTTTCTGTTCTTAACCGGAATTGTAATCAGGATTTTGTAGAAGTTATTTTCTCAGTTCATACCTTGTGGATCTAATCTGAATTATTGTAAGATAGTGTGTCTTCTTTGGGAAGTAAGCCCTCTTGTATTTGAGCAGTGAGCTCTAGGCAGTGTGCATGAATGCATGTGCATTCCCATTATTCTTCATTATACTTTTAATAAGGTATAATATTGTGGAATGACACCCACCATGGTTTTTCCCCTAATAGGGTTTCCACATAAAAATCTTGGTGTTCTCTATGTTTTTGATGTGTTGATTGTTTATGGTTAATTGTTCTTTCATCAGATCTAAGATCAAGTTAAATTAAGTTTGAAAAGTTTAAATATTTTGTGACAACTGATTTACCCCCCCTCTCAGTTGGTTGTCCTTGTTTTTCCAACAATTGGTATTAGATTTGGTTCCTCTAAAGAAGTTTAAAAGCTTGAGGTGAACCCTTCTGGAAGATTACAAAGAACATATATTTTATTCCTCAGAATGGTCCTTCCACTCCTAATGAGATTAAAGAGGCCAAGATTAACATCAAGGCTATGGAAGCTTTGTTGAGTGCTCTGAAGGATTTAGAAATGACAAATGTGATGGATCTAAAGATAGCTCATGAGATCTGGAAGAAGTTGGACACTTTGTATGAAGCAGATGCACATGTGAAGGTTGCTAAGCTATAGAGTTTGAAAGGAAAGTATGAAAATTTGAAGATGGGTGAAGATGAAAATATTTCTTCTTTTATGCAAAGAGTAAATGAACTTATGATGGGTATTAGATGCTCTGGTGGTACCCTAGAAGAACAAGAAATTGGAGGTAAAGTGCTTAGATCATTGCCTCCCTCTTACAAATCAAAGGCTAATGCTATTGAAGAGTTTAGATTAGTAACAAATGTGACAAGAGATATGTTGATTGGTAAACTTGCTTCCTTTGAGTTGAGTGAATTTGGTGATTCTGCCCCCAAGATTGAATTTGCATTTAAGGCCTCTATATCTGGAAGAAGCAAGAAAAGATATGATCTGAGAGAGAGTTCTAAAAAGACATTTAAGTATGAGGAAGAGATGAAACAAGTTGAAGATGAAGAAAGAGAGGTAGAAGAGTTAGAAGCACTGATTGTGAAGAAAGAAGGCAGAGGACAAGGTAAGTATAAAGGAAAGTTTCCTATCAAATGTTTCTCTTGTAGTAAAATATGTCATTTTTCTTCAAGGTGTCCTAAAATAGTTCCTAGGTCTAAGCCTAACAAACCTAGATTTCAAAAGAAATGCTATTATGCTGAAGAAGGTGTGACTAATGAAGAATTTGATAAAGAAAATGGAAATGAAGATGAATGGGTTTTCATTGCTATTAAGGAAAATGGTCCAGTGGCTACTAAATCTGCTAAAGTTGAGAAAGCTCCTGAAGCCCGAATTGAAGAAAAGGATGAGTGGGTTATTGACATTGGATGCTCACATCATATGACTAGTGACAAAAGAAAATTTATAAGTCTAGAGAAATATGACTGTGGGGTTGTAAGATTCGGAGATAACAATGTTGGTGTGATTCGTGGAAGAGGATCTATTTGTCTTGGTGGTAAAAATAACACTGATGATGTTCTTTATGTTGAAGGCTTGAAGCATAACCTGTTGAGTGTTGGACAGATGGTGGACAAGGGTTATGATCTTCAGTTCAAAGATGGAAGATGCAAGATACTTGGAAGCTCTGGAAATGTAATTGCTTTAAGTACAAAGACAAGAGGCAATATTTTTCGCCTGAGTATTGCTAATGTAAGTTGTTTAATTCCTCAAGTAGATGAAAGTTGATTATGGCATATGAGGCTATGTCATGTGAATTTTGATAACATTGTCAAGGTAAGCTCCACTCAAGCAGTAAGAGATCTACCTAATCTAGTGAAGCCTACTAAAACAATATGCAAGGAATGCTAGATGGGAAAACAAACCAGAGTTTCTTTTTGGAGAAAACAACATCATTCTAATGGAATATTGGAGCTAGTGCATACTGATCTATGCAGTCCCTCTAGAATCAAAAGTATACAAGGAGAAAGGTACTTTATATTGCTTATTGATGATTACTCTAGGATGATATGGGTTGCTTTCTTAAGAGAAAAATGTGAAGCATTAGAGAAGTTCAAAAGTTCCAAAGCTATGGAAAAGAATGAAATAGGTCTGAAGGTCAAATGCCTAAGGTCAAATAGAGGTGGTGAGTTCAACTCCTAAGAGTTCAATTCTTTATGTGAAGAGCATGGAATCAAAAGACAATTATCTACTCCCTGAACCCCTCAATAGAATGGAGTTGTAGAGAGAAAGAAAAAAACAATTTTGGATGCTGCTAGAAAAATGATGATAGAAGGAAATGTGCCTCACATCTATTGGAGAGAAGCTGTAAACACTGTTGTGTATACTCTAAATCGGGTAAATGTCAATAGTAATTATAGTAAGACTCCTTTTGAACTGTGGTTTGGTTATAAGCTTACTGTTAAATATTTCAAGATCTTTGGAAGTGAGTGCTATATTAAGAGAGATGAGGAAATAGACAAGTTTTATGCAAGGAGCAATGAAGGAATCTTTCTAGGTTACTCTACTAAAAGAAAGGCTTACCAGTGCTATAATAGAAGATTGAGAAAAATAGTTGAAAGTGAAAAATATCAGAGTTGATGAGGACTCTGCTAGATCATCCAGATACCATGGATATGATTTAGATGACTAGATAGATAGTACATACAAAGGGAAGAGTGCTCAGACACAAAATTAAGCTAATATTGTTCTGCTAAATCAAGAAAGTCAGGAAGGAGAGACAAGTGGAAGTGCAGAAGAAAGAATAAAAGAAGAAAAAGTGAGAGAATCCTAAAATTCTAAGCTATGTAAAGCTAAATCATTCTAAAAATAAAATTATAGGAGACAAGAATAAAGGTGTGCAGACTAGAAGAAGGATTGCAGAAGAGTATTGTTTGATTTCCAAGACTAAGCCTAACAATGTCAATGAAGCATGTAATGATGAAGACTAGATGGAAGCTATGAAGGAAGAACTGATGCAGATTGAAAAGAATGATACATGGATTCTTGTTCCCAGACCTAAAGATAAATATGTGATTGGTACTAAATGGGTCTTTCAGAATAAAGCAAGACTGGTATGTAAAGGGTATTCACAAATGGAAGGTATTGATTTTGAAGAAACCTTTTCCTTTGTTGCCAGAATTGAAGTTGTAAGATTATTTCTTGATTATGCTACATATAAGAACTACAAAGTCTATCAAATGGTTGTGAAGTCAGCCTTTTTGAATGGTGAGTTAGAAGAAGAGGTATATGTTGAACAACCAGATGGATTTCAACTAATTGATAAGGAAGACATGGTTTGTCAATTGAAGAAAGCTCTGTATGGACACAACTAAGCCCTCAAAGCCTGGTATGCTAGACTAGATAAATACTTACTAAAGCTTGGATTCAATAAAGGTACTACTAATAGCAACTTGAATTTTAAGTTGGATCATGACAAAGAGTTGATTATTGAAGTTTTTGTGGATGACATTATTTTTGGAGGTGATGATGATCTATGTATGAAGTTTGTTGAAAAAAAAAAAAGTGAATTTGAAATGATTATGATTGGATATATGAAGTTCTTTCTAGGATTGCAAGTCACTCAGTTAGACAATGGGATTTTCATATCCCAGTCCAAATATGTGAGAGAGTTGCTGAAGAAGTTTGGCATGGAAGACTCAAAGCTTGTTGGTACACCCATGGTAACCAAATTTAAGTTAACATAGAATGATGATTCTCTTAAGGAAAATCAAACAAGATATAGGTCAATGATTGGAAAATTGTTGTAATTAACTCAAACCAGACTAGACATCATGAATTTTGTGTGTATGTTGCTAGATATCAAGTTGATCTGAAAGAACCTCATGTGACTATTGTAAAGAAAATTTTCAGATACCTAAAAGGAACAATTGATTTTGGGCTTTGGTATACTAAAGATGATGATCTTACCTTGAGTGCATATACTGATGTAGATTGGGCAGGAGATGTAGATGATAGGAAAAGCACTAGTGGTGTTACCTTCTTCCTAGGGAAGAAGCTGGTGTCTTGGTTGAGTAAAAAGAAGAATTTCATTTCCCTATCTACTGTTGAGGCAAAGTATATTGATGTTGAAAATAATTGTACTCAATTGTTGTGGATGAAACAAATGTTGAAAGATATCAGAGTAGTATATGATGTGCCTATTTCCATATACTGTGACAACTCAAGTGCAATAAACATATCGAATAATATGGTGCTACACTCTAAGACGAAACATATATCAATCAAGTTTCACTTCTTGAGGGAGAAAGTGAGTGAGAAAGAAGTCAGACTAGAGTATGTACCTACCAAAGAACAGATTGTAGATATTTTCACCAAGTTGTTTCCAAAGGATACTTTTGATTATCTTAGAAGGATGCTAGGGGTGATTATCCCTCCTAATATGAACTAGAGATGCATTTACTTGCATCAATTCATGTGCTTCATAGCTATATTCTGATCTAGATTGATGTTTTTGTGGTTGCTACTTAGAGGGTGTAGTCAGATGTGTAGATATGTGGTTCAGAGCTTATATGTGGAAAGATAGTGTCTATCTTTTCCATTAATGTCAATGGGGGAGAAGCGAAATGTGAAAAATATTTTTGGGGAGAAGAACAATGTGAAAAAAAAAATCTATCCAGAAGAGAAGAAGGAGAAAAGTCAAAACTTAAGGGGGAGTAAGTGTAGTTGTGTTGATGGTATTTTTCACATCATGTGTTGTCATCAATTCCAAAGGGGGAGATTGTTGGATGTTGTGGTTGTGTTGTTGATATGTGGTTGTCATTGATTTCAACACTATTAGCATTGATGTATTGTAGGTTGTATATGTCGAGGATATTGACAAAATTGTTAAAGAAAGAGTTGTAGGTTGACAATGGAATTGTGAAGGTCATGAAGGTGTCTTTCTCAATACATTGATAATTAGTTGTTGTGGACTAAAGGGTTTATTGCTGAGTATATCTAGTTTATCCACTGAAAGTTTCAAAGGTTTGCATGAATATTTGATCATGTTATGAACAATTGTGTTCTAACAGTTTTTATGTGGCTTCAATTAGTGTTCCTGATTGAAGTTGATGTGATTCTAGTAATTTCAATTGTTTTGCATGCTTCTCTGATGATTCTTGATGCTTGTGGATGTTTCTAGATCATTCTCTATCTTTGTTGCATGTCTGCACTAATCGGTGTGCTCGTGGTCAGTGATTTTTCTCTTGTGTGTTCGGGTTTTTATGTTTTTGGCCGACATGGTGGTTGTAACATGTTGTGGATCCTTGGAGGTTAAAATTTGAATGTTTGGAATGCTCAAGGATATTTTTTTAAGTCTTCATTATGTTGTGGCCGACGGTGTTTGATTTGCATTAAAAATTTAATTGTAAATTTGGGCCGACATTGTGTATATGTTTGATATTTTGGCTGATGAAGTTGTTGATGTAAATCCATGTTGCGGATATATAAGAGCAATTTTTTGTGTGAATTTAAAGTGTGTGAAGAAGAGCTAGAGAGAGTGCAAGTGTGCAAACAGTGATCTAATCATTCGATTTCAGAGTTGAGTGTGAAGAAGTTTGAGCGAAGTGTGAAAGATTGTTTTTGTGCTTAACTGAAACTGTAATCAGGCTTTTGTAGAAGCTATTTTATCAGTTCATACCCTATGGATCTAATCTGAATTATTGTAAGATAGTGTGTCTTCTTTGGGAAATGAGCCCTCTTGTATTTGAGTAGTGAGCTCTAGGCAATTTTCTTGAATGCACGTGCATTCTAATTATTCTTCATTATACTTTTAAGAGGGTATAATATTGTGGACTGACATCCACTGTGGTTTTTCCCCTAACAAGGTTTCCACATAAAAATCTTAGTGTTCTCTATGTTTCTAATGTGCTATGGTTAATTGTTCTTTCATCAAATATGAGATTAAGTTAAATTAAGTTTGAAAAGTTTAAATATTCTATGACAACTGATTCACCCCTCTTAGTCGTCTATCCTTGTTTTTCCAACATAGGAAACTTAGGTTCAAGGGGCCAGTGAAGAGTACGATCCTAATGACATAAGTCATGACTAATGTGACCAAGAATGGGCGACAAGTTAACAATGAATTAAAAAAATTATAATGGGTTTAAAAAGTTAGGGTTTTTAAGGTGTACACATAAACCTTAAAATAAAGAAAAGACCAAACCCTAGGCCTTAAGACTAGTTTAGATCAAGAAAACAACCAAATTTTATAAAATTTATCAGTGGAACAAAAAGAATTTTAGGGTTACCACCACTCAAGATCATGAATTTTTTCCTTAACATGCCAATGCTCAACCACAAGCCACATCAGGTCATATTCACCATGTATAAAAATTGAGAACCACACCTCATGCAGGACACATCTAGATATCCTAGTGGAATGATTCCAAAACCTATTCTACCTATTTTATTTGCATTTATGGGAACCATTTATCCCACTTGTCACTCTTATGAGGCTAGCATCACTTTTCAAGTGCCATTGTTTTGGTTTTTATTCTCATCTTCATGTGGCTCAAATTTTTTAGTAGAAGCAATTTGTAGACATTCATACAACACAGGGGGCTCAAATCAAGGCTATGATTCAATAGCTCATGATTGGTGATTTTTTAAAAATATTTTATCCAATCCTTATATGCCCATGTTCTTCTCAATCCATCAAGAAATTTTTTGACTTAGGCCCTAATATTCTTCAAGATTTTTTTTGACACTATGAGAAAGATTTTACTACCAAATATAGTATACACCATATCAATTTGATAATTTACAATAATGCCACAATGTGCTCCATTATTAGGTTTCCAACTCCTAGTGCATAATTTATGACTAGCTTATTACCAAGGAAGACTTAAGCGAAGTTGTTTTCATAATGATTAATGAAAATAGCTTCAACCTAAATGGGTTCCCTTGTGAATTTTATAAACATTTTTTGGATATAATGGGAGAGGACCTTCATAAGGTCTAAATTGAATAATTTCATTCTAAATCCCTTAGAAATTTAATTAACAAAGAGAATGTTAAATTCAAATATGAATCTAACAATCCTAAAGAAATTTGTAATTGATAGCCAGTCACTTTGTTGAACATTTCTTATAAAATTATTTTCAAATCTCTAGCTCTCAAGCTCTACCCTATGCTCCCTTAGCTTGTTCATCCTAAGAAGATGGGTTTCATTAAATTTAGATTTATCCTATAAAATATTATTTTCATTTAAGAATAATAGAATGGGATTGATGCTCTCAACAACCCACCATTTTTCTTAAGATTGGTTTTTCCAAGGCTTATGACTACATTGAATGGCCATTTATCATCACCATGCTCTAGGTGCATGGATTTCTGCCTCATTTCATTCATTATTTGGAGATTCTATTATTGGATGCTTCAACTTGTATCACTATTTTTGGACAGCAATCATCACCTTTTAAAGTTCACAAGTCCATATGTTCAGGTTATCCTCTTACCCCAATTCTTTCCATTTTTTCTAATAAAATATATGGGTACATCCTATTTCATGTAGTCTCTCGACCGATGTTCAAGAGGATAAGTCTTTCCAAATCTTCCCAAAAATTGGTTAATGGTCATTTTTTCTAATGAATCTCATTACTCTTATTAAGGAAATACATAATTTCACTCAAGCCCTTTAATGTGGATATATTTTTCCAAGATTTTGGTTCAAGCAATCAATGGTAAAAGACTCAATTCTATAGGAAATCATTTCTTCCTAGTGTAGGTTTTTATTTTCCTAGTGGGTTAATTTATTTTCCCTTAGTCCTAGGTTTTTCATACACTTAATTAAGCTTTCTTAGGATAATAAAGTGATTTTATTACTAGCAGATAAGTGTGTGGTGTCCCCTTCCTTAAAGGGTGGAATTGTTGGAAAAACAAGGACAAACAACTGAGAGAGGGGTGAATCAGTTGTCAAAAAAAATTAAACTTTTTCTAACTTAACTTATCCTTAATCTCAGATTTGATGAATGAACAATTAACCATAAGCAATTAACACATCAGAGAGACAAAGAACACCAAGATTTTTTATGGGGAAACCTTGTTAGGGGAAAAACCACAGTGGGTGTTATTCCACAAGATTATACCCTACTAAAAGTATAATGAAAAACAATAAGGGGAGTGCACATGCATTCAGGCACACTACCTAGGGCTAACTACCCAATTACAAAAGGGGCTCACTTCCCAACAAAGTTGGATTAAAAATCTAGAGGGTATGAATTGAGAAAATAGCTTCTGCTCAAGTCTGATTACAGTTCCAATTAAGCTCAACACTTCTTCACACTCTACTCAGTAATGATATTCACACATACACACGTAGGAGCGCACGAAGCATACTTTCCACCGATCACACAATTGCTCTTATATATCCACTACAGGATATTTCATCACAACATGGTCGGCCAAAAAAAATTATATTTGCAATGTCGACCCAGATTAATAGTTAAATTTTAATGTGAACCCACCAAGGTCAACCACAACATAGTGGAGACCCAAATTAATATCTCCAACACAAAAATACTTTAATTAATTTCACCTTGAACATCTGCAACACGCTATCATCAACATGTCAGCCAGGAACATGAAAAACTGAACATGTGCAAGAAAAGATCTTCAATCATGAGCTCACCGGATCAAGTGGACATACCAAAAAGATAGAGAATGAACTAGAGACATCTAAGAACACCAAGAAACAATAGAGAAGCATCTGCAACAACTGAGATAACTAGAATCACACAATCTTCATTCAGGAACACTGATAGAGACCAACAAAACACTGTCATACAATAACTCACACAGAACTTCATGTGGACCTCTAAAACTTCCAGTAGATGATCTAGACATGCTCAACAATAAACCCTTTAATCCACATTAGCTAATCTTTTATGTATAGAACAAAATTCCTTCCTGACCTGCACGGTTCCATTAGGAACCTGGAACACTTTTTCTTATAATTTTCTCAATATCCTTGACATATACAACAATAGATACACTAAATGCTAATAGTGTTGACGTCAATGACAACCACATATCAGCAACAAATCCACAACATCCAACAATCTCCCAACAATCTCCCCCTTTGGCATTGATGGCAACACATGATGTGAAAAATACCATCAACCCAGCATGCTGACTTCTTCTGCACTTCTCTTCTCAACTTTCACATTACTCTTCTCACCCTTTGAAATCAATGGTAAAGGTAACCATGACCTTTCCATACAAATGATTTGAACCACATATCTATGCATTTGACTACTCCCCCTGAGTAGCAACCTCAAAAACATCAATCTGAATCATAATATAGAAATGAGGCTCACGGATTGATGCAAGTAAATGCATCATTTAGTTCTTATTAGGAGGGGTAATTACCCCTAGCATTCCTCTGAGATACTAAAAAGTATCTTTTGGCAATGGTTTAGTAAATATATCTACAATATGTTCTTTGGTAGGCACATACTCCAATCTAACTTCTTTCTCATTTACTTTCTCCCTCAAGAAATGAAACTTGATTGATATATGCTTAGTCTTAGAACTTGTAGTACTGGATTCTTTGATATATTTATTGTGCTTGAGTTGGAACAGTATATGTAAATAGGATCTTCATATATTACTCCGATATCTCTCAACATCTATTTCATCCATATCACTTGAGTACAATTATTGGCAGCAACAATATATTATGCTTTAGCAGTAGATAGAGAAATTGAGTTTTTCTTTTTACTTAACTAGGATACCAGCTTCTTCCTTAAGAAGAAAGCACCACCACTAGTACTTTTTATGTCATCCACATCACCAGCCCAATCAGCATTAGTGTATGCACACAAAGTGAGATTATCATCCTTTGGATACCAAAGTCCAAAGTCAATTGTTCCTTTCAAATATCTAAAGATTCTCTTAACAATAGTCACATGTGATTCTTTTGGATCAACTTGAAATCTAGCGACCATACATACAACATTCATAATATCCAATCTATTCTGAGTCAAGTAGAGCAATCCACCGATCATTGACCTATATCTAGTTTGATTTGCTTTAGGAGAGTCATCATTATGTGTCAACTTACATCCAATCACCATGGGAGTACTAACAAGTTTGGAGTCTTCCATTCCAAACTTCTTCAACAGTTCTCTCACATATTTGGACTGAGATATGAAAATCCCCTGGTCCAACTGTGTAATTTGAAATTCCAGAAAGAACTTCATTTCACCAATCATACTCATCTCAAATTCACTCTCCATCTCATCAACAAACTTCATGCATAGATTACCATCTCCACCAAAAATGATGTCATCAACAAAGACTTCTATGATTAACTCCTTATCATGATCTAATTTGAAGTATAAGTTACTATCAACAGTACCTTTAGTGAATCCAAGCTTCAGTAGATATTTGTCCAATCTGGCGTACCAGGCTCTGGGGGCTTGTTTGAGTCCATATAGAGCTTTCTTCAATCTGCAAACCATATCTTCCTTATCTGTTAACTAAAATCCATCTAGTTGTTCAATGTGCACTTCTTCTTCTAGTTTCCCATGTTCAAAAATGGAAACTTTACATCCATTTGATAGACTTTATAGTTCTTATAACCAACATAATCAAGAAATAATCTTACTGCTTCAATTTTAGCAACATGGGAAAAGGTTTCTTCAAAATCAATACCTTCCATTTGAGAGTACCTTTTACATACCAGTCTTGCCTTATTCCTGACCACTTCACCTTCTTCATTCAGCTTGTTTTTGAATACCCACTTAGTACCAATCACATTCTTGTCTTTGGGCCTAGGAAATAGTGTCCATGTGTCATTCTTTTCAATCTGTGTTAGTTCTTCTTTCATGGCTTCCAACCAGTGTTCATCTTAACAGGCTTCAGTGACACTCTTAGGTTCAATCTTGGAAATCAGACAATATTCTTCTACAATTTTTCTTCTAGTTTGCACTCCTTTGCTCTTATCTCCCATGATTTGACTTTCATAGTGATTCAACTTTACATACCTTGGAGTCTTGGGACTTTCTTGTACTTCTGTGTCTTTTGAACTTTCTTCTACACTTGCACTTTTCTATGCTTCCTGACTGACTTGATTTTCCAGAACAACTTGTGGTTGCTTCACCATAACATATGGAATAATCTGAAGTAGATTCGGTGTTTGAGTGTTCTCCCCTTGATTTGTGTTGTCTTCATCTGAATCGTAGCTGCATTGTCTAGATGATTTGACAGAGTCCTCATCAATTTTGACATTTGCACTCTCAACAATCTTTCTCAGTATTTTGTTATAGCATCGATATGCCTTGCTCTTTCTGGAGTAACCTAGGAAGATCCCTTCATCACTTCTAGCATCAAACTTTCCTATATCATCATCTCTCCTGATATAACATTTGCTTCCAAAGATCTTGAAATGCTTAACAATAGGCTTGTAACCAAACCATAATTCATAAGGGGTCTTACCAGAATTACCATTCACATTTACTTGATTCAAAGTATATACAACAATGCTTACCACTTCACTCTAGTACATCTGAGACACATTCTCTTCCATCATCATTTTTCTGGCAGCATCCAAAATTGTTCTATTCTTTCTTTCTGCAACTCCATTCTGTTGAGGGGTTCGAGGAGCAGATAATTGTCTTTTAATTCCATGTTCTTCACAATAAGAATTGAACTCTTTTGAAATGAATTCACCACCTCTGTCAGATCTCAGCGATTTTATTTTCAAACCTTTTTCATTTTCTACCATGGCCTTGAAACTTTTGAACTTGTCCAATGCTTCACACTTTTCTCTTAAAAAGGAAACCAAAATCATTCTAGAGTAATCATCAATGACCAGCATAAAATACCTTTCTCCATCAATACGTCTAACTCTAGAGGGACCACAAAGATTAGTATGTAGTAGTTCCAACACATTATTTGAATGAAATTGTTTGCTTCAAGAGACTCTAGTTTGTTTACCCATCTAACATTCTTGGCAGATTACATTACAAGGCTTCACTAACCTAGGAAGATCTCTTACTACTTGAGTAGAACTTATCTTGATAATGTTGTCAAAGTTTACATGACACAACCTCCTATGCCACAACTAACTTTCATCTACTTGAGCAATTAAACAACTTCCACTAGCAAAATTCAAGTGAAAAATATTACCTTTAGTTTGCACACCAGTAGCAATCATGTTTCTAGGAATCCCACGAATCTTGCATTTTCCATTCTTGAACTGTAGATCATATCCCTTGTGTACCATTTTTCCAACACTTAACAAGTTATTCTTTAGGCCTTCAACATAGAGAACATCATCACTTTTTTCCTTACCACCAAGGCTAATAGAACCTCTTCCACTAATCACACAAGCATTGTTATCTCCAAATCTTACAACCCCACCGTCATACTTCTCTAGACTCACAAACTTTCTTTTATCACTGGTCATATGATGTGAGCATCCACTATCAATGACCCACTCATATTTCTCCTCAACTCAGGTTGTAAGATCTTTCTTATCTTCAATAGATTTAGTAGGCACAGGTTTATTTTCAATGGTAGCAATGAAAGCCCATTCATCTTCATTTCCATCATCTTTATTAGACTCATCATTAGTTACTACTTCTTCAACAAAGTAGCATCTCTTTTGGAATCTAGGTTTTCTAGGCTTAGACCTAGGAACTCTTTTAGGACATCTTGATACAAAATGACCTATCTTACTGCATAAAAAACATTTAATAGGAAATAGTTTTTCATACTTACCTTTTCCTCTTCCTTCTTGCTTTGCAATAAGTGCTTCCGGCTCTTGTACTTCTCTTTCTTTGTCTTCGAGCTATTTCAGTTCTTCATCATATTTAGATCATCTGGAGCTCTCTCCTAGACTATACCTTTTCCTATAACTTTTGGATACAATAGCTTTGAATGCAGATTCAGTTTTTGGTGTAGATTCACCAAATTCACTTATTTCAAAAGCAGCAAGCTTCCCTATCAGTGTATCTCTTGTCATCTTGTTTATAGACATAAATTACTTAATAGCATGAACCTTCATTTTGTAAGAAGGAGTCAAGGATCTGAGTATCTTAGCCACAATTGCATCCTCACTCATTGAACCACCGACACATTTAATACCTAGCACTATTTCATTTACTCTTTACATAAAAGAAGTAATATTTTCATCTTCACCCATCTTCATATTCTCATACTTGCCTTTTAAACTTTGTAGCTTAGCCATATTCACCTATGTATCTCCTTCATACAAAGTTTCTAGCTTCATCCAGATCTCATGAGCTATCTACAGACCTATCACATTATCCATCTCTAAATCTATTAGAGTGCTCACCAATGCTTCCATAGCTCTGGTATTTACTTTCAGCATCTTTGATCTCATCAGTAAAGGAGGGACCATTATGCGGAATAGTATATTGATCTCTTGTAATCTTCCAATAAGCATCACCAATACACTACAGATGAAATTGCATCTTGACTTTCCATAGTGAGTAGTTGGTGCCATCAAATCTAGGACTTTCCTTCTTGAATGTTGTCATCCTAGATCACCTCAAGCTATTATACTTCTTCAGAGGAACTAGATCTGATACCAATTGTTGGAAAAAAAGGATAGACAACTGAGAGGGGGGGGTGAATCAGTTGTCATAGAAATTTAAATTTTTTCTAACTTAACTTATCCTTAATCTCAGATCTGATGAATGAACAATTAAGCATAAGCAATTAACACATCAGAGAGACATAGAACACCAATATTTTTTACGTGGAAACCCTGTTAGGGAAAAAACCACGGTGGATGTTAGTCCACAAGATTATACCATGCTAAAAGTATCATGAAAAAAAAAGGGGAATGCACATGCATTCAAGCACACTACCTAGAGCTCACTGCTCAATTACAAAAGGGGCTCACTACCCAACAAAGATGAATTAAAAATCCAGAGGGTATGAACTGAGAAAATAGCTTCTGCTCAAGCCTAATTAAGTTCCAATTAAGCTCAACACTTCTTCACACTTTGCTTAGTAATGATATTCACACATACGTACATAGGAGCACATGAATCATACTTTCCACCGATCACACAATAGCTCTTATATATCCACTATAGGAGATTTCATCACAACATGGTTGGCCAAAAAATAAATTATATTTGAAATTTCGGCCTAGATTAACAACTAAATTTTAATGTGAACCCACCAAGGTCAGCCACAACATAGTGGAGACCCAAATTAATATCTCCAACACATAAATACTTTAATTAATTTTTCCTCGAACATCCACAACATGCTTTCATTAGCTAGGAACATGAAAACTAAACATGCACAAGAAAATATCTTCAGTCACAAGCTCACTGAATCAAGTGGACATACCACAAAGATAGAGAATGAACTAGAGACATCTGAGAATGCTAAGAAACAATAGAGAAATATCCACCACAACTGAGATAACCAAAATCACACAATCTTCATTTAGGAACACTAAAAGAGACCAACAAAACACTGTTAGACCATAACTCACACAGAACTTCACGCGGACCTCTGAAACTTTTGGTAG
Source organism: Sequoia sempervirens (assembly GCA_007258455.2). NCBI lineage: Eukaryota > Viridiplantae > Streptophyta > Pinopsida > Cupressales > Cupressaceae > Sequoia > Sequoia sempervirens. The sequence goes on along the minus strand of VDFB02056351.1, from coordinate 4,455,471 downwards.
ATGATCTAGACATACTCAACAATAAACCCTTTAATCCACATCAGCTAATATTTTATGTATAGATAAAAATTCCTTCATGACCTGCACAGTTCCACTGGGAACCTGGAACACTTTTTCTTATAATTTTCTCAATATCCTCAACATATACAACAATAGATACACCAAATGCTAGTAGTTTTGACATAAATGACAACCACATATCAACAACACATCTACAACATCCAACGATTTCCCAACAGGAACCACTTTCCACTTTTGGTGGAATCCTCAACTTTTGGAGGTCCATCTCCACTTTTTGTGCTTGATTTCTATTGGTTGGATTTTCCACCTACCTCCTTTTCTAAGTTCTATATAAACTCACTTCCTATCTTGTATTTATAGTATACTCTTGCATGTTCTTGCAATCTTTTGCATTGTATCTTTTCAACTTGGAAACTCTTAATGCAATATTGTCACATTGACATTGCATAATCTCTCAAAGTTCTGGTTTGCATTCTTCCGTTTTTCCAGTTTTTGTAACTTTGATTTTCTCTTAAAAATTTCCTTGGGTTATTTAGTCTATTTCAATTTTCTAAAATGGTATCAAAGATTTTGTTTTGAAAAATATAAGTTCATAGATTCTTGATTGAGAGATTGAGTTTCTTGTAAATATATTTTAAATTCTCGTATGCTCTTTTCTTGCATTTTGAATGATTTGGAGAATCAGAAAGGATTTGAAAATATCTAATAACCTCTTCATATTGCATATGTGTTTTGTGATATTAGGGTGATTTCTATGTTTCTGGTTATAATGGTAGCATTTTTTACTCTTTGAATGTGTCCAAAAGGATCAAGAAAGCCACATTTGGCTTTTGTTTCATCCAAATTGACAAAGTTACAAACGAGGGTTTGAAGCTCAAATCTAGCAAATAGCTTTTTATTGAAGTATTTTCAGCCCAAACGACCTTGCCAATGTATTCATAAGGCCCCAAATCCCCTATTTTCATATAAAAAATTTCTATTTTAGATGAATTTTATTTTTGGAAAATATTTCTTTTGCTAGGAGGGTCGTCACTACAGGCTAAATTTATCCATTTTTAAAAAATCATAACTTTTTGCCACGGTGTCTATTTTCTGTGAACAAGATATCACCAGAAATATGGAGATGAGCGATTTTTGTCCACAAAGGTATTAAAAGTAAATATTTCTATTTCCTACTAGATATTTTAGATTGAAGTTGTTATGTGCTAATTTCTTCAACAAGCCATAAATTTTGCCCCAGTGCTCCATTTTCATAAACAAGTAGGTGTTGGATAGTTATTGAAGAGCACTACATAGCCATAAGGATAATTTTTCTAGATTTTGTCTCATGTTCATTTTATATCATAATTTTTAATTTTGTCTATTTTGAGCCTATTGAGCATTGTATCTTGGAAAAGGATTTGTAAACACACTAAATTATAAAGTTCCAACCTTATATTATTTGGGGGGGTGATCTTTGATACTAGTGAAAAGGGTGGGAGTGTATTGATGTTCTCTTTTTGTGTTCCTTTGTAATCATTTGAGGATTGTTTCATTGGTTTTTATACTCATCCTTTTGTGATAATTTTGGATAAGGCTAATTATGAGTCTTGTAAAAAAGGCATTTTAACCCATCTCAAATGGCTAAAACTATTTCCTTACCATCATGGGCTCATTCTTGAACTAGACACACTTGGAAGGAAATCAATATGGGGTAACAAAATAGATCATGAATTAGGAATAATTGGTTCTTATGTTGATGATTACACTATGTTGGTTATAGTAGACATTGAATGTCCCCCAAAACTTTGGACGGAGATTTGAGAGATGTTTGGAGACCCTTATGTGTTTCTCCATCCCTAGATGATCCTACTATAGATTACCTCATTCCACTTGATGTTGCAAATAATATACACTTTGATGATGATACTTTAGAGAAGCTTAAGTATTATGCACATCTTGAAGATTCAGATGACACAAAGACTTCTCTTGCTTCTCATCCTCATGTTGAGAATACATCGACATCTAGTGTTGCTACTTCAAATTCTAGTGTTGCTTCTTTGAAAGCCTTTGGTGATTCTTTGTAGTAGGATAAGTTATCTTCTAGATTTAGTCCATTGGGACCAATTTCTACCATACAATCTCTTGTTTGTTAATAAATTCCCTCATTTCGGATCTAGATGACACTATTGAGGACATACACCATCTCTTTAAGGACCACTCTTTTGTCCTTGCATATACTATTGCTACTTCAGAGTTTAGTTTTTCTTCTTCCAAAGCTTCCAATGACTTCTTGAAGTAGGAAATCCATTGTCTTCTTGATTCAACTTTATGGGATGGTCACTTGATAGGTGTTTCAAACTTGTTTATGGAGATTCCTAGATTTGGAGGACACTTTTGAGGGGTTATCTCTCCATTTTCATGACACTAATTGCACAATTGTTGTCCAACCATCATTATCTTTGGATTGTGCTCTACATTATTCTCTAGGTGATTATGATTTTTCAATAGTGTGGCCTACAATGCCTGATTTGATTGTGGCAACTTTCAGCATCAACATGGGGACACTTGAGCCAACTTCAGAGACTCCATCCATCTTTCACTTTCTTCCTACATATTCCTTTCAAGACTTGGGAGATAGCTTGCACATACCTTTGGTTTTGTTTCTTCCTAAGGGGAGGAACACTTTTTGAAAATCATGGACCATATTCTCCATCCAGTTTCAAGCATCTATCATTGGATATCTTTGTGGGGGACTACATAGTCCTTTTTTTCTTCTCTCTCTATTTGTGGGGGGGGTTCTTATTCCTTAGGGGAAATTTTATATGCACATGGGTACCAAACATGGCCTCATTTTCTGGGATCCATTATCTTTTACATCCTCCTAAGTTGTGCTTAAGGGGGGTTATTGGTGTAGGTTTTTATTTTCCTAGTGGGTTAATTTATTTTCCCTTAGTCCTAGTTTTTTCCTACATTTAATTAAGCTTGCTTATTATAATAAAGTGATTTTATTACTAGGAGATAAGTGTGTGTGTCCCCTTCATTAAAGGGTGGAACCAGTTTCCACTTTTTGTGGCATCCTCCACTTTTGGTGGTCCATCTCCACCTTTTGTGGTTGATTCCTATTGGTTGGATTTGCAACCTACCTCCCCTCCTAAGTTCTATATAGACTCACTACCTAGCTTGTATTTGTATACTCTTGCATCTTCTTGCAATCATTTTCATTGTATATTTTCATCTTGGAAGCTCTTATTGCAATATTGTCACATCAACATTGCATAATCTCTTGGAGTACTAGTTTACATTCTTATGTTTTTCTAGTTTATGTAACTTTGATTTTCTCTTAAAAGGTTCCTTGGGTTATTCAAAATATTTTAGAATTCTAACACTTCCTAGCTTGAATTGGATTTACCATTTCAAATAGAACTAGATTGATCATGGGAAGTTTTTTGTTAGATTTGTGAATAACATGATGCACATGATCAAAAAATAAACAAAACAACTTCTACTCAAGAGCTCTACAAAACAAAGATTTACTATTCCTCAAAAATAAAATACTTACAAAATGAATAATAAAAGAGATAATGAATGCTTTATAAGAGAAACCCTAATGATAAAGGGCTTAGATCATGAAAAGTTTTGACATCATGTGTGATGAGACAATGATCTAATATTAGCTCTATAGTTAACATAAATAAAGCATTGAGTTAACTAGTAAAGCAATCTTAAGTTTAACTTAAGTGCATAAGAATTAGAATAATAATTTAATTAAATATTAATTAATTATGAACTTTAATACATGATAACTCTAACACCTCCCCTTAAGTGTAACTTACGGATTAGCTAAAAAACTCTAAAAACCAATCCATAAAAGGAAAAGAAAGCATGTATGAGTCTCAACAACTAGGCCCAATGAGGTGCCAAGTACAACCAAAGATCTCTAAAAGGTAGAGAAATGGAGAAAACCTCATGTGAAAAACTCCACTCCAAAAAGAGATGAAAGAATGCATGAAAAAATCATGAAGGAAGGGCCTCATGAAGACCCCCCAAGGACAACTTCCTTCACACCAAGCATCAATCATAGCTAAAGATAGCGAGGTGGTGCCAAAGGTTTCATGAAGATTTTTGCAACATGCTCCTCTATAGGCATGTACTCCAAGGTGAGAAAGCCATCTTGAATCAACTACCATGTGAAGTGCGTGTGGATCTCTATGTGATTAGTACATTGATGCTCCATTAGATTGCGAGAAATGTGAATGCAACTCTAATTATCACACCAAAGAATAGTGGGACTATTAGGAGGAAATTCAAACTTAATAAATGACTATTGAAGCCCCAAAACCTCATGGATAGACAAAATTGTTGCATGATACTCAGCCTATGTGGATGATAATGTAATAACATATTGCTTCTTGAAAGACCATGTAATGGGGCCAGAATCAAGAAAAAAGAAGAAGGCAGAAGTGGACTTCCTATCATTGACATCACTAGCCCAATTTGAGTAAGTGAATCCAATAATCTAAGGATCTCCTAATGTATAGTGAATACCATAATGTGAGGTGCCTTGAATATATCTCAAAATTCATTTGGAATCTTTCCAATGACTCTCAAGTGGATCATGTGAGAATCAAGAGACAAGACCAACCACAAATGAAAGATCAGGACATGAATGTGTTAGGTATAAAAATATTGCCAACCAACTACCTATACAATATAACATTTACTAAAGGAGTAGTACAAGTGGAAGACAATAAAACACCTGACTAGAATGGTGTGGGGGTAGGCTTTCAATCAAGAATTCCAAATATCTGAACCATGTCAAGACCATACTTCTGTTGAAATATGGAAATCCCATTTGAAGAATGAATAAATTATAAACCAAGAAAGTAGTGCAGAAGGTTGAGATCTATCATCTCAAACTATTCCATCAAAGCTCGTTGAAAATTTTGGATTATGGATGATGTGTAAACACCTAAAAATGACCTAGGCCTGTGAGCACTATTTTTACCACTTTTTTCCTAGCATAATTATGACATTTAATTATGTCCTTGGTCCACATTCGACTATTGATTAAATAATTCATAATTATTTAATTAATTTGTGTCCTTTTATTCTTCATGATTATTAAATAAATAAATTATATTTATTTATTAAATACATCATTAATTGTCTAAGTCTTCCCTTAATTAAATAAATTTATTAATTTATTTAACTACCTTTCTTCATTCATTTCTTCAGGATTATTATGTCACTAATTTTCATAATTAAATGAATTGATTAATTTATTTAATTAATTAATCTTATCTTCTAAATTAAATAATTATCATTAATTATTTAATTGTCAAAATTAATATTCCTCTCGTTTTAAATAAATTAAATTATTTAAAATGTCATCGCATTCTTAACTGTCAGCTCATTTTGGTAAATAATCTGAAAATTGATTATTTATTATTTCACAAAATTCACATTTGGAATTAGTTTAATTCCAAATTGGTAACTTTCCTCCAGAAATCAAGTGATCGGGCAGATTCTTGATCTTTCCAAATCTGATCTTTAGTCCAGTCTTTATCTTCTCCATTTTCAAAAATCTTTATTTTTGAATTAATTTCCTCATTTATTCTCCACCACCGATTTGACTTTCTTAGATGAGATCTCGATCACTCACTTAAGGATTTTACCCTAACCCTAATTAGGGATTGTCAGGTTTAATCTCGTCCTCTCATTTTAGGTCTATGTCAAAAGTCAATCTCATCCGTCTGCTTAAAATGGCATTTTGCATTAGGCAATATTTTTATACATTACGCATTAGATATTACACATTAGACATTGCAGCATTTGTCATCTTACTTCATTTAGTCTTGGCATATTTAGGCATAGGAATTTCAATTATATTGTCATAGGCATAGACATTTTCTCAAATCCTTCAAAGTTTGGTGTAGGACTTAGACTTGTATTTTCAGATTGCTCGCACGTCAAATCTAAGGGCAACACATCAGCCAGCAAGCTAGAAGGTGTTACAAAAGTGAATCATGGAGGTATTGGTAGTTTTATGGTATAATCGTTCTTTATTTTAGCTTTCATTGTTTTTTGTAATTACTTTGGGTTTTGTGATTTATATTGATTTCCTAACACTTAATCAAAACCTAAAATTAACCCTTAGTTACAGGATGAACCACCTATAAGGATCAAAATAATCCACATATAGCACAAGGATCAAAAGATCACCCTCTTATCTCTGAATGCAAATTGTGGGATCAGAATGGTATTGTGTGAAACCAAAAGAAAGCATAAAAGTGTCCATCTTCTCATGCCAAACTCAAGGGGCCTATTTGAGACCATATAGTGAACAATGAAGTTTGCAAACTAGTGAAGATTCCATAGTAAAACCATGTGGCTACTCCATATAAATCTCTTCATGAAGGTCACCATGAAGGAAGGCACTCTTCACATCCATCTAAAGTACTAACCATCCCTGTGAAGTTGCAAGGGAAAGTACAAGGTGAATAGAATTCATCTTGGAAAAAGGGACAAAGGTCTCAAAATAATTGATACCTTTGACTTGAGAGAAACCCTTTGCAACAAGACAAGCCTTATACTTATCAATAGAACCATCTATAGTATATTTGGTATTGTACACCCACTTGCACTAAACCAACCTTATTCCTGTAAGGAAGCTAAGGTATCATAATAACTTCCTACACTAACCTCGAGAGGAGAATAATACAAAACTTTTACAAATATTTAACAATTATAGAGACTTAAACATAAATAAACATAAATATCATGTGTACCACGACACAGTGATTTATGTGGGGAAAACCCTTTTGGGAGAAAAACCCCACACTCCAAAAGCCAACCAATATATTATTTAGTAAATCACAAAGATTACAATATACTTGCAGAACAAGCTTCTCATAGGAGTATCGCCACTCAGAGATCAAGAGACAACACGACTACTATCAGAATCTTAGAAATCGTCACAATCTCTATTGCGGTCCTAATACAACACCCTCATAAAATAGAGTTACATTTTAGGGAAAGATAGGACAAAACAATATCTGTCATTAGATCTAAAACCTAATAACAAATGGTCTAGATGTACAATATATCCTTTATTTAATGTATGTCTTCCATTCTAGAAGTTTCCTAAAAAAGTTAACACACTCACATTTTGCTTTGTGTTGCCATTTTATACACCTATCAGTGTAACTAGGAAACATATATATAAATATATATATATCCTATCAACAATAAATCATATATAATTGCAAGGTTGAGACAAATTTTCCCAACAAATCTCCCACTTGTTGAACACCTTGCAAGAGCAACATGAGGGTGTAAACATTGTCTCTTATATTGCTAGGGGTCGAAAGGCCAATAGTCTCTGAACACCATCTGAACTTCTCTATGCTCAAAGGCTTAGTTAAAGAATCAACAACACTCATCAAATTCTCTACCTTAACTAGCTTCACCCTACCATCTTCAAACATATATCTAACAAAATGATATTGTACATCAATGTGCTTGGTCCTGGCATGAAATTTCAAGTTCTTGGCTAAACATATCACACTCTGACTGTCGTAATAAATTGGCACTGCACCTTGTTTTATACCAATATCTAAAAATAGTCTCTTAATCCAAATGGATTCATTACAAGCATGAGTAGCTACCATATACTTTGCTTCAGTAGTGGAAAAAGCAACCACAACCTGCCACTTACTCATCCAACTAATTGCACCACCAAATAAAGTAAGCACATAAGCAATGGTGGATTTTTGCTATCAACATCACCTGCCCAAAATAAATCCACATAACCATGAATATCAAGGGAAATTTCATCTTCAGTCATATTACCATGATAACATAAGGAATAATGTAAGGTACCCCACAAATATCTAAAGACTCTTTTAATAGCATCCCAATGAACTCTACCAGGATTAGACATATATTTGGAAAGAACTCCCACTGCTTAGGCAATGTCTAGTCTTGTACAAACCATAACATACATCAAACATCCAACTTCACTTTGGTAAGGGACTCTTCTCATGTCTTCCATCTTTGATGGAGATTTTGGACAATCTAAAATAGATAAATTTGTTCCAACTGAAATAGGAACACCCAATGATCTACAATCTTCCATATCAAACCTCTATAAAATTGAGTTGACATACTTACTTTGGCCAAGCCATAGCTTTCTTCTCACTCTATCTCTTCTAATTTTCATCCCAAGAATGTGTTTAGCTACACCAATATCTTTCATTTCAAATTTAGCAGCAAGCTGAGATTTCATTTCTGAAATCATGACTTTCCCTTTTCCAATAAATAACATATCATCAACATATAATGTTATAAACAAGAAACGATCACCATCAGTTTTATAATAAACAAAATGATCTGATTTAGAACTCTCAAATCCCAAACTCAACACATATGTATTAAATTTTTGGTACCACATCTTAAGACTCTATTTTAATCCATACAAATATTTCTACAATTTGCAAACCAACTTACTTTTATCTTTCACCATGTAGTGCTTTGGTTATGTTAGATAAATATCCTCCTCCAAATCACCATGAAGGAAATCAATTTTCACATCCATTTGCTCAACCTTTAAATCATAAGTAGTAGCAATAGCAAGAAAAAATCTAATGGATGTCATTTTTACAACAAGAGAGAATATCTCACCATAATCAACACCCTCAACTTGAGAGTAACCTTTCACAACCAACCTTGCTTTATATTTCTCAATACTTCCATCTAAACCAATCTTTTTCTTGAACACCCATTTGCAGCCATCAGGTTTTCATTGTTCAGGAAATGGTACAATATCCCATGTATCATTCTTTTTCAAAGATTCTATTTCTTCATCCATAACAATCTTACAAGATTCCACATCATTCATACCTAGTGCCTCTTCTACAAATCTAGGTTAATCCATGTTAGTATTCAAAGAAAAAATGCATCTCAAATCATTAGGTGTATACCTTTCAGGTGGTTGTCTATTCCTTGTATACCCACAAACAAGTTGAGTCAGAGGCTCTTCCTCCTCTTTTGAAGATCTAGAGATAGATGATCTCTCCTCATCTTCTTTTCTATCCTTGGGACTTGATTCAACTTTCTCAGGTGTAGGAGGAAATCGAATCACATTTTCTTGTTTTCTTTGTTCTGGCTGCAATGTAACAAAAGAAGGCTTAGTTTCTCTAAAAATAACACTTCTACTATGCATTGCCTTCTATGCAATAGGATCCCAAAGCTTGTATCCTTTCACACTATAACTATATCCAATGAAGATACATTTCACAACCTTGTTCTCCAAATTTTTTCACTTATCCTTTGGCACATGTGCATATTCCTCATAACCAAAAACTCTAAGATGCCTCAATGGAGGCTTGCGACCTGCCCATGCCTCTATAGGTATCTTATCAAAAAGAGATGATGTAGGAGACCTATTAATTAGGTAACAAGTAGTGGAAACAACTTTATCCCAAAACCTTTATTCTAGACCAACACCACTCAACATACTCCTAGCCTTCTCCATCACTGTCTTGTTCATTGTTTCTACAAATCCATTTTTTTGTAGAGAATATGGAGTTGTTTTCTTTCTGCAAATATCACAATCTTTACATAATTTATAAAAATCATTAGAGAAGAATTCATCACCATTATGAATCCTCAAAAATTTTATTTTCTTTCCAATTTGCAACTCAACCATTACTTCAAATTCTTTAAATTGATTGAAAACTTCAGATTTACTCTTTAGAAAATATAACCATGTCCTTCTACTATAATCATCAATAAAAGAAACATAATATGTAGATTTACCAATTGAAGGAACATCTACAAGAACAAACACATCATAATGAATAAGATCCAATACACCACAAGATTTATGTGAACTCAAGTAAAATTGAATGCGATTTTGTTTTCCATAAATGCAATGCTCACAAAAATTGAATTCAAGATTACAATAAAAAAAACCTTCAACAAGGTTTTTATTTTTCAAGGTCCTTAGACCCTTTTCTCCAATGTGGCTAATTTTTTAGTGCCATAACATATTTTTCTCTATAGGTAACTTTATCTCAGAAGAAAGAGTACCCTTGGGTACCCATAAGCCATGACCATTTGTTGAATGTGGAACCCTTACTTCTTACATAGACTTTATTTTTGTAGAAGTACTATTGCACTTAACAATGCATGCATTAAGCTACAATGTGCCATATCTAACACCTCTAGCAATCACCATAGCACTTCTGACCATCTTACATCCTACATCAAAAAATACTACTTGCACACCTTCATCTATTAGTTTGTTCACAGATAAAAAAAATTGTGCTAATCGAGGGATATACAACACACCATTAATCCTTTTTATTCTACCATCATAAAATATGATTTTAATTTTACCATGGCCAACAATGTCTAAATGAGAATCATCACCCAAGTACACCTTACCTCCATCAAATTCTTCATATTCAAAAAACTAATCTCTATTAAAGGTCATATGGAAAAATGCACCTAAGTCAATTAACCATGCATCATTACCTGCACTAGTTGCCAAAGCTACAATGAATGCATCACCATCTTCCTTCTCAGACTCAAAATCAGAATCAACTTTCATCTTTTTCTTCTTCTTTTCTTCTTTACATTCCTTAAATGAACATACCCAGACTTACCGCAGTTCCAACAAATAACTTTAGACTTTCTAGGAGATGTAGATCTCCCCCTGGACTTGGATCTGACATTTCTCCTCCTCATCCATTTTGACACCAACTAATTCTAATTGGGCCACCAATATATTGAATGCTTCCAGGTATTTTGTGATTCATCCACCCTCTTCCATTCTCAAGGAATACAACTTCTTCCTCAAGAAAATCTTGTTCACTAAATATTTGGCATGATACATCTCACCAAGCTTCTTCCATAGTTTTTTTGCAGAGGTCTCCTCATAGACATTAATTAAAATAGAGTCTACCAAGCATAATTTGATTAGACCCTTGGATTTATGGTCCATAACATCATATTGAGTAGCTTGAGTGGGATTTACAAGCCTTGAAACATTCTCATCAATAACATCCCACAGATATCGATCTATCAATAGATCCTCCATCTTTAGCTTCCACATCTCAAAATTATTTCAAGAAAATTTCTCCACCTCTATTCTCCTTGATGAACTTTCCATCTAAAAATTTATACAACAAGATCACAAAGTGTCTTCTACACAAGCTCCCACTCAAATTTGGATTAGTTCAAAAAATCCAATAACCCACAACTGAAACCAAAGGTGATCAAGCTCTGATACCACTTGTAAGGAAGCTAAGGTAGTGAAAAAAATTCCTACACTAATCTTGAGAGGAGAATAATGCAAAATTTTTACAGATCTTTAACAGTTACATAAACTTAAACATAAATAAACATAAATGCAATGCATACCATGACATAGTGATTTATGTGGGAAAACCCTTTTGGGAGAAAAACCCCACACTCCAAAAGTTGCCCAATATATTATTCATTAAATCACAAATATTACAACATACTTGTAGAGAAATCCTCTCATAGGAGTATCACCACTCATAGATCAAGAGACAACACGACTGCTATCAGACTCTTAGAAATTGTCACAATCTCTACAGTAATTGTAATACAATGCCCTCATAAAATAGAGTTACATTATAGGGCAAGACAGGCCAACAAAATATTTACCATTAGATCTAAAACCTAATAATGAATGGTCCATATTTACAATATATCCTTTATTTAATGTATGTCAGCCATTCTAGAAGTTTCTTGAAAAAGTTAACACACTCACATTTTTCTCTATGTTGCCATGATATACACCTATCAGTGTAACTAGGAAACATATATATAAATATATATATCCTATTGGCAATAAATTGTATATAATTGCAAGGTTGAGACACATTTTCCCAACAATTCCCTTAGGAAGAGGAACTAAATCCCATGTTTGACTCTTCATCAAGGAAGAATACTCATTTGACATAAGAATATCCCACTCAAGAATACCAACTACCTCTGAAAACTTCTAAGGATCATTTGAAATGGTATGACTCAAAATACTAACACCCAATGTCTATGCATGAGTGCAATGGGAGTTTGAAGGATTACCTATCAAAGGTCTAGTTGCATCAATATTATTGTGGGCCCACTTGGGTATATGTTGAATAGCTAGAGGTGGTGGGATAGCTGGAGCACCATCCTCATCCTCAAGATATGAGGAGAGAGTAGTAGGAGATGATGGATAAGTTTGGGATGGAGAATCCATCAGAGGAAAGCACCCATCAAACTAGAAATCTTTTCAAAATAAGACCTCTCTAGAATCAAGATCAAACAACCTATACGCCTTAACATCCTCAAAGTAGCCAAAAAATATGAGTGGTTAGATCTTCCTCTTGGACATATCTTTTCATTGAGCTTCAAGAATTAATTCCCAAGCCTCAGTACCAAAGACTCTAAATGAAGATACACCAGGTTTGACATGGTACCAAGCCTCCTCATGAGTCATATGTCACAATGCCTTGTGAGGTATATAATTCTAAATATAATTGGCATAAGTAACTACCTTAACCCAAAATGAAGAATGCATATCTTGTGATTAAATCATACAGTTGCCCATCTCCTATAAAGTTTTGTTCTTTCGCTCAGCAACGCCATTCTACTAAGGGGTGTATGGAACAATAAGTTGATGCTAAAAAACATGCTTAGTGTAGAAGTACCTGAAAGCCTGATTAACATACTCCCCCCCATTATTTGTGTGTATCTTGTTGATGGTGTTTTCTCTGCAACAACTCAGAAAAAAATATAATATCCTATCTCTCTTGAATGGTAAATCTCTATCAGCAAGTCTCAATATATAACCCCAAGGTCTCTAATTTCAAGTCTTGATAATGCAATAAAAAACTCAGTGATAAATGTGAAAATGTTGGTAATCACAAGGGGCCTTACAAATAAATGTTGGAAGCTCTCGAGTTCATAAAATATAATAGTGTAATGATGCTTTTAAATCTTAAAATTAACCAAGATATAAAGAAAGAGAAAAAGAGATAAGGGTTTCAAAGAGATCCTAAAACTAACTCCTAAGATAAATCATGAAAACAACATAGCATTCAAAATAGACCAATCCTTCAGACCAATTCTTGCTAAAACTAGATTAAATCTGCAATGTCACAGAAACATTACAATCTCCTAAGGCATAAATATTTTTAGATCATGAAGCATTCAAACATCAACCCAAATTTGGCATTGAAATGAATAAATACCCATATTTGAACTCAACACAATAAGATATAGGCCCAGGCTAACTTTACACAACTCACAATCAACAAGCTACTAAAAGTATGAACCAAGGGTTTCTCAAATAGTTCAAATACTATATCATAAACACAATTGAACTACAACTATTTCTAATATTATCTAAGAAATAACTTAGAGAAATTTATCAAAATTTAAAACACAAGAACCATGCATGGATGAAAAACACAAAGAACAACACCAAAGAACAATGTCTTCAATTGTATTTGCTTCACCAAAAATTTGCAACAATTCAAGTATCTCAAGTATTACAGTACTTCTCAAAGCTCTTAGCTAAAATTCTAGCTTTTCTAACTGTCTAACCATTACAAATGAGGAGAAAACCTCCATTTATAGTATCACATCTTTAGGTCAGCCCGAATTAGAGTTTACAACTTAGGTCGGCCAAGGAGGTCAGCCCTAACATATTTTAAATTTCCCTAATTCAAATTTACATTAAAATATTAGAGGTTGGCCTCAAAAGTCAACTTTTACAATAAATATTCCCCTTGGCATAGAATTAAAGGTGTAGCTGGTTCATATCTCCTTGCAAGCTCGATGAAGTGGGAGCACATCTCAAGACTATCCAACTTGGTGGTCCTCTTTATCCTTTTCTCCTTCTTTTCTTCTAGAAATTTCTTTAACTTTATCAAGAACCAGATCTAGGTCAGTCTAGGTTGGGAGTGAGATTAAATTAATCATTTCCTTAATTGAATTTAATTCTCCAGTATATTTAGTTAAGGCCTTTTCCCAATCAAAATAAAAACCATGATATCTATGCAAGCTGGAAATATAAATTACAGCATCTTCTAGTTGGTATTTTACTATTTGGCCACTATCTCTAGGTGAATAGATCTCATACCACCAATTCTATAGCTGCCCAACATTCAAGTTCTTCTTTCTAGGCATCTTCCTTCTAGTAACAATCTCTAGGAAAGTGATGCAACTATTAAAAATTTCTTTCACTTTATTTTGGGCCTTGGAGATCTTCTTTGGTGACTTTTTCTTAAGCTCATTCCTGAAATTAAAGGCCTCTATCCACTCCATGACCATATGAGTATTCTCCATCATGATGGAGCCCTCTTTAACCAATACATCTATTGAAAATGAAGGTAATATTATAGTTTAAAACTTTTAAAACTATGAGACTATAGATCTAATTAAGTGTTCTTTGTTATAATTATTTGTGTATGATTAATCTGTTTAGATGAATTTTACCAATTATAGAAAGAGATAGAAGATTGTAGAAGAATGAGAAAAGGAGATAGAAGTGACACAACATATACATGGAGAAACCCTTTAAAACTCCACCAAAATCAATAGTGCTTGTATTATTTAACCTTAGAACAAGATTACGTTAATACTGTATCAATCCTTGATTGATATGCTTCCTTGCCTTCAACAATCCTTCTTCACAACCTGCAATAAACTCTCATGGAAATCTCATACACTTGCTGCAATTAATAGTCAATAAATGAGCATGTAAACTCATAAGAGTTGTACAATACAAGAGCATAAAGATCCGCACAAAAATCTATGCCTAGATTGGACAAGTAGAGTTCCACAATGTAATCTGAAGTCAAACAAAAGTCTTCCTCAATTTAGGTGCCCCAAACTGAACACTTAACTAAAATTTGGTCAAGAAGATATCATGAAAACTTCACCTCAAATTTGGCACCCAAGAATGGGCCCACTTGACCGAGCCTTGTAAATATCTTCTCATCCAAAAGGTGCTAATTGCAAGATGCCAAGTTGGGCACCCAAGGTGGTCCCAAGTCAATCTTAGTTAATTGAAACATATCTCTCCACCAATTCATGCAAACATTATGCATGATTGATCATCCCCACTTAACTAAAAGTATCCACCTGCTATCTGTCATGCATCTAAAGTCATTAGTCATGCAACCCAAGTCAACTCAATTCAACTAGCATTCAAATCAAAATAACTACATGTAACTAAAGATAACTGAACCATAACTGAACTAAACTGAATTGAACAAATATTGAACTAATAGTGCCACTCCACTCATGTAAATATCAATTCCTAATTTTTAGGATCAAAACATGCATTACTGAAGCGTTATCAATCCTCCAAAGAATTAACTGAAGCAAGGTGGGTTCCACCTTCCATGTGGGCACCCCATGTGCTCCTATATTGTAGGATCTCTTCTTGGACGTCCCCATATGTTCCTATCATTTAGGAATAATCACAAATTTTAATTTACATGTTCATTTCATTCAAATTTAATCGCTTTCTAATCCAAGTGTTGGGGAACACTCTCCAAGGACTTAGGAGATACACGAAATATGTTTAGGATTGCAATTAAATGGCATCCTATTCCCAACATTCTCCCACTTGACATTATACATTGCAATTATTCTAAACAAGGAATCATTATTATAAATCAAGTACATGACTCAAGGCCAATGGCCTTCCTGTACCAAGAGAACTTATCTATAGGAACTGGTTTCCTAAGAGAATCTGTAGCATTGATCAAAGTGTCAACTTTCTCAATCAATACCTTCCCACTCTCAACCATTTCTTGCACAAAGTGATACTGAACATCAACATGCTTAGTACAAGCATGATACATAGGATTTTTGGCTAAACAAATAGCACTCTGACTATCACATTCAAGTCTAATTTCCTTGCAATTAAAACCAATACCTTTCCCAAGTCTCTGTAACCAAACTGCCTCTTTAGAGGCATGTGTAGCAGCCATGTACTCTGCTTCTGTGGTTGACAAAGCAACCATGGGATTCCTCTTACTCATCCAACTAACCACAGCTCCAAACAAAGTAAACAAATAGCCACTTATTGACCTCTGACTACCCCAGTCTCCTACCTAATCTGAATCAACAAAACCCTGTATGTCCAATGATCTGTGCATAATATCAATATCATTAGCACCATGGTAAACCAAATAGTAATTAGAAGTACCTCATAAATATCTAAACACCCTCTTAACATAATTCCAATGTTCTTTACTAGGGTTAGACATAAACCTACTTATAACTCCCATTGCTTGGGCTATATCTGGTCTTGTACAAACTATTACATACATCAAACTACCAACTGCACTAGCATATGGAATTTCATACATTTCCTTATGACCAAAATCAGATTTAAGACCCATGCCTAAACTTAACTTCATGCCAACTGGTAAAGGAATATTAATTGGTTTACTATCATGCATGTTAAACCATTTCAAAATAGTATCAACATAGTTTCCTTGACTTAAGTAGAGCTTTTTGTTACCTCTATCTCTGTTGATATCCATACCAAGGATATATTTTGCAGCCCCTAGATCTTTCATCTCAAATGTGCTAGAGAGTTGTGCTTTCAATTCTTTGATCATTACCTTATTGTCACCAATAAACATGTCATCAACATACAAGATAATAATTTAAAGCTTATCATTAATCAATTTTATGTAAACACAATGATCTTCCTCACTCCTAACTTAAACAATTTTCAATGCAAAAGCATCAAACTTTTGGTACCACATTCTAGGTGACTATTTCAATCCATATAAAGATCTCTTTAACCTGCAAACTAATAATTCTTTTCCTTTTACAACAAAACCATCAAGTTTCCTCATATAAATCTCCTCATCAAGATCCCCATGTAAGAAAGTAGTTTTCACATCCATTTGCTCTATCTCAAAATCATAAGCAACAACAATAGATAAAAAGAATCTAATAGAAGTTAATTTAGGAACAAGAGAGAATATTTCATTAAAGTCAACTCCCTCTCTTTAGGAGTAGCCTTTCTTCCTTTGGGAAAACTCTCAAGATCTTGTGTGTCACAAGTATCCAAGGAAACCATTTCCTCATGCATAGCTTGTGACCAAAGCTTGTTCTTATCTAAAGACAAATCTTCCCTATAAGATCTAGGTTCATCATTAGTACTCATTAAAGAAAATATACTATGGAAATTAAGTGGGATATACCTATCAAAGGGATTCCATTGTATTGTGGATATTCTCAAAGAAGGTTCTTCTTGTTCCTCAATATGCTCGTCATGAGCATCTATCTCAGAACTTTGTGAACTCTCCTCATCCAATCCATCCAATTGTTCTTCAACATATGCATCTTCACGCTTCTTAGTATTTATCTCAAAATGCACTGTTTGAGAAGTATCCTTCTCCTTTGGTTTTTCTTCTCCTCTATAAGATCAAAATTCCATGAAAAATAGCATCTCTAGATAAAGTAATTTTTTGGGTTAGAGGATTCCAAAGCTTCTAACCTTTTACATTTTCACCATAACCTATGAATATGCATTTATGTTCTTTTGGATCCAACTTGCACAACAAGAATAGACTATAACCTTTAGCTTCTAACCTTTTACATTTTCACCATAACCTATGAATAGACTATTTTTCTTTAGGCACATGAACAAAATCCTCACAACCAAAGATCATAAGGGGTTTTATCTTCAATAGATGAACTAGGAGATCTATTGATTAAATAACAAGAAGTACTTGCAGCCTTGGCCCAAAGGCACCGATCTAGCTTAGCACTACTTAACATACTCCTAGCTCTTTCCATTAAGGTTCGGTTCATCCTTTTTGCTACTCCATTTTTTTGAGGTTTATATAGAGTAGTTTTTTGTCTCACAATTCCTGCATGCTTACAATAATCATCAAATTCGTTAGAACAATATTCACCGCCATTATTTGATCTCAACACTTTTATCTTATGATTTGATTGTTTCTCAACTAAAGCCTTAAAATATTTAAATTTATTGAACACATCAGATTTTTTATGAATAAAATAGATCCAAGTGTATCTTGAGAGATCATCAATAAATATGATATAATATCTATGTTTTCCAATAGAGTCAATATCCACCAGACCCATAACATATGAATGAATAATCTCTAATAATCATTTAGCTTTATTTGTTCCATTATGAAATGAAGATCCAGATTGTTTTCCAAACACACAATACTCACAAAATTCATTTTTTCCAATATTATAATTAGGAATACCATCAACCAATTTATTATTAAGAATGGTCCTAAGAACCTTTCCACCAATATGGCCCAATCTATGGTGCACAACATACATGTATTTTTAGCTTCATATACATTGTTCGATTTATTTAAATTGGAGGTATTAAGCTTAGACAAAGTCCCAATCTGAGATCCTTTAGCAACCACCTTTGTCAAATGTCACATGCATTCTAGATTCATTGAACTTAGATACAAAAAGTAGATTTCTAGCAAGTCCTATGTAAAACATCATTACGGGTCTTAACCCTACCATCACTGAAACACAACTTTACCTCTCCTTTTCCCACAATATTTTTTGTGCTATTATCTCCAAATAAGACATTCCCTCCATCATATGCAGTATACTTAGTGAACCACTCCTTATTAGGATTCATATGATAGGAGCAACCTGAATCGATAATCCAAGCGTTATCACTAACAGTATTACATGAAATGACCAATGCATCATAACTCTTTTTTTTGCTCTTACAATCCTTCTTTACATGTCTTGGTTTCCCATAGTTCCAACACTTTACCTTAATCTTATGGGGTGTTTAGACCATCCTTTGGACTTACCCTTTTCTTTCTTGTCTCCCTTAGGCTCCTTTTCCTTAGGCCTTCCTCTTACAAACAAGGCATATTGGGATCCCATTTTAGACTTCCCCCTCATCTCCTCTAATAGGAGAGTAGGAATTATATTTTCCATCTTAGGATCTACACCACTACCACTGATAGAAACAATTAGATTTTCCCAAGACTCTAGTAAAGAACAAAGTAACAAAATGCATTTATCTTCAACTTCTAGCTTTACATCTACAAATGCTGATTGACTTAGAATTAAATTGAAAGAATTTAAATGATGTGAAATAGAATCAACATCTTTCATCTTTCTAGATACAACTTATTAGTAAGACTATTGGTTTGATGGATATCACCTATCCTCTTCCATAATTTATATGTAGTAGCTTCATCTAAAACATTCATGAGAATAACATCAGCAAGACATAACCTTATGGTCCCTCTTGCCTTCTTATCAAGCTTAGTCCAAACCTCATCTAACATTGTTGTAGATGGATTTGTCTCATTACAAACAGCTAACCACTAATCTCTCTCTTCAAGGAGATCCTCCATTTTTAGTTTCTGCATCTCATAACTAGATCCATTGAATCTTTCAATATCTAGATGAGAAGTATAACTCATTGTAACATACTTATTTTACAAATCTGCAATAACACAATAGTAAAAGATCTCGTTGCAACCAAAAAACCTTCAAAATTTTAAGATAAAGGTGTCCCAAACCCTAACCAACCTTTAGCTCTGATACCAAATGTTGAAAATGAAGGTAATATTGTAGCTTAAAACTTGTAAAACTATGAGACTATAGATCTAATTAAGTGTTCTTTGTCACAATCCTTTGTGTATGATTAATCTATTTAAATGAATTTTACCAATTGTAGAAAGAGATAGAAGATTGTAGAAGAATGAGACAAGGAGATAGAAGTGACACAACATATATTTGTGTTTTCCCTCAGTATTATTTGGCATTAATGTCACAACACCAAAGTTGAGGTATTAGGCTGTGCACATGATGATATTTTAGTGCAGTTCTTCTTGCATAAGTTTATATATCTATTCTAATCTATTTTGGCATCATCACTTGCATTTGGAATATTCCAGTGATTGATATGTTTTACAATTTGGTTATAATCAACTTGGCATATTGATCAGATTTTAGTTTGATATTATAAAGTTCATCTGCATCTTATATATCCTGACATTATTTATAAGACTTCATGATAACATTGTTCAGGTGCAATGATAACTTGTTTATCCAAAGCATGTTCAAAAGGCACATTACATTTTTTGTAAGGCAAAATATTGCCATAGTGCATCTACAAATAAGGTTTGGTGATTACAAATATAATATGGGTATCATTGTGAGGAAATCATTGATAGGTGGCAAAAAAAAATTTCTCAAAAATAATAATGAAATGGGAAAATGTTGCAATAATAGTGTTTTATAAATTCAAAATAATGTGATCATTGCATTGTCGGTGGAGATTATTTTGATTGTTGAATGGGAATTTTTCCCATCGTAATACCCAGACTTGAAAAGACATTATGTTAAAATTGAAATATTCTATGAAGCTTTGATGAGCATAGATGATTGATTCATTTTGGTAGGGTTTGTTACCCTAATCATGACGACAGTGGTAAGCAAAGACTTGTTTCAAAAATTAGTTACAATGGTTTTTGAGGGGACAATAAATTACAGTGAAGGTGTTCTGGTTGTGCCGACACCAGGTGCAATCTTTTTCTTTTTCTTTGTGTCTATGTGAAACCATGTGCATTGGATCTATCTTGTTCATAATTCTGTTTAGTTGAATCAGGTTCATTGTGTTTATCTGGGCATGTGTGTTTTCTAGGCTAAAATAGTTGTTAATGTTGGGTCTATGTGGTTAGTATTTTGTTTGAGTAATCTGTACAAATCTTTATGTCAAGCCAGAAATAAGTCATTCATGATTACCCTTATGTCAGGTCTGTAAATAGTGTTTTTGTTTGTTAAAAAGAATAAAAAAGAAACCCTAGTCAGGTTTGTAGTTGAGGTTAAGGGCTCATTCAAATGTTTTTTTTTTTTTTTTGAATCTTGTAAGTTGAACATCCTTAATTTTGTGAGTTTGTTGTGTGTTTGGCTATGATTAGTTATCTTTGTTAAGGGTGTTGGTTTTGCAAGGTAAATGACAGTTACTTGTTGATTACTCTTGACACATTTTGGAAAGGTGGATGTTGTACAGATCAGATGGATTGTATATACTCAATATTTTTGGTTAAGAATTGTTTAAGAGAATTTGTTCTTACAACTGGAAAAGGCAGTTTCAATTTTAGTTTTTCAATGGAAGTTTGTGATTTAGGTTTTTCTAAAGAGTTTTGTCAATTCTATTTTTGAGAATAGAGAACATGTTAAATACATCATTGTGCTCACATTCTAAATGATGAGAGATTTTTGAAAGGAACAAAATATATGTTTTAGAAAGGCAATATATATTGTTTTGTGTAGTTGGTATTTTGACTCTGATTCTGAGGTCATTGTAGAACAGAGTATGTAATTCTTAAAATAGAGATCAACTTTGTATTTACAATTCTTTCATACTTTTACATTTCAAAAGACTATCAGTGAGATAGCACTGTAAGACTATTAGTGAGATAACATCATTGTCAGTGAGACAAATTAGCTAGTGAGGCTTTGTACAAAGATTACTTTTAGATAAGGCCAGTGAGGCCAAGTTTGAGTGGTTTTATTCCCCAGTGGAGAAACCCTTTCAGGAAAAAACTCCACCAGAATCACTAGTGCTTGTATTATTTAACCTTAGAACAAGATTACATTAATACTGTATCAATCCTTGATTGATATGCTTCCTTGCCTTCAACAATCCTTCTTCACAACCTGCAATTAACTCTCATGGAACTCCCATACACTTGCTGCAATTAATAGTCAATAAATGAGCATGTAAACTCATAAGAGTTGTACAATACAAGAGCATAAAGCTCCTCACAAAAATGTATGCTTAGATTGGGCAAGTAGAGTTCCACAATGTAATATGAATTCAAACCAAAGTATTCCTTAGTTTAGGCACTCTAAACTAAACACTTAACTAAAATTTGGTCAAGAATATATCATACAAACTTCACCTCAAATTTGGCACCCAAGAATGGGCCCACTTGACTAATCCTTGTAAATGTCTTCTCATGCAAAAGGTGTTAACTGAAAGATACCAACTTGGGCACCCAAGGTGGTCCCGAGTCAATCTTAGTTAACTAAAACATATCCCTCCACCAATTCATGTAAACAATATGCATGATTGATCATCCCCACTTAAATAAAAGTATCCACCTATTATTTTCCATGCAACTCAAGTCAATTCAATTCAACTAGCATTCAACTCAAAATAACTACATGACACTATAGATAACTGAACCATAACTAAATTGAAATAAACTAAAATGAAGTGAACTAAACTGATACTAAATTGATAGTGCCAATCCACTCATGTAAATATCAATCCCAAATTTGTAGGATCAAAACATGCATTACTGAGGTGTTAGCAATCCTCCAAATAGTTAATTGAAGCAAGTTGGGTGCTCCATGCGCTCCTATCTTGTAGGAGCTCTTCTTGGACATCCCCACATGTTCCTATCATATAGGAATAATCACAAATGTCAATTTACATGTTCATTTCATTTGAATTTAATCTCTTTCTAATCCTAGTGTTGGGGAACACTTTCCAAGGACTTAGGAGATACATGAAATATGTTTAGGATTGAAACTAAATGGCATCCTATTCTTGACATCTATGGGGACCTGTAGTATTTTCTATAATTCTTTAACAATGGCATCATCTGGGTTCTTAGAATCAAGGAGGAATGATGGGATGTCCTCAAAAAGGAAAGATGCTTTCTCATACATTTGTAATACCTTTTCAATCATGGAATCACCCCTCTTAGTCACATCATGCAACCATTCCTACATATCCCTTACAGATGACTTTAATCTTTCAATCTCTAAGACAGTCTCCTTTGATAAAAATCCTTCAAAAAATGAAGACCACTCACTATGTTGTGCCTGTAGTGGCTCGACAAGATGTTGAACATATTTATACACTTCTTTGAGTTTCTTCTACAACTTATCCTTTTCTTCAGTTTCCTTATCCAATCTCCTTATAATCGCCTGAGATGACTCTTGAAACTCCTCTTTTTCTTGCTTTTTTTCTGGTAGGACCCAAGTTAATTGTTTGAACCTTATAATATGAAGGTCTCACTTCATCTTTATATTTGTTCTCTCCAGGAACAACATGGAAAAATCTGTTATTGAAGGCATCCTTGGAGAAATTAGAAATACTTCTTTCTCTCTTTCTCTCCTTGGATTGTCCCCAACTCTCTAGGAGCTCATCCCAGTCTGGAGTTTCATCCTCCACAACCACTACCTTTTGCTTCAATCTTTCTTCTAACCATTTAGGAGCACCGTTTGCCGAATCTCTATATTCTTCTGAGAAGTGTCTTGCTCTGATTGATCATGAGGAGGGATTTCCTTGACAACTTCTACATTCTCCTCACTTTTTTCTTCATTTTGTTGCTTCTTGTCTTTATTAAGCTTGTCTTCACCTTCATCAAGCTTGTCACCATATTTATCAAGTTCATCACCATTAGACTTATCATCATCTTCAACCTCAATATGTGGGTGATCAATGTGTTCCTTTTGTGGAGGCTAAGATGGAATTTCTACTGTAGCCTCAGAGGTTGCTTCCTTATTCTGCACTTCCTACTCTTCCAATTGCTTTTCAAAGTCACTCAGGTGTCCACCTTTTGGTGTGGGACCTATTCATCTGATACCTCTTCCCCTAGATTATTGGGAATATTTCCTTCTTCTTCTTGTCGCTAGAAACATTTCCTTCTAGTACATTTTGAATTGGACATGGAATGGGAGAATTATCCCTTGTAGTTGTATTCCCCATGTTTTCTATAAGATCATCAATAGGTGCCTCTTCAGTGGTCACCTCTTTCTCTTTATCCACATTTTCTATTGGAGGGGTCCTAGGTTTAGGAGAATTTCTCCTAAAATATACCTATTGCTTCTCCCTAGAACTTTCAACATCAACCACCTTAGGTTGAGTGGTCTCTTCAGTGACTTTGGCCCTTTAGGCCTCTGCTAATTTTTGCCCCTCAGTAATTATACACCAAATAGGATGTCATCGTGAACTTCTTTGTGTCTTGCACACTTCTTCATTTCTCATATAGATTATCACTTATTATCCCTACCCAATGGTAAAATGTCCCATTTACAATATGATAAATGATGAAGAAAATCCAATTTCTAAATATAAAGGCATCATGAAACCCCATTACTCTACCCAAAAGAGTTATCATATCATTATACTTTGTTTTGAAATCAACTTTGTATAGTTTTTTGGGAAATTTTGAGTAGTGTGATTTGGGTTTGGCAAACCAATTGTTGCCCATCATTAACAAGGCCTTGTTAGGGTCCTTTGCATAGAAATCCTTAGCCTTATTGATATTAATCTTCACTAGCTGATGATGTGACCCAATGTTGAAGGTCTCTACTATGGATTCCTATGTTAGATTAGCCATGATCCTACCTTGAGGTCCAACAATAACTCTTCTATTCAAATTATAATGTTTTTCACACTCCAAAACCAACTTTGAATACAACAAGGTGGGAGGAAATCCTACTACCTGAGCCAATCCTATGTTAGTGATGATCTAGGCCAGCTCAAATGGTGCATCCCCAAACATTGTCTATTTGAAGTCATCATAGTCTATATGCCCCATGATTGTGTCACCAATCTTACTCTAGGTAGAGATTATCTTTGACTTGCACTAGATTCCCTTGAAGTTGTATTTCATCTTTTCAACTCTAGTGTGGGCTTCCGCATAACCAAATTGTGATGATTTTTCTTTAGATCCCTTTATTGGACTAAATTCATCCTGCATCTGTTAGAAACAAACAATAATTGCTAAGGCACTAAGCACATTTACATTACATCAAATCATATTACCAAAGTGACTATGAGGAACTATGAATCATTACATAATCAGTATTTAGAGCATCATAGAAACAAGAGAATCTAATAAAAAAGCCATAAGATGAAGCATTATAAAACCTTAGGATTTTCCATACTTCGAGGATTTTGGACATAAAGTGATTTTAGGGAATTCATCCTTAGGAGAATTCTCCAAAGGTTCAAGCATTAGGGGAATCCACGGGGAAGTGTATTTTTGAAAGTAGCATAGTTTTGCTCAGTTCAAACTCAAATTCCTTCATCAACACTATGAGATCACTCTACAATCACAACAAGATGAAAAGTACAAGCACCTATCAATGTTTAGCAAGATTTCAGAGGTTTAGGGTTCATGAGAATTTTAGGGTAATCCAGCCCTAGGTGGATTCTCTAAAAGGAATAGGGTTCGAAGAATCCTGCATGAGATGGAATTTTCGAAAGGAATAGGGTTCGAAGAATCCTGTATGAGATGGAATCTTTGAAAGATCATCTAACTTTGCAGATCCAAGTTATTGATCATCCCTTGGTGGTTCATGGTAACTCATACTAATTTATGACAATAACATTCAAACGATCCTCTCACTATTGGTAAGACTTCAAAAATTTCACACTTGGGTGGATTTTCTGAAAGGAATAACTTTTGGAGAATCCACAATGGGAGGGATTTCCCAAAGGTCTTGAAATCATTGAAGTTTACTCTTAAAATGATGAAGAGGTTATTGAATCCCACCTTCAATCCCATTCGTGCATATGATAACTTAACTTAAGCCTTAGAGTGCATATGAAGTTTACTCTATCACATGGAGTGGACCATCTCGGTCCCGATGCCTCACCACTCTATGACTTGCTATAGGAGTGTCTACTATGAGATATGCTCTGTGACCTTCCCCAGGATCCACTTTGAACCTAGGAGAAGCTTGACTCTCTACTCTCTGGTGGCACTGCTATCTCATATAGATCTTTGTAGTATTACAAACCCCTGCTAGATTTGGCCAACCCCTGTACCACATCCACCACTAACCCACTACATGTAGCCTAAAAATCTAGCATTTGATAATCAGTCTACTGCCAGATGATAACTTCTAGGTCCCTCTTTATCTCAAGGGTTTCTCTCTCAGCCTTCAGGCCATCTTTCTCTACTTTGAGTGTCCTCACCTCTACCTCTAGAGCTTGTACCTGGGCTTGTAGGGTGGCTATACTTTGATTTACTATACCATCATTTGCTCTAACCCTAACCTTATCCAAACCCTCCTCTACATCCAATCCTACTACAATCCTCTCTCAGATGACTCTCTCTGCCTCTCCCATCTCAGGATCCTCTGCATACTTCTCCTCTTTCCTCTCCTCTGCATGCTCCACCTCTACCTCTACCTCCATCATCTCAACATCCTCGTGACCCTCCTCTAGGGCTGACATCTTTGCATGCTACTCTCCCTCCTGCACCACCATCTCCCCAACCACCTTCTCCTCTAGCACCTCCTCACCCTCCTCATGGATTAGTGATAAAGGTCTCAGCACCCATCACCTCCTATCGCTCCTCTTGCCTCAGTATCCTCCATGGCCTCCCCTCCCATCCCATTTTTGATCTCTTCCTCCTCCATCCCCCTATCCTCCATCTCCTCTCCCTCTACCCCTCCATTCCCTACCACCCCTTCGGCCTCATGGGCCCCTGTCTATGTGCTCTACTGGCACTGGCTAATCTAGATCTGTATAAGGAGTTAGCCTATGAACCAAAAACCATGCATCATACTCTAGTGTGGTACCTGGATCCACTGCACCCCATCTCTAGGCCCACTACACTAGTTGTAATGAGTCAATCTCCTACTTGGTGGTCATGACTAGTATCACTTATCCCCATAGATGCACCTCCCATGAGGACTGTGCAAACTTTGTTGTCACTGTTGGTACACCCTGCCTCTCCCCAAACTATCTTTTGAATCTCTCAGGTAGGTACATCTCTATGATGTGTTATGATTGTACATTCTAACCTATCAAATATCTGGGTTGACAACACCATGGAAAATGCTCTTCCACATCTACCTACACATCACAATCCTTGAATGGTCTCCAGAAAAAGCACTCTAAGTTATCAATGTTGTGTCTCCAATAACTTGTATCTCCCACATGTGTCTATGTCATGAAACCCCCATACAAATATACATAGGGAGTCCTAGCTCCCAACTGCCATCCTACTGTTGGTCGAAACACTACTATTTGCTATGATACCCATATCATAAGTAGTGTAACCCTCTAGCTCATGCTTTGTCCCCCTCAGTATACAATATCATGACATTGGAAGTAAAGCATGCCCAATAGATATTTTCCCCAAGAATACACTGTCTCATCCTATACCATCCCAGCTAGCACCTCCCCCAACCCACTAGAAACCCATGGCGCCTACAGTCTAGAATCAGAACACTGGAAATCAATGTACATAACACATAATCCAATCTATCATATCTCTCGGCTAAGGTATCCCATATGATCTCATAGCCATGTATATCAAGCTTTGACCCATCCTCATAAGTTCATAGTAGTCATAGATAGCCTATAGTCCTCAGACAGGATCATATCACATCTGCTCTCTATGAATAGGCAACCTAAAAATTTGGTACATGTACTCCAAGGTAATAGTAGCCTCCCTGGTTGATAGATGAATAGTGCAAGTCTCGAAGTGCCACCACTCTGCCAACACTGGCGGGTCAATTTTTTCCTTCACCTCATTTTGTGTGCCCCTAATTTTGAGCATCAAGTTGTCAAGGGACCCTAAATTCATCATCCTTAGTTGACCAAAATTCACCGCACAAGAAATTTCCAAGTCATTGTCCTTTGTGGGATTTCCTTGGCAAGTTTCCCTTAGTTTTCAAAACTAGCATCCTTGAGATTTTTTAGGTTCACCCTTGCAAGTTTCTCCTTGTGCGATACTTCCTTCACTTCGTCATTTCACTAGCAACCAACTCGATATGTCCACCCACATGGCAGGTCCTGCATGTTCCTTAGACATCATTTACCCACTGCTCATCAAATGACAATGTCTTGAGTTCCTTCCATCTTGTGGGTTGTTCCTTTCCCACCACCAACCTTTTGAATTTCGTGCCCAACTACCCCACTGACTGTTGTACGAGCATTGAATGAGGGTAATAAATGATTTTTTCACTATAAATAGATGGATCAACTTGTCATTTTTACCCTGCACTAATCAGAGTCTGTCAGAGAGAAACATCAATAATTTTCTATATGCTAGCATGAACCCTTGAGGAACTTGAAGCGTGATCTCCACTGATGTTCTTCAGGATCTCTAGGTATGTCCACTACTGCCAGCATGTAAACGTCCTTTTTGAGTGAAGCTTTTCTAAATTTAATTTAAAATCTTGAAGAAACCCTAGAAATCCCTTCAGTAGCCAATTAACCTCAAAATTCCCCACAAAACCATCTAAAAAATCCTTTGAAAAATGTTCAAACTCAGCCTGTAAAAGTGATGCAGAACTTGATTGCCCCATTGATATTCTTCGTAGGGAATTCAAACCCTCATGGCCCACATCCTCGTCACTGCCACTCAAAGTGATAACACACTTGAACAAAACCAAAGCCTTTAGACCTTACAGGTCTACCCTTGCGGACTTCCCCATGTGGGCAGATGTTATTCCATCACTGGCCTTGAAGTTCACATGGTGGAAAACTTAAGTGAAAATTTCAAAGCTAGAAACCCTTGCTAATCCATCTTTGTGGGCTGCCACATACGGGCAGCCCCCATCTTACTACTATTTCTAAATGGCAATCCTTTGTCGGCCTCTTGCATTGTGGGTTTTGCTAAGTCTCATGTTGTCACATGCATAGAACTAAGTCTCCTTCTACGTACTATTAAGTGTGGGCCAATGTCAGCTCTCCACCACCATGTTGAACACTTCTTATCTGTGGCAATGTTCTTGCTTCCTTCCCTCTTGCAAACTCTATGACTCTCTACGCCACCTCAAGCTTTGGAATGAAAATGCTAAGTCTACCCTATGTGGACCGAACCTTGCGGAGGTCTGCTTACAGATTGCCCCGCCATTATGACCATTTGAAAGCAGCCAATGAGTCTCATTTTCCCGCATTGCAGACTCTAAACCCACCATTTCCCTCTTTTCCTTTAGTGCGGAAATGATCAAGTTCAAATGTGTTGTGGGCCTTTCCTTATGGGCTGCCACCTGTGGCTTGTCATCATCTGGTTTCCAGCCCTAAACGGCCATGCCCTCCCTTATGCCTACATTGCGGAGTTTGATCTCCCCTCCATCGTACAAGTTCCTTCAAGAAAAATAACCAATGCCAAGAAGATCCGCAGACCCACCAGTGTGGACCGCTATTTTGTCTCTGTCATTCCTTAGTGGCGTTCACCTGATGGCTTTCCGCTCATTCCTACCTGCATGCCCCAAAGTGATCAAACCAAAAGAGAGTCAAGCCAGACGATCTGAGCTATCTGTGGAACTTGTGTTGTGGGATTCTTTTTGTGAACCTCCATGCCTTGGTTGTCGTTCCTTAACTGCAGAGCTCCAAACGTCCAAGAAGCCTCCTGCATCTGCATTCATTGAACCTGCATGAGAAAAGTGGCCAATTGCATGCCTCCAAAGACTTTAGAATTGATTTCCCAATACACCAAATCTCTTGTTGAAAATCTTAGCCTCCAAAATTCCAATGCAAAATTTTGAGTGCGGGTGGTAGTCTACGAGCTACCACGACCTTAGTGTTGTTTTTCTTCTAACTACTCCTGAATGTTGCCATCCCAGGGAAACCCACATCCCTGGGCTACATTCCTATAATTGGCCCAAATGAACCCAAAATGATGAACGTTAATGGATTTTATGATCTTTTGAAGATGAATTGTTGGATTTGACCCTCATTTTATAGGATTTTACTAACACTTCTTTTATTTTCATGAGAATGTGATTATTGTGTCTTTTCACAGGATTTATGGAATCTACTATGGGTACATCCGGGAAGTCTACAGAGAAGGAGAAAGGAAATAAGCTTGCCAAAGCACTGAGGGGGAAAGAAGAGAAGGATCAAATGAAGTATCAGTTCCATGGGGTGGAAATCTGTTCCAAAGTCACATCTACCTGGGATTCAATATCAGACACTAACTTGGGGCATGCAGATATTGATGAATTTAGACAAAGGATCATGACCAATTCTCCAAATGAGAATTCTTGGAAGATCTGAAAGAGAGGCCTAGAAAAGGTATTCGGCTTCCCACCTGCACTTGTAGCTCCAGAACTAGTCATGGTATGTAGAGAGTGCTACCATAGTAGTAGTAGGAAGATCATAGACCATGATGGAAGAGTGTTGGCAGATCTGTCTGCTCGATCCATAGGCCAAACATTCCACATCCCTACATTCAACCCCATGGAGGAAACAGAGAAGGGATACACCGAGAACATGTGGAAAATAGACCCTCTAGGGTGTAAGAAGCTGATCAACCAACATTGGTTGAAGGAAAAGAGGGGTAGTGCTACCAAGGTACCCCAAGAGCTATTTAGGAGTGATTTCTATGAAGAATACCATGATCTAGTCACCCTATTGAGTAGAGTAATGGGCTTCACCACTACTACCTTCTTCCATGAGTGGATATACTATTTCATTGAAGAGATTATCCATGGGAAAAAAAAATTATATTGGGCCAAGATTATTAGCGACAACATGCACACACAACTTATGGTCATAAAGAAAACATCCTAGTTCTATATGACATCCTATTTGGTATACCTACTAGCAGAGGTATTCCCATACAAAGGCCTATTTGTTGCACAAAACTCAAATCCAAGAAGGGGAGAGCTCAAGGTGTATGACCGCTACCTGCAGTTGCAGTACAAGAACTTCAAAACAAATTATCTAAGGGTAAATGATGCCTTCATAGGGCATATCATCAGACTCCTTGGGGGAGATTTTGAAAGAAGAGTCTCACACAATGCTTGAGCATTCATCCAAAGATTTAGGTACCTGTTCATCTAGTTCCCAAAATTCACATATATCAGAACAAAGGGATTTTTTGAAAGACCCTACAAGCTACTCCTATAGCCCAATGACTGGATGATTATATTGGAGGTCTCTAGGAAACTTAAAAATTCCCATACTCTACTAAGTGATAAACACCAAGCCGGAATCCCATATCCCCTCAATTTTGGGCAAGGAATGTATGGTGTCCACATTTCCCAGTGCATAGAGTATTCAAAGAAGGAGATAGTAGTGTACCATTTGGATCTCCATACGACCTAACCAAGAATGGACCCCTATGGAAAATTGAAGAAGATGGTCAAAAGGTAGTACGCTTATCTCCCCCACATTGAATACTCTTGGGCTAACTGCCAAGATGATAAGGAAGTGCGAATGAGGCACTATATCCAGATGACAACCCAATTTGTGTGGTCAATCAACTTGTTACCGGTGCCCCATCAAATTGTGGAGGAATAGGACACCATTCTTGATGAGAGATTTGATGTTGTGGAAAACCTGATGCTACCACTAATAGATTGGGATGAAGAAGAGGTCAATGACCTCGATATGGCAACAAGGCCAGTGGAGAAAAATACCAGATAATGGGTAGATTCTCAAATTTCCCAGCTCAAATTGTAAGGATTCATGTTGCTCCTTGTCTTTATCAAGCTTGTCTTCACCTTCATCAAGCTTGTCACCATATTTATCAAGTTCATCACCATCAGACTTATCATCATCCTTAACCTCAATATGTGGCTAATCAATGTGTTCATTGCATGGAGGCTGAGATGGAATTTCTATTGTAACCTCAGAGGTTGCCTCCTTATTCTGCACTTCCTGCTCTTCCAATTACTTTTCAAAGTCACTTAGTTGCCCACCTTTTGGTGTGGGAACCTCTTCATCTGATACCTCTTCCCCTGGATTAGTAGGAAAATTTCCTTCTTCTTCTTGTGGTTGATTAGGGGCACTAGAAACATTTCTTTGTAGTACATTTTGAATTGGAGATGGAATGGGAGAATTATCCCTTGCAACTGTCTTCTCCATATTTTCAATAATATAATTAGTAGGTGCCTCTTCAGTGGTCACCACTTTCTCTTTATCCACATTTTCTACTTGAGGGGTCCTGGGTTTAGGATAATTTCTCCTCACATATACCTACTATTTCTCCCCAGAACTTTCAACATCAACAACCTTAGGTTGAGGGGTCTCTTCTTTAGTGACTTTGGCCCTTTTGGCCTCTACTAATTTTTGGCCCTCATTAATTATCTTTCTCTTCCTAGAGGGTTGGGCTCCTTCATCCACTTCTTCAATAATATCATTTGAAGGCTTTCTTTCCTTAGCCACTAGCTGTCTCTTTTTTTACTTTTAATCTGGCTCCTTGTTCTTCTTCTAATGATAAATTGTGACTTCTCCCCTTCCTCTTCCAAATGAAGCTCTTTTGTATCATCCTTGGTGATTTGTATTTCCTCCTCTGAGTGGGATTCAATATCTCCCATTAGATCATATGTAAACTTGGTGCCATCTGCCTCCAATTCTAAGATCTTGTGCTTTACCAAAAGTTTGAAATATATGAGAATAGGAGCACTGATCACATTAAGGTCCACAACCTCCTCCTCATACCAATTAACAGGGGGAGTGGCCAGTCCGTGTACTACTCATTGCCATGATGTTGCAAGAACTCCCCATCATCATCTACTTGGTTTGGAACTTGGGAAATTCTATGTATTCTGATCATTTTCAAAGACAACTTCGAGCACCTTCTTCTGATTACTTCAAATTCATCCCTACAATTTTCCCAATAGTCCTCTATGTGGATCTTATGCCTATATTCTCTATTTTCTTACCTCTGGGCAACACCATAAGGGTCAAAGCCATCCCTATTTGTGTGTGAATACAAATTTTAATGCACCATTTCCTTTTCAGCATATTGGGCATTTTGAATTGAGGGACAAGCCTCCAGGACTTTAATTCTCATAGGGAATTTAGTTCCAAGTGTTGGTTTATGCATATCCTTTATTAATGCATCAAAGGCCACCATTTTCCTTGTCACTTCCAATAGAATGATTTTTTTTGTTAGATATATTAGTAGCCTCAATGGTGCTACTGGTGGTCCATGTATCTTGATATAGGAGAACTTCTAAAATTGGAATAACCATTGGCCATATTTCCTTATTAGCTCCATAGCCTTAGTTGAGATTCTTACATGTAATGCATCTTGTAACAACCTTATAATATACATAAAGATAACATCATTTACCCTCTTGTAATTGGTTGTGCTAAATTGAAGCTAAGGGAAAACATCACAAATTATGTCCTAATTGAGGGCTCTTCTGCAACTCAAGCCTTTGTACGTATTCTTTCTAGCAAGCATATACACCAAAGAGGATGTCATGGTGAAATTATTGGTGTCTCGCACACTTCTTAATTGCTCATATAGATTATCACTTATTATTCCTTCCCAATGGTAATATGTCCCTTTCACAATCTGAGAAATGATGAAGAAAATCCAATTTCTAAATATAAAGGAATCTTGAAGCCCCATTACTCTACCCAAAAGAGTTATCATATCATTTTACTTTGTTTTGAAATTAGCTTTGTATAGTTGTTTGGGAAATTTTGAGTAGTGTGATTTGGGTTTGGCAATCCAATTTTTGTTCATCATTAACAAGGCCTTGTCGGGGTCCTTTGCATAGAAATAACTAGCCTTCTTGATATTAATCTTCACTAGCTTATGATGTGACCCAATGTTTAAGGTCTCTACTATGGATTCCTCCATTAGATTAGCCATGATCCTACATTGAGGTCCAAAAATAACTCTTTTTTCCAAATTATAATTTTTTTCACACTCCAAAACTAGTTCTAGATACAACAAGGTGGGAGGAAATCCCACTACCTAGGCCAATCCTATCTTAGTGATGATCTGGGCCAACTCAAATGGTGCATCCACAAACATCATCTGTTTAAAGTCATCATAGTCTATATGCCCCATGTTTGTGTCACCAATCTTACTCCAGGTAGAGATTATCTTTGACTTGGGCTAGATACCCTTGAAGTCATATTTCATTTTTTCAGCTCTAGTGTGGGCTTCCTCATGACCAAGTTTGATGATTTTGCTTTGGATCCCTTTGCTAGACTAACTTCAACCTACATCTGTTAGAAACAAACAATAATTGCTAAGCCACTGAGCAAATTTATATTACATCAAATCATATTACCAAAGTCACAATGAGGAACTATGAATCATTACATAAGCAGTATCTAGGGCATGATAGAAACCATAGAATCTCATAAAAAAGCCATAAGATGAAGCATTATTAAACATCAGGGTTTTCTATACTTCAGGGATTTTAGCCATAAGGGGATTTTGGGGAATCCTCCCTTAGGAAAATTCTCCAAATGTTAAAGCATTCAGGGAATCCATGGGGAAGTGGATTTTTGAAAGTAGCATAGTTTAGCTCAATTCAATCTCAAATTCCTTCATCATCACCATGAGATCACTCTACAATAACAAAAAGACTAGAAGTTCAAGTGCCTATTGGTGTTTAGCAAGATTTCAGAGGTTTGGGGTTTACGAGGATTTTCGGGTAATCCACCCCTAGGTGGATTCTCTAAAAGGAACAGGGTTTGGAGAATCCTCCATGAGATGGATTTTCTAAAAGGAATAACTTTTGAAGAATTTGCAGTGCGAGGGATTTCCCGAAGGTCTTGAAATCACTTAATTTTACTCTTAAAATGATCAAGAGGTTACTCAAGCCCTTGATGAATCCTCTTTTTGCATATGATAACTCAACTTAAGCCTCAGAGTTTAGGATGATGAGCATATTCATAGAAATTGCTAGGGAGGGGATTTTCCAAAGGAACTAACCTTCGGAGAATTTTCTTGGGGGTGGATTTTCTAAATTTCTTCAATGTCTCTTCATTTTCTACATCCTTCAAAAACCCAAGTTAGAATTCAAGTATCCAAGCTTAAGTAATGATGCAAATGAAAACCCTAGGCTATAGTTTAAGTGTAACTTGTAACACCCTAAGATTTCAACTTCAAAGCTCATCACAATGTACTCTCTCAGTCATCAACCTGGAAAATGAGAATTATGGCACGAGACACAATCAAGGCTCACACTAAATTCTTTATATTAGCCAAAACAAACTAACTCAAATGTAAAAACAAGTACTTTAAAGATTTTAAATTTGAATCCTAGCCTCATAGAACCCCTGTTCCCTAGCAACAACAATCTTAAAACTCAAAACCATGATGCCCTATCCTAAGTAGATTCAAAGGAACACATAGAAAACTCAAGGGACACTGCAAGTAATATCGAGAATGCAACATAGGCACCAAAAATGTATGCAATCCAAGTGTAATCAAGCCAATACAAGCCAAAAGGGGAACCCTAACAAAGGAAATATTCCCTAGTTTGAACAAAGTCAACTAGATGCGAAGAAACAATAAATAGGGCACCACGAACACCCCCCAAAATCCACCATTCAACATCAAACTCCAAGAAAACTAGGTACGAGCAAGCAAACCAAAGCTAATGACCCCAAAATGTGACAATGAAGAGGCAAACCAAGGACATGTGCAACACCAAATTACCAAAATTGATACAAAATAAAATGAAAATGAGTGTGATTCGAAACCCCTACCTTTCAAGTGGAGGGAACATAACTAGTAGACCAAATGCACCTTTTAGATTGACAAGAATCCCCCCAAATGCAATCGCCCAAATCACCAATGTTGAACACAGAGAAGGAATGGGCTTTTCAGAATCAAGCACAATACAAAATAAGGAATAAAAAGAAAAACATAACTTAAAAACCCCCAAATATGACATTAAATGCATCTCTAGTATGGTGAAAAACTAATCATAAATGCAAGGATATGATGCCTTAAAGCTCATAAATGTAAAGGATATATGGATTTTGGGGGATCTGGTAAGGACTAGATTCTTTGAAAGAACTAGACCTCAAAAAATCTGAAGCACCTTGAATTCTCTGAAAAGCAACAAAACCTAGAAAATCTACTTATAGGTGGAATCTCTGAAGGTTAATCCCTTTGAAAAATCTACCATGAGGAGAAATTTCCAGGACCCTTCCTGACTTAACCAATTTCATCTTGAAGTGGAATTTTGATAGCATCTTTGGGTCTTAGGAATACTTTAAGACCAAAATGTTGCAACCAAAGGCACCTCAAGTGTAGATAAAGTGTTAGTCTGATCAAGTGAATCAAAATCCAAAATTTAGAGGAACCTACCCTTAAGGGAAAAATTTCAAACCTAAAGAAAACCTAAAGACCGAAAGCAAGCAAAAGAGGGTCCTTGCCTCAGGTGGGGCGTGTGTGCACAAGTGCACAACAAATGGTGACTCCATTGGGGAAATGATCCAGAGAATTTTGATGAAAAACTAGAATCAAGAACTTAGAATCTCTGGTTTTGATCCTCACATTAGGTCAACCAATAAACTAGAGACTCAAAATTAATGAACGAGCTAGCCCTTCCTGTGTTGGAAGTCCAAGTGTGCGTAGATGTATTAATTTCTCTCCCTTAGTCACTACAGAAAATAGGTTCAGTTAGGTTAAGCTACATATAGATTCTAACTTCAAAATAAACCTAGATAGAGCCTTGCTTCCAGCTTGGAGTACATAGCCCCAACAAGGTTATCATTGTGATTCTCCCAAACATAGCTCTACTACCAGTTAAGCATCTATAGCCATGGTAGAGATATTCAAATCCTCCTAATAAGTTCAATTTCCTTTTAATAATCAATACTTTCTTTTCTTTTCTTCTTCATATTATTTTCTTTTCACTTCTATTATTTAAACTTGTGAATAATGAATTTCACACTTAGGGCTAAGAATCATAGTGGCGATGAAGCAGAAATAAGACTTTTCACTTAACCAAACCTCACAAGAAATCTACAACAACCTTAGGATTCTTAAAATGCGTGTGGATGTAATATTCGAGCACATTCAGGAACCAACTCAATCCAATGATTCATCCACTTTAAACATTTAACACATGTGACATAGAATAAAATAATTCCACCATCTCATCCTGGAAGAATGATTAAAGTATGTAAAGGAAATACTTGAAAATAGCCCCAGATAAAGAAGCAATTGTTGTGCAAGTTATACACTTCCCAAAACCAAAGAACATAGAAACCTCAAAGCCAAAGAAAATATGGAAAGAAAAACCACCTAAACTAACTAAAGAAAAAGTGAAAGTAAACAAAACTAGAAAAATTGAAATGAAGCAAACACCTACTCTAACTATTTGCAAGGATGAGCTAGAAACAACTCAAGTAAGGAAATAATGCTTCAAATGTTGACCATTGACTGGCAATGGGACATCTTCTCCGATGAGAGTTGTTGGTCTCCTACAATGATCTAACAACTAAGCCCTTACAACTATGATTCAAAGATTGGACATCTAATCTAAATAGCTATCTCAATCATCATGAAGGTGCATTTAACTTGTCAACCCAGGGACGTAGGCTTGAAATGGGCCAGCACATTATGTGCACTAGGAATCCAAAGTAGCCATCCTCATTCTACAACTAAGGAAGATGTAATACTGAAAGTAAACTACTTGGAAAGAAATAACATGAGTGTTGAGCATCAACCAGTAACTATACTAAGTTGAAATCATGAAAAAAAATGAAAATCTAAGTAAACAAATAGGAAACTACTCTATCTTCTTTGGTTGTAGGAATAGTCAAAGAATGGAATTCTAGTGGCTGCAGGAATAGACCATGCCAGATTCTTAACTAATTACTAAGTAGAAAGTAGCAACTAAGCTAATGAATGGAATGCTCACCAAGTGGGTCCCCTTGGATGAGTATCCCTTAAGAAAAATGTAAAATCAGATGCATGAACTTATAACTTCATTTTATTCATTAGAAAATAAAAATACAATGGAGCAACTTAACTATATTACTTGAAAACTAAGAATGCAAGTACATCATCATATTAATCAACCTCTTGAGAAGGAGCAATTGAATCTTATTTATAGGAACAAAAACTACTAACTAACTAACTAGCAAGGTGGTCAACTCCAATAAATTAGGAGGACACCACTTTAGGGAAAGCATGAAAAGTGGAGAGGACGTTATGCATGTGTGGAATCTAGTCAAGCATGTTTTCCTTAATGCAGATCTAGCACAACAGTAACTCCTATATTCACTCAACAAACAATTAAGATAATTTACAAGGCAACTACAACCCTTCAATTTAAACTAGGAATTTACCTTTCAATTAGAGTCTTCCCTCCATTGACCTTTGAACAATCACCTTGTTGTCTTTGATGGCGAATGACCAACTGGCCGAATCTTCCTCAATTTTGTAGGCTTCCAATTATATCTGCATAACAATATTAGTACATGCAATAATTGCATATCTGTAACTATCTTAAAGTAGCATTCATTAATCCACATGTAAAATTAACATAGATAGTTCATATAGCATATCAACGTCATTTAAAGGTTACAAAAGTAGCTTATGCCCAATGTCTATGGTTTTTAGGAAATATCATGAAAAGGTCAACATTCAAGTATCAAAGCCTATGACAACTACAACAAATAGATAATAAATACTATCAAAATTGAGTCATAAACTAGACTCATCACTCCCCCAACCTAAGACTTTGCTAGTCCTCCAACAAAAGAAGGGTTGTTCTTTTTCTTTGTTAATGACCTAAAGTTTGCAACTGCTAGTTGTCCCACATTAGTTCTTGCAATATGTGAATTAGGGTCCCAATAGAACCCTTGTTGTTTGTCCAGTCTACTTCATCTTTGTTTCTTTGCAGCTATATTATACTGATAATATCTAAAATTTTGCATAGGCCATAATAGGATAGGTGGTTGAAAGTTTAATGGAAGCTAGAATTGACCCTTTGTCCTTCCAATTTGTATATATCTATCAACCCTCTTCAATGTTGCAACATAGTTCTGTAGAGAGTTAGGCTCAAATTGTTTTAACTCATCAGTCAAATTGTTCCACCTTTGTGACAAATTTCCCATTATGGCTTCCCCTGTGGTTTTTCATATCTTTTCATATTCCTTATAAACTACTTCTCTCTTAGGAAAGATCCTGCTGCCATAGCTTGGTCTGTAAAGAATTTTGTGCCAATCCTAGAAAATGTCCCCTAGATTTCTAGATTCGGCTCTAATGGCCAGGGGAATGTTGCATTCTATTTTCCTATAATCCCTAAACTATTTTCCCCAACTAATCTCATTTTGTATCCAAGACATAAATGCCCTTAATTGGAAATCACCAACATACAACAATAAGTTCCAATCATGGTTTTGGGTCACAACATAATTATGAAAATATAATTCACACAATAAATTCCAATCATGGTCTTGGGTCATGGTCTTGGGTCACAACATAATTATGAAAATATATCCTTTTCTCCAACATTCACCTACCCCATTAGGGCCTCTGTATCCTCTTGTGATGTTTCTCTAGTCCTAGGGCTTCTCTGCGGAGACACACCAAAGGTTGGCCCAACTGGTCTTGATTTTCTAGGAGGGCTCTCATGTTCTTCTTCAGCTACAAGAAGAACAGTGTCAACCTTCCATTTCTTAGAGCTCGACACTTCCTTTCTTGTAGTTTTATTTTTATCTTTACCCTTCCTTATTTCCACCTCTTTCTTTTTTGCCCTAGTTTGAATTAGGATGCCAAGAGGAACATCATCATCAAAATTTGAAGAGGAACTTTCTCTGTCTAAATGCTCTACCTCAGAAGAACTAATCTCTATGGTTTGTTTAGCTACAAGAGGGTTTACACTAGGGCCTACGCCAGAAGTTGAGGCACCAGGAGTAGCTTCCACTGTGCTCAATCTCCTACTAGCCCTATGAGGTTGAGGAAAAAACCTAGGTCACAAATGCTCTAGTCCAATTCAATCAATTTTTAAGAATTCTTCCCAAGTCATTTCAGACACATCATACAAAGATTTTTCTACTAGTAATTTGATCAAACAATGGTGGGAAATAGAATTATCCCTACCTTTTTGGGTCTCATCCACCATGATTGAGAGAAGGTGGTATAGTACATTTGGCACATTCATTCTCCTCCCATGCCTCATATGATTCAGGAGTTTGAAGTGCACAAAATGCAAGTTCAATTGATGACCTTCACAGGTAATGTACTTCACAACATAAAAAACTACCTACTTCTAGGGCTTAGGAAAATGGGTTCTCTTCACACCTTGCTTGTCCACACTCAATGGAGGGTCACCAAGTTCTATAAATTCATCCCTATTTGACCTGTCGTCTCTAGAAGTAGGGTAATTTTCACCATTGGTGGGCAACCCTATAACTTCTGCAATCCTTTCTTCAATAGCCATTACTTCCAACCCTTTTATTGTGGCCATTCCTTCAGACAATGTCTAGGAAAATTTGAATGCAACATCTTCATCAAAACCATTAAGCTTCAGGAAATAATCTAACCACCTAAAATTTCTAAACTTAGCCTAGAAAGGTGCTTCCTACATTAATATGTTATGAACCATGGGTTCATTTCAAATTAACTTGCATCCCATTGTTTAGTTGTCTATAATTAAACAATTACTCTGTAAGGTTTCTCTTCCTACAATCCTCATCTAAAATCCCAATTTCTCTTTCCCGCAATGTTGCTCAACTTCCAACAATAATGTTGCATGAATTTTTCTTTCTTTGGAAACTTAGGATTATGACAAGAAAAATAAATGTGGTAAAGGAGTAATAAATGGAGGCTATCATTGAGAAAAATGGCAGTGGTGGATGTCATCTCACACATGTGAGTCGTCATCTCACTCATAATTCAAATTGGCTCAATTTAAAATTTGCTAACCTGAGCCAACATGGACTGACACGTGGACATGGTATGCACACTTCCCCCCCCCAACATAAATGTGAGCATGTTTCCTCACTTACACAATAGTTATAATTATTTGATAGGGCAGGGAATAATTACATGCTATGGGGAACATCTACATTAATTTATAGCAATTAATTGAATGTACTAAAAGAAAATTAAGAGATAAAAACTTGATGCACACATAGATAAATTATTAGAAGATTTGTTGCAAAGATTATGGAGAAACTATCGATCACCTTTTAAAAATTTAGTTGAGAAAATAATGAAAATGTGGCGAAATGAAGTGGAATGAAGTGAAGTCATGGTAGCGTGATGGAAGAGAGAGAAAGGTGGATATGGATGTACAATTGGGTGATTGAATGAATAAGTGGACTCCCACAAAAGTAGAAGTATTTATTATCACAAGTTACATACCTTAATTAGCAAGAAAGAGGG
The DNA here is from genome assembly GCA_007258455.2 of Sequoia sempervirens. Classification (NCBI taxonomy): domain Eukaryota; kingdom Viridiplantae; phylum Streptophyta; class Pinopsida; order Cupressales; family Cupressaceae; genus Sequoia; species Sequoia sempervirens. The sequence goes on along the minus strand of VDFB02056351.1, from coordinate 4,414,339 downwards.
ACACTAGGTTCGCTTCCTTCAGCTGCAAGAAGTTCGGCTATTGCATGTTGAGTGAATTGTTGCAAGAATTCCTCCTTGGAAGTTGGCTTGTGATACAACCTAAGGTGATGACCATTGAAAAGCAGCTTAAATCTAACTAGATCAATAGTAGTGAGCTAAAAAACACCATTCAAGAAGAATTCAACAACCTCATATGGTCCTAGCCACCTTTTCTACAATTTCCCTGCATTGTCCTAATACTTTGAGTCATAGAGCAGTGCCCAATCACCTGGCTGGAATTTCTTGGCCTTGATAAATTTATCATGCCACTTTATTCTCTAATTCTACACTACCTTTGTGTGATGCAAGGCTATCTTCCTCATCTCATCCAAAGCATTGAGTTGCATGATTTTTCCCTTTGTGCCTCAGACATATCCATCCCCAAGTCTATTTTAATTTGAAGTCTTATGCTCAAATTCAATGGGAATCATAGTTGTCTTTCCATACAACAACTCAAAAGGAGTGAAGCCTATGGTTGTTTTCTAGGTTGTCCTATAGGCCCAGATAGCTTCGGGTAGCCTGTTTTCCCAATCCTTCCTATGAACAACCACTATTTTGCTCATAATGGCTTCAATTTCTTTGTTAGTCACCTCAGCTTGGCCATTGGCCTGAGGGTGATAAGGAATAGAATTCATGTGCCTTATGTTGTACTCATTGACTAGTGTTGCAACAAGGGTTGAGGTGAATTGAACCCCTTGATTAGTCACTATCTCTCTTGGAACCCCATACTATGTGAAAATATCCTCATAAAGAAATTCAATAACCTTATTTCTCTCGCATGCTTCATGGCCTTAACTTCTACCCATTTGGTTACATAATCAGTGTATACTAAGATATAAGACTTACCATTTCATGGAGGATCAATGGGTCCTACAAATTCCAATCCCCACTTGTCAAATTAAGTGATTACTACCTGAGGGTAAAGGGGAATCTCATCATATTTAGTTGGTTTTCCCATCCTTTGGCATCTATCACACTTTCTTGTATATCTCCCTGCATCCTTATGGAGTGTTAGCCAGTAATATCCTGTATTCAGAATCTTCATTGTTGTCTTTTTGGCTACAAAATGTCCTCCACATGGTTCATTGTGGCATGCATGCAAAATATCATATGTCTCATCTTCCCTCACACATCTCCTCATGACATGGTCTAGTCCAGTGTAAAACTAACATCCATCAATCCATGAAAAAAGAAATGATTTTTCAATGAGAACCCTTCTTTCTTTTGGAGAGAAGTGAGGAGGCACTCTCCCTGTGACTAGATAGTTAGCTATGTTAGCACACCAGGGTGTATGTACATTGATGGAGAATAGATGTTCATCAGGGAAATAGACATCAATGACTTTATTATCCTATGATGTCAGCTTTGAAAGAAAGTATGCAACAACATTGACCTTCCCTCGCTTGTCCATAATGGTTATGTCAAACTCTTGCATCCACAATAGCCACCTTGCTAACCTTCTTGAGATTAGGGGTTTATTCATGAGATACCTAATGGCTGGATGATTTGTGTGCACAAAGATTTGATAGCCTATTATATAGTGCCTAAATTTTTTGAGGGCATAGATTACTACCAACATTTCCTTTTCTGTCACTGTATAATTGAATTCAACTCCTTGGAAGTTTTTTCTAACAAAATAAATTACACTTTCAATAGCTCCTTCTTTCTACCCCAAGACTGCTCCTATGGCATAGTTTGATGCATCTATATGGATGTGGAAAGGAAGCTCCCAATTGGGTCCTTTGAGTATAGGAGCATGAGTCAAAGCTGCCTTCAAATCAAAAAATGCCTAGTCATAGTCTTTAGTCCACTAAAACTCAACATCTTTAGTGAGAAGTGTATACAATGGTGCTAGTATTTTGTTGAAATCCTTGATAAAATGCCTATAGTATCCTGTATGGCCCAAGAAACTCCTAACATCTTTTTGTTTTGCAGGTGTAGGCAAATTTGTGATCAACTCAATCTTTGTAGGATCTACTTGAATTCCTTTGTGAAAGATGTAGTGGCCAAGGACTACACCTTCCTACATCATCATAAAGAACTTTTCACTATTTAGAGAGAGATTGTGGTCTTCACATCTCTATAGGAATCTCCTAAGATTCTTCAATGCTTCATTCAAATCAACACCATAGGTGGTAAAATCATCCATATAAATTTCCATGCAATCATGAGAAATATGTAAAAATTTGTAGGTGCATTGCACAAGCCAAATGGGAGGAATAAGTAGGAATAAGTAACCCATGGATAGGTAAATGTGGTCTTCTCTTGGTCCTCAGGTGCAATTTGGATTTGGTTATAGCCGCTAAATCCATCTAGAAAAGAAAAGTACTGCTTTCCTGTAAGTGAATCTAGAACTTGATCTATAAAAGGCAGAGGAAAATGGTCCTTTTTGGTGGCAACCTGTAATCAACACAAACTCACCACTTCCCTCCATTTTTGTGCATAATCACCAATGGATACACCCACTGGCTATCTGAGATGGGGTAGATAAATCATGCATCTAGCAATTTTTGTAGTTCCCCTTTTACAATTTCTCTTAATGCAGGGTTAATTATTCTTTGTGGCTACCTCACTTGTGTACAATCATCTCTGATGTATATTCTATGAATACAAAGCTTAGGGTCCAATCCCTTCATATCATGATAGTCCCACACAAATGCATGCTAGTGGGTCTTCAATAATTTTGTCAATGATAATTGTTGTTCTTCACTTAATTTTTTGTTGATGTTTAGATACTTTCCTTATGTCACTTGCACTTGTGTAGTTATCTCTACCATAGCTACTTCACTAATGTTGGGTATCTTGAGTTCATGTGGCAGAAATGTATGAGACATACCTATTGTTGTAGGAAGAGTGGGTAGAAGTTTCTTTACTAGATCAACAAAATGAGAGGATGATGATTCCTCTACTTTATAGTGATTCTAAATTATGTTAGACAATACTTCATCTTCCTCTTGAAGTTGCATGAAAGAGATTTTTCCTAACATCATAAATTGTGCCACAGAATTAACTTCCTCAGCCATATTATGGGATGGCTAAGTAGGAGGGTAGTGAACAAGCTTTTTGGTGCTCCTTTCATCCCAAATGGTCATGTCTCTTGTCCTGCATCCAATATAGGGATTTGTTATTGCTAACCATGGTCTTCCTAGAATGATAGGGCACCCATCAAGTGTGGCTTTAGGAGAAAGAATCATGAAATTTATTGGGTACTCCAATGAGTCTAGAGTTACCAAAAGGTCCTCTACTATACCATTAGGTTTAACAGTTGAACTATCAGCAAGCTGCAGGACTGTAGGAGTAGGTCTCATGCTTGCAACATTTAATTGTTGCAGGATATCCTTGGTCATTACATTTATTGCACCTCCCAAATCAATTAGAGCATTTTTTTTTTGGATCCCATTTATGACAACTCCTGCCATACGGCTCCCTGGATCATTATATTTTGGAATAGTCACTCTCCCAAGCATGACGTTAGCTAGTTGTCCCACCACGTGAACCGTAGTGGGGTTTTTTTTCTTCCTGTCTAGCTTCTTAAAGCATGCTTCCTTAATTGCCTTACCATAGATTGGAACATATTTTATGGCTTGGAATAGAGGGATCTTGACACATACATGTTTCAACTGGTCTAGAATGTCAAAGGTTGGTTCCTCCTTCTCTTCTTTTTGTTTAGCAATTTCCAACCTTTGAGGAAATGGTGGTTCTTGTTCATTTTGTTTAACTGGGACTGGTTTAGGATTTTTAGGTGCATTTGGATGAATGGGGTCATTCAGATGCTCCTCTTCTTTCACAAGAATCTCAGTGATAATGGGTGTGGAAGGAGATGGCAAGGTAGTTATTGAATGCAAGTGGATGTCACTTACACTCACAACATATGTAGGGAATTGATTTGGATTAGCAGAGTATACTGGCTACTATTGTGGTTAGTTATTTGGGTTAGGTGTGGGATAAGCTGGTAGTTGAGTAGGTTTGGGTGTGTTTGAAATTGATCTAGTAGGAGGAGCCATTATAGTAGGTTGTTGGCGCTGAGAAGGTGGATGCATGTAACTGGTTGTCTAGTTTGGACATTGCTATCCTCCTCTCCAATGAGATGTTTGCTACCAATTCCCCTAAGGTTTCTGCCAATGGGGTGGAGAGTTTTGGTGATTGGGATAGACATTTGAAGGGTTATTCTGAGGATTTGGTGAATATCCTCCATAATTGGATGGGTATGGGGGCTAGCATTGGTGACCAAATTAATAAGAATTAAAATATGGGCTAGCAAAAGAGAGTGGATCTGGTGGCATACCTTGTCTTCGAGCCCATGGCCTTCTTTTTGCAATGTAGTAGACGTGGTCATCTTCACCCTAGATTGGATTGAACTCAGGTGGAATCTACTTACTTTCAATATTAGCTACCATCTTGCATTTGCAGTCCTTCTTCTTTTGTTTGTAATGGGGGCAATATTCTACCAACACTACCTTTGCCTCCTCTTGTTTCTTCTTGGCCTGAAGTGTATCCAGCTAAGTAGCTAGATTGTTTATGATTTCTTGCTTGAAGTCTACCAACAAGTGAGTAATCTCCATTCTTGAAACTCCACCAGTAGATGACTTACCCATAGAGGATTGGTAAGCTCTCCCTTTCTTTGAAGCTTCCCTAGAGTAGTTCTAACATATCTTCTTGATATCCTTGCAAGGAACTTGGGTGATATCTCCTCCTCCCATCAGGGCCAAGGCATAAGTGCAGCTATCATTAATTCCTTTTAGGAAAAGTATCTTTTTTTATTCTTCATTAAGTGCATGGTGTGGAGATTTCTATAGACAAAATAAAATAATTGCAATGTAATCCTCCAAGCTCTCATCTTCCTTTTGCTGCATCCTAAAAATATCATCTCCCCTCATGTCACTCCCCCTGCAATATTCCTTGTACTTTTCAAGGAACTTTGTCTTCATGTCCTCCCAAGTCTCCATAGTATTTCTACCTAAGCTCATAAACCATCTTAATGCAACATCTTTCAAGGTGGTAGGGAATAGCTTAAGCCTATGGGCATCGATGGCATGGTCATAACTCTTGTAGAGTATGTCAAACTCAAACAAGAAAGTATCAAGATCTTCTGTGACAAGTCCATAGAACTTAGGAAGGACTGAAGCAGGGATATTTTTAGGTTGTCAAATTCATTCGAATGAGCAATGGGGAAAGGAAAAACTGGTTGGTTAGGTTTGTTTTTATTTGCATCATCCATGCCTACTTGATGTAGTTCCAATGAAATTGGATTCTCAAGCTGATTTTGATCTTCAGAAGAGGTTTCAAAACTGCTCAAATTGGGGAATGCATCAGCAAAGGGGTGTACTTCTTCTCCTCTTGGTAGATTCAAATGCTCATCTAACTAGAATGGAATAGGGTTATTAGGAAGGAATCTCCCATGGGAATCTCTCCTCCTTCCTCTATGCATACAGTATCAACTCACTACTAGCCAGCTCGCACAAAGAATTGGAAAAATAATGGTGGATCATTACTTTCCTAAATGAGGGGTATACTAAGAACAAACTTTCATAAATACTACAACAAGAAAAACTATCAATAACTCCAAAGATCTCCCTAGTTTGACACCATCCCCGACAACAATGCCAAAAATGTTGGCCTCCTACAATGATCTAACAACTAATCCCTTACAACTATGATTTAGAGATTAGACATCCAATATGAATAGCTATCCCAATCATCATGAGGGTGCATTTAACTTGTAAACCCAAGGATGTAGGCTTGAAATGGGTCAACATAGTATGTGCACTAGGAATCCAAAGTAGCCATCCTCATTCTACAACTAAGAAAGATGTAATGTTGAAAGTAAATTTCTTGGAAAGAAATAACATGAGTGTTGAGCATCAACCAATAACTATACTAAGTTGAAATGCATGACAGAAATGAAAATTTGAGCAAACAAACAAGAAAATACTTTGTATTATTTGGTTGCAGGAATAGTCATAGAATGGAATTTTAGTGGTTGTAGGAACAGACCGTGCCAAATTCTTAACTAATTACTAAGTAGAAAGTAACAACTAAGCTAAAGGATGGAATTCTCACCAAGTGGACTCCCTTGGATGAGTATCCCTTAAGACAAATGTTAACTCAAATGCACAAACTTATAACTTCATTTTATTCATTGGAAAACAAAAGTACAATGAAGCAACATAACTGTATTACTTGAAAACTAAGAATGCAAGTACATCAGATTAATCAACCTCCCGAGAAGGATCAATTGAGTATTATTTATAGGAAGAAAAACTACTAACTAACTACCTAGCAAGGTAGTCAACTCCAACAAATTAGGAGGATGCCTCTTTACAAAAAGCATGAAAAGTGGAGAGGAGGTTATGCATGTGTGGAATCTAGTCAAGCATGTTTACCTTAATGCAGATCTAGCACAACAGTAACTCCTATATTCACTCAAAAAACAATTAAGATCATTTACAAGGCGGTTACAACCCTTTGATTTAAACTAGGATTTTCCCTCTCATTGAGATTCTTCCCTCTATTGACCTTTGAACAATCACCTTGTTGTCTTTGATGGAAAATGACCAGTTGGCAGAATCTTCCTCAATTTTGTAGGCTTCTAATTATATCTACATAACAATATTAATACTCACAACAATTGCATATCTATAACTATCTTAAAGTAGCATTCATTAATCCACTGGTAAAATTAACATAGATAGTTCATATAGCATGTCAACCTCATTTAAAGGTTACAAAGATGTTCCTAGGGATGTCTTCATTCAGGTACGGTCAACCCACAGGGGAAATCTTAGTTGGCTACACCAATCCTTAGGATTCCTATCAAGCAACTTATGAATCACAATTAGAAGATTCTTGTTTGTGGAATCAACTAGGCCATTCCCTTGGGGTTAATAGTTTGAGGAAAACTTAACGACAATACCATGATCAAATGCCCAACATGAAAATTTCAATGAAGCAAATGCAAGACCATGGTCACATACCAAGGCAAATGGACAACCAAAGTGATTAATAATACCTTATTTGAGGAAATTGATCACTACCTCTACAGTACACTATTTGCAAGGAAAATTTTTAGTCCACCTAGTGAAATAATTAGTAATAGTAAGGATATACCTATGGCCAATAGAAGATGGTGGGTTGATTGGATCGATAAAATCCAATTCCCACTATGCAAAGGGTTTCACCTCGATGACTGTCTATAGTGGAAGAGCATAACACTTCTCTTTGGTAGCGCAAGTCTGGCAGACATGTAAATCCCTCACACAGTTGTGTGCATCTTTAAACAAAGTGGGCCAATAATATCTTTCCATCAAGATCTAATGTGTAGTAGCAAGTCCAGAACCATGACCAGTGCCATATTTGTCATGAAATTATGTCATCACACAAGCTGCTTCCTCCTTTCCCAAGCATCGAAGATAGATGCCCTCATGGTTCTTCTTATACAAAATTCCTCCTTGCAGCATGTAACTGTCACTTTTCAAGTTCAAAACCCTTCATTGTACCATACTCAAATGGTCAAAGCATTTCTAGTTCAATAGATAGTAAAAAATGTCATCATACCATTTGTTAAGAGACACATCCTAAAGGTAATACTGCTATGCAACAATCTTTGGTCATGTTTCATCCATGGTCTGTGTTAGAGCTTTTCCCTTTACCGACTTCATTGGCTAAATTTCTATATCATACTCCTTCAACATAGTGACCTACTTGGCCCTTCTTTCTCCCTTCTCATTCTGCATTATCAGGAGCTTTACTGCGAGGTCAAGTACGATAACAAAGACTTTATTCCTCAAAATGTAATGTCTAAATTTTTAAACTCCTTAGACTAAAGCATAATCTTTTTTCTCCACATTTGGATATCTCAGCTCCACATCTCTAAGAGGGACACTCATGAACGCTATGGGATGCTCCTTTCCTTCATCTTATTTTTGTGTCAGCATGCTTGCACAAGAGTATATGTAAAATGGCTTTAGAAAATTGGGACTAACTAATACTGGTGCACTAGCTATGGCTCTTTTAATTTCATCAAATGATTGATTAGCTTAAGTAGTCCACTCTACTTTTGCATCTTGCTTCAACATTGCATTTAGTGGCTTTACTATTTCTACAAAGCCTATGATAAATTTTTGAACAAAGTTAATCTTTCTGAAGAAAGACTTCATCTCCTTTTTTGAGTAGGTGGTTGAATCTTTAGGATAGCCTGAATTATGTCACAATCAATCAATATTCCATGCTCAGAAATGACATGTCCTAGGAGCTTCCCTTGGTTACTCCAAATATGCACTTTTTAGGATTAAGGGAGATGCCAAATTCTCTACATCTCTGAAACACTTTGCATAAATCTGAAATGTGGTCACCTTTGTTCTTGGAGAAAGCTATCAGATCATCCATATAAATTATAATACACTTGTCGATGATGTCTTTAAGATAAATATCCATCACCCTATGGAACATGGCCCCTGCATTGATCAATCCAAAGGGAGTTCTTTTGTAAGGAAATGTGCCCCACTTGGTGGTGAAGGAAGTCTTATGCCTATCTTCATATTGGACCATGACCTAATTATAGCTAGAGGATCCATCTAGGAAGGACATCAATTGGGATCCATTTACAATTTGAAAAACCTCATCCAATGAAGGAATGAAATAGTTGTCCTTTTTAGAAGCTTGATTAAGGTTTCTAAAATCCACATATAATCTTATTTCCCCATTCTTTTTATGAACTGGAACCAAATTGGCTACCTATGTAGAGTGTCTAATTGGGTAGATGATTCAATCAGATAACAACTCCTACACCTCCTTCTGAATAATAGGTTCCAGTAGTGAATTAATAGACCTTTGTCTCTGCCGGAAAGGTCTTGCTCCAGGTTTCAACAGAATGGTGTGTGTAATAACCAAGGTGTCATAAGTCTTTGAATCTTCATAACTCCATGTTGTGACATCTTGATAGGCATGTAATGCATCTATCAGGCCTTTCCTTTCTTCTGAAGTACACACCTTTCCTATAAACACATTCTTGACATCATCAAGAGTTCCCATGTTGTAGGTCTCACACTGACTATCTATTCACTCCTTGACCTGCTAATCGTGGTCCTTTATCCTATCAAGGTCAAAGATCCTCTCTAGTTGTACCATCCCTCTTGGGATTTTATTTTTTTCCAAATTGAGAACTCTTTCCATATCTAGCTCTACTTCTTGGGGCTCTATTTCATCAATTACTTGGGAGGTAAATACATCAGAGCTAGTTATGAAGTCCAAGATGTGCTTATCATCCTCAAACACCTAGAAATTTGTAACATTATCAGGTACATATGGGATTGGTGTTAATTCAATAGTGAACTTCTTCAATCTAGACAAGGATAATGGCTCCTATGTACTAGTAGCTTGTGCAAGAGCATCTACAGTGTGATTCTTACTCTTGGGAATCAACTAAATGTTGAATGCATCAAAGCCTTCAATCAAATCCGATACTCTATGTTTGTAATTAGTCATCCTCCTGTCATGGAAATAATATTTCCTCCTTACCTACTTTATTACTAGTTCATAATCTCTAAACACTTGCAACATTTTAGCTTTCTTCCTCAGAGCCATAAGCAATCCATGGACTAACACTTCATATTTTGTAACATTATTAGTGCATTGGAATTGCAATCTATGTGCTACAAAGAAAGTTTTACCTGTTGGGATGATGAGCTCAAATCTAGCACTTGCTCCTTTCTTAGATTTAGAATCTTCAAAGTGTAAAGTCCAAAACTTGTCAGAAGGTATACCTCTGAGATTTCCAGTACCTTTACTCGAGGAAGGATCTTGTTGAACCATTAGTTGTTTCCCCTTATCATCTCTTGGAATTTCTTGTATCTCAAATTTAACTACCTGAGGTGGATTGATGCATCTCTTGTCTGATCTACAATAGCAAAGACAACATTATAGCTTAGGATGGGAAGCATTGTGTACTCTACACAAGTTGGGAAACATCAATTCCTCAAAATTCATTTTCCTTCCAAGATTTATCCAATCTTCAACACACTTTTGGATAAATTCCTAAAAATTGTCAAATAGTCCAAGATTACCATCACCCAATTCAAAATCCTCATCAATTTCTACAAGTGTCTTAGTGCTACTAGAAGACCGAGTCAAGTTCTTAGGTACATCTTGCATCATTAGCACCTCCTCCACTTATGATTCCTTAGCAACTGCTACTAGGACATAGTTTCCTAAGCTTACTTCAAAAATCAATACTTCATTAGAAGTATTTTGATATTTAGTAATTAAGTACCTCAATTTGGGTTCTCTCTCAATCCTAATCTCACTTGGAACTCCCTTCCACAATAGCCACATATGAGAGTGATCCCTTGAAGTATACCCATTAAGGACTCTCATGAAATATCTTCCAAGGATCATTTCGTAGGCATCAGGTATCTCAGCCACGTAGATATTAATAACTTGTTGCACCCATGGTTCTGATGCTACCTACATTGGGATCATGTTTAATTCTCCCACTACACTCACCTCATTCTTATCCAATTGAGTCACTTTTTTATGGGAGGGAGCAAGAGTAATGCCAAGAGCTTTATAGACTGAGAATGGCATTACATTTGTTGGTGCTCTGGAATCCAATAAATAGTTATGCATATTTTTGCCAAATATACGAATAGAAATCAGAAAAGGAGGAGTATCATACTTGGTTTGGAATAAACTTACTAGAAAATCAACATTAACCACTTGACTCTTATCATTTCCTTTACTTTTATCCTTCATCTATACTTGTGGTTGCTCTGTAGCAGGTTGGGTATTCTAACTTGGAGTTGATTGAGAATTTTGTGTCCTTTCAACTATGTCCTTAACCATTGGCTCAACAAAACCAACTTTCTTGATAGCAGAATCTTGTGAAAACTTTGCAGATGCATGATCATTTAAAGAACCCAACACAACATTTTGAATAGTTGGAACTCTTAGCAACTCAAAAGCTAAGAGGCTCACCTTCACTTTTTTAAGTTCCTCTATGGTGTAGGGGTACTTGGGTGTTTTTGTAAATAAGGGTCAAATGTGAGTCTTTTGTGATTTTGAGTCAATTTTTTTTGTAATAATGTCCATTGAGACCATGTTTCATGTTTTTGGTCATGTGGGGTGAATTTGGTAAAAATATGACAATTTTGTAAAAAGTTGCCAAAGTTGTATGAACAACTTTACTTTTTTGGTTTGTGTGGAAGTTGAACCATCTTCATTCAAAAATTAGTTGGCCAACAGTTGGTTTTAGCTTATAAGTGTTTAAATATACCTTGAGATGTTTGAGGCAATCTTTAGGAGAAGTTTTTGGAGATCAAACAATAAAGTAAACTCTATTTTTTGTGTTTGTGTTGCTACATAAGCTAGTACAACCTGGTACGGCCTAAAAATGATCTAAATTACACTGGAATTGATGTGAGATTGAATCTACTATCATTTTCCTTTGATTTCATCTATCTTCATTAAAATTCAAGTGAGTTAGAGTCAATTTAATACAAGCAACTAGGAAACCCTAGTTTGTGAGGGTTTGAGTGAGGAAAATGAGTTTTTGAACCATTCCACTAGTGGAAAAATATGAAAATCAATGGAATGGAGGTAGATAGGTTGTTTTTAAATTTTTTGGTGTTTTTAGAGGAATGGGATGGAGTTAGGGGAAAGTTTGATGCATCCCTAGCCTAATATCTCTATGTATTAGGCTTAGGTGATTAGGTAGTGTATCTAAGGGTAAATTTAGTTATGTTTAGAGGTTAGCAAATCAACAAATACTAAAACCAAAAGAGCTACAAAGTACAATGGAAACTAAAATAAATGAAACAAGTATACTAGATAATTGTTGAAGCTTCCATGATTCCTCTTCGTAGCACCTTCTAACTTGTTGATTGTCGTGTTGCCCACAGACCGAATGTGCAAGCGATCTTTGATGAAGTCCTACACAAGCTTTGAAGGATTCGAATCTAAATGCCTATGACAAAATGATTAAAAATGCCTATGCCTAAATATGCCAAAACTTAATGGAATATGACAAATAAATGCTGCAATTTCTATAAAATGTCTAAGTGTGTAAGTGTGTCAGTGTGTAATCTAAAAATGAGAGCAAAATAGCATTTTATAGAAAATGCAATTTTGAATGGACGGGCGAGATCGACTTTCGACAGAGACCTAAAATTAGAGGACGAGATTAAATCTGACAATCCCTAATCAGGGTTAGGGAAAAATCCTTAAACAGTGGTCGAGATGTCATCTAAGAAGATCGAATGGCGGTGGAGAATAAATGAAATAATTAATTTGAAAATAAAGATTTTTCAAAAATCAAGAAGATAAAAGACTGCCTAATTTGTGAGATTCGAAAAATCAAGAAGATAAGAGTTGTACTAAAGATCAGATTTGAAAAATCAATAATCTGCTCAATTACTTGATTTTTGGAGGAAAGTTACCATTTTGAATTAAATTAATTCAAAATATGGATTTTGTGAGATAATAAATAATCGATTTTCAGATTATTTACTAAAATGAACTGATTAAGAATGTGAAATCATTTTAAATAATTAATTTATTTAAAATGAGAGAAATATTAAATTTGACAATTAAATAATTAAATATAATTATTTAATTTAGAAGATATGATTAATAATTAAATAAATTAATAAATTCATTTAATTATGACAATTAGTGACATATTAAATAAATAAATAAAATTTATTTATTTAATAATCAGGAAGAAATGAATGAAGAAAGGTAATTAAATAAATTAAGAAATATATTTAATTAGGGGAAGACAGACAATTAGCGATGTATCCAATAAATAAATAGAATTTTTTAATTTAATAATCATGAAGAATAAAATGATATGAATTAATTAAATAATTATGAATTATTTACTCAATAGTCGAATGTGGACCAAGGACATAATTAAGATGTCATAATTATGCTAGGGCGAAAGTGGTAAAAATAGAGCTTGCAGTCCTAGGTCATTTTTAAGTGTCTACATTTTTCCCTCTTTGTCATAATGTAGCATGTCGCATTATGACAAAGAAAATAAGTCAAAGCCATGTCCCAGTGAAGCTGTAGAGTATTAATGCCCCCTTGAGAAATTTTTCAAATTTTGGGTCGGTGGCAAATTTTTTTGGAAAGGGTCCCGATAAATCAATTTGATGACCAAAAAAATGATGGCGCAGACGGTTTCAGATTCTAACATGTTTAAGACAGCCAACGGGGTGGTCAAAGTTGGTCAAATGAGCCTCCAGTAATAACCTAGTTGACAAATACCATTTTAACTTTATAAATAGGTTGAAAAAGGGGTAAAAGTCAATTCATTTCCACTATTCACTTTCTAAATTTTGAGAGCTCAGAGCGAAAAGGACTGCAGTGAGGATGGTGATTCCAGTGACAGAGCATCATGGCGAGATCATGCGGACCTTCAAGCGGGTAGAGGGCTCAAAGCTAGCTATATGTACCCCTAACCTCCTTTGTATTTTTTTTGTTTTGCGTGCCAAAAGTAGGGTTTTAGGGCGAACAACAAATGCGCCGCGATGCATATGCATGCATGTAAGCCACATTTTACTTCTCGTTTGATGCATTTGATGCATTGCGATGCAAGTGCAAAGGTAGTTTAGGGCAGGCCGTGGGTTTTTGACGCATTTTCCAGAAACTGCGATGCATTCACCTTTTTGAGCTGCATTTGAAAGTTAGAATGCTACAATCGTTATTTTGTGACGCATTCGCGTGTTTAAGCGACACATTTGAATGGAATGATGCAAGTGTCATCTATCATGATGCAAGTGGTCTGATGCAACACATTTGAGCAACCGAATGATGCAATTGCCATGTTGCGATGCATTTGAAGTACGAAATGATGCATTCAGTGCTTTGCGACGCCATTGCAATCAACGTGACACATTTGACTTTAAATTTTACGAGGGCTGATTTTGATGCTTTTTGAATTTGAAATGGTTTTTGATGATATTGATAGTTGCCTAGAATGTACTGACACGTTGTTTGGCTTTGTGCAGAAATGGCTTGCACCGATATACACGTGAGAGAGCAAACCAACAACCTTCTGGTTTGATGACCAGCTCAGCCCGCAAGAGCGGCGATGATTGATGTCACTGGGTTTGTTCTATGTCGCCTATATGCCCACTATTCAGGCAAATAGGGGACTGTTGACTGCGTTATGTGAGCATTGGCATTCAGAGACATGTTCTTTCCACCTTTCGATGGGAGAGGTGACCATTACACTGGAGGATGTGTATTGCATTCTACATGTGTTGATTCGAGGAGAGCGGATCATCTATGACCCTCGCCATGGCCAGCAGACCTTCACAACATACTATCGAGATGAGGGCGCAGGACTCGTTATCCAAGGATACGAGATCTGCTGGGAGTATATGGAAGAGCATTATGCTCATTTTGATGCATTCTTGGTGACACTTATTGGCGGGATACTAATTCATGACTAGCGCGGACATGGGTTCACTATTGGCTGGGGAGACGTCTTGGTTGCTATGAGACGAGATAGGACAGTGTATGCCTGGGGCCCTTGTTTATTGGGCACACTCTACCACTAGCTGCACGAGGTCATCTACCGGAGAGCAGAGAGTATATCTTGTGGCACCACACTGATGATGATTTGGGCCTGGAAGCACATCGCGATATTTCATCCATTGATTCAAAGACCGCAGTTGGCCAAAGGAATTCCCTATGCGTACTACTATGCCAGTGCACTACAACAAACATAGATGGGTGAGACTGGTTGGTGGCAGCATCGGATTGATACAATAGTGTCATTTATCTGGAGGCCGTATAGAGACTGCCAAAAGTGAGATGATGAGGTGGACCATCTCAGCCTATACAGACAGTATCATTACTTGATTGGCAGGATAGTGCAGAGCTAGCTAATCATCGAGATGTATCTGCCACAACATGTCCTCAAATAGTTCAGAGAGTAGCAGGGTGTACCTGTAGGGACAACCGAGTATGCAAGGTTCTCCAAAGAGGCAGCTTGGGAGCTAGTGATTCTAGTAGCATTCGCCGAGTAGCAGATCGATGGGCTAGGAGCCCAGCCATGGGGATGGAGAGGTGGGATTGCAGATCCCGGGACCATAGTAGATTATGACCTATGGTGGTAGGCACATAGACCAGTGCCACTGATAGATCCCGATGGGCCAGCGCTTGTGGACAGGAAGTTAGTCATACCATGTGTGTCAAGGGCTAGGCGAGGAGGTAGGGATGGTGATAGGAGTAGAGGTCGGGGGAGGGATGGAGGTAGGGGGAGAGATGGACGCTGGGATGGAGGGTGAGATGGAGGCAGGGGCGGAGGTCGGGATGGAGGCAAGGACAGAGGCTGAGGTGGGGATGATGGGGATAATGGAGGAGATGGCCAGAGATGGAGGAGAGATGGTCAGAGATAGGGCAGAGGGTGCGCCCATGTGTGGTGAGGGTAACACTAGATGCTATCCCAGAGGTGGCCGAGGGAGAGAGAGAGGAGGAGGAGGAGCGACCATGATAGGAGGGAGAGGAGGAGAGATAAGAGGAGGATGTGGTGGGGGAGGAGAGACAAGAGGAGGATGTGGCAGAGGTGGAGAGATAGGAGGAGAGACAGGAGGAGGAGCATCTGAGGCAGGAGGAGGAGGCCAAACAAGAGGAGGATGTAGACATGGATGTGCCTTTGGATGAGGGAGTCGGTGGAGAGGATGCTGCAGAGGATGACGATGAGGATGATGATGCCATGGACAAGGCTAAGAGACTTCTCAGATGGAGGATGGTGGAGGGAGAGGAGGGGATACTGTCCTTGTCGTCATTACCCTAGGATGCCATGACAGACCAAAGGGTGGTGGATCTATAGAGGAGGCTAGAAAAGAGTGTGGCAGAGGTCAGGGCACTACAGGTAGAGCTAGAGGTACCTCGAGTAGAACGGGATCAGGCAATGATCCGTCAGTAGGACTCAGCTCAGTGGTGTGTAGAGTATGCAACATTATGTATAGGGCCTTCTGGGGATATTGCTCGTGAGCTGGCCAAGGTGAGCATGAGGTTGGGATATTACAAGACACTATATGAGTAGGAAGTGCCTCCTGAGTGATGAGATCCTACATTATCGTAGTCACAGACGAGGACAGGCAGTGGTCACTGATCAGGGAGTGCTAGTGGCAGCAAGAGTCACACCAGTGTAGGAGAATCCACCTCCTTAGGGCACACATCAGGGCACAGGTCTCACCACTCACACAGGCATGCCTCAAGTCCTCATTCGAGTTGCAGTCATGGGTCGACTAGTTTAGGGCAGAGATTAGTACAAAGGCAGCCACTAGTGGCAGATCCGTCAGTATCACAGAGTCATGTTGTAGTGACGTCATAGGTGTCCATTACTATGGAGATGATTCCATCATTAGTTGCACAAACAGAGACTGCTACAGGCCCACCCATTATCTCAGTGCCTATCACAAATCCACAACTACCACACTCTTCGCCACAAGGGGATGATGAGAGCCTATCCTAGGGGCATGCTTGCTACATTTGGTTCTTTGTTATGACACATTATGTATAGATCATTGAACCTGTGAGCTCCATTTTTGGGATATATGTTGACTATATCCTCTTACCTTGTATAATTTTGAGATGATATTATATGATGATGTAGTTTTCATGTGGCCTACATGTGTGTTATGCAATGTTATTTGATTTATGCATTATGATATATGTAATGTGATGCCTTATGTATGATTTTGTTTTATGATGGATGATGGTATTGTGTATGTTCTATGATGCTTTCTTATGATATGATGCGATGATGATGCCATGCTTATTTATATGTTATGCTGGTTTTGTGATGATGGCGATAATGATATGCATAATGTATTTATTGGAATGGATGTCATGTTTATGATAATATGAATGCAATATGCAATGAAATTTATATGATTTAATGCTATGGATGATGTATGTATGGACCTAATGCAATGTTTATATGATCATGTATGACTTATGTTTTTGTATGTCACAGGATATCATCATGAGATGGACGAGACAAGATGAACAGACTGATGAAAGAAGATGACTAGACCGAAGGAGATGCATGTTAGTTCCTAGACTAAATCCTTCAAAACTTTACCATAGGACTTTAAAATTTATTGCTCTTAATCATCATTGGGCAGACTGTTGTAATGCCCAACAAACAACATGATATGACATAGATCAAGGTGTGCAAGGTTGTACCATCACATAAGACAAGTAGTCATAGATAAGGATGATCATGACTCAAACTAAGAGCATGATTGCCCCAGTCTTTTTGTCATAATCAACCACAAGTAGAAAAAGACAAGAAGGACAAATCATGAAATGTCATTGC
Organism: Sequoia sempervirens; assembly: GCA_007258455.2. NCBI lineage: Eukaryota > Viridiplantae > Streptophyta > Pinopsida > Cupressales > Cupressaceae > Sequoia > Sequoia sempervirens. The sequence continues at coordinate 4,396,965 of VDFB02056351.1, read as the reverse complement.
TTCTCTACATCCTGTTTCTAGGACATCCTTGAGAAACTGGTGGCATGATTTCCAAAATATAAAAATAGAGCCCCTATCATGATACGTTGTTGTTTTTCTAAATCCCAGAATCAGGATCTCGCTGAGAAACTAGTAATCATGTGCATCAATCATCATGATACGTTGTTGCTTCTCTAAGTCCTATTATTAGGATCTCGCTGAAAAACTAATAACATGATAAAAAGCTAAAAGACAAGTGCCAAGTGTTTGCCAAGTGTGTCTGGATATCCATTGTTCTGATGTCAAGATGTCAGGTTTGATGATGTTGAGATGCCGAGGTGTTTAAAATTTTGATGATGCCAAGATGACGAATGTCAAAGATTGCCAAATTTAGGAAGGACACATCCTAAATAATGTTACTGTCAAGAGGATTGATCCCTAAATGTTGAAAGGGGTCCCTTGAAATGATGACGATGCCTAGGAAGGACACATCCTAAGGCATAAATGATAGAGTTGGTTCTTCAGAAGGACACATCTGAAGAATACTGATGTCAAAAGGAGTGATCCTTAGATGTCAAGAGGATCCCTCAAAATGTCAAATGACAGTGACGATGCCTAGGAAGAACACATCCTAAGGCATGAATGACAGAGGCTATTCTATAGAAGGACACATCTACAAGGTAACCAAGAGTTGACAGTTTGACTGGTTATGATAATAAAAATTCCTTTGACCAAGTTTTGACTAAAGTTTGGGTTGAGTTTGACTTGTGTTGACTATATGTCGATATTTGTCATGATGATATGATTAACGTGCTATTTGAGATTGTCATATTGAAATAAGTGATTGCCATAATTCACTTTAGGAGTTTTTTCCATTTGGGAATGATTCGCTTTGACTTGAAGACATTTGACGTGTGTGCCAGTGTAATGCCATGAACCATAATGGACTGACCTAGTGTGGCCTCGGGGGCTCATCGACATATGGCCTTGCCTACATCATACACTTAGAGACCTCGTAGTTCGACATGACCAATGACTTTGTCCTGATGACCAAAGATTTTTCCATGATTTTATTTTGACAAACCTAAAAGGACTGACCTAATGTCTCGGAGCCTCAATTATGAGTCTTGCCTACGTAGAAAATGCACAGAGACAACGTACTTCAGATGATTGACAAAGACTGATTGATTGACATGACGAGGAATGACTCTATTTTTGTGTTTTTGAGTCGTTTGATGTTTTGTTGTGGTTTTCTTCAGGACGTTTTTGGGTTTTTAGGTCTTTCTTCAAGATGTTTTGCGATGTTTTTGGTCTTTTTGAGGACTTTTTGCAATGTTTTAGGTCTTTTTTCAGGACTTTTTGTGATGTTTTTGGTCTTTTTTAGGAATTTTTGCAATTGCTGAAACCATGCATGACATCCACTGTAGTTACATGATAAAAGTTTTTCCCCCAGTCAGGTCCAAGACTTAGCCAATTTTAAAGGACATGAAAGGGATGTGCCTGGGGTACCAGATGGATAGTAGTTAGGACTTGATGTCAACCATTTATCAACTATGAAAGGAAGGGTATGATGTGGTGGCAAGGGAAAATGTATTTCATCCTAGGCCATGGCACACAAAGTAACAGTAGATGGCAGAGCAATGATTGATTACGCATGGTGCCTATTTGCCAGGTGTTAGAACTGTAAAATTATGTATAATTTCACAGGCTTTTCATATCCCTAAGTTTCCAATCGAGTCCTCATCATATGCTCAGGGCCTCTCTTGATAATATTTTTCTCACATTCTACCCATTTTTATCCCATAAAATCCATCAAGTCTTGAGTAATTCACATTATAATCCATATCGGCATGAGAAATTAGGGTATCCCCAGTCCATAGTGCATTTTCTACTAATATATATCTGCTGTTGTAGACACCAAAATTTGGTTTAAACCTGTGACTTCAATATTCTTCATAATTTGTATTCTTCTATTGATTAAATAATGTCAATTATTTAATTATTCTCTATAGTCTTCATTTCTTCTATTAATTAAATAATCTTAAATATTTAATTAATTCACATTTTTTATTCTATCGATTAATTAAATTGCTTTTATTTAATTATGTTACTAATTAACCTTATCCTTCTTGTCAAATTAAATAAATTCCTATTTAATTTACTTTATCATACTTCAACTATAATTAAATAAATTCTTTATTTATTTAATTATTTATTTAAATCCCTTCATCACTTAATTAAATATATCTTATTTATTTAATTATTCTTCAAATATCAAATCTTGAATTAAATGAATTATTTAATTCATGAATTCTATTTTAACGCATTCCTCTATATTTAGATAATTGTGTGAGTTATCTAAGTATTCACTTTTACTCGACTTGACATCTATTTCAAATCGCTCAGTTAACTCTTGCTTTAATGTCTGAGTGGTGCTCTTGAGTAATCTCTTCGTCAAATCATTCAATCATCCAGTTCTAACTCAATTGCGTGTACATGCGGATTAATTAAATATTCCTATTTAATTAATTAAACCTTGTGCGTGCATTTGAACAAGAGTTGCTTTAATCAATCTTTGTCTTTGTCATGCAAAGATAATTCTTCTATTTTTGAATACTAAATTGGAAGATTAAATCATTTATTTAATCTTTAATTCTATTTCTAATTTGTATCACTTATGTCATCACTAACAATTATCGAATGCATGTCTAATAAGTCAATCTCAACCGTTCGTTGATCTTTCAATCTTGGCCTGTCGTTCGAATAATCAATTTTCTATAAATTGATCTGTCATTCTTCATTCCAATCTCTCTCGAAAACTCTCACAAAATCTTATGACTTTTGAGAGCACTTTATTTTGAATCTTCGATGTTTTGCTAATCACTATCTTAGGCTATACTTGCATGAACTTACGAGAAATATGAGGGAAATTATACTACACAAGCAAAATGGAGAAGGGCAATCAAGATGAATCATGGAAATATGTAGCAATTTGGTGAGATTGTTTCAGTTTGTTCACGTTATAATTTTCCTTTGTTCTTTGTTGCTTAGCATTAGATTTGCATTTAGATTTAGCATTGCATGTTTGCTCTAATATGTTCTTGTGCACTTTCTTAGCGTTACATTTGGTGAACCCGATGTGAAGACACCATCTTCACATATCCGTAGACTTTTATTTTTATTTTTGCAAGTTTTTCGTATGCAACGATGCATCAGCTTTATGAAACGATGCATTTGAAATTAATAGACGCATCAGTTTGACAGAGCGACGCAATTGATTTCTTGAACCGCATTTTACACCCAAAACACCACATTTGAAAAACCATGATGTATCTGAATAATCTTGAATCGCAATTGACTGATGAATACCGAGACACAATTGAAGAGAATATCAACACATCTGACTGGTAAACAACAATGCAATTGACTAGTAACCTTTATTTCTGTTTTTGGAAATCTAAAATTTTCAATTAATTTGTGTGTTACTAATATCTAATTTTCAGCATGTGGCCTTTTGGAAGTTAACAAGTTTTTGCAGGACAATTGATGAAGATGATATTGAAAACTACTAACGAATTTTTCTGTAGGACACTTATTGAAGACCCTAGTTAATTTTTTGAAACAGATTGTTTGATAGCATAGCAAATCTTTCATTTGGTTTAAAATTAACAAGTGTCTACTATGTTTGGTGCAAAAGTACATATGTGTAATTACCCTCACGATTTGGTACATCGAAGTATCCTCTCCCCTTGCATATTCGTGCAATCCTGGGTGTAAGAGAAATGGTTACCAACTCTAGAACTTGGGCCTCTTCTGGTGGGAAAAAGTACTCACCCCAGGATGACTCAAACCGGTAGCACCCTGAACCCGAGGGACTTCCAGCTGGTATATAAAAGTGGGTTCTTGGGGAAAACCCTAGAATCACGAGTGTGGTTCTAACGAGATGGATCTGAAAGGGGACTCTCACCATATGGATCATGCCCCATGAACAGAATGCCCATATTAAACACCTTTGTTTTAGAAACCAATCATTCTATTGGTCGTTGCTTGGTATAGTGCAAGGTATAGTATCATGCCCGAAGACACTCACTATTGATCCCGTTGAGTAGAGATAGCAATTCTTCAGAGGTCATTACCCAAATAATTCAAAATTGGTATGCTTGAAAGACATTAATGAGCCATGGAGGGGAGCCAATGCCACCGAATTTCTAAGCTATCCGCTCTCGAGAAGGAAAGGTGTTTATCACCAATCCGGGGTATTTCGGTGGGCTATACCAAGTATACAAACCCTAGGCCTTTTGGCCTATTAGGATGTACTTGTCTGTTGTCAACTTAAACATTTTTTTGAGTCTAAAATCAAACTGATAACACTTTGTCTTATGATTGTTCTTGTTTTCCAAAATTTGATCAGGGAAAACATGATTGGTTTTAAAATCTCATCACTAAAAATACACAAAGAGTCGCAATTGTTCACCAGAAGGTCACAATTGATTTTTAGAGTTGCATTTGTTTAACTTTGAGTCGCAATTGTCATTATGATTCACATCTGTTAGAAGGTTAACCACATCTATCAAAGTCACACGTTGAACTTTACCAGAGAAACATAATTGATCATTGGAAAATCGCAACTGTTAACTTGAACCGCATCTATGAAATCTCGCGATGCATTTGTATGATTATCAGAAAACCAAAATTCACAGTCACTATCTAGTCAACACGATTATACCAGTTTTAGTTCTCTTTACACAAATAGTTCTTGAACAGAAATCTAAAATGATTTGCTCAATTTTGCATCCTTTAGGTTCATTCGGTCATTACCATAGTTGTCTTAATTCAGAGTTTAGTTTCATCTTAGAATACATATTACCTTGCATTAAACTTCTAGAAAGGTCACTTTTACAAACTTTAGGATTAGTCCACCATCTAAACTCTAGAAAAGTCATAGTGTCAACAAAATCTGTCATTGAACCTAGTTTTATTAGTTTATCATTTGTCCTACAGAGAGTCCTCCTAGCTCATCAGTCTAGTTAGGAAACTCAACTTGTCTTTGATCCTCATCCTACATTGGTTCCTTGACTTAAACTAAATTGACACCTTGGTTAGACTTTAGGTAGTTGGTCCCTTCATCTTGGATTTATAGAATTGATTATTTTAGAACTTTGCTTAGGCCTTGCATCTTTAGATTTTAGGCTAGTGTCATCCTAGAACATTCCTTATTTTGCATACGAAAATCCCAAAAACATAGACTAGAGTCATACTGTTCATAGATATAGTTTTGCATTTCCCACATATTGAGCTTGTCTTACATGGTTGAAACTAGGTCTAAGAGAAGAGAGAGAGAGAAAACATGTCAAACCCAAATGAATTCATCAATCCATTTTCTTCAAGACCTCATAAGACTCTATTAGACAAATTCACCACTAGAAACACTCAAGGACATATTACAGTAGAGGACATAGAGGCTGCCGCACAGGACCCTGAGTTTGCCTCTTTCGTAGATGAGTACCTAGCAAATGATCGACAACGATACTTAGCCAAATTGCTAGCTGAAGGTGCTACCTTACCTACAGGATTTGATATTAGCACCTTACAAACTCAACCTACACAAGGGACAAATACCACAACTACTAGTACTACTATACCTCAGGTCAGCACAACTATGCCATCTAGCACACCTACACAGAGTACGACAGTCCATATGTCCCCATTTGGTAAATCTAGCATGACATCGGGATTTAATTTCACTATAGGGGCTTCATCATCCACTCCCTTTGGTCCTCTTGTTGGAAGTAAAAGGCCTAAAACCTCAGCCTCTACACCTTATGTCGGTGTCACAAGTTCATAGTCAATAGTCATACCTAATGCTAGTATCACGAGCACCATACCATTGTCAATGGCCATACCGAGTGCTCCAGTCACTAGTACTATACCACAGATTACACAAACAGGGGGCATTCCATCCTTCCCATATGCCAATCAGAATCCATTCTCCCAAACTGGTACTCAGAATCCATTCACACAGATTCTAAATCAGAATCCATTCTCTCAGATCGGTGGTCATGATCCATTTGCACAGATTCCAAGACAACAATCATTTACACAGATTCCCAATCAGAACCCCTTTTCCCAAAGTGGTACTCAGAATCTGTTTACACAGATCTGAGGTCAACACCAATTTATGCAAATTCTAGACCAGAACACATTTACCAACATTCCAAATCCAAATCCACCTCAGATTCCAATGTTCAATCGAAACCCATTACGAGACTTTGGATTTCAGAACACATACACGGATCCGCATAATCCCCCTAGCACATCTTTGACACAAGTTAACGTCTTGCAAACACAAATGCATGCCTTACAAATGCAAATGGATAACATGTTGGTGTCAACTAAGAAATCATTTTCAACAAAGGACATATGCCCATTCCCCTTTGATAGATCATTGTACATGACCCCTTTCCCTCAGGGATATGTCATACCGAATCTCCCTAAGTACAATGGCAAACGAAATCCAATAAAACATATAAGGGAATTTTCTACCATATTCATAGATGTCGCTTATGATCCCACGTATCTTATGAGGCTATTTCCAAGAAGTCTTGTAGGAATTGTACTAGAATGTTTTTTGGGTCTAGATTCTGGCATTAGATCTTGGGGTGAACTGGTTGAGAAATTTGTGGAGCAATTCTCCTTCAACATAGACCACAAGATAAATATAGCAACCTTGTGTCATACAACGCAATACGAAGGGGAAACATTCATTGCTTTCTTCTAGAGATGGAGGACTATAGCTAGTCGGTGTCTTGTCGAGATACCTAAGAAACAAAAAGTTACTATGTTCCAAGAAAACCTTCATGCGAAACTAAGAAGTAACTTAAGGGTACATTGTTGTATGTCTTTTTCAGAACTAGTGGAAAAAGAGGTTATAATAGAGAAGGATCTCATTGAAAAGGGCAAACTCAAGACATCAACATCCAATAGAAACTTGATCATAAAAAACACCCCCACTGACAAAAAAAGATTTTGGTCTCGCAACAAAAATGTCACCAATGATGGGGTGGTTGATGCTAAAATGCTACAAGCAGGACCCCTCCTCACATTACAAGGACCTCATACTTTTGCCAACACGCTTAATGCTCTCAATCAACCTCCTAACGTGGTCTAAAATACTGAACATCCACAACAAAGAAGATTTCAAAAATGTGAGTTTACTCCCTTAGGGGAACCCATTGAGTCAGTGTTCAAACAACTGTTACAACATAATCTTATACAACTGCAAGAACCAAGACAATACGATCCAGGACAATTTAAACTAGCTTGGTGGGATGACAATGCCTTTTGTGATTATCATAGAACTAAGGGACATAACCTACAAAACTATTGACAATTGAAGAATATCATACAAGATCTTGTCGAAAGGAGAATTATTGAAGTTAGTGGACAAAAACAGAAGTCATCAAACATTGATCATCAATTATTTTCTGACCCACTACATGACCATGGGAAAGGAATTGTCCCCAGTTCAAGTACTAAGACCAATATTTCAGCCAACTATGCCAATGTCAAGCACGATTATAATAGTGGAAAAATCATTCACTACCTTCGTGCTGCTGATGAGAATATCAATACCATTATTATCAATACTAATCCTGAGTGTGCAGTCAATACTCATCATTCTAAGTTCACTATCCAAGGCCCTCCATCGCAGCAAACACCCCAACCTTCCAAGTTACAATATAACCTTCTTGACCAGTTGGGGAAGACCCCAGTGCAAATCTCAATCCATGAATTGTTGTGTATTTCCCTTGAGCGTCGATCTATCCTTGATAAGGCTTTACAGAACACCACCATCCCTAATGATCTTGATGTCAATCGTTTCCAGGAAATGGTGGGCTACTTGACCAATAATCACCATGCCACATTTTCTGAACAAGACTATGCAACTAAAAAGATGAGCCACAATGACCCTTTACATCTAGAAGTCCTTGTTGATGACACCAAAGTTAGACGAGTTTTGGTAGACGGAGGAGCAAGGTTAAATTTGTGCACTTTAAAACTAATTAAGGCCTTAGGTATTTCAGAAACATACGTAGACATGACTAAAAGTATTGTCATAAAAGCTTATGATGATGAGGAATGAAAATCAAAGGGGGTGATAACACTTCCTATCAGAATTGGTCCTGTAGTAATGAAGAAAAAATTCCAGGTCTTGGATCTCACCTTTCCTTATAACCTTCTGCTAGGTAGACCATGGATTTATGCCATGAAGGCAATCCCTTCCACATATCATCAATGTCTTAAATTCCCTTACAATGGCACATAAATAACTATAGATGGTGATCTGGATCCCTTCCAGTATTGCACCAATCTAAAAGAGATCCCCCAATACCAAGTGCCAGTAAACCAAGAGGCCTCATCGTCCAATTTATCCTCCTATGTTGATCCAGCCACACTCACTCGAACATCTATTTCACCCTCAATTCCTACTATTCCTAGGGTTGAGATCCAAGACAAGGGTTGTGGAGAGTATTACATGAAAACTTCTTATTGTGTTAGCCATTTGATCCCTCCTAAGACATATGGTTTACCTACATCAGATTGGGAAAATTCTATGGTCACTATACATGTTCCTCCCACAACAAATTTCATCAAATGGGGAGAATTAAGCAAAGAGGCCATAAATACAGAAGATGTCACTTCCTGGCTGTATAGGGAAGATGATGAGGAACCCCTCTTACTTGCTCATATTCCTACAAATCTATATGGAAAGGGTTTCAAAATCATGCAAAGCAAAGGATATGATGGACGGAGTGGTTTAGGCTTAAACCAAGATGGGAGGATTGAACCAATATTTGTTTCTCAGTGGCCAAAAGGAGTAGGGCTAGGGTTTCAACTGATTCAGATTGGTGTTCCTAGTACCCCATTACCCTTACTTGAGGAAGTAAGTGCTTCAGAAGATATTAAGACATCTCACAAACCAGTGGACCAATATCATTGTGAATCCTCCGACTCTAACGATTATGAGTGGGATTCCCTATCCTCTACTTCTTCCATGGACCTTGACAAGTTATTTGGAGAACTTGACTTGATGTTAAGTTCCTCACCAAATCCCTTGAATTCCTGTCCACCAAAGAAAATGACAAAAGAGGAATGGTTTAAACACTACTATTCAGAATCACTTGATCCTACCTCTTGGCAACCTGAGCCACCTATTTCCGATAGTCAAACCTTGCCATTAGGACCACCTATCCATCCACCTAGACTCAAACCTAAGAGCAAAAAGGACCTGGTACAAGACTTTTGTAACCACATGAATAATTCAATCTTTACCTTGATCCCATTAAACTTTGATAACTCTGATCCCCAACTCATTGATTGGGATCAACAAGACACATCCGTCTTAGACATTTTTGAGAACGACAAAGCAATTGTTGAGTTCCTGGGATTACGAGAAGGCATACCAAACAGTGATCATAAGGATAGTTTTACTATTGACTTGGACAACAAAGCATATTTTGGGGAATCTGTTCAACCCTCCAGTCTCAAAAATGAGAAAAAGAATAAGCAAAATAAAAAGGATGAGTCTCTAGGTGAAAACCGAAAGGCACCTTTAGACAATGAAAAAGTAAAAAGAAAGGACGCATCCGAAGGTGAAAACCCCTCTGAGTCACCTAAGGATGGAGGTTTGAACATTCTCCCTGTTGCACAAGAAAATTCACCCATGCTCGTTGAAGAATCAGTAGAAGTCAACATAGGTACCAAAGAGAATCCTCGACTGGTTTATTTTGCAGCGTCATTGACAACAAAAGAGCAGCCAGAGTTCCATAACTTCTTTGCATAGAGATAGATAAATTTTGCTTGGTCATATGCTGACATGCCGAGGTTGGATCCTGAACTTGTTCTGCATCATTTTCCCTTACAACTAAGTGCCAAACCAGTGAAACAAAAATTGAGAAAAATGCACCCACAGATTGCTTTGTTAGTCAAGGCAGAACTCAAGAAACTCTTAGACGTTGGTTTCATCAGATCTATCAACTATGCAGATTGGATTTCCAATCTTGTACCAGTCACTAAACCAACTGGGGGCATCCGCATCTGCACTGATTTTAGAGATATCAACAAAGCTTGTCCTAAGGATGACTTCCCTTTTCCTAACATAGACATGATAGTTGACATGACAGCAGGATATGAGATGTTGTCCCTTATGGATGGATTTTCAGGATATAACTAGATCAGAATTGCAACTGAAGACCAACCTAAGATGGCTTTCACTTGTCCTTGGGGAACATATTGCTGGAATGTTATGCCCTTCAGACTCAAGAATGCTGGAGCAACCTATCAACGTAACATGACTACTATCTTTCATGATCTAGTACACACTCTTATGGAGGATTATGTTGATGACCTTATTGTAAAATGCAAGACAAGGGCAGGACATTTACAGGTTTTAGACAAGATATTTCAGAGGCTAGAGAAGTATAAAGTGAGACTCAATCCAAAGAAATGTGTGTTTGGAGTCAAGTCAGGAAAGCTATTAGGTTATATCATTTCTAGATGAGGCATTGAAGTGGATCCGACTAAGGTAAAAGAAATCATGGACATGCCTCCACCCACTAATCTTAGTCAACTAAGGACATTACATGGAAGGTTGCAATCTATCAGAAGATTTATAGTGCAGTTAACAGATAAGACACATCCTTTTCAACATCTACTTAAGAAAGGAGTACCCTTTGCATGGACAGTCTGGTGTGGAGAGGATTTTCAACTGATTAAAGAATATTTACTCACACCACCTATCTTAATGCCACCTATTGAAGGAAGACCATTGATTCTTTATATTATGGCAACCCATTCATCACTTGGAGCATTGCTTGCATAGAATGACGATGAAGGTCATGAAAGGGCAGTCTGCTATATCAGTCAGACTTTGGTAGGTTATGAGCTCAACTATAGTACCATTGAACATGCCTGTCTTGCAGTAGTATTTACTACTCAAAAATTGAGTCACTATATGCTAAACCATCAAACAATGTTGATTGCTAAAATAGACCCTTTGAAATATCTTCTCAGCGAGGCAGCATTAACAGGGCAACTGGCCAAATGGGTTATGATACTTAGTGAGTATGATATCTAGTATGTAGAAAGAAAGGATATTAAAGGACAGGTCACTACTGATCAGTTAGCTGACGCACCCATACAGGCAGATCACCCATTAGTTGCAGATTTTCTTGATAAGTTCATATTCACAATTGACACAAACATAACATGGAAACTGTACTTTGATGGCTCACATACAAATAATGGTTTAGGGGCTGGTATACTATTTATTACACCACAGGGTGATTCCATCCCTAAGTCATCCAGGATTGTATTTCCATACACTAACAACATAGCAGAGTATGAAGCTCTAGTGATAAAGTTACGCATGGCAGTCAAGTGGAAAATTAATATTTTACAGGTATATGGGGATTCTCAACTAGTAATCAGATAGGTAAATAATGATTATGAGACTAAGGATGAGAAGCTTGCTCCATACAAGTGCATGGCTGATAGCTTTAAGGATTACTTTGACAAAGTCGAATTTCATCAAATACCTCATGTTTTAAATAAGGCAGCAGACGCTATGGCTACAATTGCATCACTTCTTGATATTCCTAACAACGTGCCTAAGTTTGAGTTCTTGGTAGAACATCTTTTGGTCCCAGCCTACAATATCCCCAATTCTGAAATGGTGTGTGACATTGTTGGTCTTGATTCCCCATGGTACAAAGAAATCTATGATTTCCTTCATGCCGAAGTCATACCCACTGGCCTATCAAATAACCAATGTAGGACATTCCTCTGCAAGTCAGCCAAATACACCATCATCGAAGACACCCTATATAGATGCACCTTAGATAATACCCTACTGAGATGTCTTGATTCTACTGAAGCACAAGCAACCTTGCATGGCATGCATGAGGGTATATGTGGTTCCCATTCTAGTGGTCCTACCTTAGCCAAAAAGATTATGAGACTGGGTTATTACTGGCCTACTATGGAAAAAGACTCATATGTCTTTGTAATAAAATGCCACCAATGCCAAGTTCATGGAGACTTGATACATGCGCTAGCATAGGAGCTTCGTCCTATAACATCACCATGGCCCTTTGCCCAATGGGGACTTGACCTCATAGGTAAGATCCACCCCACATCATCTAATCTACACAAATTCATTATCACTGCCACTGAGTATTTTACGAAATGGATTGAAGCCATTCCTATGACATACATTACTGGCACACAAATTTCTAAATTTATCCTACACTATATCATCTGTTGGTATGGTGTCCCTCAGTCCATAATCACTGATAATGGCCGCCCATTTAAGAACCAATAAGTCTGCCACCTGTGTGATGAATTTCATATCCAACATCACTTTTCCACTCCATACTACCCACAAGGTAACAACCAAGTAGAGGAATTTAACAAGACCATCATTAGAATCCTTAAGAAGACTGTCAATGATGTTGGTCATGATTGGCATTTACAGCTTAACCCTGCCTTATGGGCTTATCGCACAAGTATTCGTACTCCCACTGGTGCTACTCCATATTCACTTGTATTTGGTTCTGAAGGTATTCTGCCTATTGAGGTCGAGATTCCTTCCCTAAGGGTATCCCTGAAAGGCCACATTGATGATGAAGAGTACCGAGTATCAGGATTCCATGAGCTAGAATTCCTGGATGAGTGAAGACAGAAGGCACTAGACCATCTTCAAGCATATCAAAATCACCTTCATCGTAGCTATAACAGGAAGGTATTGAACAGAAACTTTGACATTGGTGACTTGGTTTTAATGGAGAACCCAAAGAATCAAGCAGAAAGAGAAAAACCAGGAAAGTTTGAACCAAATGGGTTAGGACCTTATGTTGTTACGGAAGCTTTTGGATCAGGAGCGTACCAACTCTCTACTCCTAAAGGGGAACCATTGTCCTCACCAATCAATAGTCTGCATCTGAAGAATTTCTACACATAGCTTCTACGAGCCTTTGTCTTAATTAGCAAAAATACAAAAAAATCAAAAAATCACAAAAATCGTTATTAAGGTGAAAACCTAGCAAACAGGCGTCTTGGTAACACAAAAAAAATTAGATAATCAAGAAAATAGTAAAGACAAATCATTCGTCCAATAGTGAAAACCACTTCAGTGGCGCTTTGGATAGGTACCATGGTGAAAACCTGGCAAACAGGCGCCATGTGTAGTTAACCCTGCTCCTTTGTCTACTATTATTCTAATCTAGTCCTTATCCTTGTACATAGTCCACTTCCCTGTACATATCCCTTATCCTTGTACATACTACCTATTCCTATACATATCCCTTATCTTTCATATCCATCGCTTGTATCTACCATTCGTAATAAGTGGTAGTCTTTCCCATAACTTGGAACGATTGACATTGAATGCAGTTCATATCCCCCATTTTACCCTATTCATAGTCAATTGGTCTTATACTTGACTGGGGGCAAACACTTGACATGTGTCATATTGCTTCTTACATTGGTTGTGTTGGAGACGTAAAACCATGGAAAATCCACGAACATCGCAAAATGACCTGAGAAAACACAAAAACATCAAAACATTTCAAAAATCCAAAAAACAAAGTCAGAGTCAGTCGCACTTGTTAGTCTTTGTCATTTTTCGAACTACTTTGCCTCTATAACTAGACGTAGGCAAGGCCATATGTCGATGTGCCCCCGAGGCCGCATTAGGTCAGTTCGTTTAGGTTTGTCTGTATAAATTCATGATTTAATCCATATGTCTATATGACAAGGTAGTTGGTTGTGTCGAACTACGAGCTCTTTGCGTGTATAACATAGGCAAGGCCATCAATCGATGAGACCCTGAGGCCGCACTAGGTCAGTCCATTAGGGTTTGTCACATTCATTTTCACACATGTCTTCTATTTGTAGTCAGTCTTTTCAGTCAAGTCAAGTCGAACTATGAGGTCTCTACGTGTATAACATAGGCAAGGCCATCAATCGATGAGCCCCTGAGGCCACACTAGGTCAGTCCTTTAGGGTTTGTCATCACACACAAGTCAATTGTCAACATATCATATCAAGTCATGCATCAATCTAGTGAACAAGTCAGCAATGTCTCTACGTCAAATCAAATAGCTTGCCAAATGAAACAATCAACACAAATCAACTTATGTCTGCTATAGGAGGTGTCCTTCCTAGAAATAGTCATCATCAAAGCAATCAACCTGTGTTAGATTGTTCAGGATGAGTCCTTCCTGACTACTGATATCAGCAAAACGATCTATCTTATATAGGATGAGTCCTTCCTACATAATCAACAAGGTCAAACAATCAAACATAGCCTTACACAGGTTATCACATCAATGACATCTAACTCAATGTCTTATACGATAAATGTCTTTCTGAAACCAAGCTTTGTCATGCCTTATACAAATAGTCATAACATTGAAACCAGACTCATAGTCTTATCTGGTATGTGTATCTCTTGATATCAGGCTCTACCAATAAATCCTTTTATCAATCAAAACAAATCAAACAAACAAATCAAGTTTTGGCAAATATTTTATTGGCTTTTTAAATTTCTGACTTATTTATCTTATCTTTTCAGTTGACTTTATGATGGGAATTATGTTACTAGCTTTCTCAAGGATGTCCCATGAGGGATTTAGAGAAGCAATGATGTATCAAAATTCTATTTTCTTTGACTGCTGTCTGTTGACTGTCTTTTAAATTTGATTTTGAGTTATGTTACTAGTTTCCTCAAGGATGTTCCATGAAGGATTTAGAGGAGCAATGACGTCTCATGACCTATCTTTTACTTTGTTTGTTGTCTGTGGTTTGTCCTAACAAAAAGACTGGGGAAACTTGTGCCCTTAGTATGAGTTAATGACAATCCTCGTCTGTGACTGTCTGTTATTAGCAAGTGGATGACCTTGCACACCTTGATTTATGTCATATCATGGTGTTTTTCTCCATTTGTATTAGTCCTTCCCAATGATGATAAAGTGCAATACCTTTTGTGATACAGCGAAACATCAAAGATTGCTAATACTAACATCTATCTCCTGTCTTTCGTTCTTTCTCGATCTTTCTTTCCCCAGTAACAGTTCTTCTTTCTTGCATTATGATGGAGTCCTATGACACAAAACATCATACATCATCCTGCATCAACGTACATGTTAGAAAAATACATACATATAGGCATATTTCATATCTAGATCATCATGGAATAATAGACGTTCATCATCAAACAATACATACCATAAGCATTCCATGAACAAAGAAACTATAAATATATGCATCATATTACATTGGTATAAGCATCACATGTAGCCAAAATTATACACATATAATTATATTGCAACTCATAATTTATAAATCACATACATCATATAGAATCAACATTATATCATTAGCTGCATATACACACCATAAAATAGATATCATCATCCATCACATAAGCATGTCATATATAAACATCACATGTACAAATAAATAATGACATAATTAATACATAGAAATGCATATCATGAGAATCACCGCCAAAATTATATATATATCTCGCTCAACCATGTCACATCACATTGTCATAATGTATCAATAATACATGGAAGCCCGCAGGCTATAGGATCATAATACAATGTCTCGATGCATCTCAAGAAGTATCCCTATCCTGAACTGCCACTGCTATCATGCCTAGAGTGTGTGGAGGAATGATGATGGGAACCCAACAACCTGTGAGCTGAGGGAGGTTTGTCATACGGACCTACTCTACGTGGCTACTCCACCCCCTCTGTGCTAACTGTCCTAGTGTGGGTCCTAGTTTGGGACCTACTACTATGTGCCTCTGAGAAACTGGGAGCTTGTCTCTCTGGCAGAACCTCTACCTCATAAAGATCTTGATAATATCTCTCTCTTCCTAGCTCTGACTAGCTCTCTAGCAAAGGCAACTGATGGCCCAGTACATAAGGCTCTGAGCTCTGAGAATCTCTACTCTGTCTCATATCGCTGAGCTATAGCTTGATCTCTATCCATCACCGCTTTGTCCCTCTCCATCCGATACGCATCCCTCTCAGACATCAGAACTCTCATCTGCTCCTCCAAGGATGCAACTTGAGCAAGCAATGTATCTGTGTCTAGATCCACCACCCCTATCTCATCCTGTCTGTGCCTCACTCTCCCATCCTCCTCCTCATCTATCTCCTCTAGGATCTGATCACGAACCTCTCTCTCATAATTATCATCCTCCTCGTCATCCTCCTGGTAGCCACCCAATAAACCCAAGGCATCAATCTCTACCTCCTCTTTGCCTGCCTCCTCGGTACCTACCTCCTCCTCTACTGTGATGTCTAGAATAGCCACCTCTGTAGGTTGCATCTCCTCTCCACCTATCGCAGTATCCACCTCCTTTCCTCCTCTACCAATGTCTGGTATGGCCACATCCTCATATCCGCATCCCTCCTCATGGATTGGTGACAATCATGGCCCTCATCCCCTCCTACCACGTCTCCCTCTCCTACCTCCACGCTGTCCACCTCGGCCATCATCTCCTCCATCACCACAGCCTCCTCTGTCTCCTCGACCTCTACCTCTGCCATGCCTGCCTCATGGACCTGTCCCTCACTGCTCTGGATCTATCAGTGGAATTGGTCTGTGTACTGCCCACCACTGATCATACTCCTCTATGGTCCCTGGATCTACTAGACCATCCCTCCATCCCCATGGAATTGCCTATAGTGCATCAATGTCAACCTCTGTTGTGGCAACAAGAATCTCTGGACCCCATAGGGGGACCTCTCACGATGATCTTGCAAACTCTACCCATCATCTAGGCACATCCTGCACCTCTCCAAACTGCCACAGGACACGATCTGGCAATTAACAATCTATAATGTGGACGTGTGACACTATCCACCCAACCAAGAACTATATCTATCAGCAAAATGACAAATGCTTATCCTCGTCTGACCACTTGGCATAGCCCAAGTATGGTCTCCAGGTAAATTGCACCATCATGTCTATAGCATGCCTGAAATAACCTATATCTCCTATGTGAGGCTAAGTATTCAACCCTGCATAACGGAAGGCGTACAGAGCACTATGTGGTACATCTACTGTCACCGGTGGCCGAAAGATCACAATGTGTTCCCACACCCATACCATCAAGAGTGTGGTACCACAACTCATAGACTGTGCCTCTCGGTAGGCAATATCATGCAAATGAAAGTATAACATCCCGAGCACACATGAACCCCAAGCATACACCACTCGACGCTCTAGCATGCCTACTAGCATCTCCCCCCACCGCACGGGAAAACCATGACCTCGATGGTTAGGAAGTACTATGCTGCCTATCAATGTACACAATAGACAGTCTAGCTGCCTATACCTCTAAGCCAACACACGCCACCTAATCTCATAGTCATCAAATCCTAACTACCTAATGTTCGCATGTGGGTAGTATCTGCACATCTCGACTACACTCCTTTGGGTATCATACGTCACCCGTGTGCCTCTAATAGGAAGTCTGAGGATCCTGTAGACATCCTCTAAGGTAACAGTGGCCTCTCCAGTCGATAGGTGGAAAGACAATGTCTTCGAGTGCCACCGCTCACACAAAGCTGTCAATAATCCCCAATTCGCTCGAATCTGGGGCATGTCTGTCATGTGAAGTAGACCTAGGTGCCATAAGATCCAGTGCTCTACTGGCCACAAACTATCTTTGAATCGAAAATGTCGTCGGTCTCGACTCCCATGTATATATCATGTCTAGCACAACCTGCAATGGCATTATACATGCCTCATGTCAGCCTCAATCATCTATTCTAGTGCAAACTGACTATACTAACTATAATTCAAATGCGTCGTTATTTTGCACATGCGTCATTATTTTTCACATGCATCACTATTTAACATATGCGGTGCATAACATACACATGCATCATTTTATTCTCATATGTGTCATTATTTTTCAAATGCGGCTAATTATATCACAAATGCGTTGCATTCTAACATATGCATTGAAAAAAACAGACAATGCATTGTGGGATATTCAAATGTGTTTAATAATTAACAAATGTGGCTATTCTACATGCACATGCGATACATATTATCAAATGCGGTTCATAAATATACAAATGCGTTGAACCGCAGACTAACTATGCAAAACAGTTAACGTGAAATTGCAGATGCGGCTTTTAGCATGCAAATGCATCATTTGTGCACACAAATACGGTGTTCTTACAAAATCACGCATAACAAAAACTTGAATTAAATGCATAGAATTATGCGCAAATGAAAAATTTCAAAAGCCAAGTTTGAGGTACATACCGGGGGCTCCGCGTCGGCTGGCCTCTAGAAGGTCTAGATCCTATAGGTGTGATGGTGAGTGTTCGGAACGTAGGACATCCTCGCTGTGGGTGCAAAGAAAATTCTCAATTCTAGGGCTAAGTGGGTGAAAATGAACTGGTTTTTACCCATATTGCTATATATACCTAGGGCTTCGGTGGCATTTCTTTCCTACTGGCCATGTTAACTTCCCATTTCAATCAGCCCGTACCCGTCCCTGACATTTCCAACCTCAATTCTGCAAACTCCACTGCATTTTTGGCCATCCAATGGCCTAATCGGGACTATTTCCAAATTTTTATTAACTTTTTCAAAAATTTGTCAATTTTCCCGAGGGGGCATACCTTCACCTATTTTACACTGGAGCATTATTGGGGCATATTTCTTATTGATTTTCTCTGACAAAATGCCGAAATGACATTGTATCAAAGAGGGGCAAATGTAGACACCGAAATTTGGTTTAAGCCTACAACTTCAATATTCTTCATAATTTGTATTCTTCTATTGATTAAATAATGTCAATTATTTAATTATTCTCTATAGTCTTCAATTCTTCTATTAATTAAATAATCTTAATTATTTAATTAATTCACATTTTTTTATTCTATCTGATTAATTAAATAAATGCTTTTTATTTAATTATGTTACTAATTAACCTTATCCTTCTTGTCAAATTAAATAAATTCCTATTTAATTTACTTTATCATACTTCAACTATAATTAAATAAATTATTTATTTATTTAATTATTTATTTAAATCCCTTCATCACTTAATTAAATAAATCTTATTTATTTAATTATTCTTCAAATATCAAATCTTGAATTAAATGAATTATTTAATTCATGAATTCTATTTTAACGCATTCCTCTATATTTAGATAATTGTGTGAGTCACTAAGTATTCACTTTTACTCGACTCGACATCTATTTCAAATCGCTCAGTTAACTCTTGCTTTAATGTCTGAGTGGCGTTCTTGAGTAATATCTTCATCATATCATTCAATCATCCAGTTCTAACTCAATTGCATGTACATGTGGATTAATTAAATATTCCTATTTAATTAATTAAACCTTGTGCGTGCATTCAAACAAGAGTTGTTTTAATCAATCTTTGTTTTTGTCATGCAAAGATAATTCTTCTATTTTCGAATACTAAACTAGAAGATTAAATCATTTATTTAATCTTTAATTCTATTTCTAATTTGTATCACTCATGTCATCACTAACAGTTATCGAATGGATGTCTAATCAGTCAATCTCAACCGTCCGTTGATCTTTCAATCTTGGCCTGTCATTCGAATAATCAATTTTCTATAAATTGATCTGTCATTCTTCATTCCAATCTCTCTCGAAAACTCTCACGAAATCTTATGACTTTTGAGAGCACTTTATCTTGAATCTTTGATGTTTTGCTAATCACTATCTTAGGCTATACTTGCATGAACTTACGAGAAATCTGAGGGCAATTATACTACACAAGCAAAATGGAGAATGGAAATCGAGATGAATCATGGAAATATGTAGCAATTTGGTGAGATTGTTTCAGTTTGTTCACGTTATTATTTTCCTTTTTTCTTTGTTGCTTAGCATTAGATTTGCATTTAGATTTAGCATTGCATGTTTGCTCTAATCTATTCTTGTGCACTTTCTTCGCGTTACAGTTGTAGGTCTATCGGCTAGACTTATTTGGTGTCACAACAATCATAATTCATCTATAGGCACCTATCGGCAGGACATAACACATTGTCTCGGTGACAGGGTTTCCCATCGGCAAGAGTGTCTTCTTCGACATGTGGTCTTGGCGAGATCTTATTGTCTCACCGACCAGCAATAGGAGCCTGTCGGTGAGAGATTTTCTTCAGGGTGAAGTCTTGGTGAACTCTTTTTGTCTCACCGACTAGCACAAAATGAGCAAACACTTCGGCCAAAAAAAATATATTCGGTATGTGCTCTCATCGAATGGGTTTTGTCTCACCGACGCATGTGGAAGTATATCGGCCAAGCTAAAGGTATTCAGAATGAGGTCTCGGTGACTACCTCTAGTCTCACCAACATGCGGAGGGATTATATCAAATAACTGTCGGAAGGAAGTCATGTAGTCTTACCGACCTATAAGTCACGCCGATAGAATACTTCGGGGAGAGTCTCACTGAATAGAGTAATTTGGAGGAACGGGTTTGGCGAGACATTTGGCATCAGTATGAGTCTTTTCGAAGATTCATAGTCTTTCCAATGAAATTTATTTCATCAATAAGATCAACTTCATCGGTGAGAGAGTGATCATGTTTCAGTGACATGAATGTACCATGGGGTATTTCGGTATGACACAGGGTGTTCTATGAAACCTCCCCCCGACGATGAATTGTCTCAATGACACACAAGATGGAGGGACAACTTTCGGTATGACAATTATCATCTGTGGGAAATCTCCCCAACAATAGAATGTCACAACGATGCATAGGATGACTATCGGTGTAACATTGAGGATCAGTATAAATACAGAATGTCTCAGTGAGTCTTTAGCAAATGTTAACAAAAGTTCGAATATAGTTTCCCAATGACATGGAATGCAAAACGATGTGTCTCTTCATTTGCAAAAATATAAATGTTTATTTCTAATTTATTGAAAGTATTATTAAGTTATCTCCAAGATTGATGCTTTCTGGTTGTTTAAATTGATATAACAAGTTTATATTCAGTTTATCAGTGCAGATTTATTGTATCTTTGTGATTAATTAACTGGTTCTTTCAAGGAGAGATTAAATCCTTTTGATTAATCACAGTAATCAGGGAAATTCATCTGGATCATTAAGAAGAGCTTAGTAATCACAGTCTTGCATTTTTATACAAGTTATAAACAAAACATATGCCAACAATTTGAGTGTTTTCCAGAAAGAGGTTGCTCATTTCTATTTCATTTGACTCCACTTACCCAATAAGGCACTAGTCTCTACATTTCACCATTTAGATTCATTAATTTTCTTTACATCTGTTAACTGAGCATATTAGGATTTAGTTTTAGAATATTGTATACAATTTATACCAAATTTAGTTTTATTTTGTCCATTTCCATCTGCCATTGTGGACAAATCACTGCAAGAGAGAAGATCAAAAGTCAAGTCTTCCTAATTCATATAGGTACACCCACCTAGGTCTAGCAGTACCTGAAGAGTAGAAGGTTTAAGCCATTAAACCTTGTCTGTTACCCTAAAACGTATCAAGAGATTGGCAGCATCTTGAGGTACACTTTACCTACATTTTTGAGAGCTAACAAATTGGCAACTCTGCTGGGGAATTAACTCAGAATCCACGCCTTAATCATAGAGTCAGGAACTTTGTACAGACTCCACTGGGAATAAGAAATGACAAATTTTTTCTTACTTTTGAAAAAAGTGAGTGGCGACTCTGACAGAAACATTGCATTTGTTCAAACATGAATGGAAGAAGGTCTCAATACAGGGAACTAGACTATGTTAAAAAAATGGAAGGTAATCAGAATCGATCCACTGATCATAAAACTCCTCAAGATGATTATGACTCTTTAACTTATGAAGAAGTAAAAGCATGGTTTGAATCTCAAAGAAAGGAAAGAGAAGAATAGGAGAAGCCTAGATGATACAATCATTAAGAGAATTCAAATTGTAGAAAGCTCATAACATTACTCAGACAGCTAGTTGCCCAAAATATGTACCACCTCATAAATAGGGTAATCATGGTGTAGGGCCTTCTGATACTCCAAAGGTTCCTCATAATCAAATAGGGAATCAATACAGATAGCCAAACCGTCCACCGCATATTCCCTCACAATATATAAATATATAGCCACCTCATGGTCAATATTATATCCCACAACATAATACACAATAAATAACCCTATGTACCAATATCGGCATTCACCTAAACCTCCCCCCCATCAATACATAACAATGATCAAACAATTCAACTTGACAGGGTTTCAACGGTACCCTTACCCTATGGATAGTAGCTGGAGAAGTCTAGTTCCTAAGTTTACAGGGAGTAGTGCAATTTCTACTGAAGATCATTTGGGGATTTTCAATGCTTTCATCAAAGACTTGGATGTGCCATCTGAAGATTTACATATGAGGCTATTCATGATGTCACTCATTCATGAAGCTAGGGATTGGTTCAACAGCTTACCAATAGCTTCTATTGATTCTCTCCAAGGATTTCAGGATCAATTTCTTGAGAAATATGGAAATCTTTCTGCACCAAATTGGGCTTCCCATGGGTTCTTAGAGATTCAAGAAAATCATAACTTGCAGCAATAGGTATGCCAGAATCAAAAATTTGAAGAAGAAGAAGATGAGTATGTATATACTCAAGGTCAAGACTCCATCATAGAATCAGGATGTAGAATTTCCCCCTTGGATGCATTTCTCAACATAAGGAAACATGAAGGAGAAAATAAAAGTTCTTTATACAACAGGATGATAAATATCTGTATGCAATTACCTCCTAATTGTAGGCCTACAAGGGCCATGTTTGTTGAGTAGTTTGTAAGAGCATGGGAGCCTGAATTAGTTTATTGGCCAGAAAAGCAACGTACCTTTGATCTAGTGAATAAATTCATTGATTCCATGGAGCGGATGTGGTATGAGAACACCATCAATGTTGAAACCAATAGTTGTATTTTTGATGAGTATAGAGAAATTGATCAAACAATACAACCAATAGAAGATGAGACATGTGCAGGTCAATATGGTTCATATGATAGCTTGCATGAGAAAGATGAAGATACAAGAGATCTCTCTTGCATAACAGATTGTGACATGGAAAGCGGTATATGTTATGAGGGATCTAATGAATATTCTGATTGTGAAGATGAACCTATTGATTTTGATTTACAACAAGGTGATTCTTACAGTTCTTGTGATAATCAAGAGGAAAAAGCAATGGAGAATGTGGATCCATTTGATAGTGAACAAGTAACACTTCCAGCCGCAAGTGCAAGCCATGAGGATGTGATTGATGAACATGAAGATTGCACATTTGAAAATAGTTTTAATTTTTCTTCAAAACTATTATATGATCAAATAATAGAGGAATCTCAAGTGACATTTGACCAAGGTGTGCTATAGAGTGATTTCTTTTTTCCACTCCATGATAAGGATGGAATGTGCTCAGATGAAGAGGAGAGTACATCATGTGAAGAAAACAATTATAATGATCTTGAAAATTGCCACATTGATGAATTGGAAAATGAAATGGAAGGGGATTGTGTATCACGTTACAATGAGGAAGAGTTTGAGGGCAATCATGTGAATCTTGATTTGCATACCAAGGATGATAGAAGTCCAGTTTTGATTGGTTCATATATGTTTGATATTGAAGATATGAGTCATAATCCAGTGTTGTCTCCAAATGATGATATGGAGGAGGTGCAAAAGGTTTCAGACTTGTTTGTCTCAAACAGTGTTGATATGACATAAATTTTTTCTCAAGACAAGCACTCTGATGGTGAATTTTTAGTACAACTGGGAGAATGTTTTATAATTCATAACAGTGAGAAAGATAATGAGAAAATTTGCATTGAATATGCATGTAATTTGTATGTTAAGGATAACATAAATTTGTCCCATAATGATGGAAATTTTGAATTAATAAATGATGAAGGGAATTTGGGCCAAACTAAGCATGGTGATTCTCTAAGAACTTTCAACAATCGTGATAGGGAAGAATGAATGAATATCTTCAAGATGAATTTGATGAACTTAAGGAAAAACCAGGTGTTTGAAAGAGGAAAGTATGGGCCTTTCTTTTGGATGGACTTGAGCCATCATTTATGGTTTGAATTTTAGACCGTAATAGTTCAAAACTGATGAAGTTATAACACAGAGGATTAAGGGTTGCTATTGCATGGACAACTCTTGATAATCCTCTTTAAAATTATTTTCCATGCACAATAGTTTAGGGTTTTGTTCATCTCCATTTTGCTTGTTGATTCATCATCTTGAGTTTGGTATGCTCACCCAGAAATCTGGATCCTTACAATGATCTCACAATCATTCATCCCTAGACGAAGCCACTATTAGAACTGTAAAATTATGAGTAATTTCACAAGCTTTTCATATCCCTAAGTTTCCAATCAAGTCCTCATCATATGCTCAAGGCCTCTCTTCATAATATTTTGCTCACATTCTGCCCATTTTTATCCCATAAAATCCATGAATTCTTGAGTAATTCACATTATAATCCATATCGGCATGAGAAATCAGGGTATCCCCAGTCCATAGTGCATTTTCTACTAATATATATCTATTGTAGGTCTATTGGCAAGACTTCTTTGGTGTCACAATGATTAGAATTCATCTATAAGAAACTATCAGCAAGACATAACACATTGTCTTGGCGACAGGGTTTCCCATCGGCAAGAGTGTCTTCTTCAGCATGGGGTCTTGGCGAGATCTTATTGTCTCACCGACCAGGGATAGAAGGAGCCTATCGATGAGAGATTTTCTTTGGGGTGAAGTCTCGAAAAACTATTTGTGTCTCACCGACTAGAACAGAATGAGCAAACACTTCAGCCAAACAAAATATATTCGGTATCTGGTCTCATCGAATGGGTTTTGTCTCACCAATGCATGTGGAAGTATATTGGCCAAGCTAAAGGTATTCGAAATGAGGTCTCAGCGAGTACCTCTAGTCTTGCCGACATGCGGAGGGATTATATCAAAGAACTGTCAGGAGGAAGTCATGTACTCTTAATGACCTATAAGTCTTAATGACCTATAAGTCATGCCGATAGAATACTTCGAGGAGAGTCTCACCGAATAGAGTAATCTAGAGGAATGGGTTCGGCGAGACATTTGGCATTGGTATGAGTCTTTTCGAAGATTCATAGTCTTTCCAATGAAATTTATTTCATCGGTGAGAGATTGATCATGTTTCATCAAAATGAATGTACCATGGGGTATTTCAGTATGACACAGGGTGCTGTATGAAACCTCCCCCCGACGATGAATTGTCTCAGTGACACACAAGATGGAGGGAAAACTTTCGGTATGACAATTATCATTTGTGGGACATCTCCCCGACAACGGAAGGTCATAGCGATGCATAGGATGACTATCAGTGTAATGTTGAGGATCGGTATAACTACAGAATGTCTCAGCAAGTCTTTAGCAAATGTTAACAAAAGTTCGAATATAGTTCCCCGCCGACATGGAATGCAAAATGATGTGTCTCTTCAGTTGCAAAAATATAAATGTTCATTTCCGATTGTAAATGAGGATAGAATTAAAGAAATTAAAGGGTAGATAGATTAGAAATGGATACAGTAGAATAAAATTCACAGAATAGGGACTATGATGTATGATTTCAAAATGGAGATTTTAATGAGAATTAGTTGATGTCGCATCTCATTTCTGTTGTCAGTTGTCTGTTGAATTTATTGAAAGTATTATTAAGTTGTCTCCAAGATTAATGCTTTCTAGTTGTTTAAATTGATATAACAAGTTTATATTCAGTTTATCAGGGCACATTTGTTGTATCTGTGTGATTAACTAACTGGTTCTTTCAAGGAGAGATTAAATCCTTTCGATTAATCAAAATAATCAGGGAAATTCATCTGGATCATTAAGAAGATCTTAGTAATCACAATCTTGCATGTTTATACAAGTTATAAACAAAACATATGCCAACAATTTGAGTGTTTTCCAGAAAGAGGTTGCTCATTTCTATTTCATTTGACTCCACTTACCCAATAAGGCACTAGTCTCTGCATTTCACCATTTAGATTCATTCATTTTCTTTACATCTGTTAACTGAGCATATTAGGATTTAGTTTTAGAATATTGTATATAATTTATACCAAATTTAGTTTTATTTTGTCCATTTCCATCTGCCATTGTGGACAAACCACTACAAGAGAGAAGATCAAAAGTAAATTCTGCCTAATTCATATAGGTACACCCGCCTAGGTCTAGCAGCACCTGAAGAGTAGAAGGTTTAAACCATTAAACCTTGTCTGTTACCCTAAAACGTATCAAGAGATTGGCAACCTCTTGAGGTACGCTTTACCTGCGCTTTTTAGAGTTAACACTAGGTTTTCACCATGGTACTTATCCAAAGTGCCTATTTTCCAGGATTTCACTATTGAACGAATCATTTTTCTTATTTTTTTGGTGGTACCAAGACACCTGTTTGCCAAGTTTTCATCAAGGCAGTGATTCTTTTACCATTTTTCAACTTTTTTGTATTTTATGGTTTTCAGCTAGATCTCCTCATTCTATGTGTAGAACTTTCAGAGATGTAAACTATTGATAGGCTCTATCAGTTGTTCTCCCAGAGTCGCCATCTGATAAGCTCCAGAACCAAAAGAGGATACAATGACATAAGGACCCAACCAGTTTGGTTCAAACTTTCCCTGCTTTTCTCTATCAGCCTGGTTCTTAGGGTTCTGCATGAGGACTAAGTTGCCAATGTCAAACTTCCTGACCATAACCTTCTTGTTCTAACTATGATAGAGATGGTTTTGGTATGCTTGTAGATGGTTCAAGGAATTTTTCCTTCTTTCCTCTAGCATCTCCAGCTCGTGCAGGCTCGATTGTCTATACTGATCCTCATCAGTTAAACCTTTCAGGGAGACTCGTAACGAAGGAATTTCAACGTCAATGGGTAAGTTGGCCTCAACTCCAAAGACCAGGGCTAAGACAGTGGCTCATGTAGGCGTATGAATGCTAGTGCAGTAAGCCCACAGAGTAGGGTTGAGTTGAATATGCTAGTCATGGCTAGCGTCATTGACAGTTTTTTTGAGGATTTTAACAATGGTTTTATTTGACACCTCAGCTTGACCGTTTCCTTGTGCGTAATAGGGATATGAAAAATGGTGTTGGATGTAAAATTGCTCACATAACTCATGAACATCTTGGTTTTTAAATGGATTTCTGTTGTCAGTGATGATGGATTGCGGAAGGCCATACTGGAAAATGATGTAGTTAAGAATGAACTTGGATATTTGTTTATTGGTTATGTATGTTAGTAGGATGGCTTTGATCTACTTTGTAAACTACTCAGTGGCGTTGATGATGAATTTTTGGCCATTGGACGAGGTCGAATGGGTCTTACCCATGAGGTCGAGTCCTCATTGAGCAAAGGGCCAAGGAGAGGTGATCAGCCGAAGTTCCTGTGCTAGAGCATGGATCAATTCATTGTGAATTTGGCATTGGTGACAAGTCCTGACATATTCTATTGCATCCTTTTCAATGGTCGTCCAATAGTACCCAAGTCTTGTTACTTTCTTGGCTAGAGCAAGACCACTCAAATGAGACTTGCATATATCGTCATGTAATTCGCGTAAGGTTGTATGTGCTTCGTTGGTGTTGATACATCTAAGGAGGGTGTCATCAAAGCTACATAAATAAAGGGTGTCATTGATGATGGCATATCTTGCAGCTTTTCGAATGAAGGACTTCCTCTGGTTATTGGAAAGGTTAGTTGTAAGGGTTTGAGACTTAAGGTAGTAATAAATATATTGATACTAGGGAGAGTTGGGACCAACAAGTTTGTAGACCATTTTTGACTCTGGAATGTCATAGGCAGGGACCAATAATTGTTCTATTAGGAATTCCAACAGAGGCAGATTGCTTGGAATGTTGAGGAGAGAACCTATTGTAGCCATTGCATCTGCTTCCTTGTTCTGTGCTCTCGGAACTTGTTCAAAAGTTACCATATGAAAGTACATTTGAAAATTGTCAACCATTCATTTGTAGGGCATCAGTTTCTCATCTTTTGTGTCATATTCATCATTAACTTGGTTAATGACGAGTTGAGAATCCGCATAGACATGTAGTGCTCTGATTTTCCATTTTATTGCCATTCTAATTCCTGTAACTAGTGCCTCATATTCTAACACAAATTTTGTACATGGGAAGGCAATGGAGAAAGAATTAGGAATGGAGTCTCCTTGAGGGATGATGAATAGGATCCTTGCCCCCGAGCCATGATTTGTGTGTGATCCGTCAAAGTAGAGTCGCCAAGGTGACTTAGGTTCTGTATGGAATATCGACTCATATGGAAAACCTGTCACTAACAGGTGATCACTTTGTAAAGGTGCATCCGCTAGCTGGTCCGCTATGACTTGTCCTTTTATTGCCTTTCTTTCTACATATTGAATGCCATATTCGCTCAGAATCATGACCCATTTTTCCAGACGTCCTGTTAATGTTGGCCGACTTAACAAATATTTGAGGGGGTCAATCTTTGCTACTAGTTGTGTTTGATGGCTTAACATATAATGTCTTAGCTTCTGTGCTGCAAAGACAACGGCTAGACAAGCTCATTCAATTGATGTATAATTTAGTTCTTACCCGACCAATGTCTGACTGATGTAATATATAGCTCTTTCTTTTTCTTCTTGGTCATTATGTGCTAGTAATGCCCCTAGTGCTGAATTAGTGGTGGAGATGTATAGGATCAATGGTTTTTCGTGAATGGGAGGCATGAGGACTGGCGTTGACAATAGGTAATATTTTATTTGTTGAAAGGCTTCTTGGCATTTATCTGTCCAAATGAAGGGGATACCTTTGCACAATAGATATTGGAATGGGTGACACTTGTCAGCCAATTGGGCTATGAAGCGCTAAATAGATTATACCCTGCCTTGTAGAGTTTTCAGTTCATTGATTCCTCTGGGAGGAGGCATGTCTATGATGGCCTTTACTTTTGCTGGGTTGACCTCAATGCCTCTTCGAGAAACTATGCATCCCAATACTTTACCTGATGTGACACCGAAGACACATTTCTTAGGGTTCAGTCCAACTTTGTATTCTTCCAGTCTTTTGAAAATTGTGTCTAACA
Organism: Sequoia sempervirens; assembly: GCA_007258455.2. NCBI lineage: Eukaryota > Viridiplantae > Streptophyta > Pinopsida > Cupressales > Cupressaceae > Sequoia > Sequoia sempervirens. The sequence continues at coordinate 4,367,793 of VDFB02056351.1, read as the reverse complement.
CCTTCAAATGATCTTTCCTTGTTACTGATTTAGCCAATAGGTCATCTACATAATCTTCCATTATTTTATGCATCATGTCATGAAAGATTGTGTTCATAGCCCTTTGATATGTGGCGCTTGCATTTTTTGAGACCGAATGGCATGACATTCCAATAGTATGTACCCCATGGGCAAGTAAATGTCATTTTGTGCTGGTCTTCAGGGGCAATACGAATCTAATTATAGTCAGAGAAACCATCCATGAGGGACAACATCTCATATCCTATTGTGAGGTCAACTATGATATCAATATTTGGTAAAGGAAAGTCATCTTTTGGGCATGCCTTATTTAGGTCTCTAAAATCATTACAGATACGGATCATCCCATTTGGCTTTGTTACTGGCACCAGGTTAGATATCCATTCGGCATAATTAATAGACCGTATGAATCCAACATCTAGAAGTTTCTTCAACTCAGCCTTGACCAATAGAGCAACTTGAGGATGCATTTTGCGTAACTTCTGTTTAACTGGTTTGGCATTAGGCAATAGTGGAAGATGGTGCAGAACCAGTTCTAGGTCTAATCCTGGCATGTCAGCATAGGACCATGTGAAGTTGACTTTACGTTCTGCAAAGAATTTGTGAAATTTCGGTCTCTCTTCTTCAGTCAATGATGCAACAAAGAGGACCATTTTGGGATCTTCAGCTGTTGATATGTTGTCTTCTATGGTGTCCTCTATGAGCATAACTAATTTCTCTTATTATACAGGAAGAAAGTCTAGTCCTCTATCTTTGGGCGCCTCAGAGAGGTTTTCACCCATAGATACGTCCTTTTTTTTTACTTTTTTGTCGTTAGAAGGTGCCTTTCAATTTTCACCTAAAGACGTTTCATTTTTTATTTTATTTTTATTTTTAATTTTGCGACTGGAGGACAGAGCAGTCTCACCAAAGTAGGCCGTGCAATCTAAGTCAATGATGAATCCTACCTTGTGATCACCACTAGGTATGCCCTCACGTAATCCCATAAACTTTGCGATTGTCTCATCATTTTGAAAAATGTCTAGGACTGGCGGGCCTTGTTGGTCCCAATCGACTAGCTGAGGATAAACTAGGGAAATGCCATCGTCAGTGTTGGTGAATTGAGGGGAGTATGTAGAAAGCATGCAGACGGATTTAGTGATATTGTAGATGAGATTATCATCATCCAACTCCACATCAGACTCTATCCAATATTCCCCTTCACTAGTCTCATATTTGTTGTCAAAATAAGGGGTGAAGGACTTAGAGTCATGGTTGTTAGTGTCATCTGGTACTTCAGATGGATTGGACTGAAGGGATTCAGATAGTGGGTCTTGTATGTCATGGGGAATGGTAATGGGACTTTGACTATTTGGTGCCTAATCAATTTTAAATGTTTTCCAAAATCTTTGTTCAGAGGTTAGTTCCCCTATTTCGACAAACAAATCATCGAGGCAACAATCACTTAAGGATCATTTTGAGCCAAGTTCCCACTCTTGGGACTCAATTTCAGTGAGGGTTTCCTTAGTGGTCTCGACAATTTCTGAAGCATGTACTCACTCACTCGAAAGTCCAATGGTACGTTGATCATCATTGTCAGGCAATCTAAACCCTAATCCAAGATACTTTGGTATTTTGAAAGGTTCTATGGGCTCTCTTTGTCTAGTTTTATTTCTGCCTAGGCCACTAGTGCCATCGTAGCCCTTAGCATTCATTATGTCATATCCCTTGCCATATTTATTAATTGGTAATGGGGGTAGTTCGACCATATCTTTATAGAGCCATCCTGTGATATCAGCAAGGTCCTCATTACTCATGTCTCCCCATTTGATGAAAACTATTTTTGGTGGAACTTTGAAAATTTCTTTGGGTTCCATTCTAAAACATGGTTGACCATAGACCTTTGGAGACTTGGGTATCATTGTGATGCTATATGTTGTATGTAGTTTGAATTCTCCACACCCAAGGTCCTGGATCTTGATAGTGGTTTCAGCCTTAGGGTTTACAGAAGATGGTGGTGCGGTAGAAGATGTGGACGGAGTGATTGTGGAAGATGATGCGAGTGTGGATGGATCAATGTATTTGGAAGACAAGGGGCCAGAAGCCTCTCAATTGATAGGCACTCAGTTTTCAAAAATACCCCTGAGGTTGGTACAGTATTGAAAAGGGTCGGGGTCACCATATATAGTGATTTTTGTGCCGTCAAATGGGAATTTTAAGCATTGGTGATATGTGGATGGAACAAATTTTAAGGCATGAATCCATGGGTGACCGAGCAAGATGTTGTAAGGTAATTCTAGATCCAAGACCTGGAAAGTTGTATCCACAATGACTGGTCCCACTCTGATAGGAAGAGAAATAACACCTCATGAAGAGCATTCTTCGTCATCATATGCTTTGATCACTATACTCTTTGTAGGGTCTACGTATGCATCAAAAAATCCTAGAGCCTTAACCAATTTCAAGGAGCATATATTCAATCCTGCTCTGCCATCTACTAAAACTCTTCTAACCTTGTGCTTATGGATGAAGGTTTCAATGTGCAATGCATTGTTATGGTTGGTCTTAGGTGACGAGTAGTCTTGATCAAAAAAGGTGATGTGGTGAGGCATAGTGAGGTATCCCACCATGGTCTCAAACTGATTGACATCAATGTCCTAGGGGACTGACGACTCTTGCAGGGTTTTATCCAGTATAGCCTTATGCGTGGGAGAGATGCGAAGTAGCTGGAGTATAGAAATTTGCGTGGGATTTTTACCAAGCTGGTCAATAAGGTTGAACTGACACTTTGGTTGCCACTATTTTGTGGACGAGACGGGTTTTGACTATTTAGGAGATGGGCTAGGTATGGTGATTTTGGGTTGCCTAGCAGGAGGCAGACCAGCTATGGTGACCTTGCCACTTTGAGTAGTAGCATTGCATTGAGGTGCTCTCTTGACCGTAATGGTATTGATGCATTCATCATTAGTTTAGACATTATTTATAATTGGTCCACCATAATAGTCATACTTGGCTTGGGAAAATTTAGCGTGATTATTGTTTATCTGTGGACCTGACGTGGAAGCATTATTAGAACCATGGTCTTGCAGTGGGTTCTTATGAATAGTATGGTCTGAATTGGAGGCAAATTGTGATCCACCTACCTCAATCATACGACTCTTGATAAGGTCTTGTACCAGGTTTTTCAGTTGTCGACAGGTAGAGGTTTTATGTCCTTTTGCTCGATGATAATCGCAAAATGAATTATCGTCACACCATGCTGGTTTGAATTGTACTGGGTCATATGGTTTTGGTTCTTGAAGTGTGATAACACCATTCTGAAGGCATTTCTTAAGGACTTCTTCAATGGGCCCACCCAAGGGAGTGTATGTGTGACCCCTAGGGAATTTTCTCATTTGATGGTATTGTCCTTGATTGTTTTGGCTGCTCTAGTTGTTTAAAGGGACATTGGTAGGGGGTGTCAATGTCGTTGTTGGTTTTTTTTTCTATTGAACCCCTTTAAGGGCCAGTACAGGACCCACAATGTTTGTAGTCTTGGTGTTAACAACACCATCATTTGTAGCATGTTTATTTTTGACCCAGTATTTATTCTTGTCAGTGGGAGGATTTGCGTTTGTGTTTTTGGGACCATATCTTAGCTCTCCCTTTCCGATAAGGGATTTCTCAATCTGGACACCTTTTTTGACTAGGTCAATGAAGGTTGTGCAACAATGCACTTGCAATGCATATTTTAGGGGACCCATAAGTGTTTGAACAAACATGTCCACCTTTTCCCTTCTGGGTATGTCAATGTGACACTGACTAGCTAGACTTCTCCATTTTTGAAAGAAAGGGATGAATGTCTCACCAACATCCTCTTGCGTGAGATTGCACAAGCTAGTAATAGAGGTGTCCATGTCAATGTTGTACGCGTAATTCTTTATGAATTTTTGTTTAAGCTCATCCCATGTTTGGATATCCTCTTGAGTGGAAAACCATTCAAGGGCAGGACTCGCAAGACTTTTAGAGAAAAGTCTCAACAAGTATGTTTGTTCATAGGCGACATCCATACAATTGGTTGAAAATTTGCAAACTTGTTCGATGGGGTTTTTCTTGCCTCTGTATTTTGTAAAATTGGGTGACACATATCCCAGAGGAAATGGTGGCATGTATAAGCTCATGTCGAATGGGTATACGTTTAGATCATATGACACTTTTGAATTCTTTCCTGATATTTGTATGTTTTGGATAGTTTTCTCTAGACCCATCAATTTGACTTGTAAGGCATCTATTATAGGGTCTTTTGTGGTCCCATGCATAGGATTGATTGGTACGCCATAGGTCCCCATTTGCTGTGCATGGATATTGGTGTATTGTGGCGGTATGGATTGTTGTGACATGTATGATGTGTTCAGATTGGTGTGTTGTTGGAATTGAAAGTTTGGATTGGGGGTATGTTGGTGAGTATGAAAATGGGATGAGTATGTTGGGATGTGTCCCCCAACCATTTGTGTTGATATTTGGGGAATATGGTGACCATGAACATTATGATGTGCTAATGATGCCATGGGTTGTGTGTTTTGACTACCTTGTCCAAATTTTTGGGTTTGGACAAGAGGAATGGTCATATTTTGTCCTTGGGATTTGATGGTATTGGATAGTGTTGACGTGTTCACATTTTGTTGTTGTCTTGGAATAAATATATGTCATTTACCCCCACCCAAAGGATTTTGTGAGATACCAATGAGAGGATATGTTGAAGGTGTACTATTGGTACTCGATGTAGCTCTCAAGGGGGGGTTGGTATGACTTGATGATGCCCCTATGGCATTTACCATAGTGGTAAATAGAGGATTGGAATAACTTGCCCACATTGTCAAGGAGCCCAAGGTGGTTCCAGCTGATTATGATAGTGTATTGGATATTGTGGGAAATGTGGCGGATTGTGTTCCTCCAATGGATGTAGCATTTATTGTATTGGAGGTGTTTGGGATGTTGGAGGTAGCATGCAAAGTCGTTGTGGCATCAAAGAAAGTATTGCTCATAGTTTTTGGAGGTTGACCACTATTTGTCATGTTATGCACATTGTTGACATTAGGGTCAGGAGATGTTGATCTCAACGTGTTAATGTCGAAACCATGGGGTAACTTGGCTCCTTGACTTAAGAGTATGGCCAAATATCTGTCCTTATCATATAGGACCTTTTGTTCCACAAATTGGGAGGCCTCTGGGTCTTGTGCTGCTAGCTCTAGGTTTTCCTCAAGTATTTGTCTGTATACATCCTTACGTAAGAATGGTTCAAATGGACAGTTTGATGAGGATGGTATTATTGTGAGAGGTTGGTTATTCGTGTTGGAAAATGGATCATCAAAATTCCAATTTGGGTCATATGTGGGATTGTTGACATTGGAAGTGGGGTCTTGTCAAAAGTTTTTCATTTTTTGTTTCTATTTTTGGAGTCTAGTTTCCACCATAAAATGAGATTGCTCAACTGAAGATGACAACTAAATGCAAGGATGACACTATGTAAGGTCTAGGTTCAAAATGACGAATAAGATGAATAATATTTTGGATTTTTGGGAATGAAATATGCAATGTCTAAACTTAGAATGCACTTTGAGAAAAGGATACCTAAGCACTTCTAGGCTCAATCTTTGTTTTCAATCTCAGTTACTAAAGGAATTGTTGAAAATGACAAGATGACAAGGTCAAAATGACTAGTGAGTTTTCCTAACTAGACTTTTGAGTTGGAAAATCTCACAAAGGGACAATGACTAAAAAAGGGAATGATGATTAAGTCCAAGATAACCTAGTTTTGAAAGAAATGACGTTGCAAATTGTGTTGAGATTTTCCTAATCCAAAGTATGCAAATATTAAAACCTAGGGATAAGTTAATGTCTAATGTATGCAACTAAAACAAATGAAGGATGAAACCTATGGTCAAGAATGAAAACTAATGGTAAATTTTTTTGAGCAATTTCAATGTTGGTTTCTGATAGAATCCCTTTGGAAACAGTGTTTGACAAAAGATTGACAAGGTGTAGACTCAAATTTGACTTTGTATGAGGGTTTTACTTGTGACAGGAAAATGTGTTGTTTGAGGCCTCAAATGCATCACAGTTTCTTGAATGTGGTTTGGTTTGAGTGAATGTAGCTTTGGGACTGACAAACATGACTTAATTTAGCAGATGCGGCTCTGTGAGGTTCATATGTGTCACGATGCATACAAATGCAGTGTTTGAGAGATCAAATGCAGTTTAACAGTGTGATTGTGTCTCAGAAAATTGAATGTGGTTCAACAGATGTGACACAATTTGTTAAAATTGAGTTTCTTGTCATATTTAGGGAAAATTTGATTTATCTAATGGTGAATGTTTTGTCCAGAAATGTAAATGTTGTGAATAATGTTTGAGAAATCCAGAAAGCACTTGACAAGCACAATGTTTTGAGTGTAAGCAAGCACATATAAGACAAGTACAATCCTAAAAGGCCAATAGGCCAAGGGTTTGTATACTTTGTATAGCCCACTGATATACCTCGGATTAGTGCTAAACACCTTTCCTTCTCGAGAGCGGATAGCTTAGAATTTTGGTGGCATCGGCTCCCCTCCACGACTCATTAATGTCATTCGAGCACACCAAATTCAAATTCTAGGGTAGTGACTTCCCAAGAATTGCTATCTCTACTCAAGGGGATTAGTAGTGAGTGTCTTCAAGCATGATACTGCACCCTGCACTATACCAAGCAATAGCCAAAGAATGGTTGGACACTAAAACAAAAGGTGTTTAATATGAGCATTCCATTTGTAGGGCATGATCCATGTGGCGAGATTCCCCTTTCGAATCCATCTCATCAAAATCATATGCGTGATTCTTGGGCTTTCCGCAAGAATCCACTTTTATATACTGGTTGGAAGTCCCTCGGGTTCAGGGTGCTATCGGTCTGAGTCATTCTAGGGTGAGTACTTTTTCCCACTAGAACAGGCCCAAGTTCTAGAGTTAGTAACCATTTCTCTTACACCCAAGATTGCCTGAAAGCACAAGGGGAGAGGATACTTCAATTACTAAGTCATGAGGGTAATAACATATAAAAATGGGTCTGGTTTTCTAATCACCGATTTTTCACAAGGTGAGAGCATAATCACCTACCATATTGCAAACGCATTTAGGAAAAGTATAAACACAAGTTCATTTTATGTGCACCAACATAAATGTTCCTAAATTAAAATTCAAACAAGTGGTTTTGAGAGATAAATCTTTGACAAGCATAGCTGCAAAACCACATGCCAGTAGTTTGAATGTATGCCTGACCCACAAAGAACTCCAATGCCACATGCTGCAAATCCTGATTAGTAACACAAAACCTATGCTAGGAAGAATGTAGGAAATAACCAGAATGCAAAAGAAAAACCAGACAGTAAACAAAAAGGAGCAAAAAAATAGAAACAAAACCAAATGCCAAAAAGAAGAAAATCTTACCAAGCAAATGTGTCACGACAGAGCGAATGCATCGCTATGTGTTGCAAATGCGGCTCGAGAGTTTAGATGCAGATTTATGGGCTTCATTTGTGGCACAACAGAGTGATTGCATTGTTTCAGAGGCTGAATGCGTAACGATGCATCAGATGCGTCACAATAAAAGGAAAATGTGTCACTCCATACCTGTACCTGCAAAAATGATAGAGAATAAACAAAACCGTACGAAAATAATAAAAAGAAACAGAGTCAGGTTCACCAATGTATCTAAGGGTAAATTTAGGTATGTTTAGAGGTTAGCAAATCAACAAAGACTAAAACCCAAAGAACTACAAAGTACAATGGAAACTAAAATAAATAAAACAAGTATACCAAATAATTGTTGAAGCTTCCATCATTCCTCTTCGTAGCACCTTCTAACTTACTGATTGTCGTGTTTCCCTCAAACCGAATGTGCGAGCAATCTTTGATGAAGTCCTACATAAGCTTTGAAGGATTTGAATTTAAATGCCTATGCCTAAATATGTCAAGACTTAATGGAATATGACAAATAAATATTGCAATTTATGTAAAATGTCTAAGTGTGTAAGTGTGTTAGTGTGTAATCTGAAAATGAGAGCAAAACAACATTTTATAGAAAATGCAATTTTGAATGGACATGTGAGATCGACTTTTGACAGAGACCTAAAATCAGAGGACAAGATTAAATCTAACAATCCCTAATTAGGGTTAGGGAAAAATCCTTAAATGAGTGGTCGAGATGTCATCTAAGAATATCAAATTGGCAGTGGAGAATAAATGAAATAATTAATTTGAAAATAAATATTTTTGAAAATCAAGAAGATAAAAGACTGCCTGATTTGTGAGATTCAAAAAATCAAGAAGATAAGAGTTGTAAAAGATCAGATTTGAAAAATCAATAACTGCCGATTACTTGATTTTTGGAGAAAGTTACCATTTTGAATTAAATTAATTCAAAATATGGATTTTGTGAGATAATAAATAATCAATTTTTTAGATTATTTACTAAAATGAACTGACAGAATATTGTGAAATCATTTTAAATAATTTATTTATTTAAAATGAGAGAAATATTAAATTTGACAATTAAATAATTAAATATAGTTATTTAATTTAGAAGATATGATTAATAATTAAATAAATTAATAAATTCATTTAATTATGACAATTAGTGACATATTAAATAAATAAATAAAATATATTTATTTGATAATCAGGAAGAAATGAATGAAGAAAAGTAATTAAATAAATTAAGAAATTTATTTAATTAGGGGAAGACTTAGACAATTAACAACGTATTTAATAAATAAATAGAATTTATTTATTTAATAATCATGAAGAATGAAAGGACATGAATTATTTAATCAATTGTTGAATGTGGATCAAGGACATAATTAAGATGTCATAATTATGCTAGGACGAAAGTGTTAAAAATAGGCCTTGCAAGCCTAGATCATTTTTAAGTGCTACAGGTAGACATAGGGTTTTGCTGAAAGGTGGGTTTGTGATTGTTCTAGTTGATAAAATCTGCATATTTAGACCCCATGTGACATGTTAAAGGTTGTGGAGTGAAGGTTTGTATTTTGGAGATTGAAATCCTTGTTGTTGCTTTGTAAAACAAGCCTAATTAGGCCTAATTACAATGAAGTAGTCAAAATTTGACGATTTTGTTCGAAAAAGGCCATGTCTAAAAATTTGATATATTTCTAAGAGGCATAAAGGGTTTCTTAAAAGGTATTGAATTTCTAGGTTTGAATTCTTCTTTAAAAGTTATGGTGAAAAACCCCTGTTTGGAGTACTATTAGGGGAATTGAAGGATTTGTGAGAAAACCACCAAGTTAGGGTTTCAAAATTGAAAAGTTTGTTCATTTGAGATTGTGTTCATAACCTCCACCCTACTCTACATCACTCTGCTACATATTCTCCCATATAAAACATGGTCATATCAGATTGGTTTCCCTTAAATTTCACTCCCTATCGATCCTTGTAAGAACACAATGATCTATTGAGAGAGGGGTGAATCAGTAGATATTAAAAATTTTAGTTCTTAAACCCTTTTGTAGATTCAAACTTAACTTCAAATGTGTAGATTGAAATACTAATAGATATAATAGCCACAAGCACAAGAGAGATCAACACATAACACAGTATGTACATGGAAAACCCAAGATGGGAAAAACCACAGTGAGAAATGTTGTTAGGATCTACTATCCTAATCCATCCTCACAAGCTTCAAAGTTCAGTTACAATGTTTAGGGATACAACCCAAGGAAGCAACAACTCCCTATTTAGAAGCTATAACTTCAAGGATGCTACTACACCTTATTCTGAGCTACAACTTAGTGCAAAATGGAGGCTATAACCTCATAAATTTTTTTGCAATATACTATGCATAAAATGGATCTACAAAACCTAAGATGCATCAATACAACACATGAGCTCTTTCTCTCTCTCTCTCAGTTTTCCATTACTCCATTATAACCAGCTACATGAATTTTTAGATTTTTATTTTTGTTACAGTTCACCTTCCTCTGCATTCAGACCTCACATTCATTCTCTGTATCTCAATAATTCCCCTCATTCAATTCATATACATTGGAATCACTGTTAGGGTTTTTCCACTTGCAACCTACTTATGAAATTGTTAGAGCATCAAGCCACACACATACTGTCTAGCTCATCAGATATCACCATACCTCTACATCAAGCCACAAAACATTTTATTCTGATGCAAAGAATTTGCTAAGAATAACATTCTTTCAACCTCTAGAATTTGATATGTATTTAATGCATTCACTTATTCATTTGATCTGGTTCAATCTTGAAATCTTTTACAAATGGTGCCACCACTTAAGGGATACAATCTTCATTGACATTGGTCATAGATGTAGTTGGACCAATTAATTCATTCTCTTATGTTGGTTACCAATCGAAACCCTCTTCACACTTGTCATAGTTGTTTCAGATCTCTGCATTTGAACTCTGACCGTCGATCAACTCCTTCGCACTTTAATCCTATCATTAGCATTCACTATTGTGAATTTAAACCCTGACCATTGGATAATCAGTCACTTAGACCACCATCGTCGATCTATCATATCATCACCTTTGCTTATTTTCTTGGTTCTACCATCTTCATCGATGGTCAATATCCATCCACCATGGATTAATCTCCACCATTTTCCATTGACCCCACGGGAGTTAGCCAGGATCCTCCAAAAACCTAGTGGAACTAATGGGCACCATTGGATCTTCTTAATCACAATCATTGATCATGTCCTATCACCTAGTTGCTAAAAATCCAAACCTCATAACCTCTTTTTGGAGGTTATAAAGTTAGAAGAACCTATGACACACCAACAGTAAAGAGATCCTATGTAACTAATTTTGAAATGACTAAGTCACTTCAATGAAAACAACAACACCCAATACATCATTCCAATGTGGGGTCCACATGCTGTCATCACATGTCCACATCATAACCATGTCATAGCTCAAACCTATCATGCCATGTGTCTGCGTCATCATTAAGGCTAGGTCCCACATGGAGTGCTTCCTTACTCCTTATTGCTCCATTGTTTAGTCACCAAGTCAAGAGGTTTACAAACTTAAGGACCCTGTGACAAGGTTAGCAAAACTTAGAACCCTACGATACCATTCACTTTAGCCGACAATGAGGAGATTGCTAAGTCAGAAGGTTTTGAAACTTGAGAACCCCGCGACATAGGTTAGGAAAACTTGAAACTTTGTGACTCCATTCATTTTCATTGTCCTTATAACTTCATTAGCTAAGTCACCAAGTGGGGAGGTTACGAAACTTGAGAACCCTACAACATAGGTTAGGAAAATGTTGAATTTCGTGACTCCTTACAATTTTGGCCTTAGACTGAGAGCATGAACCAATGAATGAGGAAATTTTCATTAACATCACGACCTACACAATAATTGTTTGAAAAGCTCTTGAGAAACCCAGTCATTATGCCAACAATCTCCCTTACATGATTTACACTTTTGATATCAATGACAACAATAGTCCAACAATCTCTACCTTTGGCATTGATGGCAAAACTATAACTATTCGATCAGGCATTACTGAAACTCAACACTAATTTTGATTAACACACTATAACACTATAACTCCCCCTATGACATACACCTCATCTCATATTTTTTAAATCACATTTCTCCCCATTTGACATCAATAGCAAAGGGTACACTCCCCCTGAAGAAAGGATTCAATTTTGAACTCTACAATCATCAAGTCGTTAAAGTTCTGCTCCAATTTTTAACTCTACAATTTTCATGACTTGATCACATTAATCTTAACTAGGGTTGAATAACTGATCAATGAATATCTCCTTGGATAAATTCCCTATCACTAGAGTTTAGTGATATGAGGTGGGAGAAACTACTCCTAGCTTCTACCTCAGGTATTCAAATTGCTCTGTAGGAAGGGGTTTTGTAAATATATCAGCCACTTGTTCCTTGGTGAGAATATACTCCATGTTGAATTCTTTATCTACAACCTTTTCTCTAATGAAGTGATACTTGATTGATATATGATTTGTTCTAGAGTGCATCACTAGATTCTTTGAGATTTTAATGGCACTTGAATTGTCATAAAAGAATTGAAATAGGCTCATTGTACTCTACCTTGATGTCCTTTAATTTTTTCTTCATCCATAAGACTTGAGTGCAACATGTAGCTGCAACAACATATTATGCTTTTGTAGTAGAAAGAGTAATAGACTCTTACTTTTTGCTCATCTAGGAAACCAATTTGTTCCGCAGGAAGAATACACCTCGACTGGTACTCTTTCTATCATCCACACTACCTGCCCAATCTGCATCTGTATATGTTGTTAATGTGAAATCTTTACATTTGGAATACCATAAACCATAGTCAATAGTACTTTTGATGTATCTAAATATTCTCTTTATTGCATTGACGTGTGATTCTTTTGGTTTTTCCTGAAACCAAGATGCCATACAAACTGCTTGCATTATATTAGGCCTTGATGTAGTTAGATATAGTAGACTTCCAATCATTGATCTATACAAAGTCTGATTTGCATTAGGTGACTCATCTGATTTACTCAATTCACAACTAGTAATCATGGGAATACTGACTAATTTACAATCCTCCATGGAAATTTTTTTAAGCATTTCATTTTCATACTTGGTTTGTGATATAAAAATACCTTTATCAGTTTGTGTAATTTGCAAGCCAAGAAAAAATATGGGTTCTCCTAACATGGACATTTCAAACTGATCTTGCATGTTTGTGGAAAATATTTTGCACATCACATCACTGCTACCATCAAATATAATATCATCTACATAAACTACAACAATGATCATTTTCTTGCCCTCATATTTGAGATACAGATTGCTATCAACACAACCTTTCTTGATTCCTTCTTGTTGTAGATATTGATCTAATATTGAATACCAAGCCCTTGGTCCTTGCTTCAAACCATACAATTCTTTCCTCAATTTGCAAACATAATCATCATCCTCTAAAAACTTGAAACCTTCTAACTACTCAATATATACTTCCTATTCAAGGTTTCCATTTAAAAATTCATATTTGACATCCATTTGATATACTTTAAAACCTTTATACATAGAAAATGAAAGAAACATTATAATAGCTTCTAATCATGCAACAAGAGAAAACATTTCTTCAAAATCAATTCCTTATAATTGTGCATATCCATTGCACACTAATCTTGCTTTGTTTCTGACCACAATTCCATCTGCATTCAGCTTGTTTCTGAATATCCATTTTGTGCCAATTATATTATTTCTTGATGGCCTAGGAATCAATTCCCAAGTTTTTTTCTTTTCAATCTGATTAAGTTCCTCTTCCATTTCTCTTAACCAACTTTCATCCTTACTAGCTTCATCAAAACTTGTTGGTTCAATTTGAGACGAGAGAGAAAAATTTAGTTGTTCCTTGTCATTTGCAATTCTCCTATTTTGCACTCCTGCATTCTTGTCACCAATTATCTAATCTACAGGATGATCTTTTTGCACATATTTTGCAAGAGCACATTCAACCTCTTGCTCATTCTCTTCTTCTTGTTCCTCTTCTTCAAATCGTGCACCTATGTCATCTTCATCTGACTCACTTTCAAGATTGTTTCTACTAGGCTTACCCTGATTTTCACTTTCATCAACCCTGACATGTACACTCTCTACAATTCTATGCAATATTTTATTGTAACACTTATAAGCTTTTCTTTGGTTGGAATACCCCAAGAATATCCCCTCATCATATCTTGACTCAAAACTTCCTAATTCATCATCTTATCTTTTAATATAGCACTTACTGCCAAATACCTTGAAATTCTTGACTGATGCAGGCCAACCAAACCATAATTCATACGGAATTCTACCACTATTAGATCTTATAAGTGCTATATCATGAATGTATACAATAGTTTGTACTACTTCTTTCCAAAATGTATCTGCCAAGTTTTCCTCATTCAACATAGCTTTGGCCATCTCCTTCATAATTTTGTTTTTTCTCTCTACCACACCATTTTGTTGTGGTGTTCTTGGGACTGAATATTGGTGCTTGATTCCATGATCTTCACAATAATCCATGACTTTTATTGACATGAATTCTCCACCTCTTTCTAACCTGAGACCTTTGATTCTTCTCCTAGTCATATTCTCTACTAGCTTCTTATAACTTTTAAATGCTTTAAAACCCTCATCCTTCTCCCTCAAAAATGTGACATATGTCATTCTAGTATAGTCATCAATCAACAACATGAAATACCTTTCTCCTTGAAATTCTCTTGTTCTCATTGGACTACATAGATTAGTATGGATTATTTCTAAGGGTTTCATTGTATAGTAATCCTTTGTGGGAAATTTAGAATTTGTTTTCTTTCCTTGCTGACAACGTTGACAGATGATGTTATCAGGCTTTGTAATCTTAGGCATATTTCTAACTAGGCCTTTTAAACTAATTTTCACCATGTTGTCAGAATTTACATGTCCTAGTCTTCTATGCCACAACCAACTTTCATCTGCTTGAATGATTAGACATGTTTGGCCTTCCACTTCACATAGATTGTAGAGATTACTATTAGTCCTTATCCCTTGAGCAATTGTTTTACCATTCAATATTATCTTGTAGCCTTCAGAATCAAATACAACTTTGTATCCATTATCACACTTCTGGCTAATGCTAAGAAGATTGTGCTTTATATCTCTCACATAGAGCACATATTTAGTTTTTCTCTTTCCATCTATGCTCAAAATTCCTTTCCCACGGATCTTGATAGTAATATTATCACCTAGACTTACTGAACCTCCTTTTTCATTTCAAGCTTAATGAATTTCTTTTTATTTCCAATCATGTGCTTGGAGCAAACACTATCAAAAATACATAGGTCTTGTTCCTTTGCATGTAAATCCATTTGGGAAATCATAGAATAAGTGATGCAAGATCCCTACTCTTTCCCCTTCCATATTTTCTTGGGCTTCTTCTTAGTTTTCTTTTCTTCTATCTCATAAGTCTTATTTACTTTCTCTTTATTAGCATGTTAGGATTTCTTCTCATATTTCACACTTGGTCCTATAAATATTTCTCTATAGTTTCTAGCTATATGACCAAAGTTTTTGCAACTAGATAAAAAATTATATCCATATCAACCAAGGGATCAAATGGATTCTTGCTTGCAAAATTTGTATTCTTCCTTAGAATGATTCTACATTATCTAGCCCTATGACAAAAAATATTATAGGTATAATAATATCCATTGAAATACAATGAGTACCTAGTCAAGTAGTTTCCTTCAGCTAGATGAGGTGATCTTCTTTGTCTCATCCTCCTTGGATAGTGTACTCTTGTGAATCCATCATTTTCTGCACTTGGTACATTCTGCATCTTCTTTTGTTGACCAAGAACTGTCTAGTTGTCCTCCTTGACTTCAACTGGTTTCTTTTCTTTATCAGAGTTTTGTTCATATCTAGGAGCTTCCTCTTTGTCAATTTTTTCTTAACTTGGGACTAATTTTTCTCCTGCTCTAAATCTTTCATAAAGTTTTGTAGAGACATCCATAAATGAATTCTTCCCTTTTTCCAAACCTAAACTAGATTTCTCTTTATTTGAAGGCTTTTTTGTACTTATCAATTCATTTAGAATATCTAAACCACCTTTCAACTTTAGTCCATTTCTGATCTGCTCATTGGCCTTCTCCAATTCTTTTCTTAAGGAAACTATTTCTGCCTCAAAGTTTCCAGCATCTATCCATCTCAGACTGCAATTTAGATTTCATGACATCCTTAATTCTTTTAATCTCTTCTACATGAACTTTTAGTCCTACTAATACCTTATTGGATTCTTCAAGTTCTTGTGTTAATCTTTCAGTTTCCTTTTGAGAATTTCCTTTTAGCTTCTTGTTTTCTCTCTTAAGATCATCATATTTTTCTCTTAGTTCATCAAGATCTTCAAGAGCACTAATTAGTTCTCCTTCAAGATCAACAACTCCCTCATCTTCTCATTCATATGAGTTCTCAATTTGTGCATCTTCTTGATCCTTAGTTTCTTTAGCCACGAATAGAAATTCCCTTCTATCATCTCTCATTAAAAGGGCATGGCCTTGATCCTCTTCTCAACAATCACTAGCATCAGACACTTCACTTTCTTCATTGATTTACAAACTCTTCTTCTTCTTTCCAAAGTTCTTTCTTTTAGGGTAGAAATCTTTCTTCTTTTTACTATCAAATTCTTGCTTGGAACTATCTTCTTTACCATATGGACACTTTGAGTCAAAATGACCTATTCTACCATAGTTAAAACACTTAAGAGGGAGGATACCTTTATACTTTTTGGATCCTCCTCTTAGCCTTCTTATGAAATGTGCTTCTTCCTCATCAGTTTCTTCATAATCACATGCAATGACAATGGATTTTTCTTTCTTATCAGCTTCATCTTTTTCTTTTTTGTCATCCTTAAATGTAGCTTCTCTCCTAGATGATTCAACACTTGGCATTCTCATCTCATATGCAGTGATTGTTGGTGCAATTAATTATTTAATTACACTTTAGGATAAGTTTACTTAGGATATTTTATTTCCCAGGATAATTATTGTTTAATTCTTATCTTATCTTATTGAGTTGTCTTATTGCTCAAGATAAGATTAGGGTTGTCTTTTCATGCCTTATTGCATCATTTCCTTTTTGAAGGATTTTGTATTATTTGTAAAACAATTTTTTTCATTCAATAATCAGTAATTCTAATTTTTTCTTGCAAACATTGGCTTTGAGGGTTTACAAAACTTATGTTGCTTTTGTTCTGAATATCTTTGCATGTGATAGGTGATTGCTTGCAGGTGCTCTTGGGGACTATGAAGTTGGTTTTTCAACTTCTACATGGTATCAGAGCTCCAGACCTATCACTGCATGTTCATGATCTGAAGATATTCTCTCACAATGTTTTCTTCTATGCAAGGGTTTCAAGTCAGATTATTTTTTGTAGATCTGGGGGTACCTAATTTTTTGGAGCACTTTGGGCTCAAATGGGTGTCACCATCACGATCAAAGCATACAAAAACCCCAGAAATGCCTTTCATTTCATCGATTTAGGAGAAAGTTGAAAAAAAGGCAAAAGAAATTTATCTCGAAGGCCGTACAGCCCCAGGGCACACAGATCGAGGCAAAATTTCAACAAAAAAAAAACACAATTTTTTTTTTTTAAATCTGCGCGGCCAGTTCAAATACAATTCGCCGCCATTCCTCCACCCGGTGGCCTCCCACTGGTCAACCCTACTCTATCAATGCACCGCTCACTGGTCACCTCTGCTGAGCTCCACCAAGCTCTGCGTGCCTGCCTCCAAGCCGCTCTACCGGTCCACCTCCAACAAGTCCCCGTAGGCTATAAACTTTAGTTTGCAGTCCTTTGGAGGACCGACCGCCCGGCGATCAGCCCCGCGTCAACCTTTCAACCCCTACAATGGTCACTTGAGTGACCAAGGGCCCATGACGTCAGCCCCTGTCCTAAGCAGCTGGTCCTGTATAGGACCTTGTTCTTATTTTTTTTAGCCCCTAAGGGCTCTGGAGGCCATATTGTGCAATTTGGAGTTGTTTTCACCAAATTGGGTATATCTTGGGCATTTTTTCTCTGTTTTTTGAATGAAAATAGCTGTTGGAAAGTTGATTCTGGTGCCAATCTAATGGTGGAAGTCTTTCTGATTTTTTCATTTTGATGATTTTTTCACCTATCAAAGCCAAACAATTTTGTTTTCACTCCGGGAGGCGTAATTTTTGCGTTCTGGCTCCGTTTTTTGAAAACAAAGAGGCATTGGAAAGCTGGTTCAGTACTCTACACATATCTTAAACCTATTTTTTCATATTTTTTGCCAAGTATCTGATATTTTTGTTTGATCTAAACCTCTACCTTTTCAATTATATTCTTGGGAAGCGTGCAATTAGGCTATTTTTTGAGATCAGTGAGCATTATTTTTTCATTTGAGATTATATACTGCTGTTTTCTATCATGGATTTACATAATATTGCACCCCTTACTCCATTCAACTATTTGGTTCGAAAAAAAAATTGGAGATTCACTTGAAACATAAAGGGTTGTATAAGGTAACCATGGGTACAAAAATTGAACCTACATGTGCTATTGAAAAGAGAAAGTGGTTCAATAGGTGTGATGAAGCTTATGGTACATTATGTCTTTCTCTTTCATTTGACCTTCTTTTTCACATTGAATCTTGCACTACACCAAATGAGATATGGGCTACTTTGGAGTCCTTTTTTGGGAAGTAGGATACTATGAGAGGGTTTTAGTTAGAGAATGAGCTTATTGGCTTAAATCCTAGGGATTTTGATAGCATTCAGGAGTTTTTCACCAAACTCAAGTCTCTTAGATTACAATTGTCACAGTGTGGTGTTTAGAAAGAAGACTCTTAGTTGATATTGTCCATTATTTCTAAGCTTGGACCAAATTATTCAGTTTTTGTATCTACCTTTTATGCCACTATGGATGCACTTGGTATGAGATTCACTATGCCATCTCTTGATGACTTTGCTTCATCTCTTACTCGAGAGCAAGCTAAGTTAGCTAGCATGGGCACCGTGAAACCTTCTTCCTCCTCACATGAACTTATTGCATCACAGGAGTCCAGAGATCAGAAGGCTTCTATAGGAAAAGGAAAGAAACAGAAAAAAAAGGGATTCCAAACCTCATGAGCAACAAAAGGAGTCCTCAGATTCATCCTCCTCTTCTATGGGGAAATCATTTAGGAAGGAGAATTCTACATGTGCATATTGCAAGAGGGAAGGACATGCACAACATAATTGTTACAAGAAGGACATTGATAAGCTGAAACATCTTCAAAATCGTCAGATTGATTTTCCTTCTAGGATGTCTGCATCATCTTCTCCTCCTCATTCTTCTTCTTCTTTAGAGCAGCATAACACTGGCACAGCTGGTTGAAATACTTCATCAGATATGAGGGGACATGCTCTTTGTGCTTCTTCAGGTATTGGATCAGGGAGATGGCTTCTAGATTCAGGAGCATCTCATCATATGGTATCTTCATAGTCTATGTTCACTTCCTTTGAGCCTTGCACTATGTCTCCCATTTTGATGGGAAACAACACTTACATGAGTGTTACAGGGAAGGGGTCTATTAGTTTTTGGGATCACTCCTTTCAGGATGTCTTGTGTGTCCCTCACTTGACAAATAACCTTCTTTCCATCTATCAGATAACACATGGGGGAAATGGGAGATCTGTGGAGTTGACACCTGATTCGGTTATCATCAGAGACTTGGAGAGTAGAGTAGTTATTGCTACTGGGATAGTGGATCACTCATCTCAGTTGTATTCTTTCACTGATTTTGCTATTGGTGGTTCTTCTATTCCTACAGCTATTCCTCACACTTCGACTGTGCATCATCATTCAGAGGAGAGATTTGGCTTCTTGAACATTGGAGTTCTCACTTTGGATCCTATTCTCAAGCCTTCCATTCCATCTCCTCCACCTCCTGTTGCTTCTTCTATTTCAGTGCAACAGGATCCTATTGATCATCCATCTTTGGAGGTTTCTATGGAGACATCTTGGGCTGCACCTATTCCACTTTCAGAGTTTTCTTTCATTCAGCCTCTTCCCTCTCACTTCTTTCTAGAGATTCAATTTCTTCACTTATTTTGGAGTTACTTCATTTTGGGGGGATCTATGCTCTCTTTCTTCCTCTCTTATGGGGGGATTCTTTCATGTATCTTTGTGATGAATGGTGTCATTGGGGGGTCTTATGGAGTCCTCCATTTTTCACCACTTAGGTAGTTTATTGCAATATATTTTGGGGAGGAGTTTTGTTCCCATGTGGTTTTCTCCGTTACCCCGTTTGATTTACTTTGCATTGCATTTGTACATGAGTACCTAATCAGGCCTTGTTGTTGGGACTCATCTTTGCATAATAATTTTATTCTCCCTAAGTTGCACTTATGGGGGGGTGTTGGTGTAATTAATTATTTAATTACACTTTAGGATAAGTTTACTTAGGATATTCTATTTCCTAGAATAATTATTATTTAACTCTTATCTTATCTTATTGAGTTGTCTTTTTGCTCAAGATAAGATTAGGGTTGTATTTTCATGCCTAATTGCATCATTTCCTTTTTGAAGGCTTTTGTATTATTTGTAAAACAATTTTTTTCATTCAATAATCAATAATTCTAATTTTTGCTTGCACACATTGGCTCTGAGGGTTTACAAAACTTCTATTATTTTTGTTCAGAATATCTTTGCATGTGATAGGTGATTGCTTGCAGGTGTTCTTGGGGACTGTGAAGTTGGTTTTTCAACTTCTACAGTGATTATGCCATGCACCTCATCAAGAGTAAGTTTATCAATTTTTATTCCTTCTTTGATAGCAGAAATCTTGGCATCATATTTATTTTTCATGGACCTAGGAACTTTCAACACAACATATTCTTCTTTTAGATCACACCATATCCCTTAATGGAATTTACCACATCATCAACTCTTTGAAGATAGTCTGCAATATTCTCTTCTTCGGTCATCGTCAAGCCTTCAAATTTTTCTCTCAACACTTGTAACTTTGACAACTTCAATTTTGTGTCACCTTCATAGATTTTCCTAAGTTTTTCCCAGACATCATACGTAGTTTTACAATGCATAACTTTGTTATGCACAGAGTCAGACAAATTGTTCATAAGAATAAACCAAGCTTTCTTATTGTCTTCATGAATCTTCTTTGCTACACGATCAATGGGAATAGTAGTAGGAATAGTATATTGGGTCTCATTACATGCCCAAACTTCAATTCCAAGAGAAACTAAGTATCCTTCCATTAATGAGCTCCATTTAGCATAGTTTGTTCCATCAAACCTAGGTGGCTTGATTGAGCCCGTGTGAAATGCCATTGTGTTCACCCGTCCAAGATCTACCCGAGTTGGTTAAGCTTCTCCTAGTGAACCTAGTGCTCTGATACCAATTGTTAGAACACAATGATCTACTAAGAGGGGGTGAATCAATAGATATTAAAAAATTTAGTTCTTAAACCCTTTTGTAGATTCAACCTCAACTTCAAATGTGTAGATTGAAATACTAACAAATATAATAGCCACAAGCACAAGAGAGATCAAGACATAACATATTATGTATGTGGAAAACCCATGACGGAAAAAACCACGGCGAGAAATGTTGTTAGGATCTACTATCCTAATCTAGCCTCACAAGCTTCAAAGTTCAATTGCAATGTTTAGGGCTACAACCCAAGGAAGCAACAACTCCTTGTTTAGAAGCTACAACTTCAAGGATGCTACTACACCCTATTCTGAGCTACAACTCAATGCAAAATCGAGGCTACAGCCTCATACAAAGTTTTGCAATGCATAAAATGGTTCTACAAAACTTGAGATGCATCAATACAACACATAAGCTCTTTCTCTCCCTCTTAGTCTTCCCTTACTCCACTGTAACCAGCTACATGAATTTTTAGATTTTACTTTCTATTATAGTTCACCTTCCTCTGCATTTAGAGCTCACATTCATTTTTTCTATCTCAATAATTCCCCTCATTCAATTCATATACATTGGAATCACTATTAGGGTTTTTCCACTTGCAACCTACTTCCATAATTATTAGAGCATTGAGGCACACACATACTGTCTAGCGCATTAGACATCACCATACCTCTACATTGAGCTGCAAAATTTTTTATTCTGATGCAAAGAATTTGCTAAGAATAACATTTTTTCAACCTCTAGAATCTGATATGCATTTAATGCATTCACCTATTCATTTGATCTGGTTCAATCTTCAAATCTTCATCGACATTGGTTACAGATGTAGTTGGACCAATTAATTCATTCTCCTATGCTGGTTATCATTCAAAACCCTCTTCACACTTATCATAGCCATTTTAGATCTCTGCATTTGAACTCTAACTATCGATCAACTCCTTCACACTTTAATCTTGTGATCAACATTCACTGCTATGACTTTAAACCCTGACCATTGGATAATTGGTCACTTAAACCACCATCGTCGATCTAGCATATCATCACCTTTGATTCTTTGCTAAATTCTACCATCTTCATCAATGGTCAATATCCATCCACCATGGATTAATCTCCACCATTCTCCACTGACCCCATGGGAATTAGCTAGGATCCTCCAAAAACTTAGTGGAACTAACATGCACCATTGGATCTTCTTAATCACAACCATTGATCATGTCCTATCACCCAGTCGTTAAAAATACAAACCTTAGAACCTCTTTTCAGAGGTTATAAAGTTAAAAGAACCTACGACACACCATCAGTAAAGAGATCCTATGTAATTCATTTCAAAATGACTAAGTCACTTCGATGAAAACAACACCCAATATATCATTCCAATGTGGGGTCCACATGATGTCATCACATGTCCACATCATCACCATGTCATAGCTCAAACCCATCATGCCACGTGTCTGCATCATCAATAAAGGTTGGGTCCCACATGGAGTGCTTCCTTATTCCTTATCGCTCCATCGTTTAGTCGCCAAGTCAGGAGGTTTCAAAACTTAAGAACCCTGTGACAAGGTTAGCAAAACTTAGAACCATGTGATACCATTCACTTTAGCTAACAATGAGGAGATCTCTAAGTCAGAAGGTTTCAAAACTTGAGAACCCCGTGACATAGGTTAGGAAAACTTGAAACTCCATGACTCCATTCATTTTCATCATCCTTATCACTTCATTAGCTAAGTCGCCAAGTTGGGAGGTTACGAAACTTGAGAACCCTGCAACATAGGTTAGGAAAATGTTGAACTTCATGACTCCTTAGAACTTTGGCCTTAGACTAAAAGCATGAACCAATGAATGAGCACATTTTCATTGACATCATGACCTACACAATACTTGTCTGAAAAGCTCTCAAGAAACCCAGTCATTATGCCAACAATCTCCCTTACATGATTTTCATTTTTGACATCAATGACAACAATAGTCCAACAATCTCCCCCTTTGGCATTGATGGAAAAACTCTAACTATTTGATCAAGCACCACTGAAACTCAACGCCAATTTGATTAACACACTGTAACACTGCAACTCCCCCTATGACATACACCTCATCTCATTTTTTTGGCATCACATCCTCATCTCATCTGTTTGGCATCACATTTCTCCCCTTTTGACATCAATGGAAAAGGGTACACCCCCTGAAGAAAGGCTTCAATTTTGAACTCTACAATCATCAAGTCATTAGAAATCTTCTCCAATTTTGAACTTTACAATTTACATGGCTTGATCACATTAATCATAACCAGGGTTGAATAACTGATGAATGAAGCTCTCCTTAGATGCATGCCCTATCATTAGAGTTTAGTGATATGAGGTGGGAGAAACTACTAGCTTGTGCCTCAGGTTTTCAAACTACTCTATAGGAAGGGGTTTTGTAAATATATCAGCCACTTGTTCCTTGGTGGGAATATACTCCATGTTGACTTCTTTATCTACAACCTGTTCTCTGATGAAGTGATACTTGATTGATATATGCTTTGTTCTAGAGTGCATCACTAGATTCTTAGAGATATTAATGGCACTTGAATTATCACAAAGAATTGAAATGGGCTTATTGTACTCTACCTTTATGTCCTTTAATGTTTGCTTCATCCATAAGACTTGAGTGCAACATGCATATGCAACAACATATTCTGCTTTTGTAGTAGAAAGAGTAATAGATTCTTTCCTTTTTCTCATCCAGGAAACCAATTTGTTCCCCAAGAAGAATGCACCTCGACTGGTACTTTTTCTATCGTCCACACTACCTACTCAATCTACATCTATATATGCTATTAATGTGAAATATTTTCCTTTGGAATACCATAAACCATAGTCAACAGTACTTTTGATGTATCTAAATATTCTCTTTACTGCATTGACATATGATTCTTTTGTTTCTACCTGAAATCAAGCTACCATACAAATTGCTTGCATTATATTAGGCCTTGATGTATTTAGATATAGTAGATTTCCAATCATTGATCTATACAAAGTCTAATTTGCATGAGGTGACTCATCTGATTTACACAATTTGCAGCCAATAATCATGGGAGTAATGACTGGTTTACAATCCTCCATGCCAAACTTTTTAAGCATTTCTTTTACAAAATCCTCATGATTAATTCCCCTATCCCTAAGGGTTGTTTGGAAAATTCTAATGTGCTCCTCAACTATTGTATTGGGATCACCAACATGGAACTAGGTGCAAAAGTGCTCTAGATTTTTTGGCATGGCATTGCAATTGTTAAAGAGTAGAGGTGAGGGATTATTTACTAAGGTGAGGGATTATTTACTAGAAAATCCATTGGTGGAGATGGTGGTAGAAGTGGTTGATTAATAGATGTTTGGGGTTGCTAAATGGGTGGGGGTTTATGTTCAAAATATAATGGTGAAGAGGGAGATGATGGCCATATGGGTGAAGATGATGATGCTTCTCCCTTTTTGGTCCTCCTTGACCTAGTAGGGGCTCCTAACTCTTGAAAATATCCTTCTGTTGTAGACCTTGTTTTTCTCTTGAATCTCTAAGGAGATATTGATGATAGAAAATGCTCCAGCTTGTTGAATTAGCCCTTCTTCTAGAACCAATCTATTGATGATATTTTTTTGCACAACTCAAAAAAAATATAATATCTTATCTCTCTTGAAAGGTAAATCTTTATCAGCAAGCCTCAAGAGATAACCCCAAGGTCTCTAACGCCATGTCTTGACAATGCAATGAACAACTCAGTGATCAATGTGAAAATGATGGTAATCACAAGGGGCCTTACAAAAAAATGTTGGCAGATCTCAAGTTCATCAAATATAATAGTGTAATGATGCTTTTCAATCTTAAAATTAACCCATATTTAAAGAAAGAAAAAGAGATAAGGTTTTTAAAGAGATCCTAAAAGTAACTCCTAAGATCAATCATGAAAACAACATAGCATTCAAAATGGACCAACCCTTCAAACCAATTCCTGCTAAACCTAGATTAAATCTACAATGTCACATAAATAGTATAATCTCCTAAGGCATAAAGATTTTCAGATCATGAAGCATTCACACATCAATCCAAATTTGGTATTGAAATGAATAAATACCCATATTTGAACTCAGCACAATAACATATAGCCCCAGGCTAACTTTACGCAATAACTCACAACCAACAGGTTGCTAAAATTATGGACCAAGGGTTGCTCAAACACTTCAAATACTATATCATAAACACAAAAGAACAACTATTTCTAATATTATCTTAGAAATAACTTACTTAGAGAAATTTATCAAAATATAAAACTCAAGAACCATGCATGGACGAATAACACAAAGAAGAACACTAAAGAACAATGTCTTCAATTGTATTTTCTCGATGAAGTGGGAACACATCTCAAGAATATCTAGCCTGGCAATCCTCCTTATCCTTTTCTACTTCTTTTCTTCTAGAAATTTCCTTAACTTTATCAAGAACTAGATCTAGGTCGGCATGGGTTGGGAGTGAGATTAAATTAATCATTTCCTTAATTGAATTTAATTCTCTAGTATATTTAGTTAAGGCCTTTTCCCAAACAAAATAAAATCCTTAATATCTATCCAAGCTGGAAATGTAAATTGCAACATCTTCTAGTTGGTCTTTTACTTAGGCCACAATCTTCAGGTGAATAGATCTCATGCCACCATTTCTATAGCTGCCCAACATTCAAGTTCTTCTTTCGAGGCATCTTCCTTCTAGTAAAAATCTCTAGGAAAGTGGTACAACTATCAAAAAATTCTTTCACTTTATTTTGGGCCTTGGAGACCTTCTTTGGTGCCTTTGTCTTGAGTGCATTCCTAAAATTAAAGACATTTATCCACTCCATGACCTTATGAGTATTCTCCATTGTGATGGCACCCTCTTTGACCAATACATCTATGGGGACCTGGAGTATTTTCTCTAATTATTTAAAAGTGACATTATCTGGGGTCTTACAATCAAGGAGGAATTTTGTGATGTCCTCAGAAAGGAAAGATGTTTTCTCATACATTTGTAATACCTTTTCAATCATGGCAACACTCCTCTTACTCACATCATGCAATTGTTCTTGTGTATCCCCTATAGATGACTTTAATTTTTCAATCTCTAAGACAATCTGCTTTGATAACAATCCTTGAGAAAATGAAGACCACTCAATGCTATGTGTCTATAATGGCTTGACAAGATGTTGAACATATTTATACACTTCTTTGAGTTCCTTTAGGAACTTCTCCTTTTCTTCGTTTTCCCTATCCAATCACCTCAAAATTTCTTGAGATACTCTTGAAACTCCTCTTTTTCTTACTCCTTTGTAATTATCTTTCTTCTGATTATTTCAAATTCATCACTTCAATTGGCCCAATAGTACTCTATGTGGATCTTATTCCTGTATTCTCTATTTGCTTGCCTCTAGGCAATGTCATAAGGGTCTAAGTTATCCCTATTTGTGTGTGAACACAAATTGCAATGCACCATTGCATCCTCAACATATTGGACACTCTGAATTAAGGGACAAGCCTCCAAGACTTCAATTCTCAAGTGGAATTTAGATCCAAGTGTTGGTTTATGCATATCCTTTATTACTGCATCAAAGGCCACCATTTTCCTTTCCAATTCCTACAAAATGAGTTTGTTTGTTGGATATTTTAGTAGCCTCAATGATACTGCTAGTGATCCCTATATCCTGATATAGGAGAACTTTTGAAATTGGATGAACCATTGGCCATATTTCCTTATCAGCTCCATAGCCTCAACTAAGATTCTTACATGCAATTCATCTTGTAACAGCCTTGTAAAATACATAAAGAAAGCTTCATTTACCCTCTTGTAATTGGTTTTGTTAAATTGAAGCTGAGGAAAAACATCACAAATTATGTCCTGACTGAGGACTCCTCTGTAGCTCAAGCCTTTGTACTTATTCTTCCTAGCAAGCATATACACCAAATAGGATTTCATGGTGAACTTCTTGGTATCTTGCACACTTCTTAATTGCTCATAGAGATTATCACTTATTATTCTTACCCAATGGTAACATGTCTCTTTTACAATATGGGAAATGATGAAGAACATCCAATTTCTAAATATAAAGGCATCCTCAAGCCCCATTAATATTTCCAAAAGATTTATCATATCATTATACTCCATTTTGAAATCAACTCTATATAGTTTTTTGAGCAATTTTGAGTAGTGTGATTTGGGTTTAGCAATCCAATTATTGTTCATCATTAACAAGGCCTTTTCAGGGTACTCTGCATAGAAATCATTAGCGTCCTTGATATAAATCTTGACTAGCTTATGATGTGACCCAATGTTGAAGGTCTCTGCTATGGATTCCTCCATTAGATTAGCCATGATCCAACAATAACTCTTCTATCCAAATCATAATGTTTTGGACACTCCAAAACCAACTCTAGATACAACAAGGTGGGAGGAAATCTCATTGCCTAGGCCAATCCTATATTAGTGATGATCTATGCTAGCTCAGATGGTACATCCCAAAACATCCTCTATTTGAAGTCATCATAGTCTATATGCCCCATGTTTGTGTTAGCGATATTACTCCAGGTAGAGATTATCTTTGACTTGGGCCAGATGCCCTTGAAGTCATATTTCATCTTTTCAACTCTAGTGAGGGGTTCCTCAAGACTAGCTTATGATGACTTTTCTTTGGATCCCTTTGCTAGACTAACTTTAGCTTGCATCTGTTAGAAATAAACAATAATTACTAAGGCATTGAGCACATTTACATTACATCAAATCATATTGCCAAAGTCATAATGAGGAACTGTGAATCATTACATAATCAGTATTTAGAGCATCATAGAAACCATAGAATCTCATCAAAAAGCCATAAGATGAAGCATTATAAAATGTAGGGATTTTCTAGAGTTTGGGGATTTTGTCCATAAAGGGTTATCAGGGAATCCACCCTTAGGTGGATTCTCTAAAGGTTCAAGCATTTGGGGAATCCACGGGAAGTAGATTTTCCAAAGGAACATAGTTTAGCTTAGTTCAAGCTCAAATTACTTCATCATCACCATGAGATCATTCTACAATCACAAAAATATAATAATTCCAAGCACCTGTCGATGTCTAGCAATATTTTGGAGGTTTGGAGTTCATGAGGATTTTTGGGTAATCCGCCCCTAGGTGAATTCTCTGAAAGGAATAGGCTTTAGAGAATCCTCCATGAGATAGAATCTTTGAAAGATCACCTCACTTTGCAAATCCTAGTTATTGATCATCCCTTGGTGGTTCATGGTAACTCATTCTAATTGATGACAATCACATTCAAATGATCCTCTCATTATTGGCAAGAGTTCAGAAATTTCACACTCAGGTGGATTTTTTGAAAGGAATAACTTTCGGAGAATCCACCCTGTGAGTGGTTTCCCAAAGGTCTTGAAATCACTAAAGTTTACTCTTAAAACAATCAAGAGGCTACTCAAGCCCACCTTGAATCCCATTCATGCATATGATAAATCAACCTAAGCCTTAAAGTTTTGGATGATGAGTGGATTCAGATAATTGGCTACAGAGGGGATTTTTCGAAGGAACTAACCTTCGGATAATCTTCCTGGGGGTGGATTTTCCAAAGTCCTTTAGTGGCTCTTCATTTTCTTTGTCCTTCGAAAACCCAAGTTAGAATTCAAGCATCTGAGCTTAAGTAATGATACAGATACAAACCCTTGGTCGTAGTTTAAGTGCAACTTGCAACACCCTAAGATTTTAACTTTAAAGCTCATCACAACACATTCTCTTAGTCATGAATCTAGAAAAATGAGAACTAGGGCACAAGACACAATCAAGGCTTGCACTAAATTTGAATAAGCTCATCAAAACTAACTCAAATGCAAACACAAGCACTTTAAATATTTTAAATTTGAATCCTAGCCTCACAGAACCCCTCGTGCCCTAGTAGCAGCAATCTCAAAACTCAAAACCATGATGCCCCAGCCAAAGTAGATTCAAAGGAATGCATAGAAAACTCAAGGTACACTATGAGAAATATTGAGAATTCAACATAGGCACCAAAACTTTACACAAAATAAGAACAATCGAGCCAATACAGGCCAAAAGGGGAACCCTAACAAAGGAAAGATGTCCTAGTTTTAACAAATTCAACTAGATGCTAAGAAATGATAAGAAGGGCACCATGAAAACCCCCCAAAATCCACCATTCAACATCAGAATCCAAACAAACTAGGTATGAGCAAGAAAACCAAAGTTGATGACTCCAAAATGTGACAATGAAGAGGTAAATCAAGGACACACGCAACACTGAATTACCAGAATCACTACAAAATCAAATGAAAATGAGGGTGATTCAAAACCCCTACCTTTCAAGTGGAGGGAACACAACCAACAGACCAAATGCACCGTGGAGATTGACAAGAATTCACCCAAATTCAATCACCCAAATCGCCAATGACGAATACAAAGAAGGAATGGGGTATTTAGAAACAAGCACAATACAAAATAAGGAATAAAAAGCAAAACATAACTTAAAAACCATCAAATGTGACATTAAATGCATCTCTAGTATGGAGAATAATGAATCAAAAATGTAAGGATATGATGCCTCAAATATTGGAAATGTGAAGGGTATATAGATTTCGGGGAATCCAACAAGGATCGAATTCTCTGAAAGAATTGGACCTTGAAAAGTCCAGAGCACCTTGGATTCTTTGAAAAGCAACACAACCTAGAAAATCTACTTGTAGATGGAATCTCCAAAGGTTAATCCCTTCATAAAAACCACCATGAGGAGAAATCTTTGAGACCCTTCTTGACTTAACCAATTTCATCCTGAAGTGGAATTTTGATAGCATCTCTAGGTCCTAGGAATACTTTGAGACCAAATCATTGCAACCAAAGGCACCTCAAGTGTAGATAAAGTGTCAGTCCAATCAAGCAAAGAAAAATATAAAATTCAAAGGAACCTATCCCTTAAGGGGAAAAGTTCAAACCTCAAGCAAACCCAAAGACTAAAAGCAAGCAAAAGAGGGTCCCTGCCTCAAGTGGGGTGTGTGTGCAAACGTGCACATCATATATGTCTAATATAAAGACAAAATTGCTTCTCCACAAATGCCTTAAAGGTCCTAAAATAATCAAAGGAATCACTCTTGTACTTAAGAAAGCACACCCATGTATGCTTGGAGAAGTCATCAATAAATGTGAAAACATATTTTTTCCCTTGAAAAAGAAGTCAAAAATGACATGAGGTAACTATGAACCAACTCCCAAGGTACCTTGGAACATGTAGCTCTACCTTTAGAAAAATAATATTGGCGATGCTTTCCAAGAACACATCCTCGACAAACACCATTATTACATGAAATCTTAGTGAGCCCAGACACTAATGCCTATGTACTCATCTGCTAGAAATATTTGCAATTGAAATGACCAAAACATTCTTGCCACAACATGCTCACAGTGTCTACATGTGCTATGAAGGATGAATCTGAACCAACTAAACTCTCAAAACCATCAAATTGGTATAAATGAGAAGTATCAACACTCCCAATAGCCACAATAATATCAAAATCTTGAAGGTCATGAATAACTACATCATGTGTGGTAAACTTGACTATCCTATCAATGCGAGATTGACAAATCTGATACATTGAAATGAGGATGGTGAAGATGTTAGGAATTGTTAATAAATATTTAACAAGCTCCCTTCGGGTGTATTTTCCTCTATGCATCGGCCTGAGCATCGCAAGTAATCAACTCAGCCTTTTATCTAAGTTCTACTCTCCCGCTCCATGTGTATACTCCTCGCAACCCCAAGTTTTTTCATTCCTTTCACATCCTGGGAAACCTCGCTATGCTTCCATGTGTCATGGCTATGGGATACTTTTGATCATTCTTTCTTGCTGCCTCATCGAGATCTGCTCTATTTCCATGAATCCCTCATTCCCAAAAAGGTTTGATGGGCCCCACAATTGTTATCTATGGTGTACTCTTGATACATGTCTGCTATTCACAAATCTTTCAGTGCAGAGATGAAGTAAGAACCGCGGGCAGTCAAATGCTGCCATGCATCTCTTTTGCACTTGGCTGGTGGTTGTTCCCTCCACTATTGGTTAAGTGCTCCGTCCATTCGACACATGCAGCCTTAGCAAAAAAATTTAGCGACGAGAGAGAGAGAGGTTCACATGGGCAACGAAAGGTTGCCATATGCCTAGTCAGCGGATCTCATATTTGAGTGATAGACTAGACAAACTGAATGCTGCTATTGGCCACTACGTGTCATAATCATTTGCAAGGGATGGTGACACTTGTATTATAAAGTCTTGTCTGGACCACCACCATCATTTGCAAAAGATGCACCTATTCTTGGAATGACTAGATGCTTGGTTTCAAATCATTTCTATTGCAACGGCTTGGGGAATATTATATTTTTTGCATCATTGTCGGGGGATTGCAAAATATTTTTTGTTACTACTCTCTGAAGCGGTGGTGCGTTTTTTCCTACTATATATACTTTTATTTGTTGTGAGAAAAGGGTCCAAAATTTGGAGGAAACACTAGTTTTAGTTAAAGATGCTAGGCCTTTATTGTTGTTTTATTTTATTGCAAAAAAATCTTAGACTATACCAATTGTTCAACCTTTCTATTTTTTCATGTTATTTGATCAAACTGTAAACTGTGCTTTTATTGTCTAGACATTTCATTTGAGAACTTTTGTATATGTTGAATGCAAGTTTACTGACCTAGACCATGCCTAAAGACTTTTCCTAGCAGTAGGAACGTATGCAATATTATTTTATGTCAATGAATGGATTGTCTATGTTGTAATTTTCAATTTCTAATATTTTGGAACACTTCAAACACCAATCAGGCCTTAGATCTATGATTTATCATGCCTATCATTAAGTCTTGGTGCATTGCCTTAGGCTAGACTTTATTTTATTATATATGTTTCATTTTCCCTTTCTAAACCCCTAATTATAGAATTAGTTGGCTTCTCTAAAAATTCAGAGGTCACTTAGTTTAGTGCAAAAGGTCCCCCATAAACTGAGTTTCCCATAAGACATTGTTACCTCATCAAATTTTGGCGTCAACAGCTTTTTTTCCTGGCATGCCCAGTGGGACCGAGCTTAAATGAATTTTCATTTTAGAAGGCTGTATGAGCCATTGGCCTGTAACTAGATCCCAAACCATAGGCAACCCCAATTTACTAGTACCTCCACTAGGAACAATGCAATCCACAAATCAGTTGGTAACCGTTCCACTCCTACCACCTATTCCTCTAACCATGTTGTTGGTTGCCAAAAAAAATTACATGGCATGGGATGCCGAAAGTCCCCTAGCAGCCCCAGTAGCACCCGTTGTCTGGGGTACTATCCAAGTCTCAGCTATGAAAGCTATACCCAAGTTTACCAGAGATGGCTCAAGAACACTAGCAGAAAATTTGCCAGATGTGGTGGACGTGTGTCTGGAACATAGGATTATAGCTCAAAATGTAACTCTGAGGCTTCTTGTCACGTCTTTTAAAGGCAAGGCACTGGATTGGTATCGAACACTCTCACCTAGCACTATTCACACCTGGGACGAGCTCAGAGATCCATTCTATGAGAGATTGTCAAATGACAGAGATCGTTCTTCACTGTATTATCAACTATCTGTCATAAAATGAGCCCCCCAGGAGGCTCTGATAGACTTTAATGCCCAATTTCACACAAATTGACAGAGGATCCCTATTACTATACTCCCGAATCCTGAGTTGGCATTCATATTTTATCTAAAGTCCATCAATTTTGACATTTCTATGATGATCAAGTCTTTGGGAGGAGCTACTCTACCAGATGTTTATGTTGTCGCTATCAAAGCCGAGAATCATTTGATAGATTGCAGAAAGTTGCCTCCTCAACCTATTATGTTGATATTTCCTGAAATATTGATTCCCGCACAAGAAGTCATGTCAACTAGCATGCCCGCAACTCCCCAGTTGATGTACACATATGCTGCAGCCCCACAAAATGTAGGCTCTACATCGGGTTCTTCAAAAGATGAAATGAGCGACCTTAAAGAGATGTTGCAGACCATGGAAAATGATATCACCACTCTTAAGTGGAACTAATCAACTCCTCTGAAGCCTACATATCAAAACTATCAAGGCAGGCGGTCCTCATAACAGCAGAATCAGTACCAGGGCATGCCTCAAACTAATCTGCTAGCTCCAACCACCAACCAAATGGTGTCGGTGCCTACTTCATTGATGAGCGCTTCACCAAGCTCAATTAGGGAATTAATCGCGGGGTAGAACAACCTCATTGATGACATCAATATGTGGTGTTTCTCTTGCAGTGATGTGCATATTCCTCGAAACTGTCCACATGGCAACTTGCAACAAAAGGTGGCGGAGCAACGCAACCAAGGTGCAGTGATAGAACACAGAGGTTATATATATGCCTCACCACAAATGGAGAGTGCGGTTCTTATTGCACAAATGCAAGGAATGTCTCTAGAACACGAATATGATATCACTCCTGATCACGCATTTTTTTCCTAGATGGAGGAAGAAGAAGCAGTGTTTGCTAATGATACATTCACATCCAAAACACTGCAAGTGCAATCTAATTATAACACGTGCTTAAAGAGGAAATTTACCAGCGAGTTAGTTGTTCCACATCTAGCCATCCTGCAACTCAAAGGTGCTTCTAATCAAATTCCTGGCACTTCTACTGCCCTGCCACCATCTCAATCATGGAAGGAAATCATTATAGAAAGACCCAAGGAGTAGAAACCTCTGAGCTTTTCACCTTTTAATGTGGTAGAAAAATTGAAGAAGTCATTTGCTAGTGTGTCTCTATGGGACATTCTAGCTATCCCAGAGCAAAAAACAGTATTACAGAAGGTGTTGCAAGAAGAGGTCAACACAACACCAACAGAGCAGTTTGTCAGTGCAGAGGTTGTTAATCAAATACCACTGGCTAAAGTCTTTACAAACAATACAAAGGAATCCCCTGTCGAGGTTAGAGATAAGTTAAAACACTAACTCTTCTTCTTGACTCTCATTATAGGAAAGAAGTTATTGCATAATGCTATGATTGATTCTGGTGCTAGGACCACGGTTATGCCTAAACAGGTAGCCAAAGCTTTAGGAATCAGCTATGAACCTATGAAAAGGGGGTTAATGTAGCTTGATGGGAACAAAGTTTAAACTGTAGGTGTCATCAAAGCACTTCCTTTAACTCTATTTGCTTGCCCTAGTATCACGGTGTTGCAAGACACTATGATCATTGATGTTCCTCCTATGTTTGGTCTCTGTCTATCCCGAGAATTTACTTCAAAAGTGGGCGGATACCTATCCTTGGATTGGTCACATTTGGTTCTCAAAACCAAGCATGGTGCAAAAATGAAGATAGAATTAGAGACTTTGCATTCTGAACATGTAGCAGACGAACCTCTAATCAATTTTGAAGCCGCTCATACCTCTATCACCAAGCAATAAATGTTTTGCGTTGAATTACTAGAGGAAGAAAAGGTGATCAGAGACCAGAATGACAAAGAAGATGCTCTATTGAGTGAACACATGGACAATGACCCTTTCGACAATTATCATGCTACAGGATTGGACACCTATGTAATTTATGATGAGGACCAAGTATTCCCAAAGGTTGCCAAAGAGTCCAAAGGTAGCCAAGAAAATGAGCTATGGATGTTGTACTTTGATGGAGCAAGAAGCAATGTGGGCGCTGGAGTAGGGATATATCTAATATCCCCACAAGATGAAAAATTGTTAAGGTCTTTCGGTTTTCATTTCACTTGCTCAAACAATGAGGTTGAATATGAAGGATTAGTTCAAGTTTTAACCCTTGTGGAACGAATGGGAATTAAGCAATTAATGGTGTTCAAAGATTCTGAACTGGTAGTCAACCATGTCTAAGGGATTTCCACAGCAAGGAATGTCCGCATGAGATCCTATTGGCACCGAGTCTGGGACCTAGTTGAGGGTTTTGAAGCCTTCAACATCCAGACTATTCCCTGAGGACAAAATAGCAATGCAAATCACAAGGTCGTGATTGGTGCTTAGTTTGATCATGCCTCTAAATTTATACATAACAAAAATTCATTACAAGTACTAGTCCGGCTAGCAATTCCTGACAATGATTAGAGTTGGC
This sequence comes from Sequoia sempervirens, assembly GCA_007258455.2. NCBI lineage: Eukaryota > Viridiplantae > Streptophyta > Pinopsida > Cupressales > Cupressaceae > Sequoia > Sequoia sempervirens. The sequence continues at coordinate 4,332,651 of VDFB02056351.1, read as the reverse complement.
AAGTTTTTTAAAGTGATGAACACATCACCTCATTCACCCAACAGTCGGGGAAATTTGCCAATTAGCTTCAACCAAAGATTGTCGAAGCTGATGAAGGACAAATTATGCAGCTCAAATCTAACAAGCTTCTGAAAGGATTGGTTACTCTAAAAAAAAAATTTGATTTTGATGATGCAAGAAATGATAGGCAGAAGTTCATAGCAGAAAAAAGTGATTACTTGAACCTTCGGGTCTCTGATGGCCAGAATCTCAAGTCGGGAAAGACGTCCCACACCATGATAAAGAAAGACTCATCAGTTCTGCAAAAAATATGGAGTAGTGGCCTGGCCCTATGATGATCTGGAGGGATATGATCCTAATATCATTTAGCACACGATTGAGCTGACAGAAGGTGGAAAACCAGTCCGACAAAAGTAGAGGCCAATAAACCCTAAAATTGAAGCACTAATGGTGCAAGAGTTAACTAAGCTAATTGAGTTGTGCATTTTCTTCTCAATCAAGTATAGTACTTGGGTATCCAATTTGGTCCTAGTCCGAAAGAAGAATGGATATATTTATTTGTGTGTGGACTTTTGAGACCTAAACAGAGCATCCCTGGAGGACCATTATCCACTACCTTCTATGGAGTCAATATTACAAACAGTTGCAGGATTGGAAATGTTTTCTCTATTGGATGGTTTCTCCGATACAATCAGATCTGAGTTAAAGAAGAGGATCAACACAATACCATGTTCACTACAAAGTGGGTAACATTTGCATATGCTAAAATTCCTTTTGGTTTATCCAATGCAGGGGCAACATTCTAGCGGGCGATGGACATCGAATTTAGCAAATAAATCAATAAGTTTATTCTAATTTATTTAGATGATCTTATTGTGTTTTCTAAATCTAATGATGATCATTTTGATCACTTAGAAATAGTTTTTCAAAAGTTCCAAGAGTTCAAGGTTTCCCTAAATCTGAAAAAATGTGTATTCAGAGTACCACAGGGCAAGCTGTTAGGACATGTGGTATCTAAAGAATTTCAATCAACCCCAAACAGGTGAAAGCTATCAAGGATCTTCCCCTTCTGGTAAATAAGAAAGGTGTTCAGTCCTTCCTAGGAAAAGTAAATTTTGTTAGCAAGCTTATTTTTGACCTTGTGGGCCAATCACCCTAATGCTTAAGAAGGACCAGGTATTCAAGTGGATGACCAAAGCTCGGGAAGCATTTAAAAAGTTCAAGGAAGCTATTTCCATAGCTCCAGTACTGGTTAATCCAGACCTATCTAAGGATTTTATAATGTATGTATTCAGTAGCAAGTCTAGTATCACTACTGTCCTAACCCAAAAAGATGATGAAGGAAAGGGAGAACATCCAGTGGCGTTCTACACCCGTACCCTGAAGGAATATGAGATTAATTATAATTTCGTTGAAAGACAGGCCTTTGCGATAGTGAAGGGACTTAAAAATTTCCACCATTTAATTTCATGCAACAAGGTGTTTGTTTATGTCGCTCATTCCAGTGTGCGCAAATATATCATGGAAGGGGAAATAAAAAATAAGAAGAGCTAATTGGATCACCAAGATCCTTGAATATGACATTGAGGTCAAACCCACCAAAACCATCAGAGGAAGAGGATTGTGTAAATACATGGCATAGGACGAGGAGATACCTACCACAAGAGAGCAACCGGAGCTTGTTCTGATAAATAAGCCAGAATTGGAGGGTTGTTGGATGACAGATAGAATGAGGTTTATGCAAACTAGAAAGTATTCACCCAGTCTCTCATCCCAAAAGAGGAGATACTATTGGCCTACACTTTTCAATGACTCCCACTCTTTGGTAAAATCTTGTAAAAAATGCCAATTCTTTACTGACAGAGGGAAGAATTTTGTAATGCCTCTCAAACCGATAGTGGTGGATGAACCATTTGCACAATGGGGCTTGGACTTCATCAGGATGATTAATCCACCTTCTAGTGTTGAATACAAGTGGATTCTAACCACCACATATTACTTCACAAGATGGATGGAGGTTGTTCCGCTTAAAAGTGCAACAGAAACATATATTGTATATTTCCTTGAAGAGCTGGTGACAAGGTTCGATCCTCTAAAGACTATCATTTCTGATATTGCCAGAGCTTTCCTAGGCACAAAGGTATGTTGATTTTCATTAACGAATGGCATATTCCTTAAGACATCATCAAATTATTACCCGTAGGGAAACGACCTAGCGGAGTCAACAAACAAGAGCCTAGTCCAGCTCCTTAAAAGAATTGGTCTTAGCAGTGCTCTGGGAAAATTGCATAACTCCTAAGAAAGTCTTTAAGACTTCATCTTATGAGTTGGTATATGGGAAAGAGGCCCTGCTACCTATATCTATGGAGATTCTGGCACTCCAACTATTGAAATCTCTCTAGATAGAATAAAATGGTGCCATGGAGGTTCGGCTTGCCGAACTATAAGAAGTACAAGAAAAAAGGGAGAATTCCCTAATAGCCATGACAAACCATCAACAAGTGGTCAAGCGATGGTTTGACAAGAAGGCTTTTGACCAAGGCCTAAAGTGTGGAGACTTAGTACTGAAGTATGATAAAAGGGCTGCTAAGCCAGGTCAACATGGTAAATTTGATAGCCTATGGGAGGGTCCCTTTAAAATCATTCAATGCAAGGATCATAATGCTTTCAAGTTAGAAAATATGGAATAAGATCCCTTAGGAATCCCTGTCAATGGGATTCATCTTAAGTTGTTCCATTAAGTGTCAAGTTCTATTTTTGTACATATGTGAATAATGTTTTTATTTTATTTCCCTTTCTTTGGCCGGTATTTTTTGAAATTGGTTTGTGCTTCTATGGAAATAACCCATTATTATGGAGGATAGGACAATGGGATTTCTTTACATTTTAAACACATCCATGTGCAAGGAAATAAACACATATGCTATAAAAGATACCATAAAATTGAAATGCAGAATGAAAGAAAGAGCCATGGATTTTTATAAAGATATATATCTATTTATATATATTCTTTTGTTTTACATTGCAAAATGGCTAAGGAAGCTATAATCCAAAAAACATACAACTATTCGAGCCTTTCCTTCATATATGAAAAATTTATAGCCTTTTTTAGGCTTATATACAAAACTATAAGGTAGGTGGTGTATGCAACAACAGGAAACAAAGAAATTGGGAGGCATTGTTTTTCAGGAGCAGGGAGACTTTTCATCCAAGGGCACAAGAGGTAGCAATTGATGCATCAATGGCAGCATCTATCGCTTCTTCTATGGCAGCGCCTACTGAATCTTCATTAGCAGGTTCTTCAGAAGCAAAGCCAACATCATTCGGCACAACCACCATTGGCGGGAGAAATACTAGGTTCCTGAAGTCAGTATACCAATTGACATCATAGAACTGTATCACGTTGTAGTTGTGGAACAAAAAGTGCAAGGCCTGGGTAGCCCTCTGTCAATGCTCATCATGTGTCTGAAGGTAGAATTCACTGAGAAATGACAGCCATACAACTACCGCTTCTTCCTCAATATAGCAATGAAGATCGTTGGTTGATGGCAGACCTACCCCATATGCAGCATGAGCGACAACCTCACCTAGGCCATTCAGGTACTTTCTGGGAAACATTTCCTTGACCAACTTCAGGATGAGAGGCCTGGGTATGTCAATGTCTAACATTGACACTACAAAGTGTGAACAGATATTAGTATTCACATGGTATTTATCCCCGTACTTTATGCAGTCCCTATCCAGAACCCATTTTATGGCTACCAAGACCAAAGAATGCTTATTCTTGGTCATTCTTTCCAGCCGCCTAGTAGAAACCTCCCCCAGAAACGTTGTTTGTGACTTATAAGAGGTTAACTGAACAAGAGTATCCATGATTCTGACACTATGCTTATACCTTCTAACTACTACCGAAACTTACCTACCACCTAGCCTATGAGAAAAGCTTGCTTAAAACCCTACCACCTAGCCTATGAGAAAAGCTTGCTTAAAACTGTTGCAACAACCTATCACTTCTCAAATGCTAAGTGTGATTTCCTCACTACTTACCAGCCTATTTATAGAAAAAAATAGAAGACACATGCTAATCCATTTTCAGAAAAACATGATGATAACTATATGCCAACTTGAAAGGCGTGCCTACATTTTCTCGCATTTCTAGACTAGTTGCATCTGTGGAGGTATGGTTCAATGCGTGCTAGATTAATAGGAGCTAATAAATTAGCTTTACAAAGGTGGCGCTCATCGACAGTAAGTTGCACAACTGTAGGCTATTGTGTCATTTCACAGGCATTTCCTAAAGCCCAAGGAAATATCCATATCTTTTTAGGTTGTGATTGTTTGCTTTGGCTTAATCATTCCAGCCAGGATATTAATTACCAGCACATACTAATGCAAGGTTAGAAAGCAAATTTCTAACTCAAGTTTCAAGGGAATCATAGCACATCACATGGTTGCCAAATGTAATAATGAACTTTTGCCTCCTCAAAATGGTAAGTAGTTCATTTTGCACAAATTGCGAAATTAACAGTACATGCCGAATTAAATGTAAAAAGCATGCTTTCCTTTACCACCTTGACAAAAGATAGCCAAATATTGCATGAAAAGGTTTAACGATTCAAAGTCTTTTCAAAAATGCTAAATCTCAAGGTGCAAAGAATTTTGTAGCGTATCTAGAGCCGGATAAGAATAATAGAGTCCAAAACTCACAGAAGTCTTCATCTAAAGAAAAATTTTAGAGAGTTCATCTCAGCAAATGCAAGAGAAAATTGGCTAGGAGTTATTTACAACCATACGGTCGTCAAAGGATGTGTATGTCTATGAGGATTTGGCCTATGCTACACCTGGTATACCAAGCAATCCGAAGAGGGCGTATACAATAGAGCTAAGCAAGCCCAAAGATTGTAGGAACAAGAAAAGGGTTGAGGGGAAATGGGATAATATCTATGAATCACGGCTCGCAAAAAACCCTAAATCCTTAAGAGAAGCAGTCTGTGAAAGGTTGACGGCATCAAAGGCAAATGTGTCTACAGCAAGGAAGGTTTGGTATAGTGGTTTTCCACAATACATGGTCCCGCTAGTGCACTACTACCCAAAGATAGTTGACGCTGCCATCCAATATTATAACCCTAACACCCGCTACATCGAGGGATAAAACTTAAGAGTTCACATCACCCTACAGGACAATTGGGATATGTTATGCATCCCGGACCCAAGTAAAAGAAGAGAGAACATTGAGTCCTTTTACCTTGGCAAAGGAGAAAAAACATGGAGGGCGATGAAAAAGAACTCGGATTTCTTGTTGGAGGAGAATGGTAAGAAAAGCGTCCCAGGTGCTAAGCTACCAAGTATTTTGTTGTCGCGTGGTGCATTAGGCGAGGATATGTTGGATGCCATGTCCATGCTAGCTTTTGTATGTGGCCGAGACTCTGATGAGATGGTGGGAACTTTTCAACTAGGACCGGCCTTCTCATTCCACAAGCAGCACGATACCTTTTGGTATGATTTCGCTAAGTTCATGGTAGATGAAATGATATAGAAAATAAAGAATTACCTGGAAGAGGAAAAATTTAGATTTCTTTCTTTCCTGGTTCACATGTTCCTACATCAAAACCCTGATTTCTTTAGCCGATATTTTGAATTATCAAGTTTTATTGAACAGGGAAAGAGGAAGCCAATATCCACATGGCTGCCTTTTCTTTCCATGTCGTATGATTATTATGCATTTTCATATTATTTCATAACTCTGGTCTTGCATGATTTACAGAGAAAACCTGACATAATCTGGCTCGACAAGGATCAGACTAGATATATGCAGAGTTTCACTCTCGCCAGTGACTGGTTCTTAGGAAAGGATTTCAATATTCTTCAGATGCGAGGCTTCACTGGTTAACCTTTCCTTCTCCAAACCTATGTCACAGGTAGGGTACTCGCACTTGAAATGTATAGGCATGTGTGTATCATTGATTTTACCTTCTACAGCAACAAAAGTGTCAAGAGAAAATGATTCTTCACTTGTCCGAAGAATTTCAAATTGGTGACTCTGTTAAAGAAACAATCAAATTAGTTATTGCAGGATAAACTGGATCATTTAGGGTTGGTTTTGGTAAATGATAAGTGGGATTACAACTTTTTCAATGACTTTCCAGAGCCACACATGAAAGTTACACATGTTCTCCAACCTTATTGGGAGAAGCGGTGTAACCCACAGGCAGACAATGATGAAAATTTTGTTGAACTCACATGTATTCCTACGCAAGATACCAGAGGGTCATGGCACAAGTTCTAATTTGTTGTGCCAGTGGCCAAAGATAATTTCCACATGGAATGTGCCATGTACAATAAGTTTCGGAAGGATGAGGAGTGGACTGTTGAAAAAATAGAAGCTTTCTGGAAGTATCGCCAAGAGACAGGGCAATTGGATGCCCCTTATGATAGTCTAAAGGATGACAAGGAATTTGAAAAATGGTGGAATGATGACCACCCCAGCCTAGACTCTAGCATTAATAAGAGTGGGGACCCAAAGGATGAGTTTGAAGAGTAAGAAGAGGAAGTGGAAACATCTGCCTCCTTTGCACCGAAGGAAAAAGGCCTCAGACAACCCACCTATGTGGCCATGAATGTGCATTTTAATATATCAAGGGCCTATAATACACTCACTTGGGCTGCTAAGCCAACCGGGGTACCACAATAGCAAACGACAATAGTTGTCGAAGCTCGGGAGACCCCTCTTACAAAGCAGCAAAGCATAGAGAGCATTATCAAAGAGGGTTCGCAAGAACCCATTGGAAGACAAGTTCTTGCAGCTAGCCAGGAGCCTGAGCCTGAGGAATAATTGTTGACAATTCTAGAGCCACCATCAACCAGTCAATAGGTGAAATTTGCTCCTTCTTCCCTTGCTTCTCATTCCTTGGTATATGCCCCTGCCCCAGCGGTGATCCCTACCACAAGTACTGGCCCTTTGTTTCCCACTTCTAATCCAACATATACGGGAGGTTTCGCCCAATTCTCGCAGACCACTCCACCTGGCCTTACTCCTCCGTGAACCCTTATGCCCGCTGCTACCGCTCAAACTCTCCTTACCTCACTTTCCAAAAATGTTCCCCCTGCGGGTACCCCTTCTTTCGCTATTACTACAGATCCTCTTCCATCACAACAGGCTGACACCGCAATGACAACTCCTCCACCATCCCAGCCTATGATTCCTATGACCGATTCACTGATTCAGTCATTACAAGTGACTAGCCCTTCTATTGGGCCTCAAACCAAGCTTTGTAATATGCCCCACTTCTCCCCACAAACCATCACTCTCCAGAAGAAACAAATGTCTGCACCTATGAGAGTTACCTATCCATATGCCCTACCTTTTGGTGCTCCTTTTGTAGGCGGACTAGTTTTGTCGCCAGTCAAATTTGGCACAGATTGATTGTGGAAAGGAGGAACACACAAGTAGAATGCAAAAGTGCATGGAAAAAGCTGGCAGTGCTTCTGCTGAGCCAAAAATACAAACTCTTTATGATGAGACCCATCAAGAATTGAAGTTTGCAACCATGTACCTGAGAGTAACCAAGCCTCAGGGGGATATGCACCCAAAATATTATGAAATATATGCGGTAGGGCTCGACATGAAGGTGGCCCGACCACAAGATAAGGTTGATATCATGAAGGAAACACAATGGGTGGTCACCTCTAACATCCTTAAAACTGGCCGCCAGCTAAAGAAGAAGGATGAGTAGCTTAAAGCGGTAAGAGAAAGAGTTAGTTTTTTGGAGAAAAAAGAAAAATCCCTAGAGGCGGATGTTGCACATATGACAAAGAGGGCGCTGGCAGTAGAGGATGAGAGGAATAGACTTCAGGGTGAACTTGCAAAGATTTAGACCATTGACCTTGCCATAGTAAAAGATCTATAGGCTAAGAATCTAGAAATGGAACAGAATCTACAACTAAGGAATGAAGAGCATGAATGACTTCACTTTGAGTATAGTCAAGGAGTGGTGCAGAGGAATGAACCTTTGGAGCACCAATAGGCTCAATAGGAGTAGAAAATACAAGAAAAATAGGCTGAATTTAAGGACCTAAAAGCTCAATTAGAAGAAGAGCTCCAAGAGACAAAGTCTTCTCTAGACATGCACTTAGCAAATCACTCCTGAGCCGAGGAGAATTGGAATAAAGAAATGAGCAGCTCTACAGAATAGCTAGTGTCCGAGAAAAATAAAAAGGTAGAATTGGCCGAGGCTATTAATTCAAAGGACATGGAGATTGCTTCTCTTAAAAGCTCTCTCCTATCTACCCCTACATAGCCAGACATCATTCTGTTGGTTAGGCAGTTGTATATCTCTCACTAGGAAAAGATTAAAACCTTTTGCTTGGCACTGTAGCCTACCATCTGATTCATCACCAAGGCATCAAAGTTGAGCTAGGAGACTCATGATACGATTGAGAAATTCCCATGATTTATCTTGGAGAAGGTTCCAGAAGCAAAATATCTGCTCACCGAGCTATACTCGGTCTCTGATGAGAACCTAGCCAGAACGGGTATTGAAGATCGGGATGTTGCTGCTCAAATGGAAAATAAGTTCATCCATTACCACTCTGCCTTCCAGTGCACTAAAGTAGCCATGGTTACTCTAAGCAATACAATGGACAACATACAGGGGAGTTTCTTTGAGTTAAGCAGGATGGGTTTTCCATCTTCGTTCCTTGAAAATGGCTCTATTGCCACGACTGAGCAGATTGCGAAAAAAATAGAAGAGAAGGAAAATGATCTGAAAGCTTTCAAGAATTTTAGTCATCCTCCCATAGCAATGGAAATTGAGGGAGTGATTCATCTGCTTGCACAGCTACTGTTTTATTGTGAAGTAGGGGCCGGTTCACCTAATGCACTGCCTCACAAAGAAACTATTGATCTAAGTGGAGCATAGGAGAATTTTCGCAACATGGTGAAGCCATCTAAGGATGAATGGTCACCTTTGTAGGTGTATCTTTCCAATCTCTGACTCCATTATCTAATGAAATGGCTTTCTGGCCTATAAACCAAAGAAATTTTGGGTTCTCCATTCCTCAGAAGAAACACCCCTGATAGTCACTAAAAGTTGTTAATAAATATTTAACGAGCTCCCTTCGGGTGCATTTTCCTCTATGCATCAGCTCATGCATTGCAAGTAATCAACTCATCCTTTTATCTAAGTTTTTCTCTCCCTCTCCACGTGTCTACTCCTCGCAACCCCGAGTTTATGCATTCATTTCGCATCCCAGAGAAACCTCGCTATGCTTCCATGTGTCGTGGTTGCGGGATACTTTTGATCATTCTTTCTTGCTACCTCATTGGGCTCCACTCGAGTACCATGAAGCCCTCATTCCAAAAAAGGTTTGGCAAGCCCCACAATTGTTATCTATGGTGTACTCTTGATATGTGTCTGCTATTGACAAATCTTTCAGCGCAAAGATGAAGTAACAACCGCAGGAAGCAAAATGTTGCCACGCGTCTCTTTTTCTCTCGACTGGTGGTCATTTCCTCCACTATTGGTTAAGTTTTCTTCCCATTCGACACATGTTGCCTTAGCACAAGTCTTCAATAGCATGAGAGAGAGGTTCACACAGGCCGTGAAAGGCTGCCATGTGCTTAGTCAGCGGATCTCATATTTGGGTGATAGACCAAACGAACCGAATGCTACTATTGGCCACTACGTGTCATAATCATTTGCACAAGATAGTGACACTTGTATCATAAATCCTTGTCAAGACCACCGCCATCATTTGCAGAAGATGCACATGTGCCTGGAATGACCAGATGCTTGGTTTCAAATCATTTCTATTGCAACGGCTTGGGGAATATTCTATTTTTTGCATCATTGTCGGGGGATTGCAAAATCTTTTCTGTTACTGCTCTCTGAAGCGGTGGGGGGTTATTTCCTGCTATATATACTTTTCTCTGTTGTGAGAAAAGGGTCCTAAATTTGGAGGAAACACTAGTTTTAGTTAAAGACACCAGGCCTTTATTGTTGTTTTATTTTATTGCAAAAAACTCTCAGACTGTGCTAATTATTCAACCTTTCTATTTTTTCATGCTATTTGATCAAACTGTAAACTGTGCTTTTATTTTCTGGACATTTCATTTGAGAACTTTTGTATATGTTGAATGAAAGTTGACCTAGACCATGTCTAAAGACTATTCCTGGCAGTAGGAATGTATGCAATATTATTTTATGTCAATGAATGGATTGTCTATGCTGTAATCTTTAATTTCTAATTTTCTGGAACACTACAAACACCAATCAGGTCCTTAGATCTATGATTTATCATGCCTATCATTAAGTCTTGGTGCATTTCCTTAGGTTAGATTTTATTTTATTATATATGTTTCATTTTCCCTTTCCAACCCCCCATTATAGAAGAAGCTGACTTCTCTAAAATCTAAAAGGTCACTCAGTTTAGCACAAAAGGTCCCCCATAAACTAAGTTTCCTATAAGAGACTATTACCTCATCAAATTTTGTCTTCAACAGGAACCACAAGTACCTCCTAGAGAAAACCAACCTCAAGTGTAACAATGCTTAAGCCCAAAACCGAAAGCTATGTAGAATCCCTTACTATAATTTTAGAATTACTACAATCAGAAAGGGATGAGACCAAGTCTTGAGAATGTTTCATGTGATGTGTCACATTGGAATCAAGTATCCATGGAGCTACAAAAGGTAATTCCCATGTAGAGAGAGCATGAACTTTAACTATAGATGATGAAGAAGATTTAGCGGTGGAGATGTTTTGTTGTTGCATGGATTCCTCCAAAGCCTCTAATCTCTTCCAACATCGATTGAATGGATGACCCTCCTTACCAAAAATCCTACAAGGTTCACCTAATTTCTTCTTCATCTTGGAGGAAGACTCACCAATCTTAAAATTTTTATCATACCGAGGAGAGGTATGAGGTTTTTGTTCTAACTTTTGAGGATTTTTTGAGGAATGCTCACTACCTGATGAAGAGTTTGTCTTGGTTTCTATTTCTTCTTGACTTTCCCTTTGGATGTCTATGCTACCAATACCTAGGTTTTGAAACTAGAAAAGAGATTCAAACTAAACCAATATTTCCTATTCATGAGTCAAACACTCATAGAAAACCTCAAAAGTAGGCATAGTAAATGCATCACCTAATGCATCCATAGTAGAGTAGAAATTAGAAGAGAGGACCTGAAATGACCCTCAAATCTTGGAAAAAATAAAGAAAATACATTCTTTGTTAATTTTATTCTTCCCACAACCCTACAAAAGAGATATGAGTGACTTAAACCTCTGCAAGAAGTCCTTAATAGAAGGGGAAGAATCAGGTAAAAGTGATGTTAATTCTGCCTCAATCTGGAGAGCTCTATACTAATTGATGGTGCTAGAAATATCACTAAACCTCATCCACATAGCCCTAGGAGTGTTGAAAGACTCCAAATGAAACTATAGACTATCTGAAACATGTCTCTTTACCATATGCAACCTTCATCTCACTACCTCTAGTGACTTCTGGCACACTAAACTATAGACACTTTTTTCTCATTGCTTCCCAAAGTCTTAGGCATTCTTTCTTACACTCATATCTCAACACATGATCACACATACATCATTCCATGCCACCCACATCTCCAAGGATATGACCTTGTATATATATATTCCATAACCTCAAATACCTTCACTAGGTCAGCTTCAATGAAATGTACGAACCTCAAATGTGCAACCACCAAATAGGTCAGAACCAAACACCTCCATGGTGTAAAGAAGTAAGGGTGGACCACATAAAGGGTTAACCAAGACCCAAATCTACATAGACATGCTACATCAAGCTTCCACAAACCACAAATCTCATCCACAAAAAACACTAACACACCAGGTTGGCCAAATAAAAATTAACACTATCAAGCAACCAAATTCACACCTCACCAAGGCCAAAAGCATCTTGTGTACCATGTAGAAACTTTACATAGCATCCTAGAATATTCCAACATCAACAGAATATTCAAAAACACTAGTGCAAACACATGACACTAAGAAAACTATTATCATGTGCAACCAATCAAACTTCCATTGAGATATAACTCTTGAACCAATCTTGTGGAATAGATGAATCACTAATCAAACCAAGGGAAGGTAGGTACATGCAATATTAGAACATTCCCAAATCTGTAAGACAAGAAAATTCAACATGGAGAAATGCAGAGCAATTCCATTTCTCCCATATATCCTTCTTCGCAAGGAAAATATAGTCCAACACAATTTCAATCATAACTTCTACTACCACATGATCTAGAACCTAAAACTTTGGGTATAAAACCTTGAAATACTTTTGATCATCACTTTTAAACTACACAAGCACATATTTAAGAATGAAGAAATACTAAGCAAAATATAGAGCACTTCCCAATCACCTCATACAATCTTTATGCAAAATTTATCAAAAGCACTTGGAATCAAGTAACCCTAATGCATTTGTAACACCTAATCAACACCATGCATACCTTCTAAACATATCCATACCAGAGGTTGACATTAATGAAAACATTGATGACAACATAGTGCAAAAAACTAAAGGGCAATCCACCAAGGATTTAGTCATAGGAGCAATTTGTTGCAATGGGGTGACCTATTAAGTGCTTGATTTCTCTTCCACTTGTGAGGAGGGATCTGACCTATCCAACTAAGGTAGAGACATAGGTAGATTAGCCAAAAAATTGGATACATTATCCATCATAGTCATGATCCTAAGGACATGGTTTTGAATCTATGTATGTGCACCCATGTAAGAAGGATCTACCTTCTTTCTCATTTATTCTATAATTTTATTTTTTACCCATTTCTATCTTCTTCTTGTATCTTTTTCTTCTAAGAAATATTTTATAATTAAATCCTTAATTGGGTCATATTCATGCATAAATATCACCAATTTATACATTATTATGTAGTTATGAATGAAATGCTTAGGGTCACACCTCCTTACTTTATCTACCCTCATCTTGTAGGGTGTCAACTTATTTAGTAAAAATTCCAAACCCTCTTTCGTAGTGACTCGAAAATATGAAAAAAAATCAATGTTGAGGGTAAGATGGCATGCTTTTTGTAATTCCTAGAGTAGGTTTTATCTAAATTATTTAGTTGCCATATAATTTCTAGAAAAGAATTATATTTGATACAAATTTGGGCAAGATGTGAGGTGCAACAAGGGAAACATAAATCCGAATGACAATGGCATATGAGTATATGAACCAATCACCCCATTTATATTCAACACCAAGTTCTAGTTTTAGGTCCCTTGGTTTGAGGAATGTCCTAATATTCTCAAGTAACCTCCAATCTACCTACTGGGCCACATTCCTTATTATCTCTCTGACAAAAATCTCCTCAAAGATTCTATATTTGGAGCTATAACAATTGTTTTCCTAGATGTAGGTCCATTCTTGCATCAATAATTACCTCTTTTGAGTATCATAGGACCTAATTTTCAATTAGGTAGGCCATATTTTCCTCCTATTATATAGTAGGATATGAAAAAGTAGGGAGTTCCACTTTAAATGAATAATATCCTCATTTTCCTTAATTGCACCTAAGGATTTTTGGATTCCATCTAAAATGAAAGATAATCATAGGGCTTGTTTGCATCCCTTCTTTGCATATCCATTGCTAATTCCATCATGTTGACTAGTATTTGTGTCTTACAATTCATTCCTAAGACTTGGCATAAAGTAGCTCTTCACAAAGTAGTCCTCAACTATTTCATTGCTAAAAGGTTCTAGTAGCTATCTCTTAATTTTTGATACTCTTTGGTCAATGCTCCTAGGTCAATTGGTGATTGAGTATTTATGTCTAGATTAAAAAAGAAAAAAGAAAATTTCTATCAAATCTTGCTAGAGAAACACCTTTTCCACTTAATATTTCCCTCTTCTCTAGGTTATAGGACCTAGCTACTACTCTAACCAACTCAACATTAGTGAAAACATTAAGGACCGCCAATTTTCCAACCCCCATTCATTATATATTTTTAGATTGGTCTGTCAACTAGATACTTTTTGAAGCCATATCTAAATAGGGTATATTCATGAATAGGAATTATAGCATCTCTGTAGTAATCATTCTTTTCAATTATTATATCGACCAAAATCCTAGAAGCTTGACCAAGTATAGGTCTCTTTGACGACCCAATAATTTGAGCCATTATATCTTTTACTATACTAATTTTAAAACCCCTTTTGAAGTTCTAGCCATGTTTTCTAGGGATAGGGTTTTAAGATTGCAAAATTAGGGCTTAAGGTTTTAGGATTCTTTGCAAGGCATTTAGACTTTGTACCAAATTCAATTAACCCAAAGGCCTACTTATACTCAATTTTTAAATTTCTTACTTGACAGACCAAAATTAACCCTTTTCAAAATCAAGAAGGAAACAAGAAAGAGAAAAAACACTTAATTTTTTATCATTGTAGAAAACCTTGAAAATATTCTGAAAACCCTCATCAAGCAAGATTTTAACATGAACTTTTCTCTGAAAATATTTTCACAATTCTCAATAGAAAATACAGACATAAATGTGCAGACATTTGTAAGGGAATTGGTAGGTAGGGACCAAATCTATCTTCAATCTTTGCATGCACAAAGGAGCACCCTGCAAGTAGATGTTCCTCCATTTTGAATATGGGTTGTTGGTCCTTGAGAAATGAAAAACTATCATGAGCATTTAAATTTCTTTGCATGAAAGGAGAAAAATATTTATACTACTATATAACATCAAACACATGTTGCCATTTCAAGGTTTCATGGAGACTAAAGGATCAAACTAGATACTTCTACAAAGGAATTAGCTTCCATGAATTTAAGGAAAATAACAAGGTATGACACTTGTCACATTTTCAGGGAATCATAGGAGGAAAAATGAAAACATAAAATTCTCCATGACAAAAGAAGTTTGTGTGAAATCATGTAATTAACCCCTCATTAAAGCACATAAAAATAATTTCTCTCATTCACAAAAAATAATCCATTGGGAATAAAATGCTCCATAAAGCACATAGATAGGGAAATTCAATGAAATAATGACAAGTGGTGCTAACTAGGATTTAAGTGGGGAGCACCTAACAAACTCGACATTCAATAACTTAAAGGGCTCTAAAGCACATATGATAATTGAAACACTTGAAGCACTACGAAAGGGGGTCAGTAATGCATGGACAAGAATTCTTCACAAAGTAACGTAGGGAACCAAATACCTAGTGGGAAAGTCAATGACTGCAAAGAATAAAAGGGCATGAGATTTAACATTCAACAAGCATAGTACCCATACATGTCATCAATGAGGGGACATGTGTTATTATTTTTTATGCTCGTGGAGAGACAACAAAATTTAAAAGTGTCTGCAAAATAAGGATAGTTTGCAAAATAACACATGTCAAGTGGTACCAAATGGGATAAAGGGTTGAAGCGAATGCTTAAGAACATATAAGGGGAACAAGCTAAGATGATGCTTAGGCGAATGGGGCTAGTCAAGAAATATAGCATGAGACTTGAGGAAACAACTTAAGAAGCCAAGTGACTGAGGTAGGTAGTCAATGCAAGATTAGAAATAAATTGCAAGGGTTTGGCTAGGGTTTAGGGTTTTTCTCAACCCTAATGCATTTTTCATGTACCCTTACAAATATGATAATATTCAACAGATCTTAGAAGCATGAAACGAGTAGAGAGCCAAATTTTGGAATAAAGCTACCAAAAGTATCAAGAGATAGAGGAGAAAGGTTAAATTTCCCAAGGACAAGAGCTAAACAATAGTTTCCTATAATGGCATGAATTTGAACCCCTTGAAAATTCCACATTTACATATCTCCTACCTTAGAGAATTAAGTTTGATAATGCAATTCCATGCTCTTCATCATTTTTCCATCCACTTGGTAGCCTGTTTTCATGTTGGTGGGGGATATTCTGGCTAGGATGCTAACGTGACATGCAAACATCTATGCAACACATTATAGTCTTGTAGAATTCCTGCCTTTGGAATCTATAGAGGTGTTACACTCCTCCATTGGACGCAAAGTGTAACATCTCTTGCCCTTCAGATCGAATTTGAATGTATCCTTTTCCTCCATTTCTATATTCAAATGACTATCTCTTCCATTCGTTCACTCTCCTTGATCATCTTCACACTATGGGATACTTTCTAGACTCTTCTCACATCATTCTACCACATCCATTGAAGTTGCAAGTTGATATTTTTTTGGCTCACTCTCTTCATTTTTGTGGTAATGTTGATCTTTGATAGCTTGTGAGCTTTCTCCTTCTCCCATTTACCTTGAGCACACATGGTTGAAGGTGATATCACTCCATCTTCCTTTTATCTTACATTATTGTGTTAATATCATAGCATATTATTGTTTAAAATTTTGTTTGGTATTACTATTTAAAATTTTTTTCTTTATCATATTTCTCCAATCATTGCTATATTGGTTGTCTATGGAGGTGGAAACACCAAAGCGGGGAACTGATTGTGGCTAGTGCAGGAGCACCAGGACATATACATGCCTTTATTAGGAAAATTTTAAGGTTGAGTCAAAATTTTGATGTTTTACCTTGTAACAAGGTCATTTGGACCACTTCACATATGTTTAGGTCATTAAGGTTCAAATTTTATGTTCATTTTTGTAATAAAGTAAAACTTGTCATTCAAAAATGTAAAATTGCAAAAAGGGGGCAAATTTGGGAAGGTGAAAGGTCATTGGTGTCTTGGGTCATTAAAAATCAGTTAGAAACTCAAAAGTCAATTTGAATGCCTTTAGAAAGGGTTTGTACACCATTTTTGAGATGTGGGTGATTGAAGGAAAGAATTTAGATGAATAAAATCACTGTTTTCTTCCATTTATTCAGAATTTCATGATTTCCAGGCACTATATGATTTTGTATGGATAATTAAGCCTGCTAATTTTTTTTGTAAGTGATTAAGTAATAAATCACCTTCCATTTGAATTTTGTCTCATGCATTTTGGTTTTAATTTGTGCAAGTTATTATCATTCTACATAAAACTACTAAAACCCTAGTTAGAATAAATAGTAACTTAAAATTTGATGGTTCTCACGTTTTAGGCATTGGAAATCCCACATTCTTGGTGGAAAGAATCTTTGTAATATTTTTTTCAAATTATAGAGGTTTTTGAACAAAGGGATAAGGTTTATATATGGAAGTTCAAAGGTTATGACTATCACAGTCTGTAAAATAGAGTATGAAGAATAGTTATGGAACCTAACACTTAGGGTTGGAAAAAAATGTTGTTGGAAATCATCTTTTGATGGTATTTAAAGCATAATTAGGTCCAATTTAACGTGCTCCAAGCAATGGTTAAGAGGGATTAATATTGAAGATAGTAAAATCAATAAGCCTAGCTCTATTAATATTTCAAGAGACTGGTAAAACAGGGACAGTGAAGACCTTAAGCACCTTGTTTGTATATGTGGTGTTCTCCTTTGTAATAGAGTTTTTAAATGTTGAAAGGAGTATTTTGAACCTATTTAAATAAGATTTGGTGAATTTTAAGTTTGAAGTCATTATTTTTATTGACTGTTCATCCTTATGCTAGACCTAGTTGATAGAGATCAGTGTTTATTTTTGTGTTCTGATGGTGTATAAGTTTTGTAACTTGGGTGGTCGAATCTCAAAATGTTATAAAGGTGTGTTTTGAAATCTCCCTAGACTAGATTTGGTGGTTTCAAGAATTTTTTATTCTTTTGTATGCAAATCTTGCATGACAGTTCCATTTTTGGAATCAATAATAAAGGGTTTGAATGGGTGTTTGTTGAAATAGTGTGATTAAAGATTGGAGAATGGTTTACATAGTTTGTGCAAGCATTATTGTTTTTGTTTGTAACATTTGAAAGAAGGAATGGTTTAGAAAAGAGAAAGTTGATCATTGATGGGGTCTAAATAGGCCTATTAGCTATTTTGGAACAATCAATTGAAAAGACTTTATGCTTGAGATGAATAAGTTGATGTTAGGGTCTAAGACATATTTTCCTGATGTCTAATGTATTTTGAAGATTCTACAAAAAGCCTTGTTCCATAATCTCTGTTTGGGTTAAGAAATAAGGGTATTTTAGAGAAAATGTGAATTGGAAAAGAGTAACCAAATAAAGATGATTTTGGTGTTTTATCTAATGAAATTGAGATAGTTGTATTTCTTCCTCTGTATTGCATCAAACTGGTATCAGAGCTCGAAAAAGGTCTGGGCAGATTGAGTTGTTTTATGTTTGGTTTTGTGGTTTTTGGTTTTGTTGGTTGTAGTTTTAGATGGTAACCTAATTGCTGCCATTGAGAAGGTAGAAAGAAAGTTGTGAGAAGTTGAGTTGAAGCAATGAGAGACTTGCTGAAAGATGGAGAACTTGAGAAGACATTTGCAGGAAGAGGAAGAAAGAAAGAAGACAAAGAGGTAGGAAAAGTTTGACAAAGAATTAGCAGCAATAAGAAAAGAGGTGAAAAGATTGAAATAAGAGTTCCAAGAGTCTATGATGATGATGGTGCAGATGATCAAGTAGATGACAAGTTAGCACTTGAAGATCAAGCAAAGAAAAGTTGCATGGACCATTCAAATGATTGTCAAAAGAGGGAAAAGGAAAATGAAGATAAAAGATGAAGAAGTGTTTCAAGATGCAAAAGAAGACTTCAAGGATGAATAAGACAAAGGTGTTCCCAAGAATGAAGAAGAAGATGCAACAAAGACAAATAACCTGATTATAGAGGATGAAGATATTGAGTTGGTGTTAAGATTGAATGAAGAGATGATCATAGATGAATTGCTTTTGGAGATTTGCAAAGAATTGAGAAATGATGGAGGTATTGTGTTAGAATCAATGTATTATTTCTTTGTTGTGCTAATCTTGTGGACATGAGATAATTTGAAGGTAAAAGGACAAGGGGAGAAACAAGATACTGAGATGCAACAAAGTATGGAGAACCCGATTTCAGTTAGCAAGCAAGAGAGAAAGTTGATTTGCATGGAAAAAATGAAACCTAAGGTGAAGATGAAGGTTAAAGGAAGTTGTTTCAAGGTGGAAAGCTACAAGGCATCAAAGAGGTACATTAAGAGGATGAAATTCAGTCCAAGACGGCTTGGATCTTTTTCTTGGCCGAGAGTATGATCCAAGAGGACCAGGACATATACATGCCTCTATTAGGCAACTTTTGAGGTTGAGTCAAAATTTTGATGTTTTACCTTGTAACAAGGTCATTTGGGCCACTTCACATATGTTTAGGTCATTAAGGTTCAATTTTTATGTTCATTTTTGTAATAAAGTAAACATTGTCATTCAAAAATGTAAAATTGCAAAACTTGCATAAATTGCAAAAAGGGGGCAAATTTAGGAAGGTGAAAGGTCATTGGTGTCTTGGGTTGTTCAAAATCAGTTAGAAACTCAAAATTCAGTTTGAATTCCTTTATAAAGGCTTTGTATGAAATTTTTGAGGTGTGAGTGATTGAAGGCAAGAATTTAGATGAATAAAATCACCGTTTTCTGCTTATTTCTTTAGAATTTCATGATTTCCAAGCACTATACAGTTTTGTACAGACAAGTAAGCCTACTAAATTGTTTGTAAGTGATGAAGTAATCAATAACCTTCCATTTGAAGTTTTTCTCATGCATTTTGGTTTTAATTTGTGCAAGTTATTATCATTTTACATAAAACTATTAAAACCCTGGTTAGGGTAAATAGTAACTTAAAATTTGATGGTTCTCACATTTTAGTCATTGGAAATCCTGCATTCTTGGTGGAAAGAATCTTTATAATATCTATTTTAAAATTATAGAGGTTTCAGAACAAAGGGATAAGGTTTATATGTGGAAGTTCAAAGGTTATGACTGTTACAGTCTATAACACAAAGTATGAAGAACAGTTATGGAACCTAACACTGAGGGTTGGCAAAAAATGTTGTTGGAAATGGTATTTTGATGGTCTTTAAAGCATAATTAGGTCCAATTTAATGTGATCCAAGAAATGGTTAAGAGGGATTAAGATTGAAGATAGTAAAATCAATAAGCCTAGGTATGTTAATATTGCAAGAGACTAGTAAAACAGGGACAATGAAGACCTTAAGCACCTTGTTTGTATATGTGGTGTTCTCCTTTGTAATAGAGTTTTTAAATGTTGAAAGGAGTATTGTGAACCTATTTAAATAGGATTTCGTGAATTTGAAGTTTGAAGTAATTATTTTCATTGACTGTTTAGCCTTATGCCAAACCTAGTTGACAAAGATCAGTGTTTATTTTTGTGTTTTGATGGTGTATAAGTTTTGTAACTTGGGTGGTAGAATCTCAAAAGGTTATAAAGTTGTTTTGTGAAATCTCCCTAGACTGGATTTGGTGGTTTAAAAGATTTTGTATTCTTTTGTATGCAAATCTTGCATAACAGTTCCATTTTTGGAATCAATAATAAAGGGTTTGAATGGGTGTTCATTGAAATAGTGTGATTAAAGATTGGAGAATGGTTTACATAGTGTGTGCTGGAATTTTTTTGTTTGTTAGTAACATTTGAAAGAAGGAATGGTTTGGAAAAGAGAAATTTGATCATTGATGGGGTCTAAATAGGCCTATTGGTTGTTTTGGAACAATCACTTGAAAAGACTTTATGCTTGAGATGAATAAGTTGATGTTAGGGTATGAGACAAATATCTTGCTAATTTCTAATGTATTTTGAAGATTCTACAAAAAGCCTTGTGCCATAATCTTTGTTTGGGTTAAGAAATAAGGGTTTGTGAGGGAAAATGTGAATTGGAAATGAGTAACCAAATAAAGATGATTTTGGTGTTTTATCTAATGAAATTCAGATAGTTGTGTTTCTTCCTCTTTATGGCATCAATGGTAGTCCTCTAAACACAACCCCAACATTTTCCTGTTCTTGTGTGCGTAGGTTTCTCGTCGAGTGAAGAACTTGAAGATATCAAATCATGGGTAGGAAGGTGTGATTTCCTCACCCTTCATTGTCATTTCATAATTAGATTATTTATAGTGTTTCTCTTGATTATTATGTTATTTGGTTACTTTCTATTTTTTTCATCACATCAAAAAATACCTGTTAGGTCATTAGTAAGTCTCCATCAGTCTTTGATTGTACTTTATGCATTTTTTTCGTATGGACACCAATGCTCCACTAAGACACCAATGCGCCATGTTGTCATCCATGTCTCACATTGTAGTCCTCTGACAGTGAGTTGCCCAAGTTGTAGTTCAAACTCTAGAAACACGCTCACCTGAATTTTGAAACATTCAAGCTTGTTAAAGGACAGTAGCAACCTAGTTTTTCTTCCTTTCAGCTTCTAAAATATTAAAGTCTCCTAAAAACAAATTTTAGCTTGAGGTAGATCAGGGCAACCTATTGTTCTAGACCCTCCCATGACCTTGGAACTTGAGCAGTTGGTCCCCTTCCTCTTCATTTTGGTGAACTCGATGTGAACTTTGAAGTATCTATTTCTTTTTGTTGAGGTTATTCCTCTCGTGTCTACTTAGTTTGTGGGCTTATGTATTGTGACACTTTATGAGCTTCACAAATCAGTCTACAACTTCTAGATACATAGTTAGAAGGAGTTTGTGACACTTAGAGATGAACTTCTCAAGGGCCACTATGACTATCACTTCTTAGGAGATGGTGTCGGGAGCTGAGACAAGTTACTTCAATGAAGCCACTCACATTCCTACTCCTATGTCCCCCACAACCCCACCTCTAAATGAGGATGACACTGTCACTATTCCCGTAGAGCATCTCCTTTCCTTAGATAGGAGACTATTAGACCTCAGGAATCATTTGGGGAATGATAAAAGAATGCTTAGAGCCGCTAGGGTTAATGAAATAAGATATATGCTAGACAAGGATCGGACATGCCTAGAGTTTCTTCATGGCCTTACCGACTTAACAAAAGCATATGTCCCCTCATACAACACTAGGTTAGGTGTTATTTGAGGAGTTGTGATTGATGCCTATGAGAGAAAAATTGGTGTTTTAATTCCCACAACATTGGTATTCATGGATGAGATAGGCCCTTCCATCAACATATCCGCTCCTGGACTACCTCCTACTGTCAAAATGAGCAGAATACCCCTAGGATTCAATGTCCTTCCTCCTAGGGGAAATGCCAGATTTGGTGGTGGGATTTTCAACAGAATAGGGGTTGTTGGTTCTAGTATATCTGGTGCTCTTGGTGGCTCTGATGGTAGTCTTGGTGATGGTTCTAGTGGTGGCTCCACCGGTTCTATTTCTCCATCTAACCCTATTTGGAATACCTTGCTACAAAATATGGGTCAAATCCAGAACTAGTTGGCGAGTCTATTCCAAGCCTCTACCCAGCCAATCTTTCAACCTTTCTTCTAACATAATCATTTTTCATAGGTGATTTTAAATACTCCCATTCCCCAAGAGATGGAGATTCCTAAGTTTGACAAATACAATGGTAAAGGAGATCCACAAACACACGTGTCATCCTTCAACATGATGTGTAGAAACTTATTTCAACACAATGCCTTGATGGCCAAATTATTTATTCTATCTCTCAAGGACACATCACTAGAGTGGTATTGTTCCTTGCTCAAAAAATCTATATTCTCTTATTAATCAATTTATCTAACAATTCTAGGTTAACATCAGGCTAAAGATGGCCTTTTCGAACCTCATCTGATGTAAGAAAGGATAGCATGAGAAGATTATTGATTTCATTGCTTGATATCAAGCACTCTTTTCATATATTTCTTACCCACTACCCAACTCAGATGTGCAAAAGGTGTTCATTGGTAACTTGCAGAGACCTTGGTAGGAGAAGTTTTCCTTAATGAAATATCCTTCTTTTGCACATCTTTGCATGAAATTTTGAGAATATCAATAGATGGTCATTCAATTTGAAGAACCTTCCTCACCCTCCCATCTAGAAGGAAGGCCTATTGTATTGATTTCAGGAAAAGGAAAATCTATTGTGAATGTAGTCACTGCATCTAGTGACAAAGGCCTCAAGTGCAACAAACAACTCACAAAGTTATTCCAATATTATTCATCTATTTTGAAGAAACTATTAAAGGATAAGGTTATAACCTTGGAAGATCCTCAACCTCTTAAACAACCTTATCCCAACTGGTACAATGGAAATGTGTTCTTCCAATACCATCACATTCATGGGCATGATATCAAATGTTGTATGCGCCTGTGTCATGAGATACAATATTTCATCAATGGCGATACCATTCACCTTGATGGTAAAAAGCATAATACAAACAAGCATGTGGCTAAGGAAAATAGTGAATTAAAGATTTATGTGGATCCATTTTTATCTCTCTACAAATTTGATCATTAACTCTTCTAGTGCTTCCCCCAAGGCCTCAGAGTATGTAAATATGGTTTCATTTACTCACATTCCTCCCCCTCAACCTGTGACTAGCTCACTAGATATAACTTTTACATCATAGGATCTTCCCATGAATAAGAAGCCCTCTCCTCTATATATTCTTACTCACATAAATGGAAATATTGTGACAGGAGTGCTTGGGGATCTCATGATTCACGTGAACATTATTACAGAGGATACCCTTCTGCTAAACTCTCTACAAACGGAAGAGAATGGAAAAATGAAAACCATTGTATGCACCCATGATGATCTCTCTCTCGCTCCTTATGGTTCTATAACTCTTTCTATCCTTGTGGGACCTACAGCTATGAATGCTACCTTTGATGTCATTTTGAAATCTGACTTGTTCAGAGTGAAGCTATGAATCCCATGGCTAGTTTCCATGAGTGAAGTCACTTACATTATCCATTAGTGTTTAAAATTCTCCCACAAAGGTGTAGTACATGTTGTGCATGACACTACATATCAGCCAATGGTATCAAATGGGGGTTATTCATTGGTTCATCTTTGACCTACCCCAGTAGGTCTACTTCCTCCAAGAATGAACTTGCTTTTATCAAAATTATGTTAAGTATAAGACTGAGGGCAAGGTGCAATTGAGAATGACCTACCCTTTAGTGCAGCAATAGGCTACCTCTTCCTCACAAAAGGGGAAGGGGAATTTTTCTTGGGCTTAGGAGCCTTCCTCTTCTTTTGCTATTCCACTTGCTTCTACCACTAGCCCTGCTACGGTGCCTTCAAATTTTACCCCCATGCATCTCATGGAGAGTCTAATGGTGCCTGCTTAATGAAAGGCTAAGCATTAGGTGTTCAACCTTCCTATCTTTCCCATAGTGCCTCAACCCATTGTATATGGTAAGGGGAAGGGTCCCTTTGGAGTCACGTCTATGTCTCAGCCTCCATGGCCTCCTACTGCTCCTATACCTAGGGTGGAAAATGGGAAGAGGCTCACTATCGAGGTGCTTGATTTTTCTTCGTCATCAATTGTTACCTTTGTTCCTATATCTCTTCCTCCTTTTTCTATCTAGGAATCACTCCCTCTGCTAGTAAAGGTTGTAATGGACACTCCCGTAGTAGAATAGGAGCCTTTTTTCCTCCTCAATTTGTAGCTTCTAGCTCTTGGAGCTGAAGAAACAACCTTGCACATGAGCATAAGCATCGGAGGAAGGCTCTCACCACTAAGTAGTCTACTTTGTAGAAGGTGGAAGGGGAGCCGATAGCTCCTATTTTGGTGTCTCTTGTTGTTTCCTCCTCTTCCACCCCTTCTGCTTTAGTTCTTGTCACCTCGATCTTGCCTCCAGCTCCCCCAACGAGCATGGATGATCCTCACCCTAAAAGGGTGTAAGTATTTATCACTCGCTTGGTTGAGCATCCTCTCTTTGTGTCCCTTCCAAATATATTGCCTTTTCCTAAGCCCATGGATATGTCAAATACCTCAGTCGTGTCCACTACATTTTTTTCTTCTTCCTTGCCTTCCACTTCTTTTATGGGGATCTTGCATCCCCTAATGAAGCGCAAACTGGAGGATGACCCTACTTCTAATGGGGGTCAAAATAATTGATCACCTTCTTCGAAAGATGGTTTTGCTATAGCTTGCACCATCTTAGTGATAGAGAATACCTGACATACCCTAATTTTGTCACTACCCCTGATTCTTTTGGTGAGGTTGAAAGTGGATCTCGATCACTCCTGTCAAGTGCATGTTCAACTTAGTGGACGATGTCCCAGCTTTGTTAATGATTTTTGCAAAATCAATGACCTTTACCTCATATGAGTTGAGTGAAGAAGACCTTGAGGGGGCCTCTTCCTTAGCTCTTGTCATAGGAGAGTCAGAGGGTTCTCCCCTTGTAGGCCCATCTACCTTCCCCTTATAATGATCTAGATTAGGAGAATGATGACCTCTTGATTGATGACGACTAGGAGGGAACCTCTTCTTTATTTGTAGATTAGATTTGTGTGTGTGTTTTGTTTCCCTCGTGATTTTTTTATGTGTTCTTGGAGGACCCTTGTCACCCTTGTAGGTGCTTGGATACATGAGTTTTTTGTGTGATAAACTTCTTCTATGTGTCCCATCATTCTTCTCTTTATTGTTCCTTGATTTTTGACAAGTGGGGATGATGCAAAGTGTTGGGGGCATTTAAGCCTCACTTCCATGTTGACCCAATTTTTTTATTTTTTATTTTGATTTCATGTACCCTTCTTCATGGTATGATATAGTAGGGTATTGATCACAGTTCATATATATTATTATATTATATCTATCTATTTATATCTATGAGCAGTTCTGACCCCGAAATATCAGATCCCCTAGTCTCTTGATTTCTTTGTATTTGCTTATCTTTTCTTTATAGATTTCTCCCTTCTTTGTTGCTTCATGATGGTGTGGCACCTATGTGTTGTCCCTTGCATGTATGACAATATTTACATGGTTACATCTTGTCATGCACCATGAGCCACAACATCACTTTCTTCTCTCTCCTTAGGATTTCATGTGGCTTTTTTGTTCAACACACACCATCTTAAGAGGGGGGCTATCATACTACTTCAGTTTTCAAAAAGGTGTATTCAATGGCCAATGAATCCCTCATTGAAAATCCCTTATTTTTCACAAAAAATATATTCTTCAACAAGGGCCTCTAGTGAAATTTTTCTTTTGAAATAGATTCATAAAGAAAGAATCTAAAAAAAAATCCTTTGAGAAGGGAGTACTTTTTTTGATGAAAAAGTGTAAAAACTTTCCCTTGCGAGGGAGTATTCTTCATTTCAAATTCCTTGATGAAAGAGATCTTTCAGAAAGATTCCTTGATACTAGGATCATTTACAAAAAATAGCACCGCCTTTCAAATAGAGCATCCCTTGAGCAAACCCCTTTCTTTTGAAGGGTTCCTGAGGGACCCCTTTGAAAGCTTCTCATTCAATTGTTGATTGTTTGTAGGATTTTTTGTCAATTGTTGACCGTCTGAAGGATTTTTTTTCTGCCTACATGGCTTTTTTATATTCAACATGTTTTTTCTATAGATTAACATGTTTCTTTGCAGGACCGAGCACCTGTGAAGCTACTTTTTCAATCAAGCTTCGAGGATCGACCACCTCGAGATTTCTTTGTAGTATTGAGCACCTATAAGGGTCTATTAGACTCTACAAAGCCTTTCACATCTGACCTCCCTCAAGACTGAGCACCTATGGCACCTCCTCTATAGGATCGAGCACCTATACAGCCTTTTGTTCACTTTCCATAGGTTTGAGGACCTGTGGCATGTGTTCAACATCTCCATAAGACCAAGTACCTATGGAGCCATCTCTCTCTCTCCCGCACTTGAGTTTTCCAGATCACGGTCTGCTTCCTCAATGGTTCAGGTATACATTTCTCAGCTTTCACTCTACTTTATCATGCATTCCTTGACACTTATGCTCACTAAAGTGGGTGAAAAATGTAATAGAGTGAATTTTCACCCCTTGAAAATTCCACATTTACATATCTCCTACCTTAGAGAATTAAGTCTGATAATACAATTCCACACTCTTCATCCATTTTCCATCCACTTGGTAGCCTATTTTCATGTTGATGGGAGATATTCTAGTTGGGATGCTAGGACAGTGTGCAGATGCTTGCATGACACATTGTCATGCTGATAGGATTCCCACCTCTAGAATCTATAGAGGTGTTACACTCCTCCATTGGATACGAAGTGTAACATCTCCTACCCTTTGAACCAACTTTGAAAGGATCTTTTGTCTCCATTTCCATCTTCAAATGACTATATCTTCCATTCTTTCACTCTCCTTGATCATATTCACACTCTGGAAAATTTCTACACTCTTATCACAACATTCTACCACCTCCATTAAAGCTGCAAGTTGGTATTTTGTTGGTTACTCTCTTCGTTGTTGTAACAATGTCAATCTTTGATAACTTGCAAGCTTGCTCCATCTCCCATTTTCCTTGAGTGCACATGGTTGAAGTTGATCACTCCATCTTCCTTTTATCGTGTATTATTGTGTTAATATCATACCATATTGTTGTTCAACATATTGCTTGGTATTGCTATTTCAATATCTTTCTTTATCATATTTCTCCGATTATTGCTATATTGGTTGTCTGTGGAGGTGGAAACACCAAAGCAGGGGACTAACTGTGGTATTCCTCTAAACACAACCACAACATTTTCCCATTCTTGTGTGTGTAGGCTGCTCGTTGAGTGAAGACCTTGAAGATATCAACTCGTGGGTAGGATGGTGTGCTTTCCTCACCCTTCTTTGTCACTTCGTAATTAGATTAGTTATAGTGTTTCTCTTTATTATTCTATTATTTGGTTACTTTTTGTTTCTATCATCACATCAAACAATACCCATTAGGTCATTAGTAAGTCTCCATCAATCTTTGATTGTACTTTACACTTTTGTGTCCATACAGGTGCAAGAACCCCACTGAGACGCTAGCGTTGCATGCTATCATTTGTGTCCTGCTCCATAGTCCTTTGGCAGTGAGTTGCCTAAGTTGCAGTCTAGACTGTAGAAACTTGCTCATCTAACTTCCTAAGACATTCGAGCTTGTTAAAGGATAGCATCAACTTGGTTTTTGTTCCTTTTAGCCTCTAAACTCTTAAACTCTCCTGAAACAATTGTATTAGCTTGAGGTAGATTAGGGCAGCCTATTGTTCTAGACCCTCCCATGACCTAGGATCTTGAACAATCAGTCTGCCCCCTCTACATTTTCATAACACTAATTAACACATTTTTAGTAACAATAGGTTCATTGCTAGACATTTATCAAGGATTTTTAGTTCCTTCCATAGTTTCAATGGCCCTAGTAGTTTATTTATTTCATATGTATGGTATCAAGTTCCACCAAGTTAGTTTCTTCATCACTTTGTATTATTTCAATTACTCCTACTACTTTAATTAGACTTTAGTTCTAGAAATATTGATTTTTGTTGCACCCTCATTATCAATGTCAATTACCATGCTACTTCCAATATGTATCCTCTATGTGTACTTTTTTCTTCATCTTTTTGTATATTTTCTATTTCTTCATTCACTTTACTATCTTCTCAATATTGCCAATTGTTACATTTTCTAACACTATGTCCACCCTTTTTTCACTACATTGCTCATACACATCGATTTGTACCTTCTTTTTTTTTTCAATTTTTCACAATTGTTGCTAGTTCCTTATACTAATTATTATATCAATTCACCCATACTATAATCTCCACTAGTAGCTATAGTTTCTACTAATATTGTTAAGTATAATATAAGCTAGTGAAGATTGAGGTCATCATCCCTTGTGCTTTAGATGCCAACAAAATGGATCTAATGAAAAAAGTAGCTCAACAACAATATAATATGTCAATGAAGCTAGATGATCCAAACATAGAGATTAAGTATGTTATCAAAGCTAAAAACATTGAGAGATTGTTTACTTACAAGATGAAACAAGGACGCTAGGATTTGATAGTGCAAATAGAGGAAGAGTTATTTTAGGTGTCAAATAAGAGAAAGGGAGTAGAAAGCTCCCTCCCATTAATTAACACATTAAGTGACATTATTGTGGAGAAGATCCAATTCCTTTTAAATGAAAGCAATGATTTTTCAGATAATGGTGTAATTGAAGTTCCCTCCCTAATCATAGTTATTCTAGGAGTAGGTCTTAGGGCTCTACACATGTTACTATATCAACTGTGAGGAGTTTGAGGGAATATTTAGATGGTGTGAGGATTGGTAGAAAATAAATAAATTGATTTCTATGGGCTTGAGGGTTGATTTTGGGTCATTAGTCAAGTGTCTCAATTTGGTAGGTTACTATAGAATTTTAAGAACAAACTTGATCATAGTTGGAGAAAATAAGGGAGATTGAAGTAGTAATGACAAGTGATGTGGGAAAATCATTCTTTAATGAGATTTAAACAAATAAAAGGTACCCACAAGAATTTGGTGCGTTATCACGTCTTTAGTGTAGAATTGAAAGCCTTCATGACTAGCTTTTGGCAACACTTGAGTTTAGTTGGAATCTTAGAGGGATTGATAGAAAATCTTAGAATTTGTGACTAAAGCATACGATTGGATTGAACACATATTCAATTGCCTATTGGAGCTAGCAAATGAGACCTTCCAACCATGAAAATGAAGTATGGGGAACATCCAAGAGTAGCTAGTAGACACCTAGGTGAGCAATGTGGAGAAGGTAGAAATTGATTGCCATACACATTAGATCTATCTATCAACTAGAGTATTGAATTAGGGGAATTTTCAAAATGAGTATTAATTCTGAAGTTTAAGTGGAAGCCCCTTTATCTTATTTATGAATTTCAAATAAATATATTAGAATCAAATTATAATATGTTAAAAGAATAAGTTAAAAGTGTATACATATAAGATAACTTCATAAACATTATTTTATCTATTCAAAACCCAATTAGATTAAAAAATTGTAAGACTAATCATTTAGTTTAAAAAGAGGATTGGTCTTCTTTCTAAAATAATAGATTGAAGATGTGAATAATAATTTTAAATACAATAACTTATTTGCAAAATAGAACAAATAGAACATGTGTTAGTATGAAAGGAGGTGGAGAACACCATTAAGTAAGAAGAGATTTATAGCAATCAGAATTAGATTCTCGATAATCTTAAAATTTGTCCATAATTTGAAATAGAAAACAATGAAAAGGAAAAGTGTGCTACTAGCCAAACCGACACACCACATTTAAATCACGTTTTAAGGTGGAAAGCCATGATGTTTATGCTTAATGTTCATTGGGCAGTGGGACAAATGAAGATCACGTTGATTTGGCCGTATTAATTTGGTCATATCCCACTATTGTCTGCCAAATATAGGATATATTCGATTCCTTGTATACCATTAAACACATCATATGTAACACAATAGTAGCTGCTTTGTCACCAAACTCACAAATGGAAAACGATCACCCACCCACATGACCCTCCAACTATGAATGCTAAGGAAAGGTAAAGGAATACCCATTTTGTTGTGCTTAGATTATAGGGTAGAATGCAATGCATGGAGACCACCTTTTGTATTTATTATATTTAAACAAACTATTTTTTTTTTGTGGGGGGGGAGTGGGGAGAGTTCTAAACAAAGGAACACTTATTTTAGGTTGTGATATTGTTATCAAGATTTAACTGTGTAGTTTTACGAGTCAAATTCATTGACCCAAGTTTCATGAGTAGTGGTTCACAAGAACCCATCTCTCATGATGATGAATGGTTCACTTAGCACTCATTGCATCTAGGTGATGCTCACAGAGGTGAAGCACTGCACCTTCCTGGAAGGTCACCCATTCTAGTACTACTCCAATTCAAACACGCTTAACCATAGAGTTTTTCTCAAGGTTAAGCCCACTTAGCTTACAACCCCATTTGCAAAACCTTCACACTTGTGTTATGCCTTATGAACCATTCATTATAGAGCCCCTTTAGCTCATCAATTGATAAGTAGGAGGTATTTTCCACATTGTGTCAAACTGTGATATTGCTATCAGGATTCAACCGTGCATTGACCCAAGTTTCATGAGTAGTGGTTCACAAGAACCCATCTCTCATGATGATGAATGGTTCACTTAGTACTTATTGCATCTAGGTAATGCTCACAGAGGTGAAGCACTAGGCCTTCTCGAGTGGTCACCCATCCTAGTACTACTCCAACTCAAGCACGCTTAACCATAGAGTTTTCCCCAAGGTTAAGCCCACTTCGCTTGCAACCCCATTTGCAAAACCTTCAGCAAGTGTTAAAAGTTGTGTTTATGCATATTATAAATTGCTCAAGTTTATTATTTGAGGGTTTTTTTCTAAAATTTTATTCATAAAGCACCAATATTGTAAAAAGATATATTAATATATGCATTAGGTTACGATATATTAATATATGCATTAGGTTAAAATATAATTTTAACCAATTAGAAAAAAAAGTTTTTGTTATGAAAATGAAACATATAAATGTAGAAATCATAATTAAAAATATTTAGTTTTTTTAATATGTATTAATGTCAAATAACTATGCTTGGTGATTGATTGAAATTTGGATGTTCTTGACATATAAAAATTTGATTAGATAATGTCTTCTTTATTAAACAAATTTTTACTCGAGATTGATAATTTGTCTTGTGCCTTCTCCTTTGCATTATGTCGAACTCAATTTTGGATTCTTGGTTTATGATAATGACATGTTATTATTGGTTTGACTATCTTTGATGATATGTTTGTGTTGGAAAAATACTTGGTCCATAGTACAAGTTTGGTTGCCCAACTTAAATTGTTTCCTATCTATATACACTTAAAAATGACTAATGCATTTCCATCTTATATTTTCATCACTATCCTTATCATTTTTTTTTTATCTATATTAATTAAATATTTTATAATTATTTAATTAAGCTAACATTTTCCTCTTTTCATCCATAATAATTAAATATTTTTTAATTATTTAATTATTTTAACTGTCTATCATATTTATATTAATTAAAAATAATAATTATTTAATTAATTCACCATTTATCATTTTCCTTCCAACATTAATTAAAATTAAAATATAATTTAATTTTTGGTTTTCTATAATTAAATAATTTTTTAAAAAGCATTTAATTAGCTAACACTCCTCTTTTAAATAAATTTAAATAATTTAATTAAATTAAATCTTTTATTCTAGAATAAATAAATTAATATTTATTTATTTCTCCAACTATTATTTTGGATTAAACAAATTTATTTATTTAATTTTTTTAATTTCCCTCCTTCGTCAAATTCAAATTTGGGTCTTACCCTCTCGAATTTTCTCATTCATTGATCTTTCAAATCAATCTCCACCATTGATCAAATATCAAGTGAATCATATAAATAGAAAGCTTTTATTCATTTAAACCCCCTAACATTTTTCTTATAAAAAAAATCTCCCTAACACTCTTATGATAAAATCTTAGTAGTTTTACTATCAAGCATTCCAAGCTATCATTACCAAGCTATCATCTATTAAGAATATGTTATCAAGTATTATCAAGAATCAAGCCTTCATTCTATCATGTTGATATCAAGGTTATGCTAAAAGTATGAGAGTAATCTACATCAAGCATTCAAATATTTATTAAAGAAACAATAAAGCAATCTAAGGTCTTTGCTATAGTATTATTGTTTGTCATTTATTTTTATGCATAGATCTTAGTACTTGTTGAAGTGTGAATTTTGTACTTTCATTGCATTATTACTATTTCTAATTCACATTTTCATCATCAATATTTTGGCATGGCTGGTGGAACTCACATCCCTATTAGATCTTTATTTTTGAAGTTTTTCCTAAACCTATGTTATTTTTTTCTCTTTTATGGAGAAATTTTTTCTGAGCTAGCTTTTGTAAGCTAAATGGAAAACCTTAGGATTTCAAATATTTCATCATATCTTTCAAATGGTATAAAAATTTTATACATAATATTTATTGAAGGTTGTGGATGATCTCAAGATGCTCCAACAAAAAATTAGGTTTAGATAATCAATATTTGGTGAGTTGTTTGTCTTTTAGGGTTTTTCATAAATCTAATTTTTAGGTCACAAATCAATAAAATTTTCATAAATATTTATATTTTTGAAAAATCTTAGAAATTAAATAGGGGTATATTCTTTGTTTTTTAATTACTAAGATCAAAACAATGATGAAATTATTCTGAATAAGGAAAAACCCTAATTTTCAAATATTTTATCATATCATTCAAACGGCTTAGATTTTTTCTTCAATTTTTTAAATGAATATCAGGGATCATCTCCTAAGGCTACAATAAATACATCACTCATATCATCAATATTAGGTGATTTATTATCATTTTCTAGTTTTTCATAAATCTAGTTATAAGGTTGCAAATCAACAAATTTTTAATTTTTTAAAAAAATTGTCAAAAATTAAATAAGGTTTTGTTCTTTGTAATTTAATTTTTGAAGTCAAAATAGTGAAAAAAATCAAATCTTTTCCAATTATGGTTTCACCATAAATTTGCCTTTTGATGCACAAATTAAAGAATTTTTCATAAAAAATTACTTTTTTGGAAAGTTCTCATAATTTTTAATTTTGGGACTTGTTGATGCCAAAAAATTGACGAGGTAATAATGTCTAATGGGAAACTCAGTTTATGGGGGACCCTTTTGTGCTAAACTGAGTGACCTTCGAGTTTTTAGAGAAGTTGGCTTCTTCTATAATGGGGGGGTTGGAAAGGGGAAAGGAAACAAATATAATAAAATGAAGTATAACCTAAGGCAATGTGCCAAGACTTAATGATAGACACAATAAATCATAGATCTAAGGGCCTGATTGGTGTTTGTAGTGTTCCAAAAAATCAGAAATTGAAGATTATAGCATAGATAATCCATTCATTGACATAAAATAATATTGCATACATTCCTACTGCCAAGAAGAGTCATTAGACATGGTCTAGGTCAACAAACTTGTATTCAACATGTATAGAAGTTCTCAAATGAAACGTCCAGACAATAAAAGCACAGTTTATAGTTTGATCAAATAGCATGAAAGAACAAAAAGGCCAAACAATTGGCATAGTCTAAAAGTTTTTCAATCAAATAAAACAGTAATAAAATTCTGGCGTCTTTAACCAAAACCAGTGTTTCCTCCAAATTCTGGACCCTTTTCTCATAAAAGAGAAAAGTATATATAGCAGGAAAAAACCCCCACCGCTTCAGAGAGCAGTAACAGAAAAGATTTCACAATCCCCTGGAAATGATGCAAAAATCAAAATATTCCCCAAGCTGTTGCAATAGAAACGATTTGAAACCAAGCATCTGGTCATTCTAGGCACAAGTGCATCCTCTACAAATGATGGCGATGGTCCCAGCAAGGCTTAATCAGAGAAGTGTCACCATCCCGAGCAAATGATTATGACACGTAGTGGCCAATAGCAACATTTGGTTCATCTAGTCCATCACTTGAATATGAGATCCGCCGACTAGGCATGTGACAACCTTTCACTGCCCTTGTGAACCTCTCTCTCTTGCCATTGAAGACTTGCGCTAAGGCTACACATTTCGAATGGGCGGAAAACTTAACCAATAGTGGAGGGAATGATCACTAGCCAGGCACAAAAGAGATGTGTGGCAACATTTCGCTACCTGCGATTGTTCCTTCATCTCTATGCTGAAAGTTTTGTGAAGAGCAGACACGTAGCAAGAGTACACTACAAATAACAATTGTGGGGCCCACCAAACTTTTTAGGAATGAGGGCTTCGTGGAACTTGAGCGGAGCCTGATGAGGTAGCAAGAAATAATGATAAAAAATATCCTGTAGCCACGACATGTGGAAGCATAGCGAGGTTTCCCAGGATGCGAAAAGAATGCAGAAACTCGAGGTTGTGAAGAGTAGACATGTGGAGCGGGAGAGCATAACTTAGATAAAAGGCCAAGTTGATTACTTGTGATGCATGGGCCGATGCATAGAGGAAAATACACCTGAAGGGAGCTCGTTAAATATTTATTAACAACTTTTGGCGACTACTAGGGGCGTTTTTCCTGAGAAAAAGAGAACCCAAAATTTCTTTGGTTTACAAGCCAGAGTGCCATTTCATTAGATAATGGAGTCAGAGATTGGAAAGAGCCACTTGTAGAGGTGACCATTCATCCTCAGATGGATTCACCATGTTGCGCAAATTCTCATGTGCTCCACTTAGATCAAGAGTTTCTTTATGAGGTAGTGCATTAGGTAAACCAACCCCTGCTTCACAATGAAATAGTAGTTGTGCAAATGGATGAATAACTCCCTCAATGTCAGTTGTAGTGGGAGGATGACTAAATTTTTTGAAAGCATCTAGATCATTTTCCCTTTCTTCTATTATTTCTGCAATCTACTCGGGCATGGCAATAGAGTCATTTTCAAGGAACGGGGATGGAAAACCCATCTTGCTTAACTTGGAGAAACTCCCTCGTATGTTGTCTAGTGTCTTTCTTAGAGTAGTTGTGGCTGCTTTAGTGTGTTGGAAGGCAGAGTGGCAATGGATGAACTTATTTTCTGTCTGAGCAACAGCATCTCGATCTTCAATACCCACTCTGGCGAGGTTTTTTATCAAAGATCGAGTATAGCTCAATGAGCTAATCTTTTGCTTTTAGAACCTTCTCCAAGATGAACCGTGGGAACTGCTCAATCGTATCATGAGCCTCCTGGATCAACTTTGATGCCTTGGTGATGAATCGGAGGGTAGGCTGCAGTGCTAGGAAAAATATTTTAATCTTTTTCCAATGATAGATGTACAACTACCTAACCAGCTAAATAATGTATAGGTGTGTAGGAGAAAATAGGAGAGAGCTTTTAAGAGAATAAAACTCCACGTCCTTTGAGCTAATGGACTCAGCTAACTCTGCCCTTTTCTTTTTCTTAGACACTAGTTGCTTCGCAGAGTTGCTCATTTCTTTATTCCAATTCTCCTCGGCTCGAGAGTGATTTGCTAAGTGCATGTCCAGAGAAGACTTTGTCTCTTGAAGCTCTTCTTCTAATTGAGCTTTTAGGCCCTTAAATTCAACCTCTTTTTCTTGTATTTTTTTCTCATATTGAGCTTGTTGGTGCTCCAAATCTTCACTCATCTGCACCATTCCTTGACTATACCCAAGGAAAAGTTGCTCTAGCTCTTCATTCTTCAAGTGTAGATTATGTTCTGTCTCCAAATTCTTCGACTGTAGCTCTTTTACTATGGTAGGGTCAGTAGTCTGAATCTTCGCAAGCTCACCCTGAAGTCTGTTCTTCTCATCCTTTGCTGCCAGTGCCCTCTCTGTCATACGTGCAACATTTTCCTCCAAGGACTTCTCTTTTTTCTCTAAAAAACTAACTCTCTCCCTAACCGCTTTAAGCTCCTCATCCTTATTCTTTAGCTGGCGGCCATTTTTAAGGAAGTCAAAGGTGACCACCCATTGTGTTTCCTCCATGATCTCAACCTTATTCTGTAGTCGATCCACCTTCATGTCAAGCCCTACCGTATATATTTCATAATCTTCTGGATGC
This sequence comes from Sequoia sempervirens, assembly GCA_007258455.2. Lineage (NCBI taxonomy): Eukaryota > Viridiplantae > Streptophyta > Pinopsida > Cupressales > Cupressaceae > Sequoia > Sequoia sempervirens. Next base: position 4,296,273 of record VDFB02056351.1, on the reverse strand, counting down.
ATCTCCCCCTAAGGCTTGGTTACTTTTGGGTACATGGTTGCAAACTTCAATTCCTATCAGGTCTCATCATAAAGAGTCTGTATTTTTGGCTCAGCAGAAGCACTGTCATCTTTTTCCCTGCACTTTTTCATTCTACATGTGTGTGCCTTCTTTCCACAATCAATCTATGCCATCAATTTGGCTGACAATGAAACTAGTTCACCTGCGAATGGAGCACCAGAAGGTAGGGCATAGGGATAGGTAACCCTGATAGGCGCAGGAATTTGTTTCTTCTAGAGAGTGACAGTTTGTGGGAAGAAGTGGGGCACGTTCCAAATCTTGGTTTGAGGACTAACAGAAGGACTAGTCACCTGCCATGACTGAATTAGTAAATCAGATGGAGGACTCATAGGTTGGGATGGTGGAGGAGTTGTGATTATGGAGTTAGCCTGTTGTGATGGAAGAGGATCCACAGCAATAGTGAAAGAAGGGGTACTCACAGGGGGCACGTTTTCAGAAAGTGAGGCAAGAAGAGCCTGAGCGGCAATAGTGGGCGTAAGGGTTTGTGGAGGAGTAAGTTCAAGTGGAGTGGTATGCAAGAATTAGGTGAAACATCCCATATATGTTGTATTAAAAGTGGGAAACAAAGGGCCAGTACTCATTGTAGCAATCGCCGTTGAGGCAGGGGCAGATACCAAGGAATGAGAAGCAAGCGAAGGAGTGAATTTTACCTGTTGACTAGTTGATGGTGACTCTAGAATCATTGGCAACTCTTCCCTAGCCTCAGGCTCCTGGCTAGCTGTAAGCACTTGTCTTCCGGTAGGTTCTTGCAAACCTTCTCCAATAATGCTCTTTGTGCACTGCCACTTTGTGGGCTAGGTCTCCCGAGTTTCAACAGCTATTGTCGTTTGCTGCTGTGATACCCTGGCTACCTTAGCGGCCCAAGTAAGTGTATGTGAAGCCCTTGATATATTAAAATGCACATTTGTGGCCATGTAGGGGGTTGTTCAGACCGTTTTTCCTTTGGTGCGGAGGATATAGAAGTTGCCGCTTCTTCTTCTTGCTCTTTGGACTCATCCTCTGGGTCTTTGCTCCTATTAATGCTAGAGTTCGGGCTGGGGTGGTCATCATCCCACCATTGTTCAAATTTCTTGTCCTCTTTCAGACTATCATAAGGGGCATCCAATTGCCCTATCTCTTGGCGATACTTCCAGAAAGCTTCTTTTTTTCATCAGTCCATTCCTCATCATTCCACAACTTGTTATACATGGTGCATTCCATGTGAACATTATCCTTGGCCATAGCCACATCAAAGTAGAACTTGTGCCAAGGCCCTCTTTTATCTTGCGTGGTAACACGCACCAGTTCAACAAAATTTTCATCCTTGTCTGCCTGTGGGTTACGCCACTTCTCTGAGTAACATCGGGGAACATGTGTAACTTTCATGTGCAGCTCCGAAAAGTCATTGAAAGGGTTGTAATCCCACTTGTCATTTACCAAAACCAACCCTAAATGAGCTAGTTTATCCTACAACAACTGATCTGATTATTTCTTTAATAGAGTCACTGATTTGAAATTCTTTGGACAAGTGAAGAATCATTTTCTCTTAACACTTTTGTTGCTGCAGAAGGTAAAATCAATGATACACACCTGCCTATACATTTCAAGCATGAGCACCCTATCTGTGATGCAAGCTGGGAGAAGGAAAGGTTGACTAGTGAAGCCCCGCATCCTGAGAATTGTGAAATTTGTTCCTATGAACCAGTCACAAGCGAGAGTGAAACTCTGCATATATCCGGTTTGATCCCTGTCGAGCCAAATTATGTTACCTTTTCCTCGTAAGTCATGCAAGACTGGAGTTATGAAATAATCCAAAAATGCATAATAATCATATAACATGGAAAAAAAGGGCGTCCACGTGGATACTGTATTCCTCTTACCCCATTCATCAAAAATTGATAGCTCAAAATATCGGGCAAATAAATTAGGGTTTTGATGTAGGAACATGTGAACCAGGAAAGAAACAAATCTAAACTTTCCCTCCATCAGGTAATTCTTTATTTGTCATATCATTTCATCTACCATGAACTCACTGAAATCATACTAGAAGGTATTGTGCTATTTGTAGAATTGGAAGGCCGGTTGTTGATGGAGTTTTCTGCACAGCAACAACTCAGATAGAAAATAATATTCTATCTCTCTTGAAAGGTGAGTTCTCAACAACAAGTGCTAAAATCACCCCAAGGTCTCTTGGGTGTCAGGTCTTGACAATGCATAAAACAACTCAGATAATATGTGAAAATGCTGGTAATCACAATCGGACCTTACTACAAGCAAACTGTATCTTTCCAATTTATCAAATTTTGCAGTATTATGATTTTAAATCCTAAATCTAACCAAATAATAAAGAAACAACAAAAGATGAGGGTGTAAGAGATATAACGAAATCTAAACTATTTCTAAGATGAACAATGCAAATGATAAATACCTGGAATGGACCAATCTCAAATAACCAATTCCTGCTTAACCCACAATACAATATCACAAGAAAGGTGCAATCTTATAAGGCATATAGATTTTCAAATCATAGACATTCATCCACAATCAAACTAAGCACAAATAGATGCATGGTCTAGGTTGACTTCACCAGCCTACTACAATTAGATAGTTACTGGGAGTATAGACTAGAGATTGCTACAAACATTCCAAGCATGAAACCATGAACATTATTCATCAAGCTAATCTAATTCTAGATTTAACATCAAATCTTATATCTTCAAGCAATTTCTAAGGATGGAACAATAGGAACCATGCAAGATTAACTAACACAAAAGAATTCACCAAAGAAACCACAATGCCTTCAATTGTATTAGATCACCAAAATATAGCAACAATTCCACTGTTCTGTGTTACAGCACTTGCTCGAAAGAACTAACTACCATCTCTACTACAGAATGCTCTAGCTCTTTTCTCAGTCTAGCTTGTCTAATTCTTTATTATTTGTTCAACCCTTACAAATGAGGTAGGAATGCCAATTTAAAGAGAACCCTCAAAACATCTCGGCCTAGCCAGACATTTACAAAATAAAATAGCCAAAACAAGTCAGCCTCAGGAAATTCAAAATAAGGCACACATTAAATTCCGATACATTATCAAGGTCGGCCAAAACACATTCCTCAATGCAACTCGGATCAACATATGCCCTATAATAATAGGGAAGCACAAATCATGAAGTTGGCATGATATTAACTATCACCTCCCTTATCCTTGTTCTGGTCTAGCAATTCATGAACTTCAAAAACACATTATCTAACTCAGCAATAGATGGCAAGGGTAGGATTTTGAGCCGACACTCAATTGACTCAATCTCTTCCCTTGACTGCTTAACCATTATATCCCAGTCACCCTTATATGCCAAGTACTTATCCATCACAACCAGATAAGTAGCCGCATCATCCAATTGGTGCCCTGTCATAGAGTTTTCAATATCAGGGGCATAGACATCATGCCAACATTCCCTCAATTTTTCCAAACTCAAGTACCTAGGGGCAATCTTCCTCCTACCGGTCATTATCTTATAAAAGGAAATGCATCCATCATAAACACTAATTAAATTACCATCTATCTGCTTCCTTTCTTTGTAGATCTTCTTGATGGTTTTCTATCAGATTTGCAAGGCTTCAAACCACTCCCAAGGCTCATTAACCCTAGATGAAGAAATAATTCTATCAACAACCAGCTGATCCTTATTATACTCCATGATTTTTTTGGTTTTCTATAATAAGAGATCAGTGTCCTCCCTATCCTGAGATAAAACATAATCTAACGAATCCTTAGCCCTTATTGCATCCTTTCTAGTTGAAAGGATCTCATTTATTGCATCATCTCCCTTAGCCTGTACCTCTTGCAACCAATTTATTGTAGCCAGAGTAGAAGCTTTCATCTTTTCTATTTTAGAGATGGTCTCCTTTGGTAGGAAACCAGCAGTAGCAGAAGAGGATGGGTGAAAAGATTGCAAGGGCTTCATCAAATCTTCCAGACATTTCCTGAGCCTTTCATTCTCTTTCTTTAGCTCATGCTTAGACTGTGTTTCCTTCCTCAATCTCCCAATGATCACTGCACTGGACCCCTCATATTCTTCAATATCTTGCTCCATAGAAGTGGGCCCAAGATTAATGGTTTGTACATCATAATCCTTCCCAGTGACCTCATCTTTACTTTTACCAGCAGCAGGGGTAGCAATATGAATAACCCTATTACTAGCTTCATCCTTCTTGATCTTTGAAACCACCTTGGCTACCTTCTTCCCCTTACCCTTTCCAATCTTGGCCAACATTTCATCCTAGTTGAGAGGAGTGTCCTCAACAATGACCTCTGCTTCCTTCTGATCTCTTTGTCTAGCCAATTCAGAACAACAGGATCCACCCGGGTTTCATCCTTCTTAACCTCTTCATGTTGATCTACCATCTTATCCTTTTCCTTTTAGGAGATTGATCACCTTTGTTTCCCAATTCTGGCTCCTCTTCTTGTAGGGGTGATGGAGTCTTAACAAGAACATCCTCCTTCTTAGGGGATCTATTATCTTTGCTACTTGGAGAATCCTCATATTGTACCAATGGAGAATGATGCATTTCCACATCTCCTACCGCAAACTCAGCAGCTACACTATAAAGTTCCCCATGATCCTTAAATAGTTCTGCTTCCTCGCTGGTCTCATGTTCTTCATGAGTCATCTACTCAGGTGTACCCAATGAAGGAGAGGTATCTTTCTGTTGTTCTATAGTGGATTCCATTGGAAGGTGATCTGCCTTTTGCATAGTCTCTTTGGGAGATGGAGTTGTTGACCTTCTTGAATAAACCTGGGTTTTCTCTCCTGAGCTCTCAACATTAACCACATGAGGGTCTACCTTATCCTTAGAAGTTTCTTGATCTTTCTTCTTAGAGGCCCTGGTTATCCTTGTCCTTTTTGGCTCTGGAGGAGTGTCTTCTTTCTCTGCTTTCTCAAGTTCCTCCTCTTCGGTAGACTTACCTGTTTTCATAGTATGACTCCTCTTCTTTCCCCTAGGTTTTCTTTTCTTTTCAGGCTCACCCTCCTTAGGACCTCTGATTTTAATCTTAAAAGGTGAGCTTACCTTAGTTTTTCCTGTAGAATCATCCTCACCTGACTCCTATGAGGTAGAATGAGCATTCAGATTTCCCATCCGATTGAAAGTACAAGGTGCCTTTTCACTCTCCAATTCCCATACTTTATGTTTTAGTCATGACTTGGTGGATTTCACAATAGGAGCCATCAATTCCTCCAGCTCAGTTATTTCCCTTTCTGACTAGTTTATCTCTCCAATGGGTCTGTCTTTGATTGATTCAAATGCATGATCCTGGACTAAATTTATGTCATCCTACAACTGATCAAGAATCAACTTGACATTGTACTTCCTGATTACATCAATTAGAAGCCTTGACATTGTACATTCTAATTACATCAACTGGAAGCCTAGAATACCTTTTCTTTCTCACCTCAAAGTCATCCTTGTGGTGATATTCTTTAGTAGCTTTCTTTTGTGCTTCACCAATGATGTTAAAGCTTGCCCTCTTAGAATGGAAAGAGAAACGAAAAGTACTCAACTCCTCCCCTGATGCATGAGCCAATTGGATTGAAGGGAAAACCTCACCTATACCAATTTTCAAAGGAAAATCCCCACCAAGCCCTGTCTTGTGCTTTGCATTTTTAACAACATCGAAATCACATATCTGTCGGGTAACCTCCAAGAGTATGATGTGGTTAGTGGGATATCTTGGCAATCTGTATGGAGCAGTTGGACATCCATCAATTCTGATATAGGAGAAGGTGGGGAATTGTATAAACTAGGCTCCATATCTTTTAATCAGTTCCTTGGCTCCATTAGAAATTCTCACATGCTCTACATTCTGAAGCAACCTAGTAATATGCATAGTGAATGCATCAATTGATCTTCTATAATTTGAATTCCCTAGGTGTAGCTCAAGGTGCACCTCATAGATGACATCTTGCCCAAATTTTCCTTTTGGACTTAATCCCCTGTATGGATAAAATCTGGCAAGTACATATACCACATAAGATGTCATGGTGAATTTCTTTGTCTCCAGCACATCTCTCATCTATCTGTCAATCATTGCACTAATAATCCTTTCCCAATGGTAATTGATGCATTGCTTAATCTTGTTAATGACATGCACCATCCAATTCTCCAGTGTCCTAGAACTCTTCAAGCCCGCCACCCTGCTCAACAGTGTGATTGCATCATTTATATCTTGTCGGAACTTGACCCTGTGTAACTGTTTAGGTAGCTTGGAAAAATGAGATTTTGGCTTTTTCGGCCAGGAATTGATCATCTGTTGGGCTTTGGTAGGTTCATCCTCATAATAAGTCCTAGCCAAGTCCATGTCCAAGGCACACACACATGGAAAGTCTGGCATATCAAATGCCTGGGCAATGGAAACTAGATAAAAGTTTGCCAATACTCTCCCACCAGTGCTGACAATCCTCTGTGTATCAAAGTCATAGTGCCGGGAACACTCTAATATTAATTCATAACATTGAACTGGAAGAGGAAATCCTACCACATGAGCCAGTCTGGATTTCACCACTCCCTTGGTCAAGACTGATAAATCTCTCTGAGCTGTCCTTTCTTTGAACTCCTCATATCTCCAAGCTCCCACATTGGTATCCGAGACTTCTGACCAAATTGAAGCCAACTTACTATTCGACAACTGATTCTTCACATCCAACCTTATCCTTTTTGCATCTGTAACTGAAGATCCCTCTGTATCTCCCTTGGACTTTCCTGCCGCTGCCTTGCTCAATTTAGCCTGCATTCATAAAAGAGCCTCATGAAAATCCAATTATCATCCATATTTCAATCAAAAGGTTAGCCTCGAAACCACATGAAATCATTAAGATAAATCATTAATCATCAATCTTGAAAATCTAGGAAATGAAGTAATCCGAGAAAATGAAGTCATCCGGGAAAATCTAGTTGGGGAAAAATTTTGAAGAAAGCTGGCCCAGATGGACTCCCACTGCCAAGACATCATTTCATCAAATAAATAATTAATACGGATAAAAGAGATGCATGATTATCATGAGATTCATCCATTTAGCAACAAGAAATCATCATCCAACATTTGATTCATTACTTCAATTTCAAAAATCAAAATCAAGTGGAACCATGCAAAAAAAATCAAAAAATCTAGGTAGTTTGGATTTGCGCGAGCAGCTTGAAATTCTGGGAACTCATCATACTCTGAGGAAATGGAAAAATCTGGGAAAATTCGGGTGCATGGAAACTCCGCGGACACCTCAGAAACCTGACGATCGTTCGACATGCAGACCATTAATCGAGTGATCATACAAACCTCCCATCTGAATCCAATGAACATAAACTCAACCCCAATAAGCCAAATTTTGATTGTACTTGAATTTAAACTCCAAAAACTCTCAAATGTTTGATCCTTGCGATGAAATAATGATGCCCTAAATTTGACAGCTAAACCTCTGCCATGAGAGTTAGGGCAAGCTCAAAATTTAGACACTATCCCTCAAAATGATTAAAGTAGGGCACACCAAGGTCTCAAGTGTTGTGAACAAGGTCGAACTAGACACAGGACATGAGGGTCACGACAACTCCACCAAACCCAAAAACCCTGGGTAGACATATCGAAACCCTACCTTCACAAATTATACCAGATTACGCGTCAACAAGGCAAGGCCCTAACAGGAACACCTAGTCGCAGGGGTACACCCGAAATTCAATTGATAAACGAAGGGATGTGCAGTGCAGGTGTTAAAACCCATGGAAAGGTGAATCAAACCCTAATTCGATAAATATGTAACCATGAAAACAAACAAGGGCTGACCCAAATAATCATCAACAACTTGAAAGATTCAATCACAAAGCGCAAAATAATAGGAGAAGTCAACAATGACTTACCATGGATTAAATCTGAATGAACCTCAAGCCTAAGGAAATCACTGTGAATTAGGGTGCCCTAGCGGCGATAATATCAACACAAATGCCCAAGGAATCCACACGTGAGCAGACCAAATCCACTGATCAAAGCTCAAAAATGAACAAACTCAAGTGCTAGAGCAAATAGAAAATGAACAATGAAATCAGGAAGAGCACCAAAAGACCTTCAATTCACCCACACTCGCATTAGCGAAGAGGTTCCCCAAGCATTAATAGCTGACAAGACATATCAAGAAAATCTAGAAACCCAAGGTCAAAATGGAATTTTGGGAAAATCCGAGTCAGACGGACTCTCCTGGTGAGCATGAATTCCGTGGATGACGTACCCCTCTGGGACTCCGACAGAGTTTGGGAAAATCCACATGATCCAGAAAATCCCTAATTCAACCAGAAACCCGGACTCTGGAAAATCCGACATTGACATATGATGGACCAGGCCCCGGGAAAATTCGGGTGAGCCAAAAAATCCTGGGCCCAGGTCAAAACTCAGACCCCATCAAAAACCAATTTTGATCAATTCAACCTTCAGGGTAAGACCAAGGTAAGCAAGAGAAACATCCCGAGACCTCAAAAGGACAAATCCAATAAAAACCAAAGGTCCAAGGGACATCCGAAAATAGAAAACAGAGGGTCCCTACTCTAAGTGGGGCGTGTGTGCAAAATTGCACAACAAATGGCAACTCCACTGGGGAAATGCTCTAAATCATTTCGATGACAAACTGGAATCAAGAACCCAGAACTTATGAATTCAACTCATCCATCAAGTCACCACCTACGGTTAAACCAAGGAACCCACAAGTCATCCAAACTTTTCCTACACTAGGGTCAAAGTGTGTGCATATGCATTCATTACCCCCCCTTAGCTGCAAAAGAAACCAAACTTGGTCTGAACAGGCTACATAAATATTCATACTCTAAAAGCAACCTAGATAGAGCCTCGCTGCCAGTCAGGCGTCCATAGCCCTGACGAGGTTATCGCAGTGATTCTTCTGAACATAGCTCTATTGCCAACCAGGCGTCCATAGCCCCAATAGATATATTTAGATTCCCCTGATGAGTTGAATTCAGTCTTTTGATTTTCCATATTGTCTCTTTCTTTTCTGATATTGCTTGTCTTTTCACTTATTTTTCTCTTTTTTTTTTTTACTTCACCTTGTGAACAGTGAAGTTCACAATCAGGGATGAGAACCACAGTGGCACTAGAGTGGAAAAAAGATTTTTCACCTGTGCAAACTTCATAAGGCCCTTCTGCAACCTCAGGCATCTTTAATATTCAAAATGTGAGACCCTAATGTGTTTCTGTTCCATCTGACTAAAGGACTCTTTGTCTTAGACACAAGGGTATGTGACATTGGGTAGAGAATTCATAGCATGATGTTCTAGGAAAATGATTAAAGTTTGAGAAGGAAATACTGAGAGCACCACACCTACTTTGTCACTAGTGTCACACAAATGCAACAGGAGATCCCAGAAAGAGTAAGAACCAAGAGCAAGAGCAACGCAAGCCAAAACAAAACAAGCCAAAGCAAACCTACTCTAACCAAAAAAAAGTGAGAAAAAACTAAAAAGAGACCTACTCTAACCAAAGCAGAAATAGGAAATGAAAGGCAATCTATTCTAAGAAAGCGGACAACAAAAAGCAACCTAAACTAACTATATACAAAATAGAGAGCTGAAAACAGCTCAGGATTGGAAATAATGTTTCAAATACTACCCATTAACAGTCAGTAGAATATCTTCCCCCGTGAGTGTCTTCAGACGGAAGGCATTATCTCCAAGTATTTCAGCAATCTGATATAGACCGAGCCATAGTTAATCAAACTTCCTGTAGACACCTAAAAATGACCTGGGCCTACAAGCTTCATTTTTACCACTTTTCGTCCTAGCATAATTAATAAATTTAATTATGTCATTGGTCCACATTTGACTATTGATTAAATAATTCATAATTATTTAATTAATTCATCTCCTTTGATTCTTCATGATTATTAAATAAATAAATTTTATTTATTTATTAATACGTCATTAATTGTCTAAGTCTTCCCTTAATTAAATAAATTTCTTAATTTATTTAATTTCCCTTTGTCATATATTTCTTCTTGATTATTAAATAAATAAGCTTTATTTATTTATTTAATATGTCACTAACTGTCATAATTAAATGAACTCATTAATTTATTTAATTAATTAACCTTATCTTCTAACTTAAATAATTAAATTTAATTATTTAATTGTCAATTTAATATTCCTCTCATTTTAAATAAATCAATTATTTAAAATGTGATCACAATCTTAACTGTCAATCTATTTTGGTAAATAATCTGAAAAAGATTATTTATTATCTCTCAAAATCCATAATTTGAATTAATTTAATTCAAATTGGTATCTAATCTTCTAAAAATCAAGTAATTGGGCAGATTCTTGATTTTCCAAATCTTATCTTCAGTCCACATCTTATCTCTTTGATTTTTCAAATCTTGCAAATCAGGCAATCTTATCTTTTTGATTTTTCAAAAATCTTTATTTCTTTAATTAATTGTCTCATTTATTCTCCACCATCGATCCGATTTTATTCTGACCGTTCGATTAATAAATTTTCTCTAACCCTAATTAGGGATTCTTAGGTTTAATCCGGATCGTTCATTTTAGATTCTTGCCATTAATTTATCTCGTCTGTCCATTCGAAATGGCATTTTCTATAAAATGCCATCTTCTTCTCACTTTTCGATGACACACACACATGCTGACATTTTGCATAGTGATTATAGGCATTTACTTTCACACTTTATTGTCATAGGAAATTTTAGTATTGGATATAGTCATTTGATCAATTTTGACATTTTTAGACATAGACATTGGCAATAGGTATAGGCATTTAGACATAGAAAATCCTTCAAAGCTTGTTGTAGGACTTAGACAAATTTTAGATTTTGCTCGCACAATAAATCTGAGGGCCACATTATCCAACAAGTAAGAAGGTGCTACAAAAATGAATCATGGAGACTTCAAAAATCAGGTATAATCGTTCTTTCATGTATTTCCATTGTGTTTTGTAGCTACTTTGGGTTTTTGTCATTTTACTTTGATTTAATTGATCTAATCTAAACCTAGAAATTACCCTTAGTTACATTGGTGAACCCGACTCCGTTTTCTAGTTTTCCATACAGTTTTTTGTTGTTTTATGTTGTTTTGTAGGTACAAGTATGGATCGACGCAAGTGTTTTTAAAAAAATATCATGATGCATTTGATGCGTCACGACGCATCTGATGACAGAAGCGCCGCAATCACCCTGACAAGCCGCAACTAACAACTAGAACGATGAATTTGATCTGTCGCACTGCATTTGAAGACCTGAACGACGCATCTGCCATGTCGAGCCGCATCTGTCTGGTAAATTTATTTCTTCCTAGTTTTGATGTTCTGATTTTTGGATTTCAGGTTGTTTCGGGTTTCTGGTTTTCTAATTTTCTATTTTTTTGTGTTTTTTATTCTTGTATGTTGGCTAGACTATATTTTTTGTGTTACTAATCTTTTCTTGTAGTGTGTGGCAATCCCCATTCGTGTGTCGAAGACCATTGCTTAAAGAGATTACTAATTCATTGTTTGCAGATTTGAATGTCAAAGAAGGAATAAACAAACTTTGTGCTTGTTTTTCATAGATTAGCAAACATTTGATTTTGGTGCATATAAAAAGAACTCATGTCTTCTATGATTGATTGTGCTTACAAGATGGTAGGTGAGTATGCTCTCACTTGGTGAAAACCTCGTGATTAGAAAACTAGACCCATCTTTATTTGTTAATTACCCTTCACGATTCGGTATATCGGAGTATCCTCTCCCCTTGTGCATTCGTGTGATCTTGGGTGTAAGAGAAACAGTTACTGACTCTAGAACTTGGGCCTGTTCTGGTGGGAAAAAGTACTCACCCCAGGACAACTCAGACTAGTAGCACCCTAACACTGAGGGACTTCCAGCTGGTATATAAAAGTGGGTTCTTGGGGAAAGCCCAAGAATCACGAGTGTGGTTCCGACGAGATGGATCCGAAAGGGGACTCTCGCTGCATGGATCACACCCCACGAATGGAATGCCCGAATTAAAAACCTACTATTTTAGTGTCCAACCATTCTATTGGTCGTTGCTTGGTATAGTGCAGGGTACAGTAACATGCCCAAATACACTCACTACTAATCCCCTTGAGTAGAGATAGCAGTTCTTGGGAAGTCACTACCCAAGAATTTGAATTTGGTGTGCTCGAATGACGTTAATGAGCCATGGAGGGGAGCCAATGCCACCAAAATTCTAAGCTATCCGCTCTCGAGAAGGAAAGGTGTTTATCACCAATCCGGGGTATATCGGTGGGCTATACCAAGTATACAAACCCTTGGCCTATTGGACTTTCTAGGATTGTGCTTATTTGATGTGTGTTTGGTCACTCTTAAAACACTGTGTTTGTCAAGTGTTTTCTGGTCTTACCATAGTTTGAAACAAAATATTCATCAAACAGATCAAAATTTCCATCAAAACAACAAGAAAATCACTTTGAAACAAAACTATCATCTGTCAAACCGTAAGTGATTTTTTGCAACGCAATCGCTATGTTAAACCGCATTTGACACTTAGAACGCCGCATCTGTAGGCATCACGATGCATCTAACAAATCAAGTCACATTTGATAGTCCAAAATTCACAATTGCAAAACCGAACCGCATTTCCTAAACTCTGATGCATTTTCCTGTCAAAATTTTATACTTCAAAGTCGAAACCTAGGGTCTTCAAATTGTCAACCATTTTTCAAACACTGCCATCAAGAAGATTCTGTCAGAAACCAAACTTGACATTGCTCAAAATCTTGTCTATTAGCTTGCATTAGGCACCATAGGTTTCATACCTCATTCCTTTTAGTTTCATATATTCAACATTACGTTATCCCTAGGTTCGTACTTGAATACTTAGGATTAGGAAAATCTTAAGCACACCTTGCAAAGTCATTGTTTTCCAAATAAGACCCTCTTGGACCAAGTTATCAAACTTCCTTTTAGTCATTGTCCTCTTTTGTGAGATCTTTTCCAACTCAAAAGTCTAGTTAGAGCAATCAAAATTGAAAACAAAGTTAGAGCTTAGAAGTGCTTTGATAACCTTGTCTTACATTGCCACACATTGCATATCCTATTCATAAAAATCCAAAAACATTAGTCATTCTAGGTGTCATTTTGAACTTAGACTTCACGTAGTACCATACTTGCATTTAGTTGTCATTACCGTTTGAGCAATCTCATTTATGGTTGAAACTAGACTTCAAAAACAAAAGAGACAAATGGAAAACTTTCGACAGGACCCCCTGTTTACTGTCAACAATCCTCCACATGACCCAAGCTATTGGTATGTGGCGACTGATCATGCTATACTGTATAGCCCATGGTATACTATACATCCCGGCCCCCTGACCTTACTGGGGTCCTACTTTTTCGCGTGATCACCGAAAAAGGGAAAAATCAATGAAAAAAGAAAAATTTGATTTTGTAGGGCAAAATCTGGAAGCTTCTAAGCTTGGTAAAAGGGGGTTCAGATGGGTATTATTGTATGATGAAAAACACAATTATTCGCAAGATTGTAATAGGGTTTTACACTGGATAATAAAAGTATTGGATGGCTGTGGTTTGGTGGATGTAGCCAGGATTGGGTGAACCACATTAAATCTCTGTGTTAAGATTTATTCTGTGTGTGTTTTAGTTTCTCTATTTTATTAATTAAAATCTGCATTTAATTGTTAGATCTACCATCTCTAACCCTAACAAGTGGTATTAGAGCGGGTTGTGTTTCGATTATCATCTGTAGGAAAGATCTCATGGTTGAGTGGGAGTCTCACGGTTGAGTGGGAGCAATGGCAGACGAGGGTAAGAAGGTTGAGAAGTTTAATGGGCAGAACTATCAGTTATGGAAGATGCAGATGGAGGACTATCTCTATCAGAAGGATTTATGGTAGCCATTAGAGGAAAGCCAAAGAAACCCTCTGATAATGTCCAGGATGAGAATTTGGGAGATCTTGGATAGAAGAGGCTCTTGGCTTTGTGCCCTGCTTCATGATGGCGTTCAATATTACAAAAGCAAGAACAACTCGGAAACCACTGGAAAAGTTATATGAAAAGCCTTCCACTTGAATGGAATTTCTTATGAAGTGTTTATTAATATGAAAATGGTAGAAGGTGGGTCAATTCTTGATCACATTTTAAATGGGTTTATCGGTCCGCAGTCAATTAACTTCTATAAAAGTAAACTTTGATGAAAGAAGTTAGGGCTGATTACGTGTTCTTTGCACAAAATTTAGAATAGCTTAGTAGTAATGGGCTGATTAGCAATTCCCTATTCTGGTTCAAATACATTGAAGTTTGATGATGTTGTTGAATTTGTTATTTTTGAGCAAAGGAAATCCATTAGGAAAAGATGCAGTGGAACATCCACATGGTGAATTTTTGAATCTGTGAAAGTGAGAACAAAGGAGAGGAAACAGTGCGGAAATGGGGTAGGAAGTCACGAGGAAAATCAAAGGACAAAGGTCCCAATCTAGAGACAAGAGGATTGCTAATGCTGTGGTAAGCCCGAGGTCATCGAAGAAAGGTGCTGGTCTCGAGGAAAAATAAAGGAGAGGCAGAAGGAAAATAAAGAGGAAAATGTGGTAAGTAATAAATCGATGAGGATGCTTTGATTCTTTCTACTCTTATTAATCTTTGATGATTCTTGGAGTGTTAGATTCGAGGGGCTTCATTTCATGCTACATACATAGAAGTTATTTTCTTGATTATGTCCAAAGGAATTTTGGAGCTGGTTTATTTAGGAATATGAACCCTATATTGTCAGATTGTTGGAAAGGGAAGAATCAAGATTAAGTTATAGAATTGGAATCATTGGCTACTAAATGAGGTAAGGCATGTTCCAAAGTTAAGTAGAAATTTAATTTCAGCAGGGCAACTAGATGATGAAGGTTGTGTTGTTACATTTAGTGATAAAAATTGGAAGGTCACAAAGGGTGCCTTAGTAGTAGCAAAATGTGTGAAAGTAGGCACCTTATATCTTTGTACAGGAAATATTGTTTTTTCTACTTTAATTGTTACAGAAAAGGGTCAATGTTTAGGAACAGTTGTTGTAGTTAAGCAGGTAGAAGATCATACAGTTGCTGTGGACTCTGAATCAGCACTGTGGCATAATAGACTTGAGCATATGAGTGCAAAAGGTATGAAAGTACTTCATTCAAATAATGTTTTACCAGGTCTAAAATGTGTTAATATGGATTTATGTGAAAGTTGTGTCTATAGAAAACAAAAGAGAGTTAGTTTTCTCAAGGATGGGAAGCAAAAGAAAGATAAGAAATTGGAGCTTGTGCATACGGATGTATGGGGACCAGCTCAGGTATCTTCTCTCGGTGGCTCTCTGTATTATGTTACATTCATTGATGATGCAACTAGAAAGGTATGAATTTATTTCCTTAGGCAGAAATATGAAGTATTTGAAACTTTTAAAAAATGGAGAAGCTTGGTTGAGAATGAGACGGGAAAAAGGTTAAAATGTCTTAGATCTAATAATGGTGGTGAGTATTGCAGTAAAGAGTTTGAAGATTATTGTTCCTTTAATGGTATTCGTAGGTAGAAAATGGTTCCAAGGACTCCATAGGAAAATGGAGTGGCTGAGTGCATGAATAGGACAATAATGGAGCGTGCACAGACTATGAGATTGCATGCTGGACTGCCTTTAAAAATGTGGGCAGAGACTGTAAACACTGCTGTTCATTTAATCAACAGAGGTCCTTCTAATCCTCTGGGTTGTGGTATTCCAGAGGAAGCATGGAAAGGTAAGAAGGTGAGTTATTCTTTTCTAAAAACCTTCGGTTGTGAAGCATTTGCACATGTAGATTATGAAAATAGAACCAAGCTTGATGCAAAATCAAAGAAATGTGTATTTATTGGATATGGCATTGATGAATTTGGTTATAGGCTTTTGGATTTTGAAAATCAGAAAATTGTGAGAAGCAGGGATGTCATATTCAATGAGAAAGTGTTGTACAAAGATCTGTTGTTTCAGCATGAGAAGAAAGAAAAAGATTATGTAGTGTTGGATGATACTCCAAACAATGATGTTTCAGTGGTTCCTCATGTTGGGAAACAACAGCAACAATAAATACTACAAACTCTTGTTAGACGATCTTCAAAGTTAAGTAGACCTTCAGAAAGATTCTCTCCCTCTTTGTATACTATTCTGTTAACTGATGCTAGTGAACCAAAATATTATGATGAAGCTATGTAGGTGGATACTAAGGCTCAGTGGGAGCATGGAATGAAAAAAGAAATAGACTCCTTGCTGGAAAATCAGACTTGGGATTTATGCAAGTTGCCTGCAGGTAAAAAGGTTTTACCAAACAAATGGATTTATAGGCTGAAAGAGGAGGATGGAGGTAAGAAAAGATTTAAAGCCAGATTAGTTGTAAAAAGATTTGCACAGAAAAAGGGTATTGATTTTGATGAGATTTTTTCTCCTGTTGTTAAAATGACTTCTATTCATATTGTTTTAAGTATTGTGGCTATTGAAGATTTGCATTTAGAACAGCTTGATGTTAAAACAACCTTTCTCCATGGTGATCTAGAAGAGGAAATATATATGGAACAACCACAAGGATTTGAGGTCAAAGGTAAGGAGAAACTAGTGTGCAAATTGAAGAAAAGTTTATATGGCTTGAAGCAAGCACCTCGGCAATGCTATTTAAAATTTGACAGTTTTATGGCTGAGCAAGGCTACAGCAGGTGTAATTCTGACCATTGTGTTTATTTTAAGAGGTTGGATAATGATAGCTACATTATTTTGTGTTTATATGTTGATGATATGCTTGTAGCTGGGTCTAACATGGATCACATAAGTGAGTTAAAACAACAGTTAGCAAACTCTTTTTGCTATGAAAGGATTTGGGGGCAGCAAAACAAATCCTTGGTATGAAAATTTGTAGAGACAAGAAAAATAGAAAATTGTTTTATCTCAGGCTAATTATGTTGAAAAGGTGTTGCAGAGATTTCATATAGAGAATGCAAAAGCTGTCAGCACACCTTTGCCTAGTCATATCAAATTGACTAAGGATATGTGTCCAAAGACACAAGAGGAGGAAGAAAAAATGTCCAAGGTACCATATGCTTCAGCTGTAGGTAGTTTAATGTATGCCATGGTATGCACTAGACCAGATATTGCACATGCTGTAGGAGTTGTTAGCAGGTATTTGAGTCATCCCGGAGTTGAGCATTGGAATGCGATAAAATGGATTCTCAGGTATTTGAGAGGAACATCCAATAATTATTTATATTTTGGGGGCTCTAATACTGATTTAAAAGGCTATGTTGACTCAGATTTAGCAGGGGATATAGATACCAGGCGGAGTACCACAGGTTATGTATTTACAGTTGGTGGGATAGCAGTGAGTTGGATTTCTCACTTGCAGAAGGTGGTTGCTTTATCCACCACGGAGGCAGAGTATGTTGCTGCAACAGAGGCGGCAAAGGAGATGATATGGCTGCAACTTTTCATGGAGGAGTTGGGAAAACAACAGGCTGAAAATTACTTGTTTACAGACAGCCAAAGTGCTATACATCTTGCAAAGAATTCTGCTTTGCATTCTAAAACAAAACACATACAGTTGAGATATCATTTCATTCGGTCAGTGTTGGAGGATGGATAGGTCAAGCTGGACAAGATACACACAGATGTCAATCCAGCGGATATATTTATGAAGGCGGTGCCAAGGGAGAAGCTGAGCTCCTCTTCAACTTTGGTTGGCCTTCAAGGTTGAATTCAAGTATAACAGAGCAGCAGGGTCCAAGGTACTTATTTCCAGTGGGAGTTGTAATTGCAGCAGTATCGTCCAGGATCAGTCTCCAAGTGGGAGGTTGTGATGGTGTGGAGCCTGATCAGTCTCCAAGTGGGAGATTGTTGGTATGTGGCGACTGATCATGCTATATTGTATAGCCCATGGTATACTATACATCCCGGCCCCCTGACCTTGCCGGGGTCCTGATTCTTCCTACTTTTTCGCGTGATCACCGAAAAATAGAAAAATCAATGAAAAAAGAAAAATCTGATTTTGTAGAACCCTAAAAATCTGGAAGCTTCTAAGCTTGGTAAAAATGGGTTTGGATGGGTATTTCAATATGAGAAAAAACACAATTATTCGCAAGATTGTAATAAGGTTTTTCACTGGATAATAAAAGTATTGGATGGCTGCGGTTTGGTGGATGTAGCCCAGATTGGGTGAACCACGTTAAATTCTGTGTTATGATTTATTCTGTGCATGTTTTATTTTTTCTGTTTATTATATAAAATCTGCATTTAATTGTTAGATCTGCCATCTCTAACCCTAACACAAGCTGGACCCTTTATGATCCATTTTCCAATTTAGATGATCCACCTCCAGTGACAACACAATCCTCATCAAGCAGTACATTTGAAATTTTCTTGCAAAGAGATGAATACGGTCACATTCTTGAGGAAAACATAGAGGCAATAGCACAAAACCCAGAGGCCTCTCACTTCGTTGAAACAATGGTCCGTTACGACAAAGACAGATTCTTGGCTATACTCTTGAGTGATGGAGCTAAGTTACCACAAGGATTTGATGCTAACACGCTAAACTTGACACCTCCTGACCCTAATGCCAACAATGCACATAACATGTCACATAGTGGTCAAACTCCAAACACTACGAGCAACACTTTCTTTGACACCACAACAACAGTGCATGCTACATCCAACATCCCAAACATTTCCAACACAATAAATACTACATCTATTGGAGAATCACAATCATCCACAATGCCCACAACATCCATGACACCACCCCAATCAGATGGAACCACTCTTGGCTCCTCAAGAAAATGGGCAAATTATTCCAATCCTCTTTTTACCGTGACAGTAAATACCACGGGGGCATCATCAAGTCACAACAAACCCCCTTTGACAGCTCTATTTACTACCATGAGCACAACCTCAACATATCCGCTTAGTGGTATTTCACAAAATCCTTCGGGAGGGGGCAAGTGACACATTTTTATCCAAGGACAACAACCAAACGTTAACACGACAACACAATCAAATGTCATTGCCTCCCAAGGTACAAACACAAACGTTCCCCTTGTACAAAATCAACAATTCGCACAAGGTGGCCAAATAACACAACCCATGACATCATTGACCCACCATAACATTCATGGTCATAACATCCCCCAAATAACGACACACATCGCTGGGGGACATATCCCAACATACTCATCTAACATTCATACTCATCAACATGCACCCAATCATAACTTCCAATACCAACAACATATCAATCCACACACGTCATACGTACCACAACAATCCATACAGCCACAATACACCAATATTCACGCACAAAAAATAGGAACACATGGTGTACTAGGCAATCCAATGCACGAAAACATAAATGACCCTACCATAGATGAACTCAAAGCAAGAATGAGGGATATGGAGAAAAATATCCAAAACATGTACATTTCAGGCAGGAAATCAGAAATATCATATGACCTAGATGTATACCCATTTGACACGAGCTTAAACATGCCTCTGTTTCCACCAGGATACATGTCACCCAACTTCACAAAATATAGAGGCAAGACAAATCCCATTGAACATGTTCGCGAATTCGCAACCAATTGTATGGACATTGCCTACGAACAAACATACTTGATGAGACTTTTTTCTAAAAGTCTGGCAGGTCAAGCCCTTGAATGGTTTTCAACTCAAAAAGATATCCAAACATGGGATGAGCTCAAACAAAAATTCATAAGAAATTACGCGTACAACATTCACATGGATACCTCTATCACTAGCTTTTGCAATCTCACGCAAGAAGATTCTGGTGAGACATTTATTCCATTCTTTCAAAAATGGAGAAGCCTTGCTAGTCAAGTCACATTGACATTCCTGAAAGGGAAAAAGTCGACATGTTTGTCCAAACACTTCTAGGGCCCCTAAAATTTGCATTGCAAATACATTGTTGCACAAACTTCACAGAATTAGTAGAAAAAGGGGTCTAGATTGAGAAAGCCCTTATCACAAAGGGAGAACAGAGATATGGTTCCAAAAACACAAACATCAACCCACCTACCGACAAAAACAAATATTGGGTTAAAAATAAGCACGTTACAAATGACGGTGTTGTCGACACCAAGACTGCAAGTCCTGTATTGGCTCTGAAAGGGATTCAACAACAAAATACACCAACAACGACATTGACACCTCCTCCCAATACTTCTTCAGACAACCAAGGCGGTCAAAACAATCAAGGACAATACCGTCAAATGAGACAATTTCCTAGAGGTCGCACATACACCCATTTGGGTAAACCCATTGAAGAAGTCCTTAAGAAATGCCTCCAGCATGGGGTCATCACACTGCCAGAAATAAAACCATATGACCTAGGACAATTCAAACCAGCATGGTGGAATAACAATGCACTTTGTGAATACCATCAAGCAAAAGGACATACAACCTCTAACTGTCGACAATTTAAAAACCTAATACAGGATCTTATCAAAAATCGCACCATTGAAGTAGGTGGATCATAATTCACCTCTAATTCAGATCATACTATCCACAAGAATCCACTGCAGGACCATGGTTCTCATAATGCTTCCACTTCAGGTCCACAAAATCAAGCTAACTTCGCCCGAGTCAAGTACGACTATTCTGGTGGACCTATTATTAACAATGTCTGAACAAAAAATGAATACATCAATACCATTATGGTTAGAAAAGTGCCCCACTGTAATGCTACAACTCGCAGTGGCAAGGTCACTATAGCTGGTCCACCTCCCGCTCGACAAGCCAAAATCACCATACCGGGCCTGTCCGCTAAACAATCACAACATGCGCCACCTACTAAACAGCCAAAATCTATCCCAACCACATAGCAGTGGAAACCCAAGAGTCAGTTCAACCTCATTGACTAGCTAGGAAAGACTCCCGCGCAAATATCTATCCTTGAGCTGCTTCATATCTCTCCCGTGCACAAAGAAATCCTAGACAAAACTCTCCTATAGTCATCGGTCCCCAAGGACATCGATGTCAATCAATTTGAAACTATGGTGGGATATCTCACTACGTCGCACCATGTCACCTTCCCAGACCAAGATTATTCATCATATAAAACTAACCACAATGACGCATTACACATAGAAACTTTTGTCCACAAGCACAAAGTTAGATAGGTTTTAGTAGATGGCAGAGCAGGATTGAACGTATGCTCCCTCAAATTGGTTAAAGCTCTAGGGTTCTCTGATGCGTGCATAGACCCAATGAAAAGTATAGTGATCAAAGCATACGATGACGAGGAATGCTCTTCACAAGGCGTTATCTCTCTCCCAATCAGAGTGGGACCATTCATTGTGGACACAACCTGCCAGGTCCTGGATTTGGAACTACCGTATAACATATTGGTAGGCCGCCCATGGATTCACGCCTTAAAGGCCGTCCCGTCCACATACCACCAATGCGAAAAGTTTCCATTTGATGGCACTGAAGTAACCATATACGGAGACCCCGACCCTTTCCAATATTGTACAAACTTAAGGGGAATCTCTGAAAACTGGGTACCTACTAACCGAGAAGCACCTGGCTCCTTGTTATCCAAGTACATCGACCCTTCCACACTCACGTCATCTTCCACATCCACTCCATCCACGTCTTCCGCCATACCACCACCTTCCACCAGCTCTAAGACTTAATCCACTGTCACAATCCAGGACCTTGGCTGTGGAGAATTCAAATTGCACACAACATACAACATAACAACAATGCCCAAGTCTCCTAAGGACAATGGTCGGCCATATTTCAGAATGGAACCTCAGGAAACCTTCAAAGTTCCACCGAATACAATTTTTATCAAGTGGGGAGACATGAGTGAGGAAGTCCTTGCTAACATCACAGGATGGATCTATAAGGATACTATCACATTACACCCATTACCAGTTCAAATATATGGCAAAGGTTATGACATCATGAAGGCTAAAGGCTACGATGGTACTAGTGGCCTAGGAAAAGATAAAATTGGCCGAAGGGAACCCATAGAAACTTTTCAAATTCTGAAGTATCTTGGATTAGGGTTTGTATCACTTGCCAATGATGATTGATGTACTTCTAGACTTTCAAATGAGCGAGTACATGCTTCTGACAGTTTCGAGACTACTAGGGAAACCCTCACCGAAACAAACTCCCATGAATGGGAATTTGGCTCAGAACGATCCCTAAGTGACTGTTGTCTTGATGATTTGTTTGTCAAACCAAGGGGACTAACCTCTGAACAACGATTTTGGAAAACATTCAAAATTGAGCAAGCACCAAATAGTCAAAGTCCCACTACCACCTCCTAGGACATACAACACCCGTCATCTAAACCTCATCAAGCTAATCCATCCGAGGTATCAGACGACATTGACAACTAGGGCTCTAAAACCTTCACTCCATATTTTGACAACGAATATGACACTAGTGAAGGAGAATATTGGATAGAGTCCGATCTCGAGTTGGATGATGATAACCTCATTTACAACATTACTGAATCCATCTACATGCTGTCTGCATCCTCACCCTGATTCACTTGCCTTGACGATGGCATTTCTTTAGTTTACCCTGAACTAGTCGATTGGGACCAACAAGGACCGCCAATTTTGGACACATTTCAGAATGATGAGGCAATAGCTGAATTCATGTGATTACGAGAAGGCATACCCAGTGGGGACCACAAATCCGGATTTTCCATTGATTTAGACTGCACTGCATACTTCAATGAGACTGTTCAGTCCTCTAGTCACAAAAGTAAAAATAAAATAAAAAGTGAAATGTCTCTAGGTGAAAATCGAAAGGCACCTTTTGACGATAAAATAGTAAAAATAAAGGATGTATCTGCGGGTGAAAACCTCCCTGAGGAACCCAAAGATGGAGGACTGGACTTTCTCCCTGTACAATAGGAGAAATCGGCCATGCTTATTGAGGACACAATAGAGGATAACATTTCAACTACAGAAGACCTCAAGATGGTCCTATTTGCTGCATCATTGACTGACGAAGAGAAACCAGAATTTCATAAATTCTTTGCAGAACAAAAAATTAATTTCACGTGGTCCTATGCTGACATGCTAGGATTGGACCCTTAACTAGTTCTGCACCATTTTCCACTATTACCCAATGCTAAACCAGTCAAGCAGAAGTTGCGCAAGATGCATCCCCAAGTTGCTCTATTGGTCAAGGTCGAGTTAAAGAAATTACTGGATGCCGGATTCATAAGGTCTATAGATTATGCTGAATGGATTTCCAACCTAGTGCCGGTGACAAAGCCAAATGGGCTGATTCGTGTATGCACAGACTTTCGGGATCTGAATCAAGCATGTCCAAAGGATGACTTTCCTTTGCCCAACATTGACATCATAGTTGACCTAACTACAGGATATGAGATGCTATCCCTCATGGATGGTTTCTCTGGCTATAACCATATTCGCATTGCTCCTAAGGATCAACACAAAATGGCATTTACTTGCCCATGGGGTACATACTGTTGGAATGTCATGCCCTTTGGTCTCAAAAATACAGGTGCCACATATCAAAGGGCTATGACCATGATCTTCTATGACATGATGCACAAAATAATGGAGGATTATGTAGATGACCTCTTGGCCAAATCAGCAACAAGAAAAGATCATTTGAAGGTACTCGACATAATTTTCAAAAGACTTGAAGAGTACAAAGTTTGACTAAACCCTAAGAAGTGTGTTTTTGGGGTCACATTAGGTAAACTATTGGGATACATAGTTTCCTGAAGAGGCATAGAGGTCGACCCGGCAAAGGTAAAAGCAATCATAGACATGCCTCGGCCCATAGGGATTAGTGAACTCAGAACTCTGCAAGGCAGAGTGCAATCTATTTGCCATTTCATAGCCCAATTGGCAGATAAGTGTCATCCGTTTCAATATCTATTGTGCAAGGGTATCCCCTTTGTATGGACGGATAAATGTCAAGAGGCCTTCCAGAAAATCAAAGATTACCTACTGTCAACACCAGTCCTCATGCCTCCTATTCATGGAAAGCCATTAATTCTTTACATTTCGACTACTAGTTTAGCACTGGGGGCATTGTTGGCCCAAAATGATCATGAAGGAAAAGAAAGAACAATCTATTACATCAGCCGCGCACTAATAGGCTATGAGTTGAACTACACATACATTGAACGTGCATGCCTCGCTGTGGTCTTTGCATCCCAAAAACTATGACACTATATGCTCAGTCACTAGACACAGCTCATTGCCAAGATTGATCCACTGACATATCTACTAAGTCGGGCGGCATTAATAGGCCGGTTAGCAAAATGGGTCATGATACTAAGCGAGTATGACATACAATATGTCGAGTGTAGGGAAATAAAAGGATAGGTAATAGCAGATCAACTGGCAGATGCACCAATTAAAGTCACTCATCCACTGGTAACTGATTTTCCTGATGAGTTCATTTTTCATGCAGAATCGGCGGCACCATGGAAGCTATATTTTAATGGGTCTCATACTGGTCATGGCTCAGGCGCTGGAATCTTGTTTATCACACTACAGGGGGATTCAATTCCTAAGTCATTCAGGATCACTTTCCCTTGTACAAATAACATTGCTGAATATGAAGCACTAGTCACAGGTCTCAAGTTGGCAATTAAATGGAAAATTCAGACATTGCTTGTATTCGGGGATTCCCAGCTCATGATCAATCAAGTGAATGATGACTATGAAACAAAGGATGAGAAGTTGCTTCCCTACAAGAGGATGGTGGACAGTTTCCTGACATACTTCCAATTGATTTCTTTTGAACAAATCCCCAGGGCACAAAATAAGGCACTGACGCAATGGCTACTATTAGTTCCGTCTTGGACATCCCTAAAAATGTGTCACAATTTGAGTTCTTAGTGTATGCAACCTAAAATGGTCACCTAGACTTTGGGCCCCATTTATTTAATTTGTCAACATCAACTTTCTGAATCAATGATTGTCGCATTTTCAAATCAAATTTCTTAATCAATTCATAACTATTTCAAATGTTTCAATTTTCCCTAAGGTTTGAATGCTTCATTAATTTTATTTAATCAAAAGAAATAAATCCCTTTTAATAAATAAAATAATGTTATTTAATTGAAGTTAATATTACTTAAATAAAATGATGCTATTTAATTAAATAATTTTATTTTATTAATATTCATTTCTAAATTACATAATCTTATTTTATTTTATTAAAGAGATATTATCATCTTAAATTAAATAAAATAAATGAAATATCCTCTCAAGAATATCCTGTGATGAAAAAAAGGAAACAAATCAGTTAAAAGGGAAATAAACTAAAAAAAGAATTCCAATCAAGATTTGTTTCTATTTTTCTATTTATCCCACATTGCTTCTGAATTTGCCTTCAATTCCACTTTTTCCTATAAAATGAGCCCTCTCATTCTCATTTCAAAAATCACGAATTTTTACATCAGACTTATGCTACAAATTTTCTTGAATTTTATCATTTGAGATTACACATTAGTTTGATTTTATAAGCATCTTAGTTTTAGAGCATATAGTTTAATATTACATTTTAGCTTAATCTTCATAGTAGATTAATTTGCAAAGTAATTCATTTATGGCATTGCATGTAGATCAATTTTCATTTCAATAAATTAGTTTTGTTTATTGCATTTTACCATTTAGATTAGTTTTCATTGATGCATTGCAAGAACAGGATTCATGGAGATTGGCATTCTTGCTTCTCCTCTTTGAATCTCTCGTTCGAGACTATATTTGCAGGGTAACTGGGTCAATCTGAGGGCCACAATATCAATCCCTACTCTTCTCAAATAGAGAGCTGTGAATTGATTTGCAAGGACTCATTATTGAGTATCCTTGAGGGCCAAATGAAGCAAATGATGGAGAAAATGATGCAACCTAAGAGCTCATTCTCACTAGACTCAATTTGTCCTAATCCATTCGACAAGAGTGTGAGTATGAAATATTTTCCAAAGAGGGTGGAATTCCCACAATACGATAAATATGATGGTAGTGGTGATCCACACGACCATGTACGTCAGTTCTATACTATGAGCTTTGAATTCCATCAGGATGACTCCTATTTGATGAGGTTGTTCCCTAGGAGGCTTAAAGGACAAGCAATGGAATGGTTTACCAATATCACTCCTCCTGTCAAGACTTTTAGAGAACTTGTTCATAGATTCGTTCAACACTTCACATATAATCTGTCAAGATCTGTTACTATGTTGGACCTATGCAACTTGAAACAAAATCAGGGGGAACCCTTTGTTACCTTCTTGCAAAGGTGGAGGAGACAATGCTCTCGGTATCCTAGGACGATCCATGAGGATGAAAAGATTGACATACTTGTTAGTAATTTGGTGCCTGAAATGAGATATGAGATCAAAAAGATAGTCTTCACTTCCTTTGATACCACGATTGAAACTACATGCCGCATTGAGGATGTTCTAAAAGAACAAGGCATTTTGACCAGACATAACAATAATACCAACAATGGTCAACACAACAATAATGATAAAGGGAAGAACAACAATTGGAACAAAAAAAAACAAGTTGTTAATGATGGAGTTATGGATTCTTCCCAATCAAGAGATCAAAGTGTTCTTAATTTGACTAAGGCTATGCAAGCAATGAAGCTTAATGCACCTCCACAACAAGAAAGTAAACCAAGATATTAGGAGAGGCCCAAAAACTAGAAACGACAATTTACCAAATTGGGTAACTCATATGAGGATATTCTCAAAACTCTCATTGCTAACAACTTGGCACATCCTCAGGATCCTGCAAAATTTCACATTCCAGATCCTAAGCCACATTGGTGGGATGACAAGGCATTCTGTAAATTTCATAATGGCCCTGGCCATACTGTTGAAAACTGTTGGAGATTAAAACATATCATCCAAGATTTTATAGAAAGTGGAAAGCTTCAAGTTGATGGCCTAAATACCAATGCTGATCATAAGGCTTTTAAGGAACCTTTGCCTAATTACGACAAGGGGGAAACCTCTAAATCACAGAATGGCAAAGCTGCAATCAACTACACCTATACAGCGGCAGAAAATGTGATAAACATGCTTGAAGTTGTGGAGCCAAGTGTTAATATGATAAGGAGTAAGGACCCGCATGGTTATGACTCTCCCCCTATTTTTGACAACCAACCTGTTGTGGTGCTGAGAGGTCCTCATTCTAGGTTATCTTCCCAAGCCCTTAATGCTGTTACCAGGAGTCAAGCCCCTATTATTCTTAGAGGGCCTAGTTCAGGTCCATCCAACAAATCCAAGCAAGTGGCATCCAAGAATGTCACTATAAAGTCCGCCACTACTCTCAAACCAAACTACAATCTTGTAGATCAGTTACAGAAAACTCCAGCACAGATCTCAATCTTAGAGCTTCTAGAGTTGTCCCCTAGACATAAGCAGATCCTTGAGGATGCTTTGTGCACAACAAATGTCCCCAACAACATTGATATAGACCAATTCCAAGGCATGGTGAATCACATTACTAGCCCACATTACCTCTCTTTCTCTGAAGATGATGACAAATCCCTAAGCCATCCACACAATCTTGCCCTTCACATTGAAGTCATGATTCATAAAACCCGTGTCAGGCGCGTGTTGATTGATGGGGGTGCTGGGTTAAATATCTATACTTTGAATTTGTTAAAAACTTTGGGCTATTCAGAGCAAGTGATCGACACTAGAAAGAAGATCACCATAAAGGCCTATGATGAGGCAGAACGAAGTTCTAAGGGGTTGGTTGTCCTTCCTGTCAGGATTGGCCCAGTTGAAAAGATATCTTGTTTCAAATTGTTGATACTGGACCCCTTGCATACAACATTTTACTGGGTAGACCATGGATTCATGATATGCAGGCAGTGCCATCTACCTACCACTAGTGTGTTAAGTTCCCCTACAATGGAACAAAAATTTGCATACCAGGGGATAACACCTTATCAATTAACTCAATCTCAGCTAATGTTCATGTCCCTCTTAACCGAGTAGCAGAGGATTATGAAACAACTTTAGCAGACTGTCAAAACAAATTTAAGTCAGTAGACCTTGGCATGGGGGGGTATCAACTTGACTCTTTTGCAAAGATGCCTGTTTCCCCTAGGACATATGGAAAGCCTTCACAGGAGATGAAACCATCATCTTCAACAATGACACTATTTGACAAGTTTCTTGAATCCTCAGTACCAATACAAGATGAAAAAGAGGAAGTAGTTGTTCGAGATTGGATATACAAAGAGGAGAAATATCAGCACAATGATTATTTCTCCCCCTCTCCTAAGTCTTATGGGAGAGGATATACTTTTGTCAAGAAGATGGGTTATCTAGGATATGGCCCTCTTAGTCACAGGTTAGATGCTAGAGCCGAACCACTCAATCATGATTTTTTTGCACGGAAGTCTAAAAAACCGATTGGCCTAGGCTTTATGAACAACAATAAATGCACTATCCCCATTTATGATAGGAGGGATAGTAAAGATGACACAAAATATGTACCAGATTTGATCAATCAACAAGACATAACAGATGATTGGGTACCTTCAACAAATCTCCTTTGGGAAGATTCAAGAGATTTAATAATTGATAGTCCTCCTATCTCATTTGCAATAGATAGTGACTATATGAATGCAAGATTGACTATGGATAGTGTCTCCATCCCAGCTGCAATGGATGGTGATAATTCAGATAATTTTGTGATTGAGAAAATTGCTAGAGGAGAAGAGCCTCTTCCAAATCTTGAGGCTTCTACATCACGAGGCTCCAACAATAATTCAGAAATAGACTCTCATGAGTTTGAATGGGATTCACTCTCAGATGCAACAGTTGACTTGGATATGGATGTTGTCCACGCTTATAGTTCTCAACCTAATGTAACTAACGAGTCATGTGTTAGATTAGAAGATTGGAACCCACATGTCACATTAGTAGACAATTCTTCGCTTGATAGGATAAATTCTGATTTAGACACTTTAGAGGGAAACTTGACAGATTCCAATTCTACAGTCAGCAGAGATGACATCACCTATATCCTTAATCTTGAACCGGTCATCAACCTACCCCTTGTTCACCCCAACCTTATTGATTGGTCTCAACATTACCAAGAGCCTCAACTCTTGACATTTCACAATGACTATGAGATCACCTGCTATCTAAATGCCATTGAACCTGTAGTCTCTTCCACCAGTGAACCAACTACCAGTATGACAGAACCTAACATCAAGTACCTTAGTCACAAGATAAAAAGAAAAGAAAGAAAGAATAAGAGTTATGATGGTGAAAACCACTATGTGGCGGTGTCAGAACCAAAAAAAGTAAAAATAAAAGACGTATCCAAAGGTGAAAACCTCCTAGAGGCACCTACGGATGAGGTACTTGATAGTCTCCCAAGCTATTTCCAGGACAGATCATCAGTATTGGTTGAACCTAGAGAAGCTGTTAATTTGGGCACAGAGGAAGTTCCAAAAATTGTACACTTGGCTAAATCTTTATCACCTGAAGAAAAGAAAGCCTATACTGATTTCCTCCAAAAGAAGGAAATTAACTTTGCATGGACATAATCAGACATGCCAGGGTTGGACACTAATCTCATTATGCATCATTTGTCCATAGCTCCAGGTGTGAAACCAGTCAAACAGAAGTTGAGAAAAATGCACCCTCATATAGCTCTTTTAGTGAAAGCTGAATTAAAAGCTCCTTGATATGAGATCTATTCTTTGATGGATGGTTTTTCTGGTATAATCAGATCAAGATAGCTCCTGAGGATCAAGAAAAGATTGCATTCACATGTGCCTAGGGTACTTATTGTTGGAATGTCATGCCCTTTGGATTAAAAAATGCAGGAGCTACTTACCAAAGAGCTATGACAACCATCTTCCATGACATGATGCATAAGAATATGGAAGATTATGTAGATGACACCCTGGCTAAGTCTAAGAGAAGAGGAACACATTTGGCTGATTTAGAAGTGATTCTAGATCACATGGAACAATTTCAACTAAGATTAAACCCAAAAAAGTGTGCATTTGGTGTTACTTTTGGTAAATTATTGGGATTCATCATTTCAGCTAAAGGAATAGAAGTGGACCCTGAAAAGGTTCAATCCATTATAAACATGTCACCTCCCAAAAATGTCAGCCAAATGAGGAGTCTTCAATGGCACCTTCAATCCATAAGGAGGTTTATTTCACAATTGGTAGATAGAGCACAACCTTTCAACAAAAAATTGCATAAAGGTGTTCAATGTGTCTGGAATGAGGATTGCCAAAAGAGCATGGATCAAATTAAAGAATACTTGGCAAATCCTCCCATTTTAATGCCTCCCATTCCAGGAAAACCTCTCATTTTATATGTCTCAGCTACTGAATCTTCACTGGGGGCATTGTTGGCTCAATTAGATGAACAAGGGAAAGAAAGGGCCATATATTATATTAGTCGCACTCTTGTTTCTTATGAGGTTAATTATACTAGTATTGAAAAAGCTTGCCTCGCAGTAGTGTTTGCTTCTCAAAAATTGCAACACTATATGCTCGCGCACACCATACACCTCATAGCAAAAAATGATCCTCTCAAATACTTGCTAAATAGATAATGATTCTTTCTGAATTTGACATAGAGTATATTGAGCGCAAAGCTATCAAAGGCCAAGCTATTGTAGATCAACTGGCTAATTTCCCTATTCAAGATAATATGCCCATTCAAGTCAACTTTCCAGATGAGCATCTTATGTACATGACTGAAAGATCCTGGAAACTATTCTTTGATGGTTCCTGCATGCAAAATGGTTCTCTGGTGTGTTGTTTGTTTCTCCTCATGGGTATACTATTCCTAAATCTTACAAGTTACTCTTTCCATGCACAAACAACATAGCTGAGTATGAGGCTTTGACAAATGGACTAAAAATGGCCATAGAGTGGAATATCACATAAGTACATATCTATGGGGATTCTCAGCTGATCATCAACCAAGTCAATGAACAATACCAAACAAAAGATGACAAGTTGGTACCTTACAAAAAAATGGTTGATTCATTAAGACGGTATTTTACTTTTGTCACCTTTTAACAAATCCCTAGGGCTGAGAACAAAGCATCTGATACTATGGCCACCCTTGCTTCACTTCTTCAATTAGAGGAACATGAGTCCAGATATGAATTCCTGGTGGAAGAGCTACAATATCCCATATTTGACTCACCCGAAAGCCATGTCATTTGTACCCTTGTCAATCATGAATCCTCCCGCTATGGTGCTATTTACTCATATCTTCATGATGGCATCATCCATGATACATTTAACTGATCTGAAAGAAGAAACCTTATCCGCAACACCTCTTTCCATTCCCTCATCTCTAGTGATTTGTATAGGAGGGGTCTAGATGGAACACTTTTTAGGTGCTTAGAAAAGGAGGAATCTGATCAAGTGCTAGTTGACATCCACGAGGGCATATGTGGACATTCTAATAGTCTTTCCATGGCTAGAAGGTTGCTTAGGGTAGGGTACTATTGGCCTACGATGCAGATAGATGCAGTAGCATTTGCTAAGTCTTGTGAAAAATGTCAGAAACATGGACACCTGATACATGCTCCAGGTAGGGAGCTAATTCCTTCTATATCTCACTGGCCATTTCAGCGATGGGCCTTTGACCTTGTTGGGTAGATTCATCCCAACTCATTAGGTGGGCATAAGTTCATTATCACTGCTACTGACTACTTCACAAAATGGGTAGAGGCTGTTCCACTTTCTATTGCCTCAGGCAAGACAGTGTCTTTATTTATTTTAAACCATATCATCTGTCAATATGGAGTGCCATCTGAGATCATCACTGACAATGGAGGTCAGTTCAAAAATAAGGACCTTAAAGAACTCTACCAAAGATTCAAGATAAAGAAACATTGGTCCTCCATTTACTTCCCACAAGGAAATGGTCAGGAAGAGGCTTCAAACAAAACCATTCTCAAGATTTTGCACAGAATAGTTCATAAGAATGGTAGAGACTGGCACCTACAGATAAATCCAGCCCTGTGGGCCTATAGAACGAGTATTCGTACTCCAACTGGGGCTACTCCTTTTGCCCTCACATACGGTGATGAAGCAGTGTTACTTTTAGAGGTTGAGATTCCATCACTTTGGGTCTCTCTCAAAGGTCTAGTTATAGATGAAGACTACCGCGCCATGAGATTGCAAGAATTGGAACTTCTTGATGAGAAGCATAAAGCATCATTTGACCATATGAGGGTCTATCAAAAGTGGATGTCCAAAGCCTTCAACAAGAAGGTTCACCCTAGAGAATTCCAAGTAGGAGATCTTGTCCTGCGAGAGAATCCTAAGAACCAACAGAATCGAGAACAAAAGGAAAAATTCAAACCTAATTGGCTTGGACCCTACATCATCACAGCAGCTTTTGGCACAGGTGCCTATCTACTATCTACTAAAGAGGGGGAGCAGCTCCCTGAGCCTATCAATGTTTTGCACCTGAAGAAGTTCTATCCTTGATGCCTGTTCTGTCTGGGGGCATCCTTTGTATATAATTATGACCCTGAAAAAAGTTCCAAAAAATTGATATATGATAATTAAAAAAAAAAATTGATATATTGTCAAAAATCCAAAAAAATTCAAATATGATGCTGAAAAATACAAAAAAAAATGAAAAATTCAAAAAAATACAAAAAAATTCAAAAAAGAAAAGAAAAGAAAAGAAAAAAGTTCCTTGGTGAAAACCTAGAAATAGGCGCCTTGGTAGCAAAAATACAATATATATATATATATAAAGTCCTAAAAAAAAATTCTTCCAAGTGGTGAAATCCTGGAAACAGGCGCTACTTGAGGCCTTTGCATCCCTATTTCTTAGCATGCATCCTCGACACTTAGCCTTTCTCCATCATGCCTTGTCCTTATTGCCTTGGTTTGGAATTGGTCTTTGTCTTTATCTAGGGGCATCACTGTGTTAGCTTTGGTCTCTTGGATATGCTTGTCTTTAGGACACCTCACAAACGGTGTTTTTCAACACTAACCCAACTGTGTTTTTCAACACAACCCCTGACATCATGTGTTTTTCAACACTTATCAGTTTGGTCTTATCCAGTTTGGTCATGTGATCTTACCTACTTGCAAGCATTCGATCCTTATCCTCAAAACTCAGTATTAGTTTACACAATTTTTTTTTAATTGCAACACTTAATGCTTGAGATATGCCATGATTTTTTCTTTGTGTGCTGACTGATATTGATTTTTCGTTGAGTGTCCTTGTCTAATAAGTCTCTCTGTGATGCATAGCTAGACGACTTGGGGCATGGGGCATGTTTTTATTTGCTTTTTGCTTGTGGGTGTTGTCTTGAACCTCTTCAGTGTCTCTTGTTGTCTCCTTGACACACTTAAGAGATTTATGGCATCGTCCTTGAATATTTTTGCACAACCATTCTCATGGTAATCCTGGCATTTATGTCTTGATGCGAGTGTGGTTTTTCTACATTAAATTGGGTAAGATAACATTGTAGTCATCTTGACCTTCATGTCTTTGATGCTCATGTTAGAATCTTTCCACATTCCAAGCTGATATAAATCACATTCATATCTTCATAGTTGCGTTTGTGACTAGTGATGATTGGGTGATTGTCCGATGTCCGGTAATAATGGCCCAATGATGAAAATAAGTTCTCTTACATTCTCTAATGAGTGATGAACACACAAAAAACCTATGTTACCCTATTGCAAGTACACCTTTGCATTTTCATGTAGCTTGCATTATTTAGACTTCATGTTAATTTGCACTTTTAGGCTATATTATGGGTTTGAGAGGGTTTCCTTCATCTTTCTTGTGGATTTTTCATCAACTGTGATCACGTTCTTTATTTCCTTATCTTCTTTCATGATCTCAATCAAAATTCCCTATCTTAAACAGTTGATTGATTTTGATGCATCCTCTTTATTGAGGCATATTCTCTTCCTTCTCTCCATTTCTTTCCATTTCTTCCAAACTTCTATCTTCCATTCGATTTCACCCCACTTCTTTTCTTCTAATTCAACCTTAGGGCATATTTTTCTTGCTAATCTACCTGGGTTCCTGTGATTCTTATATTTTTCATCTTACATCAAGAACCTTATCTTTTGTTTGATTTGATCAAATTTTTCAATTTATTATTTCTCCTCTATCTCATTTCGATTTCGATCACGAGGGGTCAATACCTATCAAACTTCAATCCTTGATTCAACTTTATCAATTTATCAATTGCTTTTCTTGGGGCAACCTTGCTTGAGATTCTTATCTCTCACTTTGGATGCGATCCCGAATCGACCTCATGTTCAAAGGCCTTTTGTTTATGTTTGTCCATATGTGATCCCGAGTCGACCTCACATCTGAGTTGTTTTGTGATCCCAAATCTATCTCACATTGCAACTTCATTCTTTGACTGCATGTGATCTTGAGTCGACCTCACATTAGTCAAAGAGGGGCAAATGTATGCAACCTAAAATGGTCACCTAGACTTTGGGCCCCATTTATTTAATTTGTCAACATCAACTTCTCAATCAATGATTGTCGATTTTCAAATCAAATTCTCTAATCAATTCATAACTATTTCAAATGTTTCAATTTTCCTATATCGAATGCTTTCATTAATTTTATTTAATCAAAGAAATAACCCTTTAATAAATAAAATAATGCTATTTAATTGAAGTTAATATTACTTAAATAAAATGATGTTATTTAATTAAATCTATTTTTAATTAAATAATTTTATTTTATTAATATTCATTTCTAAATTACATAATCTTATTTTATTTTATTAAAAGAGATATTATCATCTTAAATTAAATAAAATAAATGAAATATCCTCTCAAGAATATCTGTGATGAAAAAAATGAAACCAATGGGTTAAAGGGAAATAAACTAAAAAGAATTCCAATCAAGATTTGTTTCTATTTTCTATTTATCCCACATTTCCTGAATTTTCAATTCTTTGCCTATAAAATGAGCCCTCTCATTCTCTCATTTCAAAAAAATCATGAATTTTACATTAGACTTATGCTACAAATTTTCTTGAATTTTATCACATTTGAGATTACATAATAGTTTGATTTTATAAGCATCTTGTTTTTTAGAGCATATAGTTTAATATTACATTTTGCTTAATCTTCATAGTAGATTAATTTGCAAAGTAATTCATTTATGTCATTGCATGTAGATCAATTTTTATTTCAATAAATTAGTTTTGTTTATTACATTTTACAATCATTTAGATTAGTTTTCATTGTTGCATTGCAAGAACAAGATTCATGGAGATTGGCATTCTTGCTTCTCTTCTTTGAATCTCTCATTCCGAGACTGTATTTGCAGCGGTAACTGGGTCAATCTGAGGGCCACAATATCAATCCATGCTCTTCTCAGATAGAGAGCTGTGAATTGATTTGCAAGGACTCATTATTGAGTATCCTTGCATGCAAGGATTCACAGAAGTATAACATATTTTCAGTTATACACTTAGTAGAACAGCTTTTGATACTGGCATATGATATCCCAGAGTCAGAAATGGTTTGCGAACTTGTTGGTCCCAACTCTCCTTGGTATCAGGACATTTATGATTACCTAAAATCCCAAACCCTTCCACCAGACCTGTCCAATAACCAAAGGAAGTCCTTCATTAGAAAATCTGCAAGATATGCCATTGTCAGTGACACCCTATACCGCTGTAGTTTTGACGATACCCTCCTTAGATGTCTTAACACCGACGAAGCATGTACCACCTTACGAGAAGTGCACGATGGTATATGTGGATCTCATTCGAGTGGTCCTACTCTGGCTAAGAAACTAACGAGACTTGGGTATTATTGGCCGACCATAGAAAAAGATGCAATTGAATATGTCAGGACTTGTCGCAAATGTCAAATACATAGTGACCTGGTCCATGCTCCAGCACAGGAACTCTGGCCGATCACTTCTCTTTGGCCCTTCACTCAATGGGGACTCGACCTCATGGGTAAGATTCATCCAACCTCATCCAATGACCACAAATTCATTATTACTGCCACTGAGTATTTCACAAAGTGGATTGAAGCCATCCCATTGACATATATTACCAGCAAACAAATATCGAAGTTCATCCTTAACTACATCATTTTCCGGTATGGCCTTCCACAGTCCATCATCACTGACAATGAACGTCCATTTAAAAACCAAGACGTACGTGAGTTATGTGAGCGATTCCATATCCAACACCACTTTTCATCTCCATACTACCCATAAGGAAACGGTCAAGCTGAGACGTCCAATAAAACCATTGTCAAAATCCTAAAAAGACTGTCAATGATGCTGGTCGTGACTGGCACATACAACTTAACCCTGCTCTGTGGGCTTACCGAACTAGCATTTGTACACCTACAGGAGCCATCCCATTCGCCCTAGTCTTTGGCACTGAAGCCATCTTACCTATTGAGGTCGAAATTCCTTCGCTATGAGTCTCCTTGAAGGGTCTAACTAATGAAGAGGAGTACCGACAATCACACTTGCATGAGCTAGAAATGCTGGAAGAAATAAGACAAAACTCACTAAATCATCTCCAAGCATACCAGAACCATCTTTGTCACAGCTACAATAAAAAAGTTATGGTCAGAAAGTTTGACATTGGCGACCTAGTTCTCATCCAAAACCCCAAGAATCAAGCAGACAGAGAAAAGCCAAGAAAGTTTGAACCAAACTGGCTGGGTCCCTATATTATCATATCTTCCTTTGGTTCTGGGGCATATTAATTAGCAACTCCAGATGGGGAACAATTGATAGAACCCATCAACAGTTTACATCTCTAAAAGTTCTACGCATAGCATCAGAGGATGGACCTGAAAGCCATAAAATACAAAAACATTGAAAAAATTAAAAAATCGTCACCCTGATGAAAACTTGGCTAACAGGCATCTTGGTGACACCAAAAAAATAAAAAAAACAAGAAAATAGTAAAGAGAAAAATGATTCGTTCAATAGTGAAAACCTGGCAAACAGGCACTTTGGACAAGTACCATGGTGAAAATCTGGCAATGTAATCAATCATTGCTCTGCCATCTACTGTCACTTTGTCTAAACTTGGCCTAGGATGAAAGATATGTTTGCCATTATTCCGCAAATCACCACCACATCCTACCCTACCTGTCCTAGTGGATAAATGGTTGACATCAAGTCCTGACGACTGTCCATCTAGCAAGTCACCAGCATCCCATCCATATTCCTTGCAAATGGCTAAGTCTTAGACCTGACTGGGGGCAACATGTTTATCATGCAACTGTAGTGGATGTCACATATGATCACAAAAACATTGGCAAAAATCCCTAAAAAAAGACAAAAACATTAGCAAAAAGTCCTAAAAAAAAGAAAAAAAGACAAAAACATCGCAAAAAGTCCTGAAAAAAGACAAAAACATCACAAAAAGACAAAAACATCACAAAAAGTCCTGAAAAAGGACAAAAACATCACAAAAAGTCCTGAAAAAAGACAAAACATCGCAAAATGTCCTGAACAGAGACCAAAAAACATCGCAAAATGTCCTAAAAAAAGACCTAAAAATCATAAAACGTCCTGAAGAAAATCACAAACAAAAAACATCAAGCGCAAATGTAGTGTCATCTCTTGTCAAAGTCAATCAAGTCAATCGGTCCATGTCATTGTCTGAATTACGTTGTCTCTGCGCATTTGCTACGTAGGCAAGACTCATACTTGAGTCCCGGAGACATTATGTCGGTCCTTTTTGGTTTGTCAAAATAAATCATGACTCAATCTCTTGTCATCAAAATAATGGCATTGGCCATGTCGAACTACGAAGTCTTTGAGTGTATGATGTAGGCAAGGCCATCTATCGATGAGCCCCCGAGGCCACACTAGGTCAGTCCATTAGGGTTCATGACACTACACTGGCACACACGTCAAAAGTCTTCAATCATTTTTCACATGGGAAAACTCCTAAAACAAAGTAAAACAATCAGTTGTTCAGCATGGCAATCTCATCAGCACGTCACTCATATCATTAAGACAATATCGGCATATGGTCAAACACAAGTCAAACTCGGGCAAAGCAAGTCAAATCATCATAAACCGGTCAAACTGTCAAATTTCGGTTAGTCTTCAGATGTGTCATTCTTAACGATAACCTCTGTCATTTACGCCTTAGGATGTGTCCTTCCTAGCATCATCATCGTCATTCGACATTTTGAGTGATCCTCTTGACATCTAAAGATCACTCTTCATGACATCAGTATTCTTCAGATGTGTCCTTCTGAAGAACCAATTCTGTCATTTATGCCTTAGGATGTGTCCTTCCTAGGCATCGTCATTATTTTGAGGGACCCCTTACGACCATTAGGGATCAAATCCTCTAGTCATTGGCATTATTCAGGATGTGTCCTTCTTGAATTTACCAATTCTCGGCATTTTCCAAGGTCAATCAAAACTTTAAACATTTCGACATCTCGACATTATCAAACATGGTATCTTGACATTAAAACAATGGATATCCAGACGCACTTGGCAAACACTTGACAATTGTCTTTTGATCTTTTATAATGTTATTAGTTTTTCAGCGAGATCCCACTAAGCAGGATTTAGAGAAGCAGTGATGTAGCATGACAATTGACACACATGACTACTAGCTTATCAGCAAGGTCCTGATTCTGGGATTTAGAAAAGCAATGACATATCATGATAGGGACTTGATTTTTGTATTTTGGCAATCATGTCACTAGTTTCTCAAGGATGTCCTAGAAACAGGATTTAGAGAAGCAACGACATTTCATGATCTGTCCTTGTCTTTTTCTGCTTGTGGTTGATTATGACAAAAAGACTTGGGCAATCATGCTCTTAGTATGAGTCATGATCATTCTTGTCTGTGACTATTTGTCTTACATAATGGTACGACCTTGCACACTTTGATCTATGTCATATCATGGAGTTTGTTGGCCATTTCAACAGTTCGCCCAATGATGATTAAGAGTAAGAAATATTAAAAGTCCTACAGTAAAGATTTGAAGGATTTGGTCTAGGAATTAACGTGCATTCTCATTAGTCTGGTCATCTTCTCTTATCAATCTCGTCATCTTCTTTCGTCCATCCCACGATGATATCCTCTGACATCCAAAACATAAGTGCATACATCATCCATGGCATTAAATCATATACATAATCGTAAACATTGCATTAACATAATCATCAACAATGCATCTTTTACTAAATACATTATACACATCGTTAACATAGTCATATAAATAAACATTGCATTATCATGGCATCAATATCACAAGATAGGCATCATATCACATAAATGGTAAATCACAAATCATACATCATACATGTCATAATACATAAAGAAAAGAGCATCACATAACACATGTAGGCCGTATCAAAACTGCATCATCATATACTATCATCTAAAAAAGGTACAATGTCACAGGATAAAGTCATGGGATATCCCAAAAATGGAGCTCGCAAGCTCAAATAATATACATAGTGTGTCATAATACAAATATGCCCCTAGGGTAGGCTCTCATCACCCCCTCGAGGCGAAGAATGTGGTGGCTATGACTCTGAAACAGGCACTGAAATAATAGGTGGTCCTGTAGCAGCCTCTGTATGTGAAACTAATGGAACCGCGAGTGAAGGTATCATCCTGACAGTGGCAAACATCTATGAGGTCACTGCTATCGGACACTGGGACATAGATGGATCTATCACTGATGGTTGATCCTGCACTCACCTCTGCGCTGAAACTGTCACAACATCTGCCTGTGCCACTAACGTGCTGCAAAGGATGGTGCAATATCAACTGTAAAGGACATCTGTGATGTCATTGCTGCCTGACTCTAACCAATAGATGGATCACCAACTGGTGGCTGTACCTGTGCTGATCTCTGTACTGAACTAGTCGACCTAGGACTAGGAGTATGCTTGCGTGAGTGATGTGACATGTGCCCTGAAGTGTTCC
Organism: Sequoia sempervirens; assembly: GCA_007258455.2. Taxonomy (NCBI): domain Eukaryota; kingdom Viridiplantae; phylum Streptophyta; class Pinopsida; order Cupressales; family Cupressaceae; genus Sequoia; species Sequoia sempervirens. The sequence goes on along the minus strand of VDFB02056351.1, from coordinate 4,256,223 downwards.
CTATCAAGGTAGACCCTCCAACACTAGTATGACTCCTGGTACCACTGCCACTGCCTGACCTGTGTCCACTGCCTGTCCTCGACTGTGACCGGGACAAGGTAGGGTCCCGCCGCTCTAGGGGCACTGCCTGCTCATATAGAGTCTTGTACTACCCCAATCTCATGCTAACCCTAGCCAACTCCTAGGCCATATCCCCCATGGGTCCTAAATATAAAGCCACGAACTCCGTACACCACTGGGCCACATCCTGCTAGTGGATCACCACCTGATCCCGCTCTACACGGGCTACCTCTAGTGCTGACTGTAATGACCTGACCTATACCAAGCTGGCATCCAATCTCTGCTGAAGGTCTAATACCCTCTGATCTGCTGTGGCATCTGGTGGCAATCCTGAAGTGGACGGTATCTCCTCCTCTGCCTCCACCATCTACCATCAGAGTAGTCTCTCAACCTCATCTATGGCGTCATCCTCATCATTGTCATCGGCCTTTGTCTCCTCCTGGCCTGACACCTCCACCTCCTCCTCCTATCCCACCACCTCCACCTCCTCATCCTACCCTCCCACATCCACCTCCTCCTCCTGTCCTCTAACCTCCTACCCTCCCACGTCCACCTCCTCCTCCTCCTGTCCTCTAACCTCCTCCTCCTCCTGTCCTCCCACATCCACCTCCTCCTCCTGTCCTCTAACCTCCGCCTCCTCCTATCCTCTAACCTCCACCTCATCCTGCCTCTCCTCCTCATGCCTCTCTGTCTCCGCCTCCTCCTCATGCCTCTCCTCCTGCCTCTCCTCACCCTCTCCCTCCTATCTGGGCTGCTCTTCCCTCTCCCCCTCCTCACCGACCTCAAGGATAGCATCTAGGGCTACCCTCACTATGTGTTGTCACACCCTCTGGCCCTATGCCTGACCATCTCGCCTCCACCTCCGGCCGCCTCTGCCATCATCCCCACCTCTGGCTCCACCTCTACCTCTGTCCACACCTCAGCCTCCATCCCCACCTCTGCCTCTGTCTCTACCCCTGCCTTCGTCTCCACCCCTACCTCCATCTCCACCCCTGCCTCTGCCTCTGCCTCTGCCTCTGCCTCCATCTCTGCCTCTGCTACCCCGCCTGGCTCGTGGCACCCACAGAATAACGGATCGTTTGTCAATTGGTGCTGACCCGTCAGGATCTGTCAATGGCACGGGTCTGCGTGCCTGCCACCATAAATCATACACCAGCGTTGTACCAAGATCCACTGCTCCTCTCCAACACCAGGCCTGGGCTACTAGCCCGTCTATCTACTACTCAGCGAATGCCACTGGGATGGCTAGCCCCCACGCATACTCTTCGGGAAGATCTGGCATACTCTATCGTCCCCACGGGTACATCCTGCTGCTCCCTGAACTACCTAAGGACACGTTGTGGAAGGTACATCTCGATAATCAAGGATGTCTGCACTGTCCTACCAATAAAATACCTATACTACCTGCAGAAGTTGAGGTGCTCACCCTCATCGTCCCATGCCTCACAATCTTTGTACGGCCTCCAGATGAATGTCACCATGGTGTCAATCCTGTGCCGCCACCACCCTGTCTCGCCCATATAGGTCTACTGTTGTGCACCGGCATAGTAGTAAGAGTAGGGCATCCCCTTAGCTAACTGTGGTCTGTCAATGGGAGGGCGGAAGATGGCAATGTGCTCCCACGCCCAGATCATCATCAAAGTGGTCCCGCAAGAGATACTCTCTCCTCTCCTATATGCGACATCATGAAGCTGATGGTAAAGCATCCCTAGCAAATAGGAACCCCACGCATAAACTGTCATGTCCCGTCTCATACCAACCAGGATGTCTCCCCAACCAATCGAAAATCCATGTCCTCGCCGGTCAGGAATCAAGATACCTGCAATCATAGTCACTAAGAATGCATCGAACCGCCCGTAATGCTCTGCCAAGAACTCCCATCAGATCTCATACCCCTAAATACCCAGTCCAACACCTTGATCTTGATAATAGGCACAGAAGGTCTGCTCACCATGCCGCAGATCATAGACAATTCGCTCCCCTCGAATAGGTACTTGGAGAATCCGATAGACATCCTCCAAGGTAATGGTGGCCTCACCTGTCAGCAGGTGGAAGGAACAGGTCTCAGAATTCCACCGCTCACACAACACCGTCAGCAGACCCCTATTCACCTGAATGGCAGGCATGAACATATCATAGAATAGTCCCAGACGTATCAACCATCGCCGCTCTCATGGGCCCAACTGATTAGTGAACCGAAAGGTGGTCGGTCTGCTCTCTCTCATATAAATAGGGTCAAGCTGCCTTTGCAAAAAGATGAACACTGCATCAACACTTTTTGGACAACTATCAAACATCATCAAAAGCAACTAAGGTCACGCAAACATCAAAACAAGTTTTATTAAAGAAACAGGAAAGTGCGTCGCAACCAAGCAATTGCATTGTGAAAAGACAACTGCGTCGTTCAAAAAAATCAAATGCGTCTCAATATGTCAATTGTGTCACGATATGACATTTGCGTCATGAAATTTTGTGAATGCGTCGCAATGTGGCGAATGCGACACGATCTTGCAATTGCGACATTCAACATAGCAATTGTGTCACAAAATAACAATTGCAACATTCCAGCCATCACATGTGACTCGATAAGTCACTTGCGTCACACGAATTGTCAAATGCGGTGCTAGACACTAGTGCAATTAATTTGGTCTTTGCACTTGCGTTGCGACGCATCAAATGCATCGAACGTGAAGGAAATTATGACTTACGTGAACACATATGCATCGCAGAGCAAACGTTGACTATCCTTGAAAGCATTAAATGACATACAAAATGATGAAATGACAAAGTAAGTTAAGGGTACATACCGCTGGCTCTGAGCCCTCTGGCCGTCTAAAAGTCCTCACGATCTCCCCGCGGTGTTTTGACACTGGAATAACCATCCTCGCTGTTGCGCCTTTCGCTCTAAGCTCTCAAGTTTCGCAAGGTAAATAGTAAAAGTGAATTGATTTTAACCCCTTTGTCAACTTATTTATAAGGTCAAAATGACATTTTTTAAACAAGGTCAATACTAGAGGCTCATTTGAACACCTTTGACTTCCTTGTAAGTTGCTTTAAACATGTCAGAATCTGAAACCGAGTGCGCCGTTGTTTTTCTAGTCATAAAATTGACTTATCGGGACCCTTTGCAAATTTTTCTTTTGTCAACCCAAAATTTGAAAATTTCCCGAGGGGGCAATGATACTCCGTACCTTCGCCGGGGCATATTCTTGGCTTATTTTCTTTGTCACAATGTGACAAGCGACACTATGACAAAGAGGGGCAAAATGTAGACACCTAAAAATGACCTGGGCCTGCAAGCTTCATTTTTAACACTTTTCGTCCTAGCATAATTAATACATTTAATTATGTCCTTGGTCCACATTCGACTATTAATTAAATAATTCATAATTATTTAATTAATTCATGTCCTTTGATTCTTCATGATTATTAAATAAATAAATTTCATTTATTTATTAATACGTCATTAATTGTCTAAGTCTTCCCTTAATTAAATAAATTTCTTAATTTATTTAATTTCCTTTTGTCATATATTTCTTCTTGATTATTAAATAAATAAGTTTTATTTATTTATTTAATATGTCACTAACTGTCATAATTAAATGAATTCATTAATTTATTTAATTAATTAACCTTATCTTATAAGTTAAATAATTAAATTTAATTATTTAATTGTCAATTTAATATTCCTCTCATTGTAAATAAATCAATTATTTAAAATGTCATCACAATCTTAACTGTTAGTCTATTTTGGTAAATAATCTAAAAAAGATTATTTATTATCTCTCAAAATCCATAATTTGAATTAATTTAATTCAAATTGGTATCTAATCTTCTAAAAATTAAGTAATCGGGTAGATTCTTGATTTTCCAAATCTTATATTCAGTCCACATCTTATCTCTTTGATTTTTCGAATCTTGCAAATCAGGCAATCTTATATTTTTGATTTTTTGAAAATCTTTATTTCTTTAATTAATTGTCTCATTTATTCTCCATCGTCGATCCGATTTTATTCTGACCGTTCAATTAATAAATTTTCCCTAACCCTAATTAGGGATTCTTAGGTTTAATCTGGATCGCTCATTTTAGATTCTTGTCATTAATTTATCTCGTCCGTCCATTCGAAATGGAATTTTATATAAAATGCCATCTTCTTCTCACTTTTCAATGACACACACACATGTTGACATTTTGCATAGTGATTATAGGCATTTACTTTCACACTTTATTGTCATAGGCAATTTTAGTATTGGATATAGTCATTTGATCAATTTTGACATTTGTTTTAGACATAGAAATTGGCAATAGGTATAGGCATTTAGACATAGAAAATACTTCAAAGCTTGTTGTAGGACTTAGACAAATTTTAGATTTTGCTTGCACAACAAATCTGAGGGCTACATTATCTAGCGAGTAAGAAGGTGCTACAAAAATGAATCATGGAGACTTCGGCGATCAGGTATAATTGTTCTTTCATGTATTTTCATTGTGTTTTGTAGCTACTTTGGATTTTTGTCATTTTACTTTGATTTAATTGATCTAATCTAAACCTAGAAATTACCCTCAGTTACACTTCCCATGGTCCCCCTTTTGATCATGAGGTTTATCCCAATATAACACAAGGTCAGAAATCTTAAAAGTTTTGACTTTAGCTCTTCTGTCAAACCACCTCTTAACTACCCCTTGATGTTTGGCAAAGTTCTCAAGGGCATCATCTCTTTTCTCCTCAAGGTTAAGTAGCTTTGTCAACCTGGCCTCCCTTCTATCCCCCTCATCATAAAACTCATTAATAAATTGCAAGGTTGGGATCTTGAGTTGAATAGGGAATACTGGCTCCAGACCATATACTAAGTGATAAGGAGATGTTGCGATGGATGACTTAAGCCTTGTATGATCTACCCAAAGGGCAGACCGAAGCTGGGTGTGCTAGTCTTTTGGGTTCCTCTCCGATAGCTTACAGATAATAGTCAATAAGTTCTTATTGAAAGATTCTGCCAGACCGTTACCCTGGGGGTAGTAATTAGATGCAAACTTTATAATAATGCCATGATCAAAAGCCCAATTTGAAAATTTTAAAGATGCGAAAGCAAGACCATTATCACAGACAACAGAAATAGGACATCCAAATCGGTTAATAATAGCAAATTCTAGAAAATCAATCACTATCTCAGATGTACATTACCTAAAAGCGAAATCCTTAGTCCATCTTGTGAAATAATCAATAATGGTTAGAATGTACCTATGTCCCGCAGAAGATGGTGGGTTAATACGACCTATAAATTCCATGCCCCACTGAGCAAAAGGCCTTACCTCAATAATTGGTTGAAGTGGGAGTACTGCATACCTTTCCTTCATTGCTGCAATCTGGCAAGTGTGATAAGTCCTGACATGATGGTGAACATCCTTGAACAACGTGGGCCAATAATACCCAGCCCTCAAGATCTAATTTGCTGTGGCAATAGAAGAACCATGGCCAGTGCCATACTTTTCATAAAATTCATTCATCACCCTTTCAGCTTATTGTTTCCCAAGACACCTTAAATAAATGCCTTCATGATTTCTCTTGTACAGAACAACTCCCTTTAGCATGAAACTATTGCTCTTCAGTCACAGAGCTCTCCTTTGAATAGTATTAAGATGGTTTGGGGATCGCTGGTTCAGCAAGTAATAAACTATGTCATCATACCAGCCACCTGGGGAAACCTCCTCAAGATTATAACTCTGAACAGTTAGTTCAGGCCACATTTCAGCCATAGTCTGAGTAAGTCCTTGCCCTCATACCAACTTCATGGGTTGGATCTCAATGTCATATTCTTGTAGCATTGTCACCCACTTAGCTCTACACTCACCCAACTCATTCTGCATCAACAGTAACTTAACTACAGGATCTGGGAGAATTGCATAAACCTTATTCCTAAGGATATAATGTATGAATTTCTTCATTGCTCTAATTAGGGCATATGTCTGCTTTTCTACACTTGGATATTTCAACTCAGCATCTTTTAATGCTGCACTCATAAAAGTAATAGGATGCTCATTTCCCTCATTAGACTTCTGAGTCAACATTCCCGCACATGAATCTTCTGAGGCAAATGAATAGATGTAAAAGGGCTTACTGTAATTGGGACTTACCAATACTGGAGCATCAGCAATGGCTCTTTTGATTTCTGCAAATGCCTCCTTTTTTTCTATAGTCCATTCAACTTTAGCATCTTGCTTCAACATTGCATTCAGTGGTTTAACAATTTTAGCAAATCCAGTAATGAATTTTCTGACGAAGTTGATCTTGCCAAAGAAAGACTTTATCTCTTTTTTGCTAGTAGGTGGCTGAATCTTCAGTATGGCCTCCACTCTTTCTGGATCAATAGCAATTCCCTTTTCAGATATGACATGTCCCAGCAATTTCCCTTCTATCACTCCAAAAATGCACTTTTTAGGATTCAGGGATATGCCGAATTCCCTGCACCTTTGAAACACTTTGCGTAAGTCAGAGATGTGGTCCCCTCTATTTTTGGAAAAGACAATTTGATCATCCATATAAATAATAATGCACTTGCCTATGATATCTTTAAAGGCAATATCCATGGCCCTTTGAAATGTAGCCCCAGTATTAATGAGACCAAAAGGCATCCTCCTGTAAGCAAAGGTACCCCATTTAGTTGTGAAAGCAGTCTTGTGCCTATCCTCATATTGAACCATTACTTGGTTGTACCCTGAATAGCCATCCAGAAAGGACATCATCTGAGAACTATTAACCACTTGAAGTACTTCATTCAATGAAGGGACTGAATAATTGTCCTTTTCTGATGATCTGTTTAGATTTCTAAAATCAATGCAAAGTCTGATTTCCCCATTCTTTTTCCTTACTAGGACTAGGTTCGCCACCCATGTTGAATGCCTGACAGGAAATATAATTCTAGCAGACAGTAATTTTTGAACTTCCTTTTGTATAACCAGCTCCAATAATGCGTTAATTGGTCTATGTCTCTGCCTGAAAGGCTTAGCCCCTGGCTTCAGAGGTATAGTATGAGTTATGATTGATGTATCGTAAGTTTTTAGGTCTTCATAACTCTAGGCTACTATATCCGGAAAGCTATGCAATGCTTCAATTATTCCTTGTCTTTCCTCTGAAGTGCATACCTGGCCAATAAAAATGTCCTTAGCATCATCCTCAGTTCTCATATTGTAAGTATCACACTGTCCACTAATAGATTTCTTTTTAGACTCTTGCTCCTGATCTCTGATCTTGTCCAGATCAAAAATCTGCTCCAACTGTACCATCCCCCTTGGAATAGTATTAGACTTCAAATTTATCACTCCCTCCAAATCCAGTTCTGCTTCTTGGAGTTTTGTTTCATCGATGATTTGGGAAGCAAAAACATATGTGTTTGTAATGAAGTCTAGGATATGCTTTTCATCCTCAAATACTTGAAAGTTAGTAACATTTTCCGAAACTGATGGCATAGGAGTCAATTCTACAGTAAACTTTTTTAAACCTGACAAAGATAGGGGCTGCAGAGTGCTTACTTCCTGGGCCAAAGAATCTATAGTTTGATTCTTCTATCATGGTATCAGTTGAATATTCAAGGCATCAAATCCCCCAATGAGGTCCCATACTCTATGCCTACAATTAGTCATTCTCCTATCATGGCATGAATATTGTTTTCTTAATTGCTTAATTACCAGCTCAGAATCACCGAAAACTTGCAGAACCTTAACCTTTTTCTTGAGTGCCATAAGAAGTCCATGAATCAATGCCTCATATTATACTACGTTATTAGTACAGTGAAATTGAAGTCTATGGGCTGAAAAGAAGGTTTTACCTTTTGGGCTAATCAATTCGAATCCTGCTCTAGCTCCATGCTTGGATTTAGATCCATCAAATCTAGGGGTCCAGCATTCAGCGGTTGTATTCCTCTTCATCATATCCTTCGGTTTATTACTACTGGAGGGTTCCTTAGATGACATTACTTTCTTTCCTTTATAATCTTCTGGAGGGCTTTGCATTCCTATCTTGACTACCAGGGTTGGATTTATGCATCTCTATACTCGTTCTACTGTTATTTGGCATAAACAGCATTCCAGCTCTGAATGGGAAGCATTGTAAACTCTACACCAGTAAGGTAAGAGTAACTCTTCAAATTTTGTCCTCCTGCCAAGGTGAACTTGGTTTTCAATACACTGCCTAATGAATTCCTGGAAACTGTCTAGTAGGCTAATCTGATTATCTTCGGATTCATCCTCTTAATTGATTCTGTCAGAGCAGTAGCATTGCTAGATTCTATTTTTGTATCAATAGACATCATATGTAGCATCAGTACCTCCTCTAAATCTGACTCCTCGTAAGGAGTCGACAACATATAATTTTCCATGCCTACTTCTGATATCAGAACTTCGTTTGAAGTATTTTGATGCTCCGTAATCATGTACTTCATTCTTGGTTCTCTCTCAATTCTGATCTGATTTGGCACCCCTTTCCAAGGAAGCCACATGTGGGAGTGATCAATAGATACATATCCATTTAAGGCCTTCGTAAAATCTCTTCCTAGAATTAGGCCATATGTGTCAGGGATATCAGCTACTTGAATATTGATAACCTGTTGGATTCTTGGGTCAGAAGCTACTTGCATGTGAATCATGTTTAATTCTCCCACTACATTTACTTTAGTTCTATCCAACTGAGTTACCTTCTTCTAGGAGTCGGTAGGTGTAATCCCTAAAGCTCTACATACCCCAAATGGCATCACATTAGTAGAAGCACCAGAATTCAGTAAACAGTTATGTAAATTCTTACCGAATATGCGCACAGAGATCAAGAATGGTGGGGTCTCCATCTTCCCTTGAAACAAAGTTGGTTGAGTATCTGCCTGGGCCACTTGAGTCTTGTCTTTCTCCTTTCCTTTATCTCCAGGGGGCAAGTTAGTCTAACCATAGGCTTGGTTTTGTGTCTTCACAGCCTAAGAACCCAAAACCTTGTTGACACTCTCATTGGATGTGCATCATAGGCACCTAGAACTACATTCCTAATTGCTGGGAACCTTAGTAACTCAAATACTAAAAGATTTACCTTTAATTTCTTGAACTCCTCAACAACATACAAAGCCATTTGCTCCTCACTTAGATTAGTGGGGACATCCCTAGAAGATTCCTCTACCTTATCTTTACCTGCTTGAATAGTTTTTTCCTTCTGTGGGTCAGTTTGAGCTTATCTTTCATTTGAAAAGTACTACCTAGACACATGTGGAAAGGGTGGATTATTACTAGCACTTGGGTCTGGAGGGATATTAAAATTACTAGGAGGAATGGAGGTGGTGAAAGGACCCCCAACATGCGGGCATCTATGGGGATGTCTCTTAAATCATATCCTTTACCCTGCCTCTGGAACATCTGTACTTCTTCAACATAAGCCTCTTCCTGACCCAAGGGGCCATTATCATTTGTTTCCTCCTCATTGAAGAACTAAGCCACCTCATCTCCATTACAGATTTGATCTGTTTTATCCTCCTAGGAATCAGATTCCTCTTCTGGAACATTTTCTTCACCTGCTAGAAAAGAGGCATGATTTAGTACTAGCATAGGAGAGTCATAGGGGATGGAGGGAACAATCTCCTAACCATTTGCATCATTTTCCACTTCATACTGGAAAATAGAGGCTGCAATTTGGAATTATGGACATTCTAACTCAGAATGTTGGCTTGTCTTATGGAGCCTACACCATCCTAACAGGGCAGCTTTATCTAGATATACACCACTGGGAGGATTATCTTGACTGACTAGCTGATTAGCAGATTTGTTGAGAGGTTGATTGACTGGTTGATCCAATGGAGTGGGGACTCCTCCATTATTAGGTCCTGTATTCCACATCCTGTTCTGTCCCTGTGACTACCTCTTATCAAATCATGGCCCACTACCTTTCCCTCTATCAAAATTATGTCTTCTATCATTATTGTACCCTCTGTCATTATTGAATCCTCTCTCATTGTTATAACTTCTATCCGAATTATATCCTCTGTCATTGTTGTACCCCCTTTCATTACACTGTCCTCTATCAAAATTCTGCCCCTCTGGATGTTCTTTGTTCTGATTGGATTGTAAATTTCTCTGAGTAGCTTGTAATTGGTTGTTTTGATTCTTTAGGTAAGTCACCTCTAGGTTTAACTTTTTAATCTGCTCAGCCATTTCATCAACCCTATCTTTATTTGGATCTCCAAAAGGGGTCTAGCTTGGATTACTTTGGGGAGGAACAGACACTGTAGCAGATCCCATGGACTGGTGCAACACTTCAGAATGATGCAAGTAGGTAGGGAAACCAGTTGACTGCTACTAATACAAGGGCTGGTTAACTTGCTGCTGTGGGAAATTCATTATAGGAGAGACCTAACTCATGAGGGGACCAGGATGTGGCACCAAAGGCAATTGAGGTATTGGATTCATAATTGGCGTATGATTGGCAAGTGCCTGATTCACTGCTTGAACCTGGTTTGGATGTACAACTGGCCCTAAAGAAGGCAATGGTCTAGCGAAATGTTGCCTTAAATCTGTGCTAAGCTTGACTACTTATGTATAAGCATCAACTAGGTAGGCTAGAGGATTGGGTCTCCATTTTAGAAAGGTTGCTACAAGGCTGTCCAATGCATCATAATAGAATCCCAGGGCCGTAGCATCATCCAAGACATAAGGGTTTTGAAGTCTGGTATATGCACGGTGGAACCTATTATTGAAGCTAGATATGGGTTCATTTACCTCTTTCTTGACTCTAGTGAATTACAAATACAATTCATTGGTGCTAATGGGTATTCTGAACTTCTACGGTTTCAAGATCATTCCAATTAAGAATTGAACCTGATGGGAGGTGATTGTACTAGTAAAATGCCTCCTCTCCAAATGAATAAGGAAATAACCTACAGGCAATATTCTCATGAGCAATTCCTCTATCTTTGAGACAGGTTTGGAAGATCCTAATATGCTCCTCTGCAGTCTTCTTTGAGTCATTAACATGAAATTTCAAAAAGAAATGCTTAGGGTTCTTGGGCATAACATTGTAAGCATTGAAAAGAAAGGGAGATGGATTATTAGCAAGGAAAGAAATTGGTAAGAGTGGTGGTGGTGGTTGTGGTTAATTAACGATAGGCTGGGGTTGCTGAATGGGAACTGCCTCAGGAATGGGTATGGCTTCAAATTTTGGAAGTGAAGATGCAAATGATACTGGTGAAGGGATGGGTGATGATGATTCTCCCCTTTCTTGAGTCCTCCTTGACCTAGTGGGGAATTATAATTCTTGTAAATCCTCCTCTCCTGGGGTAGATCTGGTACTTCTTCTATATCTCTTAGGAGAGATGGCATTTAAGAAATGATCCAGTGAGATCATTCAGGCCCTCCTTCTAGCGTCAATCTGTTGATGGAGTTTTCTGCACAGCAACAACTCAGATAGAAAATAATATTCTATCTCTCTTGAAAGGTGAGTTCTCAACAACAAGTGCTAAAATCACCCCAAGGTCTCTCAGGTGTTAGGTCTTAACAATGCATAAAACAACTCAGATAATATGTGAAAATGCTAGTAATCACAATCGAACCTTACTACAAGCAAACTGTATCTTTCCAATTTATCAAATTTTGCAATATTATGATGTTAAATGCTAATTCTAACCAAATAATAAAGAAATAACAAAAGATGAGGGTGTAAGAGATATAACAAAATCTAAACTATTTCTAAGATGAACAATGCAAATGATAAATATCTAGAATGGACCAATCTCAAATAACCAATTCTTGCTTAACCCACAATGCAATATCACAAGAAAGGTGCAATCTTCTAAGACATACAGATTTTCAAATCATTGACATTCATCCATAATCGAACTAAGCACAAATAGATGTATGGTCTAGGTTGACTTCACCAGCCTACTACAATCAGATAGTTACTGGGAGTATAAACCAGAGATTGCTACAAACATTCCAAGTATGAAACCATGAACATTATTCATCAAGCTAATCTAATTCTAGATTTAACATCAAATCTTATATCTTCAAGCAATTTCTAAGGATGGAACAACAGGAACCATGCAAGAATAACTAACACAAAAGAATTCACCAGAGAAACCACAATGCCTTCAATTGTATTAAATCACCAAAATATAGCAACAATTCCACTGTTCTGTGTTACAACACTTGCTCGAAAGAACTAACCACTATCTCTACTACATAATGCTCTAGCTCTTTTCTCAATCTAGCTTGTCTAATTCTTTATTATCTGTTCAACCCTTACAAATGAGGTAGGAATGCCAATTTAAAGAGAACCCTCAAAACATGTTGGCTCAGCCAGACATTTACAAATTAAAATAGCCAAAACAAGTCAGCCTCAAAAAATTCAAAATAAGGCACACATTAAATGCCGATACATCATCAAGGTTGGCCAAAACACATTCCTCAATGCAACCCGGATCAACATATGCCCTATAATAATAGGGAAGCACAAATCACGAAGTTGGCATGATATTATCTACCGCCTCCCTTATCCTTGTTCTGATCCAGCAATTCATGAACTTTCAAAAACACATTATCTAACTCAGCAACAGATGGCAAGGGTAGGATTTTGAGCCGATACTCAATTCATTCAATCTCTTCCCTTGACTACTTAACCGTTGTATCCCAGTCACCATTATATGCCAAGTACTTATCCATCACAACTAGATAAGTAGCCGCATCATCCAATTGGTGCCCTATCACAGATTTTTCAATATCAGGAGCATAGACATCATGCCACCATTCCCTCAATTGTTCCAAACTCAAGTACCTAGGGACGATCTTCCTCCTGCCAGTCATTATCTCAAAAAAGGCAATGCATCCATCATAAACACTAGTTAAATTACTATCTATCTGCTTCCTTTGTTTGTAGATCTTCTTGATGGTTTTTTGTCGGATTTACAAGGCTTCAAACCACTCCCAAGGCTCATTAACCCTAGATGAAGAAAGAATTCTATCAACAACCAGCTGATCCTTATTATACTCCATGATTGTTTTGGTTTTCTACAATAAGAAATCAGTGTCCTCCTTATCCTGAGATAAAAAATAATCTAACGAATCCTTAGCCCTTATTGCATCCTTTCCAGTTGAAAGGATCTCCTTTATTACATCATCTCTCTTAGCCTGTACCTCCTGCAACCAATTTATTGTAGCCAGAGTAGAAGCTTTCATTTTTTCTATTTTAGAGATGGTCTCCTTCAGAAAGAAACCAGCAGTAGCAGAAGAGGATAGGTGAAAAGATTACAAGGGCTTCATCAAATCTTCAAGACATTTCCTGAGCCTTTCATTCTCTTTCTTTAGCTCATGCTTAGACTGTGTTTCCTTCCTCAATCTCCCAATGATCACTACACTGGACCCCTCATATTCTTCAATATCTTGCTCAATAGAAGTGGGCCCAAGATTAATGGTCTATACATCATAATCCTTCTCGGTGACCTCATCTTTACTTTTACCAGCAGCAGCGGTAGCAATATAACCTTGTTACTAGCTTCATCCCTCTTGATCTTTGAAACCACCTTGGCTACCTTCTTCCTCTTATCCTTTCCAATCTTGGCCAACATTTCACCCAGTTGAGAGGAGTGTCCTCAACTATGACCTGTTTCCTTCTGATCTCTTTGTCTAGCCAATCCAGAATAGCAGGATCCACCCGGGTTTCATCCTTCTTCACCTCTTCTTGCTAATCTACCATCTTATCCTTTTCCTTTTTAGGAGATTGATCACCTTTGTTTCCCAATTTTGGCTCCTCTTCTTGCAGGGGTGATGGAGTCTTAACAAGAACATCCTCCTTCTCATGGGATCTATTATCTTTGCTACTTGTAGGAGAATCCTCATATTGTACCAACGGAGAATGATGCATTTCCAAATCTCCTACCGCAAACTCAACAGTTGTGCTATAAAGTTCCCCATCCTTAAACGGTTCCACTTCCTCACTGGTCTCATGTTCTTCATGAGTCATCTGCTCAGGTATACCCAATGAAGGAGAGGTATCTTTCTCTTGCTCTACAATGGATGCCATTGGAAGGTGATCTGCCTTTTGCATAGTCTCTTTGGGAGATGGAGTTGTTGACCTTCTTGAATAAACCTGGGTTTTCTCTCCTAAGCTCTCAACATTAACCACATGAGGGTCTGCCTTATCCTTAGAAGTTTCTTGATCTTTCTTCTTAGAGGCCTTGGTTATCCTTGTCCTTTTTGGCTTTGGAGGAGTGTCTTCTTTCTCTGCTTTCCCAAGTTCTGCCTCATCAATAGACTTACCTATTTTCACAGTATGACTCCTCTTCTTTCCCCTAGGCTTTCTTTTCTTTTTAGGCTCACCCTCCTTAGGACCTCTGATTTTAATCTTAAAAGGTGAGATTACCTTAGTTTTTCCTGTAGAATCATCCTCACCTAACTCCTCTGAGATAGAATGAGCATTCAGATTTCCCATCAAATTGAAAGTACAAGATACCTTTCCACTCTCCAATTCCCATACTTTATGTTTTAGCCATGACTTGGTGGATTTCACAATAGGAGCCATCAATTCCTCCAGCTCATTTATTTCCCTTTCTAACCAGTTTATCTCTCCAATGGGTCTGTCCTTGACTGATTCAAATGCATGATCCTGGACTAAATTTTTCTCATCCTCCAACTGATCAGGAATCAACTTGACATTGTACATCTTGATTACATCAATTGGAAGCCTAGAATACCTTTTCTTTCTTACCTCAAATTCATCCTTGTTGTTCGCCCAGTAGTCCTCTAGATCATCTTTGTGATGATATTCTTTAGTAGCCTTCTTCTGTGCTTCACTAGTGATGTCAAAGCTTGCCCTCTTAGAATGGAAAGAGAAACCAAAACTACTCAACTCCTCCCCTGATGCATGAGCCGATTGGATTGAAGGGAAAACCTCACCTATACCAATTTTCAAAGGAAAATCCACACCAAACACTATCTTGTGCTTCACATTTTTAACAATAGCATCAAAATCACATATCTGTCGAGTAACCTCCAAGAGTATGATGTGGTTAGTGGGATATCTTGGCAATCTGTATGGAGTAGTTGGACATCCATCAATTCTGATATAGGAGAAGGTGGGGAATTGTATAAACCAGGCTCCATATCTTTTAATCAGTTCCTTGGCTCCATCAGAAATTCTCACATGCTCTGCGTTCTGAAGCAACCTAGTAATATGCATAGTTAATGCATCAATTGCTCTTCTATAATTCGGATTCCCTAGGTGTAGCTTAGGGTACACCTAATAGATTACATCTTACCCAAATGTTCCTTTTGGACTCAATCCCCTGAATGGATAAAATCTGGCAAGTACATATACCACATAAGATGTCATGGTGAATTTCTTTGTTTGCAGCACATCTCTCATCATTACACTGATAATCCCTGCCCAATGGTAATTGATGCCTTGCTCAATCTTGTTAATGACTTGCACCATCCAATTCTCCAGTGTCCCAACACTCTTCAAGCCCGCCACCCTGCTCAACAGTGTGATTGCATCATATATATCTTGTCAGAACTTGACCCTGTGTAACTATTTAGGCAGCTTGGAAAAATGAGATTTTGGCTTTTCCAGCCAAGAATTGATCATCTGTTGGGATTTAGTAGGTTCATCCTCATAATAAGTCCTAGCCAAGTCCATGTCCAAGGCACACACACATGGCAAGTCTGGCATATCAAATGCCTAGGCAATGGAAACTAGATTAAAGTTTGCCAATACTCTCCCATCAGTGCTAACGATCCTTTGTGTATCAAAGGCATAGTGCTGGGCATACTCTAATATTAATTCATAGCATTGAACTGCAAGAGGGAATCTTGCCACATGAGCCAGTCCGGATTTCACCACTCCCTTGATCAGGACTGATAAATCGCTTTGAGTTGTCCTTTCTATGAACTCCTCATATCTCCAAGCTCCCACATTGGTATCTGAGACTTCTTACCAAACTGAAGCCAACTTACTATCTGGCAACTGATTCTTCACATCCAGCCTTATCCTATTTGCATCTGTAACTGAAGATCCCTCTTTATCTCCCTTGGACTTTCCTGTCGCTGACTTGCTCGATTCAGCCTGCCTTCATAAAAGAGCCTCATGAAAATCCAATTATCATCCATATTTCAATTGACAGGTTAGCCTTGAAACCACATGAAATCATTAAGATAAATCATTAATCATCAATCTTGAAAATTCAGGAAATGAAGTAATCCGAAAAAATCTAGCTGGGGCAGAATTTCAGAGAAATCCAACCTAGACAGACTCCCGCTGCCAAGACATCATTTCATCAAATAAATCATTAATACAGCTAAAAGAGATGCATGATTATCATGAGATTCATCCATTTAGCAACAAGAAATCATCATCCAACATCTGATTCATTACTTCAATTTCAAAAATCAAAATCAAGTGGAACCAGGCAAAAAAAATAAAAAAAATCCGGGTAGTTTGGATTTCCACGGGCAGCTTGAAATTCTGGGAACTCATCATACTCCGAGGAAATGGAAAAATTTGGGAAAATTTGGGTGCATGGAAACTTCACAGACACCTCAGAAACCTGACGATCATTCGACATGTAGACCATTAATCGAGTGATCATACAAACCTCCCATCCAAATCCAATCAACATAAACTCAACCTCAATAAGCCAAATTTTCATTGTACTTGAATTTAAACTCCCAAAACTCTCAAATGGTTGATCCTTGTGATGAAATAATGATGCCCTAAATTTGATAACTAAACCTCCACCATGAGAGTTAGGGCAAGCTCAAAATTTAGATACTATCCTTCAAAATGATTAAACTAGGGCACACCAGGGTCTCAAGTGTTGTGAACAAGGTTGAACTAGACACATGACATGAGGGTCATGACAACTCCACCAAACCAAAAAACCCTAGGCAGATATATCGAAACCCTACCTTCACAAATTATACTAGATTACGCGTCAACAAGGAAAGGCCCTAACAGGAACACCTAGTCACAGGGGTACACTCAAAATTCAGTTGATAAACAAAGGGATGCACAGTGCAGGCATTAAAACCTGTAGAAGGGTGAATCAAACCCTAATTCGATAAATATATAACCATGAAAACAAACAAGGTCTGACCCAAATAATCATCAACAACGACTTGAAAGATTCAATCACAAAGCGCAAAACAATAGGAGAAGTCAACAATGACTTACCATGGATTAAATCCGAATGATTCTCAAGCCCAAGGAAATCAATGTGAATCAGGGTGCCCTAGTGGCGATAATATCAACACAAACACTCAAGGAATCCACATGCGAGTAGACCAAATCCACTGATCAAAGCTCAAAAATGAACAAACTCAAGCGCTAGAGAAAATATAAAATGAACAATGAAATCAGGAAGAGCACCAAAAGACCTTAAATTCTCCCACACTCATGCTAGAGAAGACTACCCCAAGCATTAATGGCTGACAAGACATATCAAGAAAATCTGGAAACCCGAGGTTGAAACAGAATTTCAGGAAAATCCGAGTCAAATGGACTATCCTAGTGAGCATGAATTCTGTGGACGACGCACCCCTTCGGGACTCTGACAGAGTCTGGGAAAATCCACGTGATCCAGAAAATCCCCCATTCAACTAGAAACCTGAACTCCAGAAAATCCAACATTGACAGACGATGGACTAGGCCCCGGGAAAATCTGGGTGAGTCAAAAAATCCCGGACCTAGGTCAAAACTCGGACCCCATCAAAAACCAAGTTTGATCGATTCAACCTTCAGGGTAAGACCAAGGTAAGCAAGACCAACATCCCAAAACCTCAAAAGGACAAATCCAATAAAAACCAAAGGACCAAGGGACATCCGAAAATAGAAAACATAGGGTCCCTACTCCAAGTGGGGCGTGTGTGCAAAATTGCACAACACCGGTCCTAGTTGAAAAGTTTCCACCATCTCATCGGAGTCTCAATCACATACAAAAGCTAGCATGCACATGGCATCCTGCATATCCTCGTGTAATACACTACATAGCTACAAAATACTTGGCAGTTTAGCACCTGGGACACTTTTCTTACCAATCTCCTCCAACAAGAAATCTAAGTTCTTTTTCATCACCTTCCATGTTTTTTCTCCTTTACCAGAGTAAAAGGACTCAATTTTCTCTCTTCTTTTACTTGGGTCTAGGATGCATAGAATATTCCAAATGGCATGTGGGCTAATGTGAACCTTTGAATTTTGGCCCTCGATGTAGCGGGTGCTAGGGTTATAACACTAAATGGCATCATCAACTATCTCTGAGGAGTAATGCACCAACGGGACCATGTATTGTGGAAGACCATTGTACCAAACCTTGCTTGTTGTAGACGTGTTCGCATTTGGTGTCGTCAACCTTGGATAGGTTGCTTCTCTTAAGGATTTAGGGTTTTTTGCGAGCTATGGGTCATAAATATTATCGCATTTCCCCTCAACCCTTTTCTTTTTTATTACAATCTTTGAGCCTACTCAGCTCTATCGTATACGCCCTCTTCGGCTTGCTTGGTATACCAGGCATAGCATATGTCAAATCATCATAGACATACACATCCTCAAACGACCGTATGGCTGTAAACAACTCCTGGCCAATCTCCTCCTACATTTGCTGAGATGAACTTTCTGACATTTTTCTTTAGATGAAGACTTTTGTGAGTTCTGGACTCTATTATTCTTATCTAGATCTGGATACGCTAAAAAAAATTCTCTACACCTTGAGCTTTGGCATTTTTGAAAAGACTTTGAATCATTAAACCTTTTCATGCAATATTTGGCTATCATTTCTCAAGGTGGTAGAGGAAAATGAACCATTAATTTCATGATTCATGCAAAATGAACTACTTGCCATTTTGAGGCAACAAGAGTTCATTATTGCGTTTGGCAACTATGTGATATGTTGTGATTCCCTTAAAAATTGAGCCGCCAATTTTCTTTCTAACCTTGCGTTAGTATGTGCGGGTAACTAATATCCTGGACAAAATGATTAAGCCAAAGCAAATGATCACAACCTCAAAAGATATGGATATTGCCTTGGGCTCTGGGAAATGCCTATGAGATGACACAATAGCCTACAGCCGTGCAACTTACTGCCGATGAGCACCACCTTTGTAAAGCTAATTAATTAGCTCTTATTAATCTAGCATGCATTGAACCATACCTCTACAGATGCAACTGGTCCAGAAATGCAAGCAAACGCAGGCATGCCTTTAAGTTGGCATCTATTTATCATCACATTTTTTCTCAAAACAAATTAGCATGTGTCTTCTCATCTTTTCTATAAATAGGCTGGTAAGTAGTGAGGAAATCACACTTAGCATTCGAGCAGTGATAGGTTGTTGGTGCAGTTTTAAGCAAGTTTTCTCATAGGCTAGGTGGTAGGTAAGTTTCAGTATTGGTTAGAAGGTATAAGCATAGTGTCAGAATCATGGATACTCCTATTAGGTTAACCTCTTATAAGTCACATACAATGTTTCTGGGGGAGGTTTCCACTAGGCGACTAAAAAGAATGACCAAGAATAAGCAATCCTTGGTTTTGGTAGCCATAAAATGGGTTCTAGGTGGGGACTGCATAGAGTACGAGGATAAGTATCGTGTGAATACTGATATCTGTTCACACTTTGTAGTGTTGATGTTAGACATTGGCATCCCCAGGCCTCTAATCTTGAAGCTGGTCAAGGAAATGTTTCCAAGAAAGTACCTGAATGGCCTAGGTGATATTGTTGCTCATGCTGCATATGGGGTAGGCCTGACATCAGCCAGCGACCTCCATTGCTACATTGAGGAAGAAGCAATAGTTGTATGGTTGTCGTTTCTTAGTGGATTCTGCCTTCAGACACGTGATGAGCATCGACAAAGGGCTACCCAGGCCTTGCACTTTCTATTTTGTAGTTACAATGTGATACCCTTCTACAACATCGATTGGTATATTGACTTCAAGAACCTAGTGTTTCCCCCGCCAATGGTGGTTGTGCGGAATGATGCTACTTTTGTTGCCGAAGAACCTGCTGATGAAGATGTGGTAGGCGCCGCCATAGAAGAAGCAGTAGACACTGCCATAGATGCATTAATTGTTGCCTCCCTACTCCTAAAAAAAATGCCTCCTAGTTTCTTTATTTCTTGTTGTTTCATACACCACTTGCCTTACAGTTTTGTATATAAGCTTGAAAAAGGCTATAAATTTTTCTTATATGAACGAAAAGCTCGAATAGTCGTATACTTTTTGGATTATGGCTTCCTTAGCCATTTTGTAATGTAAAAACAAAAGAATATATATAAATAGATATATATCTTTATAAAAATCCATGGCTCTTTCTTTCATTATGCATTTCAATTTTAAGGGCTCTTTATAGCATATGTGCTCATTTTCTTTGCACATGGGTGTGTTTAAAATATAAAAGCAATCTTGCTGCCCTATCCTCCGGAATAATGGGTTATTTCTATAGAAACACAAACCAATTTCGAAAAAGACCGGCCAAAGAAAGGGAAATAAAATAAAAGCATTATTCACATATGTACAAAAATAGAACTCGACACTTAATGGAACAACTTAAGATGAATCCCATTGACCAAGATTCCTAAGGGTTCTTGTTCCATATTTTCTAACTAAAAAGTGTTATTCTCCCTACACCGAATGATTTTTAAGTGGCCCTCCCATAGGCTATCGAATTTACCATGCTGACCTGGCTTAGTAGCCCTTTTATCATACTTCAGTACCAAGTCTCCGCACTTTAGGCCTTGGTCAAAAGCCTTCTTGTCAAACCATCGCTTGACCACTTGTTGGTGGTTTATCATGGCTATTAGGGAATTCTCCCTTTTTTCTTGTACTTCTAACAGTTTGGAAAGTCAAACCTCCATGGCACCATTTTGTTCTATCTCGAGAGATTTCAATAGTTGGAGTGTTGAATCTCCATAGATATAGGTAACAATGCCTCTTTCTTGTTTACCAACTCATAAGGTGAAGTCTGAAGGACTTACTTAGGAGTTATTTGGTTTTCCTAGAGAACTGTTTGGAGGTTTTTATGCTATTCCCTCTGGTGTTTCGAACCAATTCTTTTAAGGAGTTGGACTAGGCTCTTGTTTGTTGACTCCACTAGGCCGTTTCCCTGCGGGTAATAATTTGATGATGTCTTAAGGAATATTCCATTCGTTAATGCAAAGAGACATACCTTTGTGCCTAGGAAAGGTTTGGAATTATAAGAAATGATAGTCTTTGGAGGACCGAACCTTGTCACCAACTCTTTGAGGAAATCCAAAATCTCTGTTTTTGTTGCATTTTTTAAGCAGAACGACCTCTGTCCATCTTGTGAAGTAATCTGTGGCAGTCAGAATCCACTTGTGTCCAACACTAGAAGCTGGATTAATCATCCTGATGAAGTCCAGGCCCCATTGTGAAAATAGTTCCTCCGCCATGAGAGGCATTGCAGAATTCATCCTTCTGTCAGTAAAGAACTAGCATTTTTTGCAAGATTTTACCAAAGAGTGGGATTCATTGAAAAGTGTAGGCCAATAGTAACTTACACACATGATTTTGATGGTGGTGATCTTAGTAGAGAAGTGTCTTCCTGTAGCACTATTGTGGAATACATCAAGGATCCTCTTTGCTTGCTCTAAAGTAACGCATCGTAGGAGTAGACCATTGAAATTTCTTTCGAAAAGGACCCCCTCCACTAGCGTATATCTACAATTTTGTAGTCGGTAGTATCTCCTCTTTTGGGATGAGAGACCTAGTGGATACTTTCTTGTTTACATAAACCTCACTCTATCTGTTAGCCAGCAACCCTCTTATTCTAGCTCATTTATCAAAACAAGCTTTGGTTGCTCTTCTGTGGCGGGTATCTCCTCACCCTGCACCATGTATTCACACAATCCTCTTCCTCTGATGGTTTTAGTGGGTTTGACCTCAATATCATATTCAAGGATCTTGGTGATCCAATTAGCTCTTTTTTCTATGATTTCTCCTTCCATGATATATTTGAGCACACTGGAATGAGCGACATAAACAAACACTTCGTTGTAAGAAACTAGATGGCAGAACTTTTTAAGTCCCTTCACTATTGCAAAGGCCTTTCTTTCGATGAAAGTATAATTTGTCTCATATTCCTTCAGGGTCTGGGAGTAGAATGCCACTAGATGTTCTCCCTTTCTTTCATCATCTTTTTGGGTTAGGATAGTAGCGATACTGGACTTGCTACTGAATGCATACATTATAAAATTCTTAGATAAATTTGGATTAACCAGTACCAGAGTTGAGGAAATAGCTTCCTTGACTTTTTCAAAGGCTTCCCGAGCTTCGGTCGTCCACTTGATCAGCCTAATTATTCTCGCAAAGTCAGAAACAAACTTGCTAACAAAATTTACCTTTCCTAGGAAGGACTGAACACCTTTCTTATTCATCGGAAGGGGAAGTTCCTTGATAGCTTTCACTTGTTCAGAGTCAATTGAAATTTCTTCCTTAGATACCACATGTCCTAACAACTTGCCTTGCGGTACTCCAAATACACATTTTTTCGAGTTTAGGGAAACCCCAAACTCCTGGCACTTTTGAAAAACTATTTCTAAGTGGTCAAAATTAGCATCCTTAGATTTAGAAAACACAATAAGATCATCTAAATAAATTAGAATAAAATTATTGATTAGCTTGCTGAATGCAATATCCATCGCCCTCTAGAATGTTACCCCTACATTGGATAAACCAAAAGGAATTTTAGCATATGCAAATTTTCCCACTTTGTGGTGAACATGGTCTTGTGTTGATCCTCTTCTTTAACTCAGATCTGATTGTAACTGAAGAAACTGTCCAGCAGAGAAAACATTTTTGATCCTGCAACCGTTTGTAAGATTGACTCCATAGAAGGCAGCGGATAATGGTCCTTTAGGGATGCTCTTTTTAGGTCTCAGAAGTCCACACACAAATGGATATCTCCATTCTTCTTTCAGACTAGGACCAGATTGGATACCCAAGTACTATGATTGATTGAGAAGACAATGCGCAACTCAATTAGCTTAGTTAACTCTTGTGCCATTAGCACTTCAATTTTAGGGTTTACTGGCCTTTACTTTTGTCAGACTAGTTTTGTACCTTTTGTCAGCTCAATCATGTGTTGAATGATATCAGGATCATATCCCTCTAGATCATCATAGGACCAAGCCACTACATATTTTTTCCAAAAACTGATGAGTCTTTCTTTATCATGGGGCGGGATGTCTTTCCCGACTTGAAGATTCCTACCATCTGAGACCCGAAGGTCCACATAATCACTTTTGTCTGCTATAAACTTTTGCCTATCATTTCTTGCATCATCACAATCAAATTTTTTTTTGAGAGTAACCAATCCTTTCAGAACCTTGTTAGATTTGAGTTGCATAATTTGTCCTTCATAAGCTTTGAAAATATTTGGTTGAAGTTGATCGATGAATTCCCCCAACTGCTGGATGAACGAGGCGATGTGTTCATCACTTTCAAAAACTTTACAACTTTGATCATTGTCAAGAATCGCCGGTCAGACTAGTACTCACATAGAATGTTCATTATGTATAAGGTCAGAGGTAGGATCAAACTGAGCACCAATCACGACCATGTGATCTGCATTGCTATTTTGTCCTAAGGGAATAGTCTAGATGTTAAAGGCTTCAAAAATCTCAACCAGGTCCCAGAATCGGTGCCAATAGGATCTCATGAGGACATTCCTTTCCACGGAAATCCCTTAGACTTGGTTGAGTATCAGTTTGGAATCTCCAAACACCATTAATTTCTTAATGCCCATTCGTTCCACAAGGCTTAAGCCTTGAACTAGTCCTTCATATTCAGCCTCATTTTTTGAACAAGCAAAATGAAAACTGAAAGACCTTAGCAATTTTTCATCTTGTGGGGATATTAGACATATCCCCACTCCATCGCCTACTTTACTTCTTTCTCCATCAAAGTACAATGTCCATAGCTCATTTTCTTGCCTACCTTCGGACTCTTTGGAAACCTTTGGGAGCGCTTGGTCTTCATCATAAATTACATAGGTGCCCAATCCTGTAGCATGATAATTGCCAAAAGAGTCACTGTCGATGTGTTCAATCAACAGAGCATCTTCTTTGTCATTCTAGTCTCCGCTCACCTTTTCTTCCTCTAGTAATTCAACGCAATACATTTCTTGCTTGGTGATAGAGGTATGCACGACTTCAAAATTGATCAGAGCTTCATCTGCTACATGTTCAGAATGAAAAGCATCTGATTGTATCTTCATTTTTGCATCGTCCTTGGTTCTAACTATCAGATGTGACCAATCCAAGGATAGGTATCCACCCACCTTTGAAGTAAATTCTCGGGATAGATAGAGAGAAAACATAGGAGGAACATCTATGATCATAGTGTCTTGCGGCACCATGATACTAGGGGAAGCAAATAGAGTTAAAGGAAGTTCCTTGATGACACCTATGGTTTCAACTTTGTTCCCATCAAGCTGCATTACCCCCCTTTTCATAGGTTCATAGCCGAGTCCTAAAGCTTCGTCTATCTTTTTAGGCATAACCGTGGTGCTAGCGCCAGAATCAATCATAGCATTGTGCAATAACTTCTTTCCTATAATGAGAGTCAAGAAGAAGGGTTGGGGTTTTAAATTATCTCTAACTTCAACAAGGGATTCTTTTGTATTGTTTGTAAAGACTTTAGCCGATGGTATTTGATTAACAACCTCTACACTGGAAAACTGCTTTGTTGGTACTGTGTTGACCTCTTCTTGAAGTGCCTTCTGTAATAGCATTTTTGCTCTGGGATAGCTAGAATGTCCCATAGAGACACATTAGTGGATGACTTCTTCAATTGTTCTACCACATTAAAAGGTGAAAAAATCAGAGGTTTTTGCTCCTTGGCTCTTGCTATAATAATTTTCTTCCGCGGTTGAGATGGTGGCGGGGTGGTAGAAGTGCCAAGAATCTGATTGGAAGCACCTTTGAGTTGCGGTTTGGCTAGATGCGGAACAATTGACTTGCCAGTAAATCTCCTCTTTGAGCACGTGTTATAATCAGATTGCACTTGTGGTGTTTTGGATATGAACGTATCATTAGCAAACATTGTTTCTTCTTCCTCCATCCAGGAAAAAAGAGTGTGATTAGGAGCATATCGGATTCTTTTTTTAGAGACATTCCTTGCATTTGTGTAGTAAGAACCGCACTCTCCATTTGTGGTGAGGCATATATATAACCTCTGTGATCTATTGCCATGCCTTGGCTATGTTGCTTTGCCACCTTTTGTTGCAAGTTGTCACATGGATAGTTATGGGGCATATGCGCATCGCTGCAAGGGAAGCACCATGGATTGATGTCATCAATGAGGTTGTTCTACCTTGCAATTAATTCCCTACTCGAGCTTGCTGAAGCACATGTCAGTGGAGTAGGCACCGACACCATTTGGTTGGCGGTCAAAGCTAGTGGATTAGTGTGAGGCGTGCCCTGGTCATGATTCTACTGATATGAGGACCGCTTGCCTTGATAGTTTTGATATGCAAGATTCATAGGCATTGATTGGTTTCACTTAAGAGTGGTTATATCATTTTCCATGGTCCACAACATCTCTTTGAGGTTGCTCATTTCATCTTTGGAAGAACCCAATTTAGAGGCTACATTTTGTGGGGCTGCTGCATATGTGTACATCGACTGGGAAGTTGTGGGCACGCTAGTTGACATGAATTCTTGTGCAAGAATCAATATTTCAGGAAATATCGGCATAATAGGTTGAGGAGGAAACTTTCCACAATCTATCAAATGATTCTCGGCTTTGACAGCAACACCATAAGCATCTAGTAGAGTAGCTCCTCCCAAAGACTTGATCATCATAGAAATGTCAGAATTAATGGACTTCAGATAAAATATGAATGCCAACTCAGGAGTTGGGCATATAGTAATAGGGATCCTCTACCAATTTGTGTGAAATTAGGCATTAAAGTCTGTCAGAGCCTCCTGGGGGGCTCATTTTATGACAGATAGTTGATAATACAGTGAAGAGCGATCTCCATCATTTGAGAACCTCTCATAGAATGGATCTCTGAGCTCGTCCCAGGTGGGAATAGTGTTAGGTGATAGTGTTCAGTACCAATACAGTGCCTTGCCTTTAAAAGACACGGTGAGAAGCCTAAGAGCTACATTCTATGTTGTAATCACGTGTACCAGACACACATCCACCACATCTTGCAAATGTTTTGTAGGTGTTTTTGAGCCATCTTTGATAAACTTGGGTATAGCTTTCATAGCTGAAACTAGGATATGCCCCAAATAGCGGGTGCTACTAGGGCTACTAGGGGACTTCCAATGTCCCATGCCACATAATTTTTGTTGGTGGCTGGCAACATGGTTAGAGGAACGGGTGGTGAGAGTGGAACAGTTACCAAATGATTTGTGGCTTGCACTATTCCCAGTGGAGGTACTAGCAAACTGGGTTGCCTGTGGTTTGGGATCTAGTTATAGGCCAATGGCTCATACACCCTTCTACAACAAAAATTCATTTAAGCTTGGTCCCACCAGGCATGCTAGAAAAGGAACAAACTATTCACGCTAAAATTTGATGAGGTAACAATGTCTTATAGGAAACTCAGTTTATGGGGGACCTTTTTGTGCTAAACTGAGCGACCTCTAGGTTTTTAGAGAAGTCGACTTCTTCTATAATGGGGGGGTTGGAAAGGGGAAAGGAAACAGATATAATAAAATGAAGTCTAACCTAAGGCAATGTGCCAAGACTTAATGATAGGCACGATAAATCATAGATCTAATGGCTTGATTGGTGTTTGTAGTGTTCCAGAAAATCAAAAATTGAAGATTATAACATAGACAATCCATTCATTGACATAAAATAATATTGCATACATTCCTACTACCAAGAAGAGTCATTAGACATGGTCTAGGTCAGAAAACTTGCATTCAACATGTATAATAGTTCTCAAATGAAACGTCCAAACAATAAAAGCATAGTTTACAGTTTGATCAAATAGCATGAAAAAATAGAAAGGTCAAACAATTGGCATAGTCTGAAAGTTTTGCAATCAAATAAAACAATAATAAAGGCTTGACGTCTTTAACCAAAAATAGTGTTTCCTTCAAATTTTGGATGCTTTTCTCACAATAGAGAAAAGTATATATAGGAGGAAAAAATCCCCACTGCTTCGGAGAGAAATAACATAAAATATTTCACAATCCCCTGACAATGGTGCAAAAATTAGAATATTCCCCAAGCCGTTGCAAGAGAAACAATTTGAAACCAAGCATCTAGTCATTCCAGGCATAGGTACATCCTCTAAAAATGATGGCGGTGGTCCTGACAAGGCTTAATCAGACAAGTGTCACCATCCCGAGCAAATGATTATGACACATAGTGGCCAATAGCAACATTTGGTTCATCTAGTCCAACGCTTGAATATGAGATCCACCGACTAGGAACATGGCAGCCTTTCGCTACCCTTGTGAACCTCTCTCTCTTGCCGCTAAAGACTTGCGCTAAGGCTACACATGTCGAATGTGTAGAGTACTTAATCAATAGTGGAGGGAATGATCACTAGCTGAGCACAAAAGAGACATGTGGCAGCATTTCACTACTTGTGGTTGTTCCTTCATCTCTACGCTAAAAGTTTTGCAAAGAGCAGACACGTAGCAAGATTACACCATAGATAACAATTGTGGGGCCTGCCAAAATTTTTGGGAATGAGGGATTCGTGGCACTCAAGCAGAGCCCAATAATGCAACAAGAAAGAATGATAGAAAAAATCTCGTAGCCACAACACATGGAAGCATAGCGGGGTTTCCCGGGATGCGAAAAGAATGCAGAAACTCAGGGTTGCGAAGAGTAGACACGTGGAGCGGGAGAGTAGAACTTAGATAAAAGGCTGAGTTGATTACCTATGATGCACGAGCCAATGCATAAAGGAAAATACACCCAAAGGGAGATTATTAAATATTTATTAACAGGACTAAAAATATTGAAAAATAACTCGATCTTATTTGACTAGGTAAAAATTAAAAAATTGAAATTGCAACCTTGTTGGTGCAGAAGCACCTACACCTCATTCTCCATTTTTGATTATTTGATGGAAATTGGTGTTTAGTAGGGTTAGTTTTGGTCTTTTGAGTATGTTTTTCTTTAAATAAGGTCTAACAAGACCATTTACTATGATCTAGGTTGATTTTTTGAGTTTTGAGTCTCAATGTACAAAAATGCACTCTTGCACTAAAAGATGCTCTTGTAGCCTTTGAAGGAAAAAAAATGAATTTGTATGTAAATTTGCAAGGGTTAGGGTCTTAGGAATGTAATAAGGCTAATTCCAAGCCATTTGAATGGTTTTTAAGGTCTTAGGTCTTTAGGATTGAAAGGTTACTTCAAAATGCAAAGTTTTCATAATATAATTTGGAGTAAACTCAACATTTATGATGTAATTATCATTAACCAATTGGGTTCCCTCCTTGGAAATCAGTTGAGGGCCATTATAAGTGATGGTGAAAATTTTTAAAATCCTCCCTTGGGTCTAGGTTGGGAGTTGATGAAATTTTGAAGCATTAAATATAATAAAAAACTCTATTTTTCTATTTCTTTAGCATTTTTCACTGTTCCCATGCTTGGTAGGTCTGGTACATCATTCTATAGGCTTCTAATTGGCATGGTTTGAAAGAGGGCAGATTCTACTTTATTTTGGTGGTGATTTGGCTTGTTTTCATTAAGTATTGAGTAAGTTACATCAATTTTAGTGAAAGCGGGTCTAAAACCTTGCAAAACAAGGGTTTGGTCACCAAAATGGATGTAACTCCCATTTCCACTATTGGAAAAATCTGAAACTTGGTGGATTGGTAGATTTAGGACTCCTTTACATGCTTCAATTTGTTTTAGATTGAAAAATGGAGGTTTGAAAAAGTTATGTGATGCCCTAGGTCTGGTTTTTGCCTTGTACAATCCAAAATGTGATCATTTGAATACATTATTTGTTGATTTTTGAGTATTTGAGTAAACATAATGGATGGAAGGCATGGAAAAGGTCTTGGGGAACCTGTTGAAGTATTTTAAATGAATTAGGGGTGTTGGGGTGTGCCTTGACAAGTTCATTCCTTCTTTGCACAAACCAAATCAAGCCTTTTGGTGGCTTGTAAATTAGTTATTTGATACACCTTCTCTTGGTGTTTGGTTCTATGCTTTTGGAGATCTGTAAGGGTCTATGCAAAAAATTTAAAACATTTATTTTTTCTCAGTTATTTTCCTTTAACAAAGTTTTATCATGACTCTCCTATTGGTGAGTACTAGAAGGAATGCATGGATAGTATGGCAGTAATGGAGGAATGAGAGTTTCTATGAGCAAAGTCTAGTTTTTTGTTCATATTTTTTCATATTAAGAGTGTCCAAATCATCCCCAAGTCCTATGGTGATGCCTGGTTGTGTGAGTCAAGTTGTATGATCAAATTGTCTTATTGAAGGGCATCGTTGAACAAGTGTGTCAAGTTGGGTGCTTCCCCTGCCACTCTGCATCACTTGTGATGGGCATATCCTTTTCTAAACATATATTTATTTAATTATAAAATTATTTGTTGATCTTTGCACGAGTTCTATTACCATTTCTAAAATCATAAGAAATCCATTGCTTTACCATTCACATTTTGACTTGGGATCTAAAATGAATCATTTTATTTTAATTCCCAAGATCTACTTATGTATATTCTCCTCTTGCACCTTAGAATGATTTTTTGGATTAGAAATAAATGATATTGTTTTTATTTTCTAGGCTTATTCATTGGTATTTGCATGCACAGATTAAAAATCAAAGGGTTGCAAAAGAAAGTGGATTTGGAGCTCATTAAATTGGCTATTTCCAATTTAGCATTAGATTCCATGTACCTTCGTTCTAATTACCATTTCTATCTTAAAATTTCAAAATGCTCATGATTTCTTTAACAGTTTTGGTATCATTCCTTCAATCAATATTTATTGGCATGTCTTCCCTCACATTGAAAATTAGGCTAAAATTAACCTCTCACATTTAGATTTGAGTTCTAAAATAAACAAGTGTATTTTAATCCTTAAGATCCACTTACATATGCTCTCCTCTCACACCTAGTGGTGATCTTGAGGATAAAAAATAAGTGATCTTATTTTCTTTCTTTTTAGGGGGTATTCCTAGAGAAGTGATCACTCTATGGAATTACCTCAACTCTCATGTTCTAGAAGAGTATAAAAGTGGGCTTGAATCAAAAGACACATCTCTTGGAATTGGAGTCTTGTCAATCTAGGCTAAGCCTCTAAGATCTTTATACCTTAGAAAAGTGAAGGTGGAGAGTGGGTTACCCTCTCCTCCCATCTATTTTACATTATTATGTTTCATTTATGAATTATGCATCACATACTCTTGTGGTATGTCTAGAGGATACCCCTAGTTGAACTTGTAAAGCCTAGTAAAAAATTCTTGGCTATACACACTTCAATAGGCTTGTTAACATATCTTGCATGTTTGATTGTTTAGAGAACCATCTCCACTTGAAACCTAAAAGGACATATCCATTCAAAATTGAGCCTAGGATATTTTCTTTTTCATTATATCTTTGTGCATTTCTAATCTTTGAAAAAATTACAAAAAGTTAAAAATCATTAAAAATCAAAACATTCTAAAACAAAGTGAAAACCAAAGGTAAAATTATCAAACAATCATAAGTATCAAACTATCAAATAAATAGAGCTAAAAGAGATATTTTATTGGAATTTTCATATTGTCGCTAATCCTATTTGAGGAGTGGACAAATTTTGGGTATCTTATCTTATCATTGTTAAAGTTTATCAAAGTTCAAATTAGATCTACTATCTTCTATCTCCATCATATAATTTGTGGATATACCATCTTGAGAGCTTCAAAGGTACTCTTGATTTGGAAATTGATGCAAGAAATAAATGACAAGACTCTAAATCAAGTCTCATGACTCCAAAATTTTAAGTGTTGGAGATTACAACCACATAAAACAAATTAATGCAACTTTGAAACTACACTCAAAATTCATGACAAAGCCTCTTTTGAAGATTATTTTGAACCATAAAATGTAATAATTTTCTACTAAAAAATTAGAAAATGAAAGCCTCCACATTCATATACAGTAAGATAATAGATCATAATTTTTCTTCCAATAACACCCCTCTAAATTCATAGTCAAAAACCTAGAGAACCCATAGCTTCACACATTCAACAAGAAAAGCCAAATTCACTAAAACTATTGGAAACCATTAAGATCTCAATCCTAAATATCAACCAACAACAAATATGACTAATATTCTTGAAAAATTAGTATTTATTTATTTTAAAATCCTCCAAGAGCTTACAATGATTGTTTCAAAAGCCAAACTATGAACAAGAAATCAACTCTAGATATGAAATTTGCATTCTATGACTGGAAAATTTTTACAAGATTCCTTTAAAAAGATACGACCACAAAATAACCATACAATCCTCTTGCCCCACGTATGGGTGTCCCTATCTTATATTACAAGTAATTCTTTCTAAAAAAAATCATCTTTTGTTGTCTCCCTCCATCAAGATGGGTGTGTATTTTCTTCCCTGACCATATTACTATATTTTCAAACTCTTTTTCTCCTTCATTGGGTGTCTAAGATTCTCATGTAATTCCCCATTCATTATCTGAAATGAATTTTAAATTTCTTTGCTAATTTAGACTCCCATCATTCCACTTTTCCGCCTCTAGGCACCCATACTCTTGCCTAATCATTTAATGTCAAATTCAAATTCAGGATGAATTACAAATGCCAAAAATGGCCTCCTCCATCTTGGATGTGGGGTTATGTGCAGCATAATAAATTCCAAAAATCAACAATTCTTGGCATTTAATCTCAAATCCAATTTTAAAAATCAACCTTTCAAATTGAATTAAATTTTAGGGATCTAGTGAAGAAATTAGATTAAAATATTAACATGCCTATAAATCAAAACACAACCAAAAATAAAATATAAGGAAAAAATATATTTTGGGTGTGCAATATTTCTCGTGTACCTGGGTGCTCCTACATCAAACAACACAGGTAAGATCCTATGGTTGTTCATCATCCATTTTTCTTCCTTATCCTCTTTCTTTTTATTCCTCTTCTTCTAAAATCTTACTGAGATTATATTTGCTCTCCTCCAACAACTCCCCTCACCATTCTTCTTTCCTCTCATGGTTTTGTATCCACCATGAACCATCCTCCTCCTCCAATGATTCTCTCCTTTCCTAACCTCTTTTATGGAATCCAACCAACCAAAATCCCACCACCTCCACCAAATTCCCTCATCATGCACATCAACATTTGTAGCATACACTCACAAATCTACCCCTTCTTCATGTATATCAATAGTTTCCCTTTGTTCTTCTCCATACTTCTCAACCATCATCATTACAAATGAATGCAAAACAATATCATCACAAAATTTACAATAATTTACCTCCTCTTTCTTCACTGTTATTTCCAATGTCATCTTCAACTGCAACCTTCATCTTTGAACTAGGATATGGTGTTGTACACCATTGCATAAAATGATTTATCATAATGTTGTAATTACATAATTATTTAGTTGTGATGCATCTAGGTGGTGTGGTTAATCACACTAGGTAATTATTTGAGGACCACTTGTAATGTTGTATTGTAACATTGTATTATTATTTAATGTGTGGGAGACATGTGATAATAATTTAATAGTGGGGAAATATTTAAAAGTGAAAAATTAGTACCTAATATTAAATAAGGGATTAGTGGTTTTATGTTCA
The DNA here is from genome assembly GCA_007258455.2 of Sequoia sempervirens. Classification (NCBI taxonomy): domain Eukaryota; kingdom Viridiplantae; phylum Streptophyta; class Pinopsida; order Cupressales; family Cupressaceae; genus Sequoia; species Sequoia sempervirens. The sequence continues at coordinate 4,223,410 of VDFB02056351.1, read as the reverse complement.
CATGGTTGTGTGACCATGATTTTATCTTGCCACTTTGTTGTATTTTTGTGAACTTGAATCTATAAAAGCAAGCACATGTTTAGTGGTTAAGGTTGGTTAGGTGAGTGGGTTTCCATTATTGAGTCTTTTTGAGGAGTGCATATGTGAAGATCAATCTCAAATGGCCTGGGTGTCAAAGCTCCTATGTTCTTTCATAGTGTTGATCTGATTCCCATCTTTACATGCCTCAATCACTGTTTTAGGTTCCACCTTTGAAAGTAAACAAAATTTTACTTGTTCCTCTATCATAGCATCTTTTCTTCTTGTCAATACAACTCTTCTCTTATTGCCAATGATTTGATCTTTGGAATGATTCTTTTTCACATACTTAGGATTCTTAGGGGTCTTTTCTAGAGCTTCTTCCTCTTCAATTTTCATCTCTTTTTCCTTCTCTTCATCCTTTTCTTCTTAACTAAAAGGGGATTCATCAGATCCATGTCCTTCTATCAATACTAAACTTTGCAATGGTTCTTCATCCACCTTAACACTTGCACTCTCAATAATTTTCTTCAGTCTTTTATTGTAGCACCAATAGGCCTTACTTCTTGTAGAGTATTCAAGAAATATTCTTTCATCAAATATTGCATCAAACTTTCCTAATTTTTCTTCATCTCTTTTGATATAACATCTTCTTCCAAAAACAATGAAATATTTCATATAGGAGATTTTCCATACCATAACTCAAAGGGAGTCTTTGAACTATTCACTCTTGCTTGACCTCTATTAAGTATATACACTATAGTATGAATTGCTTCTTTCTAGTAGACTTCCTGTAGATTTTATTCCTTCATCATAGTCCTTGTTGCTTCTTGAACTATCTTATCCTTCCTATCCACAACTCCATTCTGTTGAGGAGTCCTAGGATATGACAAATGTTTATTCCATGATCTTCACAAAAAATATTAAACTCATTGGAGGTGAACTCACCACCTTTTTCAAACCTCAAGAACTTGATTTTCAAATTCATTTCATTCTCAACCATATATTTAAAGGCCTTAAAGTTATCTAAGGCTTTAAATTTGTGTAGGGCTTCTGATTTTTCTTTGATAAATGTCACCCAAGTCATTCTATAATAATCATCAATCAATAACATAAAATACCTGTCACCATGTGAGCTTATTCTGGTGGGTCCACCTAGGTTTGCATGTACCAAATCCAAAGTACCTATGGAAGAATACTTTTTTCTTTAACCTATTCTTAGTTTTCTTTTCAAACTAACACTCTTTACATGTTGCATTGATAGGATTTGTAATCCTTGCTAGATCTCTCACATCAAAAGAACTGATTTTCGCTAGGTTAGCAAAATTGATGTAACCCATTCTTCTATGCTATAGCCAACTTTCATTAATTTGAGACATAAAGCATTTAGCACCACTACCTTTGAGTTGATAAACATTACCTTTTATCCTTATTCCTGCACCAATCAGAGTATCAGATCTTCCTTTTCTGATTTCACAACCATCATTCTGAAACACAAGATTATATATTTTGCTACACATTTTTCCTACACTTAGAAGATTATGTCAGAGACCCTTGACATAAAGAACATCATCTATTTTATGCTTTCCATCAAAACTAATTGAACCTTTTCCATAGATCTTAGCAAATGTATCATCACCAAACTTAACAATACCACCATCAAAATTTTAAAGTTTAACAAACTTACTCTTATCACCTGTCATATGAATTGATCACCCACTATCATTTATCCAATAATTTGTCTCCTCTCTTGCATGAAAAGAAGTCACAATAGTTCCTTCAACCTTGTGACCTCTTTTGAAGTACTTTTCTTCACACATCTTTTAGAATTCGTAGAATTAGTTCCAACATTTAAAGCCATGAACAAGCATTCATCACTGTCTTCATCAATATAGTCATTCTCTATCATCAAATACACTGTTGTATTTTTCTATATAATAATTCTTCTTAACAAATTTACCTTTATGATCCTTAGTTTTGTCATTTGCAACTTTGATTTGACATTTAGAAGCATAATGGCGTATCTTTCCATGATTGAAACATTTAAAAGGTAGCTTACCTAAGTATTTGCTAGTACCCTTTTTCAATCTCCTTACAAAATTTGCTTCCACATCATCAAGATCATTCAAATCTAATTCATCATCCTTTCCTACCTTGTAGACTTTAAAAGAAGTTTATTTCTTTGTAGCATATTAACCAAACTCTCTTAATTTATAAGAAATTAAAGCACCAAACATCTAATCTCTAGAATAATTATCTTAATTTTGAGCTTACTCAATAGAAAAAACTTTAGACCTATAAGTTTTAAGAATATTTCTCGGTGCCTTTTTTACAACTTCACTTTCTTCCAGCTTACCACCAAGACCATTGATGCAATTGAAAAATTCATCCACTCTAAGCATGTAGGCTATGATATCTTCATCTTCAGACATCCTTAGGGTTTCAAATTTTTCTTTGTAGTTATGCATCTTTTCTTTCTTTACTTTATCATCTCCTTCATAAATGCTCTTCAACGTTGTCCAAACATCTTTAGCAAATTTTAGAATTATCACCTTCCCAAGTTTAGAATCAAAGAGACCACTCAAAATAACATTCTTTTCTTTTCCATTGCTCTTATAATCCTTGATCTCATCATCACTTGTCAAAATAGCAGTAGGAATAATGTATCCTTTTTCAATAGACTACCAAACTCCAAATCCAAGAGAGACTAGAAAAGATTCCATCTTGGATTTCCAATAAGTATAATTCATTACATCGAACATAGGATCTTTTAGCTCTCAAAAACACAGGCTGAATGCCTCAAGAGGCTGCCAATCTCCTGATACGCTTTAGGGTAACATACAAGGTCAAGAAAACTCAACCTTCTACTCTTCAAGTGCTGCTAACCTAGGCGGGTGTACCTTTCTGAATAGTGCAGACTTAACTTGTGATTATCTTTCTTGAAATGCTTTGTCCACAATGGCAGATAACAATGAACAAATGAAACCAAACTTGATAGCTATCTTCTGATCTAAATCCTAGAATGCTTAATTAACTGAAAGAGATTGAATGAATTCAAATAATGAAATTGCAGAGACCAGTGCCTTGTTGGGTATGCAGAGTCAAATGAAACAGAAGTGGGCAACTTATTCTAGGAGAAAATCAAATTGCAGGCATATGATCTATTCATAACTTGTATAAACAATGCAAGACAATGACCACTAAGCTCTTCTTTAATAATCCAGATGAATCTTCCCGATTACTGTGATCAATGAAAAGGATTTAATCTCTACTTGAGAGAACTAGTAAATTAATCACACAAATAAAACAAATGTGCATTGATAAACTGAAAGTAAACTTGTTACATCAATTTAAACAACCAGAAAGAATCAACTTGGAGACAGCTTCAGCAATACTTTTCAATAAGTTCACATACAATTAACACCAGAAATAACTTGCCACACTAGCTAGTTTTTATTGAATTCACCATTTTAAAACATGCACATAGTCTCTAATAAGAGAAAATTATTCTACTGTAGCCATTCCTAACTACTATATGTGATCTAAAATCTGATGTTGTTTCAATTACAATTTGGGTGCATATAAATACACTAGAATTAGAAATCATATCGCTTCAAATTCATGTCGGCCCAACACCAAATTCAGCCTCCAAATGAGCTGGCAAGCAATGGTCATCCAAGCAAAAACATGTCAACCCTGATATTTAAAATTCTATTATCACCAGTGAGACAGTCGGCAAGACATAGATCACCATTCTTTGAAGGCAATTCACTCGTTACATCCCCTGTGCTTGTATTTTGCTCTCGCATTCGCTGTAGCGACCTGTAAGTCATACCAAAGCCACATAGTATTTTGTTGTTCCCACTATGCTTCGCTATAACACACAGATATTGCGGAGACCTCACACAAGTAGTGTTAAGTTTCACCGAGAGCCTCCCACTTAACCTCATGTCAGTGTGACCAACCAATTATCTTGCCGACAAAGCCACCACTACATCCCATTCGGCAAGACCCCAGGCACCTCGCCATGACCACATACCGAAATAAATAGGTCACATGGAGCAACACCTTTTGTTACAATCATCATCACCAAGACCGTTAGATTCTCTCACTGAAAAGAAACCGCATCGAGCTATCGACAAAATAAAACAATGTCGGGGGGACCTCCTGTAGACTCCACATTGCTACACCAAAAATCCTTATCCATCTTGAATATCGCCATCACTTATGACTTCTCCTGTTGATGAGCCTGCTTGTCTTATGTTATGTCGCCGAGACATTTCAAACTCGGGGAGAAGTCCCATAGAGTATATCGGGTTATACTGAAAGCCTTAGGATTACACCATATTGCCATATTTCCAAGAGAGTACTGATCTCACACTGACATCCACTTGTTTTCCATCCTTTAGTGAGACCGAAGGTCACTCACCAAGACCTTACGGTGATCGCCTCGACCTACACCGATATGCTCATATTCTTCCGCCACTGATCAGTGAGACTAGGGTGAACTCACGTCAAAAGAAAACCATATGTTAAACACTGTAAGCAAGACCTGACCTCTTTGCTATGACCATTCACCGAAACCAATAGCCTTTGCTGATAGATGTCTCAGTTGTTGCCAAAACAGCAAGGATGCTACGACGATAGCCATTCACAGTTGAATGCCAGTCGTTGTAACAAAGAACATGTCTTGCCAAAACACTTGCAACAAACGAATGTCAACTCACAATCAACATGGGTCGGGGAGACAGTAAAGGACCTATGTCGATAGATTCAACAAGTTGGAGAAAGCACAACCCTTAAAAATACCACGAGATGAGGAAAATGCCAATAGAAGGACTCATATGGAGACTCAGGGGCTATGGAAGGTATGCAAAAATCATCAAATTTGATAGTTCCAAAAGGATCTTTGACACCCTTCTTGTGTGCCATCTGGATCTACCTTAAGTAGTTAAGCTTTCTCCAAGGAACCATAGTTCTAATACCAATTTTTATATGCACAAGACAAATGAGAGGGGGGTGAATAAATTGTACATTATAAACACTTAATCCCTCATCAACATTCAAACCATTGTTAGCCTTTAAACCCTTGTCATGTATTAGAAAAATGTAAACATATGAAATAGCAATACAAACACATCCAAACACATAAGAAAACTAGATTTACATGGAAAACCCAATTTAAGTGAAAAACCACCGTGAGGATTAGCTCACATATATATGAATAACAACACCAAATACAGTTAGTCTCTTTTCCAAGGTCTCACTACCTACAAAAAGAAGAAAGGATCACTATAGGGTGGATCATTGACAAAAAGAAAGAAGAATAGAAGAAGACTATTATAAAGAGATTCACTATCTCAAAGCAACACAAAGATACATCATTGAAAATCTATGTCATCTGCAACCTTTGGCTCACTACCTCCAATTACTTCAAGCACTCTAAAAATGTGGACACCTTCACACTACATGCAAATTCATAAGCATTAATCTCACACTTAGATCACCACACTTGATCACATTAGGATAGTTCACACTTTTCACACTCATTACACTCATCTCCAACAATTAACCTTGCATTTATACCATCCAATTTTGAGAATCTTAATTAGGTCATCCTTAATGAAACGTACATGAAACACAAATTTGCAACACCAAATAGGTGGCCACCAAACACCTCCACGGTGGAAAGAAGTGAAGCTAGACTACACTAAGGGTTAACTAGGACTGAAATCTACATCGACACGCATCACAATGCTTCCACAAATAGCTAACAACTTCCATAATTAGTGCTAGCACCTACGTCGGCCAACCCTACACTAACACTAACAAGTGACCACATTCATGCTTCTCGAAGACATGCAAACCAAAAAGCAACACTTCACACCATCCACACAACATTTTAGAATATTCTAACATCATCAAAATATTTTGTAATTCTGCCTCAACCACCTAAGATAAAGAATACTTTCATTTTGTGCAACTAGACACACTAGCACAAACATACAACTTACTAACCAACCTTGCGAAAACCCTCAACACCTGAAACCTCAAGGGAAGGAAGTTATAAACAATATAAGAACATTTTCAAATCCACAAGAAAGAAAAAATAACTTGAAGAAATACAAAGCAATCTCATTTCTCCCAGACAATTGCCTTCACAAGAATACACACTGTCAAACATAACTTCTTCTGTTGCATGATCTAGAACCTAAAACTATGGATATAACACCTATGAACACTTCTAATCATCACATCCAAACTGCACAAGTATATCTTCAACCATAAATAAATGCAGAGAACAACACTGAACACACCTTTGTCACTCTACACACTCTTTTATTCAAATTTTCTCAAAAGAACTTGGAAACCAAGAGAACTAGTTGTATCAACAACATCAACATGACACTAAAACACCTTTTGAATACATCCACAACATATGCAACACCAAAAATATCCTCATCTATAATATCTACTCAAGACCACACTAGAAGCTAACATTAGTGACAACACTAAAGACAACATAGTGCAACACACTCACTACTGACATCAATGACCAATTGTTGAAATCAATGACAACATCGACTACATGCTTACAACACATGTATTCCCTATGATACTTCTTGCTTTATGGAGGTGGAATCAAGGTATTAATCTAGCCACATTGAATTTCTAAGCATGGTGATGGAAATTCTTACGATAGGGTCATGAGAACATAACACCAAATATCAGCAAACATTTGATAGGATCAAGGATAGAACTACAAATCCAACACAATAAATGACATCAAAATTAGAGTTTTCTATCCTCCACTATGTCAAATTGAATGAGATATGCTTGTACTAAATTTGACTATATGTTAGAGAAAAATCACCTTTTTGACTATCATTTTCACTTTTACTATAGACACTAAAATTGTCCTAGGCCTACGACTCTTATATTCTCCGTCATTTTTCCTCTTATTCTTTATAATTAGATAATTTTTTTAGAAACCAAGATCAGACATGCAAATCAGAAAAGCCTTCCACAAAAGAGAAAAATAGAAAAAGCAAGAGCTTTGCATGAAGATGTGCAAATAATATTATTCAGGAATTCAATAATTACATGAGATGATTTTCTTTATAAAAGGAATGTATGCATAACCTTAATCTTATCTTGAGAAACAAGATAGCTCAACAAGATAAGGATGACAATAATTAACCTAGGAATTAAAATATTACCTAAGTAAACTTATGCAAGTGTAATTAAATAATTAATTACACCAACACCTCCCCATAAGTGCAACTTAGGGAGACTAAAAAAGCATGTACCTAAAACTAAGATGAATTCAAGAAAGCATGAATGGGTCTCGACAAAAAGTCCTTATCAGGTACCCATGTACAAATGCAATGAATGAGAAAGAGGAGAAAACCTAGTGGGACAAAACCCCCCCTCAATGAGATGAACTATTGCAAAGAAGGACTGGAACCAAAATACGACAAGCAAGGAAAGATACCTCTATTTACAAGAAACCATAGCAAAATCATAATAATGCAACAACAAACCTGATGCCACGAAACACTAGAAAACTCACAAACTGGAACAACCTTGGAATATATGAAGCAATAGTAGATAAAATGATGCCCCCCATAAGAGGGAATGATATGATGAAATAATCTAGAAGCCATGTATCTCGATGCCGATGCCAAACTGAGACTAAAACTCTTCCATGGGAACAAGTACCATAAATATTTTGGAACATTAACCATAAAACCATGGCCCTCAAACTGAGATGGATTTGAACCAATGCAGATCAATAACCATAGGCTCCCAATCTGAAGTGTGAACTTATGTGAATCTGATATGTGTCAAGCTAGAGCAATATGTGGCCAAACGAAACTAAGAAACCAGATACAACCCATGTGATTTTTCATCAATAATCAAGATGGAGATCAAAGTGAAACTACACTAATCAGATTATTATGCAAGAAACCCCCCTGATGGAACTTTATATCAGTTCATTTATTACAATAACTAGTTATTTCAAAAGGAGAGAATGAAAAAACATGCATAAATAGAAAATTGGAATTGATTTCAAAGATGTGTAGAGGATAAAATCAGCTTTCCAATGCTGTGAGAATCACGAAAAATGGATAAGCAAGTCAAAAGATATGTCTCCCAGAGTGAAAACAAGAACATTTGACTTCCAAGGCCAAAAAAAGAATCAAAAAAGAAAAACCAAAAAATCAAACATCCACCATTGTGAAGTTCATCGAACTAACTTTCCAACAATATCTTGTTTTCAAAAAAAGGCCTTTGTTTACAAAAGTTACACCAAAAAGAAAAAAAGCCCTGTAAAAGGGCACTTCCAGCACTAAACAGGGGCAAAAAATAAGCCCTCAGGGGCTGGCGACAGGTCACCCATGTGACCATAGGCTCTTGCAGGGGTCTAAATCATGGGCTCCTAGTCGGCAATAGGACCAATGGCTGGGGCTTTGAGCTGGCGGTGGGATAGAGATGGCACCTGGTCCTCCAAAGGACTAGCGACTAAGCAAATAAGCCCTTGAGAGTTGTACAGAATCGGACCAGTGGTGGTTGGTGGCCCACAGGTAGCCACTTAGCGGTGCTGGAGTGGTGATGAGAGTTTGAATGGGAAGCACAAAAATCTTCCAAACTTTTGATTTTTATTAAATTTTTAAAAAAATTTAAACCTCAGAATGTGTGCCTTGGGGTCGTATGGCCTTGGGGAAATTTTTTTTTGCCTTGTCAGACAACTGTGTCCAAAATCGACAAGCTTTATATGAAAATAGGGGTTTTTGGGTGCTACAGACTCAATGGAAAGGTTCGTTTTGTCCAAAAATGCCCAAAAAAAATAGACGACCCCCTGATCTTGCAAAAAAAATTACTGAGCTTGAAACCCTCACAAATTTCTTCAACGATGACCAAAATTAGTAAAATAAAAGCCAATCCTTACTTTTTCTAGCACCCTGAATCCAATGGAAAACCTTGACCTTATCCAAGACGCTTCATAAATATACTCAAGGAATGAAATCAAGACCAAACATGCTCTGTAATGTATTTCTCCAAAAAAGCTGAGAAGGCACTACATATCGAGGCTTTGATACCATATACTCGAGGAACCCCAAACGTGCTCTGTAATGTATAAATATATTTGTAAGAAATAAATATACTCGAGGAACCCCAAACGTGCTCTGTAATGTATTTCTCCAAAAAAGCTGAGAAGGGACTACTTATCGAGGCTTTGATACCATGTTAGAAACCAAGACCAGACATGCAAACCAAAAAATCCTTCCACAAAAGAGAAAAAAAAAAAAGCAAGAGCTTTGCATGAAGATGTGCAAATAATATTATTCAGGAATTCAATAATTACATGAGATGATTTGCTTTATAAAAGCAAGGTATGCATAACCCTAATCTTATCTTGACAATAATTAACCTAGGAATTAAGATATTACCTAAGTAAACTTATGCAAGTGTAATTAAATAATTAATTACACCAACAAATTTTAATTATTTAATTATTTCCTAAGGTCATATGTCTTCTATTAATTAAATAATTTTAATTATTTAATTAATTCATTTATATATTTATTCTTCCTTGATTAATTAAATAAATTTTATTTATTTAATTATGTCACTAATTAAGTCCCTTTCTTTCTAAAGTTAAATAAATTCCTATTTACTTAATTTTGTTCACTCTCTTGGATTTTGAATTAAATCATTATTTAATTCAAAATGATTCTTCCTTTGTCACATTCCTCTATAATTAAATAATTATTTTAATTATATAATTATTCATTGGCCACCTAAATTAAATAATTTTTATTATTTAATTTTTCCTCTCACCTCTTTCTCTGTGCCAATCTTATCTTCCACATCAAGTCCTTATCTATCTATGTCTCAATTAACTTCCACCCTTGATTGTATTATCTTATAATTTAATCTTGATCGTTCATCCTTATCATTTGCCCTAGTTTAGCCCTAACCCTATTTCATACCTCATCTTTTAATCTTGTCCATTGATTTTTGTCATTCAATCTTAGCCCTTCCTTCAGAATTGGCTTTCCTATAAAAAAACCTTGTCGTTGCTTTTTTTCATCCATCCACAAACTATCTAGAGTCTACAATGAGCTTATGCTATCTTGCTATCTTCCTATCAAGTCATTAAGTCAAGTGCATCCATAGTCATTAAGAATCTTCAATATTTTGCGTAGTCATTGTCGTAGGCCATATTTGCATACTCAAAAATATGAGGGCAATTATTATATTAAAAAAAAAATGGAGAAGTGCAATGAAGATGAATTAATGGTGGAATGAATATTTGGTAATATTGCTTTATGTTTTATGTCTTTATGCTTATATGTGCTTCATTTTTTATTGGGGTTTGATTTGTATGCTTTATTGCCTAACCTTAATAATTTTAACCCTAATTTACATTGGTGAAACTGATGTGAATGGATAGAATTGCATAGATCATACAATTTTTTTTATTTTGTAGGTTACAGGTACAGATCGACGTAATCACAAAACCCAGAATGATGCAACTAATGTGCATTAGGGAATATTTAGATTTGGTTCAAATTTTTGGTTATTTCTATTATATTTAGGTCATTTAGATTTCCAGTTCATCAATCTAACCCTAGTTTCATATTATAGGCATCCTTAGATCATCTATTTTCTGGTAGATTTTTTGTTGTTTTATAGGTTCAGGTTATTAGGGTGCAATTGAATGTGTCTCATCGCATTCACCATTTGGTTTAACCACATCCACCATCAATACAAGCTGCAACTATTCAGGTGAACCGTAGTTGACATTCTAAAACCCCTAGCCATAGTTACTAAGACACATTTGCTGATTTATGTGAGCCACATCCACTCTTTCTATGATGCAATTGCTTGTCTTTCTAGAATTTGAATTTTCAGTTACAATTTTCAATTTAGGTCATTGTCATTTCATAGCTAAGGGGTTTTTTTCTACTAATCTTTGATTTCTAGCATGTGACATAGTTGGAAAGGAGATATTTTGATATTAATCTTAAAATCAATCTTATCTTCTTTTCATTCATTCATGGGGATAAAAATTAACCTTACATTCACATGACATTTGGCTTAAATTAACCTTAATTTTCATCTCACTCATTGGTTTAAAAAGAACTTACATCTCACTCATAGGATTTAAAATTAGTCTTGCATTAAGTGTTTTCTCACATATTACTTTGGAGGCTAAAAAGAACAAATGTTTGTTTTGTCTTGTGATTTGCATTTTGCTTCAAGGTGTGTATGCTCTCCTCTCACACCTTTTAGGTGATCTTGAGTGACCAAAAAAATTCTTAGACATCTTGTATAATCACCCACACATTTGGATTTTGGGTTTAAAATGAACTTAATGCAAGTGTGAGGCAAAGGTGCTTTGTGTATACTCTCCCCTATGCTTTCTGCAATCTTGGGTGATCAAAAACATCCTTGTCTTGCTATTTTTACCTTTAGAGGGGCCTATCTCAAAACAGGGAATGACTCCAACTAGTTTTTCACTTGGGCCGATATATAAAAGGATAAGACTAAACTGTCAAGTCCTCACGGCAGTCTTTTCCCTTGTCGTACAATGTCACTTGAAACAAGGTACCTACCTTTTCTTTTAAAGGTATAAGAGCCCCTAATAGAGTGATTAAATCCTTTAATGGTGTACAGAAGGGGGATTCACTACTCATGAGTTATTTTCATTCAGAGAGCCTCACAAGGAAAACTACCCTAAACTACCTTAGGAACATCAGTGAGAGTTCTAGAATCAGGAAGAGCAGGTCACAAAGATTTTCTAGACAAATTGATAAGCTCTCAACCAAAGGACAACAACACAGGATATGGATGACAGTGTGGTACGCTGGCATCCTAGAGATGCACTAACATCTTGTACAGACTAGAGAGCAAGTTTACCACAAAAAATGATAGAGTGGCTACTTCTACTTTGATCGCTAAAAACCTTAGAATGCAAGAAAGTTACAAAATATAATAGAACTAAAATAAAGAAATATAAATGATGAAGTTAAAGAGGAGAAATAAAATTATTACACCATGCAAGTGATGAAGCCTCTAGTGTAAGGAAAGCAATGGTGCGGAAGCAACTTTCCTAAAGTCAAAACCACAGGGAAGTAAGCAAACAGTACTTTAATTTTCAAATTATAATCCAATTAAGACAAACATGAAAGATTTACAAAAAAAAAGAAGATACTCAAAGATAATGAACAACAGATTTACATGGGAAACCCTTTCGGGAAAAAACCCACCACACCAAGCTGAATCTCTTTGTATTACAGTAATAAACAAATTACATAAAAAACGGAGATACAACTCTCTGGTATTAGTTCACAGTAGTTTCATTCACTGTTATTCCTCTTATAGAAATGCTTTTCAACAATCCTATCATGTTCAAACTCAGAATGCTCTTTTTTAAAATTTAACACATTCTAATTTATGTCCTCTATTCATCCTTATCTGCCATTTCCCCATCATAGAAAGTTTCCTATTGAGCATTGATTTTTCCCTACATGTAGTTCAGCTCCAGTGTTGCAACTATTGTAGAAATATAACTGCCATCCATTTGAAAATTTCTTCCTTTGATTGGTCCATGAGGCTCCACATAGGATGGTCAATCTGGTCAAGGGCGTTCAACTTTGTTGGCATATTGGTGAGACACTAACAGTGTCTCCCCGATGCCACAAACTATTCATACCAATATTGTCGTAGATCCCAATAGTAGGTAGGACATTATAACCAGCGCCATGAGTCATATCGAATCCATCGACATCCAAAGCATTTCTATTGGCAAGAGATTCCTCCATCGGTAAGACATTTTACCGATGCTCACAAGTCATATTAATTTCAACTTTTCCATCAGTAAGACTTCACCGTTCACCAAGAGTTCTCATCGAGTCTCCTTAAGCTTCACTGAAGCACCTGACAATCAGCAAGACATTCGTCTTTCACCAAGACTTCATACCGAGCTCATCCAAGTCTTACCAAGTTGGAAAGACTTATGTCTTTTGCTATGACCTTACACTAGCCGAACATGTCATACCGAAGCATCCAAGAGTCAACAAGACTTATCGCTTTTTCCAAGACTTTACACTAGGCATTCATGTCTTACCAAGTCGGCAAGACATTTGACCTTCGCCAAGACCTTTCAATGAACACAACATGTAACCTTGAAGATGATCGGTGAGACTCTCCATCAGTCGCTGAGACCTCATACTAAGTGTTTAATTCATACCGAAACCATCCCTATCAGCGAGACCAAACACTTGTCACTGAGAGATCTCCACGAGATCCTTGTGTTACCTCGATATCCATATGCTATCGGTGAGACATCCTTTAGTTGTTGGGACTTCTCCCCAAAACCCTTGAGCTACTCCGACATCTGCTTTAACACCTGATAGCAACCTTTGTTGATGAGACATTTCATACTCGCTAGGACATCTTACCGAAGCCCTTATGATTACCCTGATAGCCATATGCCACCAGTGAAACTTTCATTAGTCGTTGGGACTTCTCCCTGAGACCCTTGTGTTTCCCTGATGCCCGATTAGAGCATATTGTCGGCAAAAGATTTCCTTCAAAAAAAGGTCACACCGAACACAAAAAGGTTACAACGATAGATTGGTCAGCAAGAAATCAACTCTATCTTGGTGACATGAACATTTCAAGAGAATTCATAATAGCTAGTCAGCCAGACATGAATAATGTCATAGCAACTTTGCCCTGCAGGAGTTACATGTCAGTAAGAATTGAGGCACATATTCCAACATCTAGCACGTAAATGTCTTCAATACTTGCATGCGTAAGATTTGGAGAAAGTGTCAGGGTTGTATAGGGGTTTGCCTCAGTCAAACCCTCATTTTGGCATCCCCACCTCCACAGACAGAATGATAGATAGATAGATAGAGAGAAATAGACAAAGCATGTGGTGAAAGAAAAACCTGCTTCAGGAGTAGAACCTGCACCAATAAGTATAAGTGATAAAAGTAATCCCACTCGAGAAGGAGAACTCGTATCACAAAAGAGGTGATAAAAGAAATCTCTGCTCAAGGAGGAGAACCCATATCACAAAGTAGAGATGTAATAGAAAAGAGATATGGAGTCCCAAGATGCCCACAAGTATGAGATAAGGGAGATGAAGCTGCAAGAGCCAAGAGTGTTGCAAAGAGTGTTGTAAGAGATTGAGAATGCTGCAAGGAGAGCTTGAAAAGATGTAAGAATGTTGGTGTAGCAAGCTATATGAAGTTGTGCAAGCAAGAGTTGGAGAGTAGAAGGAAAAAACCAAAGCAAGAGAGAAGCTAAAAGTGGAAGAGAGTTAGAAATGAAGTGAAAAGATAGCATTTAAGGAAGGAAAAGAAGCTTCCTAAGCCATTACAAGGCATATCAAGCCATTACCACCAACCAAAGGAGGTGACAAGTGGAAAACATGCATGGAAAAGGTCATTTGAACATTGAAAAGACACAAGATGCTAGCACGGTGTACGAACTTCTATGTGGTGCGCTAGTGTCCAGACACATCACACTACAAAACAACATGAATGGGAAAATCACAAGGTTTAACACAAAGTTAACACATGAGGGTAGTTGCTGAAAAGGGGTGCTAGAGAATCCTAAGAGGGCAACAGGTTGATGCAGGGGCTAAAATGAGCCAACACAAGATGCTATGGAAGTGGACACTAAAGCAGATGCAAGAATGTATGTGAAATTGCAAGGGGTGCAATTTTATGACTATACATTTTTCCCCCACTTTAGCAGGCAAATGAATCTACACTAATATCTACGCTAAAGGAAATATACAAAACATAAATAAAATCATATGCCAAAAGGATATTGTAGAGGAAGGAGACAACTCTTCGAACCATAGAAGCATGCCCCTGGGTTGAAGACCTGCAAAAAAAATGTATTAGACAAGAAAAACATGCACTAGACAAGGATGTTCTAACATAAAAAAACTAAAGGATTTGAGTCAACAAAGTGAAAGAGACCTTGATGTAAAAGGTTTCCTTAGTACTATGTGTTGTCCCCAAATTAAAAAAATCACACATGAAGAATTCTAAAATGAATAGAGGAAGGGCATATACATAGGATGAAAATGATGAAAATCTTCGACTCAGTATACACAATTGAGAAGAGAAAGATAATTTAAGAGAAATATGGAGAAGCTAGAAAGGAATGAGAATTCTCGGAGAGATGGTTCCATAGGTCCTCGGACCCAAGGAGAGTTTAAAAAAAGTGCACCAAAATCCCACTGACTAATGATGGACAAGTCTCGTAGGATGAAATAATCTCACAGGCCTCCAGACTTGCAAGGAAGGTGTCCTCCAAGATCTCTCACATGAGGGAAACCAAAAGAAAGTTCCCTACAGACCCACAAACCTGTAGGAAAGCAACCTCCAAGATCTCTCACATTGAGGAAGCTAAGAAGAATTTCCCCACAGACTTGTAGAACTACAGGGTGGTATCCCCCAAGATTTCTAGCATGGAGGAAACCAAAGGAAGGGGACTCCACATATTCAAAAATAAGCTTCACAAATGCACTTGCAAACTGACATGTTTACCCACAAATAAAACATGTCAAAAAGCAAAGCGGCCATGCAAGAAAATAAGCAAACAATCATGCAAACTATTGACAAGTTGAAAGGCTTTCAAAGATATCCCTTGGGAACCCTTCAAAAGAAAGGAGGTCCACTCAAGGGATGCACTATTTGAAAAGCAAGGTCTAGTCAGGCTGCCACCAAGCTAGACGCCAAATAATTGATTTGAGATAAAATCTTTCAAAGGGGATCCCTTGGGAACCCTTCAGAAGAGAAAATGGAGTCCACTCAAGGGGCGCTTCAATTGAAAGATATAGAGAAGAGATGGGGTACTTTAAGAAGGATGCACATCTTCAGAACAAGTTATCACTGTCCCCAACATATAGGGGAGGAGAACCATGCAAGATACTTAGAAAACATAGGATAGAGGTAAACCTTGATATCACTTGTCATGCAAAGATAAGTTAGGCACATCAGAAAATAAATGGGTGATGACACCTGAATCACGAAGTTGTATTTTATCCTTCACCACCTTAAATTCACTAGTGGAATGGCCAGGCACTCGATGGTGTGCACAAAAAGAATGTTTTTCTTTATCATGTTTTTGAGATTTATTGCATGTAGGAGAGGGAAGAGTGATTAAGTGGGATTTTATAAGCCACAACAAGATACACTCTTGCTCGAATAAGGAATTATGAGTAGGAAGCAAACCTTTCTCTTGTGGAGAAAGACTCGATTGCTCACAAGAAGATACGAAGGTAGCAGACAATGGAGGATCTACATGGCGAGTATTATTTTGACAACAAGGATCATACTCCTCTACAAGATCACCATCATCTTTCCTAGAAGGACTACCAACATTAACCTCCTTAACATAAGTGTGATCATCCTCCTTAAAATGAGGATCAACACTAAGAACATTACAATTTGCATTTACCTTATCTGCAATACATAAGAGTAATCATCTTTGATAGCGGGTGTGGATGATGTTATCAGAAGGTCTAAGTGGATTAGGTCAACTTTATATTCCCTAATGAAGGAATTTGTAAAGTCTAAGGAATCCCAATCATCACCGAAATATGCATTGTCTTGAGAAGAGGTAGCAGTAGACTTGAGATTTCTTGCTTCAAAAGGATCTTCCTCAGGGATATCTATCTCAAGAGTATCCTTTGAAGTGGGTACTATTGGAGTAAACATCAACACATTGGAAGACACTAAAGGAATAAGAGTAGACACAACGGAAACCTAACCGATAACTACCCTCTCACATAAGTGCATAACCTAGAGGTCAGCCTTGACTGTGACTACTCAATTATTGCAAATGAGCTTAATAGATTTACGCAAGGTAGACAAAATTGCACCCATAGCATGAATCCATAGTCTACCAAGAAGAAGGTTATATGGTAATTTTTTGGACATAACATATACAAGGGTAGGTACAGTAATGGGACCAAGTTGCAAAGATAATACTATTGTACCTAGACCTTGTTCCTCAACATTATCGAACCCATGAACAACAATAGAAGAAGCATTAATAGAAGATGAATCAATATTAATCTTAGGAAATAGATCAATGCTACATACATTAAGTGTGAAACCAGTTTCAACAAGAGTATGTCTAATACTAATAATATTAATGTTAACTATAATCATCAAAGGGTCCGCTTTCTTTTGTACTTCCAGAGGTGGGAGTTCCTGTGGATAGAATGTAATATTCGGTGAATCCATGCAAATATAAGCTATCAACACATTGGCATATACCAACCTAGCAAAAGGAGGCAAGAGGATATTTTGCAAGGCTTCTTGAAGCATACCTTGGTAAATCAGAGTAGATTGAAGCAAGTCCGACAGTGAGATCTTAGTTGGAGTAACCCGAAGTTGCTCGACAAGGTCATAATCACTGGGTGCTTTATTCATAGGTTTAGGATCTTGAAGAAGGATTTGTTGTTTATTCATTCTATCCTCATAATTATGGGCTACTGCTCTATAAGAGGGAGCCTTAGGAGAGTCATCATCAAATGAAACACCATTAATACAACAAACCCTTTTAGGAGAAGGACTAGTTGGAGTCATGTAAATGACTAGTCTCTTAGGCCTTTGAGGGGTAGCAAAGACAAATTATATTTACAGACTCATCACAACTAGTGGAATGATTATTTGAAGACATATTCTCAACATCGATCCAAATAGGATCAAATTTGGAAGGAGATTCATCATTCACTAATGCATCATCCCTAGAAGAGAGTGCATCATAACAAAGATGAGATTCATCATTCACCAATGCAACATCTCTAGAAGAGAGTACATTGGAATGAAGGGGAGATTCATCATTCATGAATGCAACATCTCTAGGAGGGAGTGCATTGGAATCAAGAGATGGTAGAGTAACAATAAGAAAGGTATCAATTATTTCATCTTCTTGCAACAAGATATCCTTCGAACATAGAGGACTCTCATGAGAAGGATCCAAGATACAATGATTTTTTCAATATTTTCTAGGTTCTAGTAATTTGCATTTTCAGAGGTCTTCGGAGTGGAATTTGAGGTCTGAACTTCCATTGATCAATAAAATTTGATAGCCAAAGGCATGGTATTTTATATATTGAACTATTTCTCTAGGAGACCTTTCCAACGGTGCAAACGGTTCTGAATTTCGAGCAATGAGTCAAAAGTTATGACCCTACCAAGTAGGGGTAAATAAATTCATAGCTTTTTGAAAAATACCTTCCTCCATGTCAAGTTCACCAAAATGTAGAGAAGGGGGATTCGCTACTCATGAGTTCTCTTCATTCAAAGAGCCTCATGGGGTGAAGTTCCCTAAACTACCTCAGGAACAGTGGCGAGAGTTCTAAAATTAGGAAGAGCATGTCACAAAGATTTTCTAGACAAACTGACAAGCTCTTGGCCAAAGGATGACAACGCAAGATATAGATGAGAGTGTGGCACACTGGCATCCCAGAGGCATGTTGGAATCTCATATGGACCAAAGAGTGAGTTCACCATAGAAAATGAAAGAGTGGCTACTTCTACTTTGATTGCTAAAAACCTTAGAATGCAAGAAAGTAGTAGAATATAATAAAAATAAAATAAAGAAGTATAAATGATGAAGTTAAAGAGAAGAAAGAAAATGCTTACAACCACACAAGTGATGAAGCCTCCAGCACATGAATTCCTTCAATACCTACATGCGTAAGATATAGTGAAAGCGTTGGGGCTGTATAGGGGTTTTCCCTAGTCAAACCCTCGTCTTGGTGTTCCCACCTCCACGAACAACCAAATAGATAGATAGAGAGAAATATACAAAGCGTTTGGTGAAAGAAAAACCCACTTCAGGAGTAGAACCCGCACCAATAAGTATAAGTGATAAAAGCAATTCCCGCTCGAGGTGGAGAACCCATATCACAAAAGAGGTGATAAAAGCAATCCTCGCTCGAGGAGGAGAACCCATATCACAAAGTAGAGATGCAATAGAAAGGAGATATGGAGTCCCAAGATGCTCACAAGTATGAGATAAGGGAGATGAACCTACAAGAGCCAAGAGGGTTGCAAAGAGTATTGTAAGAGCTTGAGAATACTGCAAGGAGAGCTTGAAAAGATGTAAGAATGTTGGTGTAGCAAGCTATATGAAGTTTTGCAAGAAAGATTTGGAGAGTAGAAGGCTAAAGCAAGAGAGAGAGAATCTAGAAGCATAAAAGAGATGCAAATGAAGTGAAAATACAACATTTAAGGAAAAGAAGCTTCCCAAGCCATTACAAGGAATCTTGAGTCGTTACCACTGACCAAAGGAGGTGACAAGTGGAAAACATGCACATAAATGATCATTTGAACATTGAAATGTCGCAAGATGCTAGCGTGGCACACAGATGTCTATATGAAACACTAGTGTCCAGAAACATCATGCTACAAAACAACATGAATGGGAAAATCACAAGGTTTAACGCAAAGCTAACATGCGAGGGTAGCTGTTGAAAAGGGGTGATGGAGCATCCAAAGAGGTAAAAAGGCTTATGCAAGGGCTAAAATGAGCCTACACAAGATGCTAAGAAAGTGGAAACTAAAGAAAATTCAAGAATGTATGTGAAATTGCAAGGGGTGCAATTTTACGACTATACAAGTGGCTTGTCGGATGCTTGCAGGGAGTCGTGTCCCTGAGTATTCACTAAGAACCTTGTTGTAGTGGCAAAAATCCCTTTCACTTGCTAGCACAAGAATGAACGTTATAAAGCGACCTCATGTCTTCACTAAGCATGTGTAGAGGCGAGAATTCCTCTTTGGGGAATTGAGACTTGGTGAGCCTGAGAAGTGAGTGTCATAGAAGGGAGCCAGTGCCACCAAGTCTCAACTTGTCTACCTTATTTAAGTAGTTGGAGAAATACGAGTGGGTATCTAGCAGGTGGTATTTCTTGAGAAGCCATAAGTTGTAAAGTGTGTTTGCATGTGTCTTTTACACATTTAAACATTTAGACCAAACTAGAAACAAGTGTCTTCAGAATTTCTTTGGTTTTTTCAAAAATTGAACATCATCAAAACACCTCAAAACTTGATCAAATTCAAACAAAAGCCATTAAAAGACATAGAAAACCACAATAAACTACTAAAAACTACAACTGTTATTTTGGAAAAATAAAATTGATTATCCTAAACTGCAATTGTCATTCCAAAAAACCACATTTGACTATGTTAAACCACAACTAATAGTTGAAATGACACAATTGCCTGAGACCATAAATTTTCTAGAAAATTGAAACATACCTATTTGTCAACTGATCCTAAGTATCACCAGGGTTTTAACCACAAATTTGTAATATTTTCAGCCACCATCCAGCATTGCATTCCTTCCATACACCATAGGTAGGACATTAAGGCATCTTCTATCTTGCATAAACCTTTTTGTGAACCTTAGTTTTAAAAGCCTATCAAACTTAAGACTAGTTCATAGTGATCAGATCAAAACTTGTCGCGACTTTAACTTTCCATCATCTTTAGTCCTTTTTTCATATAGGTTGGTCCTCAACTCCCAAGGCTAGTTGGAAACCACCTTTTTCAACTTTCCATCATCCTTAGTCATCATCTTTAGTCCTTTTTTCATATAGTTTGGTCATCAACTCCCAAGGCTAGTTGGAAAATACCTTTGTCAACCCTTTTTTCATTTTAATCACCATTATCCTTGAAGTCTTGAAAAACTAGATTTGAACCTTTGGCTACCTTGGTTTGGTTTAGCAACCTTGCTTAGGTCTTAACATAAGGCATTTAGTGGTCATTACCTTAGTTTTCATTACCATTTACACCTACCATCCCTCTTACATTTACATTTCATTTGCATAATTTAGACACCATTTTAGACATTTGCATCCCAAAATATCCAAAAAAAAAGAAAAAAAAATAGACATCTTGCATAGACATTGCCATAGTTTAGACTTCATTGTGACATCATTTTATTGACCTTTTGACATCTTGTCACCTTGAATTGATAACTTGGAATTTTCCTTAGACACATCCTTGCATAGGAAATCCTAGAAATCATTCATATTCATCCTCATCATCACTCGCTCTTACAAATCTTATATAGTTGAAACTAAGTCGAATAGGAAACAAAAAGACAATATGGCTACTCCACAAGACTTTATCAATCCATTTGCAAACTCCTCACAATGGAAAATAAGACCTCACAAACCCCTATTGGAAAAATTCATCACTAGAGACCAAAATGGATGCATTTTAGTCGAATACTTAGAGGTTGTTGCTCAAGACCTAGAATTTTCCTCTTTTATAGATGAATACTTGGCACAAGACCCTCAACAATATTTGGAAAAAAATATTGACAGAAGGTTCCACATTACCCCTTGTATTTAATCTCCATACATTGCTAGCTTCATCTACACAAGAAAAAAACACAATGGTCTCTAGTGGCTTTATCCCGCAAGTAAACACATCCATACCATTAGGAGGATCCACCCAAGACGCCAAAAATATCAACACATCACCCTTTGGCACACAAGGCATCACATTCACCATAGGAGAATCATATTCAAGTCCATTTGGCACCAATAACACAACCAAAAGGCCCAAAGTCAACACAAGCATGACAAATGCCACATCAAACATGAACACTACTAGTGCCATACCACAAATAGGGGTCTCACAAACATGACATATACCTTTCATGCAATTTGGAAACCAACACAATCCTTTGTATAACATTCACATTCCCAACCAGCATACACCAAACCAAAACACATCCAACATTCCAAACCAAAATCCATCTTACACTCATACACTATACCAAAACCCATCACATAACATTGGATCCAAAAACACTTACATAGACCCCAACAATACACCAAACACATCATTGAAAGAAAGGGATGTTTTGGAAACACAAATTCAAGCCCTTCAACAACAAATGGATAATATGCAATTGTCTAGCAAAAGACCTATTTAACAAAAGACATGTCCATTCCCCTTTGACAAGAGTTTACACATGCCACCCTTCCCACATAGATATGTCAAACCAAACTTTCCTAAGTATAATGGGAAGCGTAATCCTCTTGAGAACATAAGGGAATTTTCCACAATGTGTATAGATGTTGCATATGACCCCACATATCTCATGAGACTTTTTCCATGAAGCCTTACTGGAATAACACTTGAATAGTTTTCTCAACTTCCATATGGCATAAGGTCATGGGGTGAACTTGCCAAATTTTTTTTGAACATTTCACCTTTAACATTGACAATGAAATCACAATAGCTACCTTATGTCACACTACACAAGATGAAGGAGAGAAATTTATCACCTTCCAAAGATGGAGGAGTCTAGCTAGCTGATGTCTAGTTGAAATACCCGAAAATAAAAAGGTCACCATATTCCTAGAAAACCTTAATCCAAAATTGAGAAGTGATCTAAGAGTACAATGTTGCACCTCCTTTGTGGAACTAGTGGAAAAGGGTATCATCCTTGAAAAATATCTCATTGACGAAGGTGAAATAAAAATTCCAAACAAGAATCCAAATGCCCAAAGTGCCCAAAATGACGAAAACAAGTGTTGGTCTCAAAACAAGAACATAACCAATGATGGCATTATCGATGCTAAATTTATACACACATGCCCAATCATTACACTTGGAGGACACAACCCATGTAATAGCATACCAAGAAATGTTTATCAAACTGCTAATGTTGTCCAAAACACACAACAACTAAGAATGCAAAGGAAGTTCCCAAAAGATGAATACACTCCCCTAGGGGAACCGATTGAATCAGTCTTTAAACAACTTATGCAGCACAATGTCATACAACTTATTGAGCCAAAAAAATATGATCTTGGATAGTTTAAACCATCTTGGTGGGATGACAATGCTTTTTGTGATTTCCACTAGAGTAAGGGTCATAATCTATCATAATGTTGATAGTTGAAAAACATTATACAAGATCTTGTGGAAAATGGAACTATTGAAGTTAATGGATAGAAGTAACCATCCTCAAACAATGATCACAAAGTCTTTTTTGATCCTTTATATGAACATGGAAAAGGAAAAGCCTCCAACTCAGGAAATAAGACCAATAACAATTCATCCAACTACATGAATTCCAAATATGACTACAATCAAACTACCATTATAAATCATATATCCAAGCTGTTGATGAACATGTCAACACTATTACCATAAAGAATCCACCCGAGTGTGCAGTCAATACTTGTCGTACAAAAGTAACTATCCAAGGTCCTCTACCTCGATAATGACAACATTCCTCTAAGGAACAATACAATTTTCTTGACCAACTAGGAAAGACTCATGCATAGATCTCCATCTTGGAATTATTGTGTATCTCCCCCAAACATTGAGTCGTCCTATACAAAGCTTTACAAGACATGACTATACCAACCAACCTTGATGTCAATCATTTTCAGGAGGTGGTGGGCTATCTAACCAATTCCCATCATGCTACTTTCTCTGAACAAGATTACTCAACTAATAAGGAAAACCATAATGACCTGTTGCACCTCAAAGTTCTTGTCCATAAAGAAAAAGTTAGATGAGTCTTGGTAGACAGAGGAGCAGGGTTGAACATTTGCACCTTGAAATTGGTTAAGACGTTAGGCTTCTTAGAAGCATTTGTAGACACTACCAATAGCATTATCATTAAGGCATATGATGACGAAGAGCGGTCATCTAAAGGATTCATCACACTTCCTATCATATTTAGTCTTGTGGTTATGGATACCACTTTTAGAGTCTTGGATCTCAAACTCCCATTTAATCTTTTCCTGGGAAGACCATGGATACATTCCATGAAAGTTGTCATGTCCACCTACCATAAATTCCCTAAATTCCCATACAATGGCACTGAAATCATGATAGCTAGTGATTCCAATCCCTTCCAATATTGCACTAACTTACAATGAATACCCCAATGGCAGGTGCCTATCAACTAAGAAGCTCCATCATCCACCATATCCCATTATGTTGATCCATCCACCATCTCTAAATCATCTACCTCCCAAACACCATCTTCCACTCCTAAAGTCAAGATCCAAGATAAGGGTTGTGGAGAGTATCATATGAAAACATCTTCTTGTATCAATCAGTTATTTCCTCCCAAATTATATGACCAACCAATAGCAAACAAGAGACAATCTATAGTCACTATGTACTACCCTCCCACAAATACCTTCAGAAAATGGGGAGAACTAAGTGAAGAGGCTATAAATGAAGAAGAGGAAACCTAGTGGGTTTACAAATAAGACAATGAGGAACGTCCTCCACCTGCTCAAATACATACAAAAAAATATGGAAAAGGCTTCAAAATAATGCAAGACAAAGGATATAACTGACATAGCAGGCTTGGAGTACATTAGAATGGGATGACTAAACCTATCATTGTCTCTAAACGACCAAAAGGTCTAGGGTTTGGGTTTCAACGGATTAAGATTGGTACTTCTAGTACCATGACACTATCACAAGAGGAAGTGTATGATTCTAAGGTTATCGAGACATCTAATGAGCCATCTGATCAATGCTACTACAATTCCACCAACTCCAATGAATATGAATGGGGTTCTCACAAATCATCCAGTCACTATGAACTTGAGGAGAAATTTAGAAAACCTAGTGAGCCCACTTTTGATGAAATATTTAGCCAATCCTTTAAAGTTGGCCCACCTTAAAATTCATTTGCTTCCAACCAACCTATTCCTAGGAAGAGGTAGAATTAGATAAGAACCCTTTTTAACCATGTCAATAATGTTATCCTCACCATATCAACCTCCAAATTTGACACCTTCAATGATGGCATACCCCTAGTCTACCCCCAAATTATTGATTGGGATCAACAAGAAGCACCCGCCTTGGATACATTTGACAGCAACAAAGCATTAACTAAGTTCCTGGGATTGCATGGAGGAATTCCTAGTGGTGACCATAAGGCCAAATTTACCATAGACCTTGATAACATGGATTATTTTGGGGAGTCTGTCCACCCCTCTAGTCACAAAAGTAAAAACAATAAAATAAAAAAATGATGAGTCCCTAGGTTAAAACTGAAAGGCGCCTTTGGACCACGAAAAAGTAATAATAAAGGACACATCTAAGGGAGAAAACCTCTCTGAGGCACCCATGGATGGATGGTTGGAGGTTGTCCCCACTTCTCAAGAAAATTCACTAATGTTAATTGAGAAATCTATGGAAATCAACATTGGCACCAAAGATAATCCTCGATTAATCTATTTTGCAGCACCTTTGACAGAAGTAGAGCAACCTGAATTTCACAACTTCTTTACAAAGAGATAGGTCAAATTTGCATGGTTATATGCCAAAATTCCTGGATTGGATCCTGAATTGATATTACACCATTTTCCACTACAAGCAAGTGCTAAGCCAGTCAAACAAAAATTAAGAAAAATGCACCCAAAAATTGCTTTACTAGTAAAGGTCGAGCTAAAGAAACTATTGGATATCAAATTTATAAGATCAATTGACTATGCAAAATGGATTTCTAATCTTGTACCAGTGATAAAATAAACAGGTGGTATCTACATCTGCAAAGACTTCCGATATTTGAAAAAAGCATGTCCTAAAGATGACATCCCCTTGCCAAATATCAACATAATTATGGACTTGAAAATTGGATATCAGATGTTGTCCCTTATGGATGGTTTCTCAGGATATAATAAAATTAGAATTGTACCTAAATACCAACATAAGACGACTTTCACTTTTCCATGGGGAACGTATTGTTGGAACGCCATGCCCTTTGGACTTAATAATTTAGGAGCAACATATCAACGAGCTATGACAACAATCTTTCATGACATGATGCATACTTTGATGGAAAATTATGTAGACAACTTGCTAGCCAAATCATTAACCCGAGGTGACCATTTGAAGGTTTTAGAAAATATTTTCAAGAGATGAGAAGAATACAAAGTGAGGCTCAATCCTAAAAAGTGTGTATTTGGTGTGACATCAAGAAAACTCTTAGGATACATTATTTCTAGATGAGGCATCGAAGTGTACTATACAAAAGTGAAAGCTATAATAGACATGCCTCCACCAGCTAATATAAGTCAACTATGGATGCTACAAGGAAGACTATAATCTATCAGACAATTCATAGCATAATTGGTAGATAAGATACATCCCTTCCAACATCTACTTAGAAAAGGGGTACCGTTTGTATGGACAAATAAGTGTCAAGAATATTTTCAAAAAATCAAGGATTACCTACTTACACCACCAATATTAATGTCGACTATTGATGTGAGACCTCTAATTCTCTACAATTTAGCAACCACATCAACACTAGGAGAATTACTTGTATAGAATAATAACGAAGGTTTTGAAAGAGTAGTATACTATATTAGTCGCACCTTGGTTGGATATGAGCTAAATTATAGTCCAATAGAATGTTCTTCTCATGTGGTAGTTTTCACTACTCAACGACTAAGGAACTACATGTTAAACCACCAAACAATGTTGGTCACAATGATAGATCCATTGAAATATATTCTTAGTAAAGCAGCATTAATAGGAAACCTAGCTAAATGGATCATGATACTCAATGAATATGATATCCAATATGTCAAAAGAAAAGCTATAAAAGGACAAGTTATTGTTGACCAACTTGCAGATGCACCAACCAAGGCAGCTCATCCTCTAGTCTCATATTTTCTTGATGAATTTATCTTCACCTTAGACACCAAAGTGGCATGGAAGTTATACTTTGATGGATCACACACAAATCATGGCTCAGGGGTTGGCATATTGTTTATTATGCCACAAGGCGACACCATTCATAATTCATTCAGAATTGGTTTCCCATGCACCAACAACATAGCTGAATATGAGGCTCTTTTAACAGCACTTTGTATGGCAATCAAATGGAAAATCAAGCACCTACATGTTTATGGAGATTCTCAGCTGGTAATCTGACAAGTTAATGATGACTAGGACACCAAAGATGAAAAGCTTGCCCCATATGAATGGATGGCAGATAACTTCAAACAATACTTTGACATCATCCTTTTTCATCAGATACCCCTCATTCAAAATAAAGTAGAAAATGCTATGGATACCATTGGTTCACTCTTGAACATACCTAGTAACATGCCTAAATTCAAGTTTTTGGTAGAACAACTTTTGGTTCTTGCCTTTGACATCCTAGATTCCAAGATGGTGTGTGAACTTGTTTGTCCTAATTCACCATGGTACCAAGACATATATGACTATCCCCATGCCCAAACCCTATTGTTGATCTCTCAAATAACCAATGCAAGACATTTATCTATAAAGCCTCCAAATATGCCATCATCGATGACACCCTTTATAGACGTGCCCTAGACAATAGCCTGTTGAGATGTCTCAATATCAAAGAATCACAAGCAACCTTATGTGTGGTACATGAGGGTATATGTGGATCCCACTCTAGCAGTCTAACCTTAGCCAAGAAGATCATGAGACTAGGTTAATATTGGCCCACAATGGAGCACGATGCTTATCATTTCATCAGGAAGTGTCAACAATGTCATATTTATGGAGACTTGATACACACACTAGCATAAGAACTTCGCCCGATAACACCACCATGGCCTTTTTCCTAATGGGGACTTGACCTCATAGGTAAGATACATGTCACATCCTCCAATGGTCATAAATTCGTCATTACTGTGATTGAATACTTTACCAAATGGATTGAAAACATTCCCTTGACCTACATTATTGGTACACAAATGTCTAAGTTCATCCTTAATTACATCATTTATCAATATGGTTTTCCTCAATCCATCATCATTGATAATGGTCACCCATTCAAAAATAAAGAAGTTTGTTGGTGCAGGAGCACCCATAGGTTACCATAGTTTGTCTAGAAGGTCATGTTTTGGCAATTTGTTTAGGCCAACTTATCATCTTTTCATGTTCATTTTTGGTTGTGCCTTAGCGGAATTTTTGATTGGGTGTTGATCATCTGATGAAGGTCATGTTGACCATTGGATAGGCTTAAGGTTTTTGCACAAGTGAGGTTTTGACCTTTTAGACCTTTTAGGAGTTTCTTTTCTAATTCTTGCAAAATGTTTTAAAAATGTTGCTCAATTGGAGCTACAAGTGGCCAAGAAGAGCCAAGGAGGGGATAATTGATTTGGGTGACCTATTTAGGGGTGACCTCAACATGGGAGAGAGGTTGGAAGCATTTGTTATGTTCTGAAGTCTTGTGAATTCAAGAAAAGCAGTTGTGTTTGAGAGTGAATTTTCTCATTTTTGCATTGAAGTGAGGTTTTAATGGATTGATCATGGCACTATAATTTGTGTAGGGAGTAGTGTAGTTTTTCTTCAAGCATTGTGTGACATTAGTTAGCTTCTTTATTCAATTTCAAGCATTGTTTTTAAATAGTTTTGATTCCATACTGTTGCTAGTCTGAACCAGGTAGTTTTGTGAGAATGGAGTGTTAGTTCACTTTCCCACCATAAAATTATACGACCCTTTGGGAACAATGACTAGACTCCATGTATGTACATATGGTAGGGTTTAGGGCCTTTGAAAACATAGGAGCTAATGTGGAGGTCTTGCCCTAGGTGAGCCAGGGAAGTTCCTAGCTAGGAAAGACCATAGTGCAAAGCACTTGATTTGTAGGGGTGTCAGTTTCTTGAAAAATTACTGCTTGGAGAAGACAGATAAGTGTCTTGCCAAGACATAGCATGGAGGAGGAAGATCCATCAATCCATTTGGTGTGAGGATTACTTAATAGTTTGAGAGTAGCCAGGAAAGGGTTTAAAAGACTTAGTTTTGCTCATTTCCAGGTTAGGGCTTTGTACGGACAGCTAAGGCCCAAGACCCCAAAAATCCTTGAGAGGTGGGCATATGAACCAGGAATCCCAAGAAAATATTGGGGTGTTCTTGGAAATTTTTGGAGAACAAACCTGTTTTCTTGGAGAAGGATGCCTAATTGGGGCTCCTAGGGCTAGTAGCCTTTTAGGCCTAAATGAGGGTTTGGTGGAAGTGACTAGGAAATGGAGTCAGGTGGACCCTCAAGAACCAAAGTAGGATGGATTGAAGTCATTAGAAACACCTCCACACCCCTGCAAAGCTAAATTCAAGATTTTGGAGGATTGTAACCTTTAAGGTGGATTAAGGGCTAAGGTTAGAGTTTCAAGATTGCACCAAGTCTTGACTTGGTAGAAGGATCTAAATTGATAGTTGGATTGGAAACGAGAAATTAGGGGACCTTAAGAAGGAAGAGGTCCTATAGATTTCAAGTGGTGGAGTGAAACACCCTAGAGGTCTTCCAAGCAAGACCCAGAGCATGAAACAATGACTGTTTCATCCAACCTCCCTATCAGATTGGTATCAGAGCAACAAAAGATTTGGGACAGAATATTATATGTTGGAGATTGAGTCTAGTGGTTCTACAGACATGGTGACAAATGCAGAATTGGCCAAGAAGGTGGAAGAACAGGAGGAAGAAAATAGGCTATTGAGGGAAAGAATAGCTCAACTTGAGCAAGCAATGAATAATGTGCAAACCAAGACCAATGAGGTCAATGATAGGTTAGAAGGTAGGGTACCCAAGAGGGAAGAGGTTGCAGAGGAAGACAAGATCCCTGAAATTGACCCTATTTTGCAAGAAGAGCCTTTCTTGAAGGCATTGAAGGCTTTGAGTGGACAAGCACTTGAAGGCATACCACTGTTTAGTGGGAAAATGGAAGCTGATCTAGTCATGGATTGGATAGAGGGAATGGAAAACCATTTTGATTGTGATGGAGTCACTGAAGCACAAAAGGTGGAGGTGGAAAATTCAAGATTAAGAGGTTCTACCTTGACATGGTGGAAGTTCATTCAGATGGAGAGGGAAAAGGAAGGCAAGAAGCCTATTTCTACCTAGAAGGGAATGGTTACCAAAGTGAGAGAAGCATACATGCTAGATGATTATGAGATTCAGTTGCATAAGAAAAGACAGAGCTTGAGACAAAGAGACCAAGATGTGAATTCTTATATTAAGGAGTTTCAAAAACTTTGTATGAGGTCTAATGTTTCAGAGGATGAAAGTCTTAAGGTGGCTAGGTACCTTAACGGCTTGAAGTGGAACATTCAAGAGGAGATGACTCTTCTAAGTCCCAAAACAGTGCACCAATACTATCAATTGGCTATAAAGATTGAAGAGAGGACTAAGAGGAAACAAGACCAGGCTTCTAAGAGCAGAGGTAAAGGTAGAGATCAAAGAGGACATAGAGGTGGATACCAAAGTAGAGGGACTGAACAAAGAAGTTAGGGAGAGTCTAAACTCAGAGATCATGGAAGTGAAACAACTTCTAGAGGAGGTTATGGAAGAGGTAGAGGACCTCAAGGAGGTTCAAATAGAGGAAGAGGAGTAGGTAGAAGTAACTCATACTTTACTAGTATGAAGTGTTACAACTGTGGTTAAGTAGGACATCCAGCTTATAGGTGCCCAGAGAAAGCATCTTCATCAAATACAGAAAAGAGAGTAGCATATGCTCAAGAGGACACCATGAGTATCAAGTCACTAGAGGTTAGTCACATAGAATCATAAATAGGGGAGAACTTGATGTTTAGCAGGGTTCTAATTAGACAACCAGTCAAAGAAGAGCCTTATTTAGGGTAAGATGCAAAATACTTGGGAAGGTGCACAAGGTTAAAGTGGATTTAGGGTCTACTGATAGCATTATCTCTGAGGAGGCAGTGAGGAAGTTGAAGTTGGAGAAAGTACCCCACACTAACCCTTACAAGGTAACATGGTTGAACAAAGGGCAGAGTGTTCTTGCAAATGAGTAGACAATAGTGGAAAGGAGTTTATCAACACTCTACAACAAGGAGGGGAAGGATATGTGGTCATGGTGCAACCCAAGGAGGAAGATAAGACTAAGAAAATAGTCATACCAGGAGCAGTCTAGAAGTTGCTTGAACAATTCAAGGACATAGTCAGTGATGGAACACCAACAACCTTACCTCCAAAGAGAGCCATCAATCATCAGATTGACTTCATACCAGGGGCTTCATTGCCAAACAAAGCAGCTCACAAGCTTACACCAGATTAGAACCTAGAAGTAGCTAGACAAGTGCAGGAGTTGTTAGACCAAGGACTATTTAGGAAGAGCATCAGTCTGTGTGCAGTACCAGTGGTCTTAGCAACCAAGAAAGGTGGTAAGTGGAGACTTTACACTGACTCTAGGGATATAAATAGAATTACAATCAGATATAGGTTCCCTATTCCTAGGATTGAGGATTTGATGGATTGTCTTGGAGGAGCTCAGTATTTCACCAAGTTGGATCTGAAGAGTGGATACCATCAAATAAAAATCAAAGATGGGGATGAGTGGAAGACAGCCTTTAAGACAATTGATGGGTTATATGAGTGGATAGTGATGCCATTTGGCCTCTCAAATGCCCCTAGCACATTCATGAGGCTCGTGAATGAAGTGCTTAAGGACTTCACATGGTTATTTGTGGTGGTATATCTAGATGATATACTCATCTTTAGCAAGACAACAGAAGAACATCTAAAGCATGTGGAGTTGGTTCTTAAAAGATTACAGGAGGAGAGGTTAGCCATCAAATTAGAAAAGTGTGAATTCTTCAAACAGGAGCTTGTGTATTTGGGGTTTGTAGTATCCCAAGGATCATTGAATATGAACCCAAGCAAGGTGGAAGCTATCTTAAATTGGAATACACCAACCACTAGGACAGAGGTAAGGAGTTTTCATGGGTTAGCTCAATTTTATAGGAAGTTTATAAGGACATTTAGTGGCATATGTGCACCAATACTTGATACAATCAAAGGTAGCCTAAAAACTATGTTCAAATGGACTCTTGAAGCTGAGAAGGGTTTTGAGAAACTCAAAAAAGAAGTGGCAACTCAACCCATCCTTTTGTTACCTAGTTTTGATAAGTTATTCACTGTGGAATGTGCTGCCAGTGGAATTGCAGTAGGACGAGTACTAAGCCAAGAAGGTAGGCCTATAGCTTTCTTTAGTGAAAAGCTCAATGAAGCTAAGAAAAAGTATTCTACCTATGACCTAGAACTATATGCTCTAGTATAGTCACTTAGAAAGTGGAGGCATTATCTTCTACCTAAAGAGTTTGTAGTGTTTACTGATAACCAGGCACTTAGTTACATCAACACACAAGAAAAGTTGAGCAATAGAAATTTGAAATGGATGGAATACCTCCAAGCCTTCACATTTACCATCAAGCATAATAAGGGACAATTGAACAAGGTGGAAAATGCATTAAGTAGGAGGTTGCTGACAGTGTAAGAGATACAAATAAAGAGCATTGGTATAGAAAGTTTCAAGGATCTCTATGGAGAAGATGAAGACTTCTTGGAGGCATATAAGGTATGTTATGATTTTGAGAATCACTTTCATAGTCAATTCTCAGAGTATACATTGCAGAGTGGAATTTTCTTGAAGGGGAATCAGTTATGTGTTCCAAAAGGTCCAATGAGAGAATCTTATCTAGGAGAAGCACAATGGTAGTCTTAGTGGTCATTTTGGTATCAACAAGACACTAGAATTAGTGCAGAGGTTCTATTATTGGCCCAAGTTTCCAAGGGATGTCAGAAGGTATGTGGAGTAGTGTGTAGTTTGTATGAAAGCCAAGGGGGGAGCTAGTAATGCAGGTTTGTATCAACCCCTACCTATTCCCAATAGACCATGGGAATGCATTAGCATGGACCTTGTGGTAGGACTCCCTAAGACTAAGACAGGGTTTGATAGTGTCTATGTGGTGGTAGATAGGTTCGGTTAAATGAGTCACTTTGTTCCTTGCAAGACCACCCATGATGCTAGCTATATTGCTCATCTCTTCTTCAAAGAGATTGTGAGTGAGGATCCATCGATTGCCATTGAGCATTGTCTCAGATAGGGATGTGAAGTTCATGAGTCATTTTTGGAAGACTCTATGGAGTAGATTAGGTAGTAACTTGTCTTTTGGATTAGCCTACCATCCTTAGATAGATGGACAAACTGAGGTGATAAATAGAGTGTTAGGTAACCTTCTCAGGTGCCTCACCAAGCAATATGGACAAACATGGGACTTGGTCATATCACAAGCTGAATATGCCTACAATGACAGTGTGAATAGGACCACAAGCAAAAGTCCTTTTTAAATAGTGTATGGAATGCACCCAAGAGGTGTATGTGAACTTAGATATTTTGGAGCTATCAAGCATAGGAGTGGCCATGCTAAGGATTTCTCTTAGACCATGAAGGAGATTCAGGAGCAAGTGAAGAAGACAATTATAGAGGCTACTCACAAGCTGAAAGCTAAGGTGGATATGTCTAGGAAAGATCTACAATTTGTAGTAGGGGACTATGTCATGGTCCACCTCAAAAAATCTATTTTTGTAGAAAGGAACATCAACCAAGTTTGAGATGAAGAGAGTGGTACAATGTCAGGCATTAGAAAAATATGGAAAGAATGCCTACAAGGTGGAGCTACCTACAGACTTAGGCATTTCACCAGTGTTTAATGTGGCTAATCTGATCAGGTATAAAGGACCAGTCACTGACTTGGATCAGAAAAGTTTGGATGTCTTGAAGGATGTGAGTAACATAGCCTTACCTCCTAAAGACAAGCTACAAGTAGAGAGGATCTTGAAATCAAGGGTGACAAAGTCTACCCAGCATAAGGAATACATGGAACATCTCATCAAATGGAAGGACAAACCAGAATCTGAGGCTACATGGGTGGATCAAGCTCAATTCAAGAAGTAAGGTATTTATTTATCTTTGATCTCTCCCCGCATTCCTTAGTGTTTGTGCAGAGGGGGGGAGAATGGTGCAGGAGCACCCATAGGTTACCATAGTTTGTCTAGAAGGTCATGTTTTGGCAATTTGTTTAGGCCAACTTATCATCTTTTCATGTTCATTTTTGGTTGTGCCTTAGTGGAATTTTTTATTGGGTGTTTATTATTTGATGAAGGTCATGTTGACTATTGGATAGGCTTAAGGTTTTTGCACAAGTGAGGTTTTGACCTTTTAGACCTTTTACGAGTTTCTTTTCTAATTCTTACAAAATGTTTTAAAAATGTTGCTCAATTGGAGCTGCAAGCTGCCAAGAAGAGCCAAGGAGGGGATAACTGATTTGGGTGACCTATTTAGGGGTGACCTTGACATGGGAGAGTGGTTGGGAGCATTTGTTATGTTCTGAAGTCTTGTGAATTAGAGAAAAGCAGTTGTGTTTGAGAGTGAATTTTTTGATTTTTTCATTGAACTAAGGTTTTAATGGATTGATCATGGCACTGTAATTTGTGTAGGGAGTAGTGTAGTTTTTCTTCAAGCATTTTGTGACATTAGTTAACTTCTTTATTCAATTTCAAGCATTGTTTTTAATAGTTTTGATTCCATATTGTTGCTGGTCTGAACCATGCAGTTTTGTGAGAATGGAGTGTTAGTTCACTTTCCCACCATACAAATTGTACAACCCTTTGGGAACAGTGACTAGATTCCATGTATGTACATATGGTAAGGTTTAGGGCCTTTGAAAACACACAAGCTAATGTGGATGTCTTGCCCGAGGGCGAGCCAAGGAAGTGCCTAGCTAGGAAAGACCATAATGCAGAGTACTTGATTTGTAGGGGTGTCAATTTCTTGAAAAATTACTGCTTGGAGAAGACAAACAAGTGTCTTTCCAAGAAATAGCATGGAGGAGGAAGCTCCATCAATCCATTTGGTGTGAGGATTACTTAACTATTTGAGAGCAGCCAGGAAAGGGTTTAAAAGACTTAGTTTTGCTCATTTCCAGGTTAGGGCTTTGTATGGACAACTGAGGCCCAAGACCCCAAAAATCCTTGAGAGGTGGGAATATGAACTAGGAATCCTAGGAAAATATTGGGGTGTTCTTGGAAAGTTTTGGAGAACAAACATGTTTTCTCAGAGAAGGAGGCCTAATTGGGGCTCCTAGGGTTAGTAGCCTTTTAGGACTAAATGAGGGTTTGGTGGAAGCGACTAGGAAATGGAGTTAGGTGGACCCTCAAGAACCAAATTAGGATGGATTGAAGTCATTAGAAACACCTCCACACCCCTGCAAAGCTAAATTCAAGATTTTGGAGGATTGTAGCTTTTAGGGTAGATTAAGGGCTAAGGTTAGAGTTTCAAGATTGCACCAAGTCTTGACATGGTAGAAGGATCTAAGTTGATAGTTGGGGTGGAAAGGAGAAATCAGGGGACCTTAACAAGGAAGAGGTCCTATAGATTTCAAGTGGTGGAGTGAAACACCCTAGAGGTCTTCTGAGCAAGACCCAGAGCACGAAATAGTGATTGTTTCATCCAACCTCCCTATCATTCATCACCTCTGCAAGGAATTCCATATCCACCACCACTTCTCCACCCCATATTACCCACAAGGTAACGCCCAAGCTAAGGTGTCTAACAAAACAATCCTCAGAATCCTTAAAAAGACTATCAATGATGTTGGTCATGACTGGAATTTACAACTTAATCCCACCCTATGGGCTTATGTCACAAGCATCTGCACCCCCATGAGCATGACACCATATTCCTTAGTCTTTGGTTTTGAAGCCATCTTGCCTATTGAGGTCGAAATCCCTTCCCTAAGGGTATCTTTAAAAGGGCATATTGACAATGAAGAATACCATCTGTCAAGGCTACATGAGCTAAAATTCCTAGAACAACAAATAAAAAAATCACTAGATCATCTTCAAGCATATCAAAATCATCTTCGTCATAGTTATAACAAGCAATTCTTGAATCAACACTTTGACATTGGTGACCTAGTCATAATGGAAAATCCACATAATCAAGTAGAAAGAGAAAAGCCAAGAAATTTCAATCCAAATTGGTTGGGTCCCTACATTGTGACATAAGTCTTTGGATTAGGAGCATACCAACTTTTTACCACTTAAGGAGAACCATTGTCAAAACTAGTCAATAGTCTTCATCTAAAGAGATGCTAAACATAGTTTCTAAAAGTCTTGTCTTAATCATGAAAAATACAAAAAAAAAAAAAAAAATCGTTACCTTCATGAAAACATGGCAAATAGGTGTCTTGGTAACACCAAAAAAATAAAAAAAATAAAGAAAATAGTAAAGAGAAATAGTTCGTCCAATAGTGAAAACCACTTTGGTGGCACTTTGGATAAGTACCATGGTGAAAACCTATAAAACATGCATCTTGTGTAGTTGGATTTTCTCCTTCGTCTACCATCATTCCAATTTGACTTCTCATTCACATCATTTTTTCTTCCTGCCGTCCACTCTTCTCATCATTGACGGACATTATTCTATTGATTGCATTTTTCTGTTAAGCCTATCTTTGGCCCACCTAATGGATAATTAGTGTTATGGTTGATTAATTTTGTTATGAAAATGTATGTGTGACCTATCTTAGGTATATACCGACATGACGTAGTATGCTACACATTTTGATTTATTCTTTGGAAAGTTTTTGAAGTCGACAGTCGGTATTTTTGGTTGCATCTGATTAAGCCAACCTAATTAATGCTTGTGAATGGGTCAGATATATATGTCAAACATTTTTCAAGATTGTGGGGTGAGGTATATTACAACGATGTGAATGTGAAGTACAAAAATGATGAAATGTGTTAAGTCGGTTTATTGAGCATCACCGGAACTGAATCAACACTTGTTAGGTGTACTCTTACCATCTAATTTTGGCTGTGAAGCCATTTTGTTTTGTAACCCTTTTTGTAGGAAATGAGCCTCCTTGTCTGGATAGTGAGTCCTCTTGTAAGTAGTGAGCTTTTGTATCTGGACAGTGGGTACTATTCTAGGAAATGAGCCTTATATATTCGGTTTTGGAATAATTTTATATTGTGAGCTAATCCTCACCATGGTTTTTCCCTTATTAGGTTTTCCACACAAAATATGGTGTTCATTATGTTGATTTTGCTTTCTATTATCTGCATTTCATGTTCATACTTAATGACAAAATTGTGTGGTTGTGAAGTTGATAAGTGGTTGATGTTTGTGTTTAAATTTGGTGGCAACTAATTCAAATCCCCCCCTCTCAGTTATCTTGTTCTTTTTTAACAATTGGTATCAAAGCCTAGGTTTGTTGGTGAAAACATTAACCGCTTGAGGAAGATCTTGAAGGTTGAACAAATGGATGATAACGAAGAAATCCAAGTTTCACTTGAACATCTTGATAAGGCTAAAAATGAAAATAGAGATCTAAAAGAAAATCTTGATGAGGCAAATGAATGTTTCTAGAAATTGAAAGAGAAATTGAAGAAATTCAAAGAAAGACATAGAGAAGTGAGTGAGTAGCAGAAACAAGAGATCATCGGATTGAAAGTGCTAGTGGAAGAAAAAAAGAGAATTGAAGAATGTCTGGAGACAGTGGTGCAAAGTAAGACCGATGAATGTGTTAGACTTGAAAAAGTGGTGGTGAACTTGAAAGTAGAACTAGAGAAAGAAAAACTCTATGAAAGCAATTTCAAATCCATCTCTAAAAAGCTTGATTATTTGATTGCAGTACATAAACCAAGTAAAAACAAAGGTAGATTGGGAAATGAAAGAGGTGAAAGCTCAAAGGATAATCAAAAGACTCAAGACAAAAGGAAGCAAAAAAGAAATCCAAAAAATTTTTCTAGAATACTGCCTATCAAATAGCCAAATGCTCAAAGGTACCCATCTTTCAATTGTTTTTGCTTTTAATGTAACAAATTTGGTCATAGGGAAATTGAGTGCAAAATTAAAATGAATCTGTCTTCTGATTCCTTCTCTAGACAATGTTTTTCATGAAAGAAAATTGGACATAAAGCTACTAAATGCAAATCTCAGGTGAGAATGATTAGTCGAGTGATGATGAATATGTTTAACAGAGGCAGAATAAATCAATCTTTTGATGGATATTACTATACATGCAACAAGTTTGGACACAAAGAAAATCAATGTAGATCAAGAGTTAATGGAGATTAGAAAAATCAGAGAAATGTTTCCTACTATAATTGCAATAAACCCATACATATTTCAAGAGTTTTTAGAAGTAAAAAGAGAAAACAGTTTGCTCTGATGGAGAAGAATGAACCAATGAAGAAAATTGACAAAGATGAGGTGAAGAAAAAAATGAATAAGATATGGAGGAAGAAAAAAGAAGAGCCATAAACAACAGATGTGTTTGTGCCCTCATCCGATACAAACAATTCCTCTGGGAATTAAATCTAGCATGGCCTTATGGGGAGTATTAACATAAAACTATACAAACCTCTAGGATATATGGCATGTCAAATGTTGGCACGAAGATAGTTGTAGTGAATGATTAGAAAAAAGTTATGCAAAAGAAACCAGAAAGAAAGTTGTAGAAATGTTCATTTGCAGATCAATTTAAGAATTACAATGTAGAGAAATAGGGTTTTTATCAGCTTTTTGAAGACTGTCACATTTAATGTGAATTAGGGTAGCACGATAATTTATAAAGAAATATTCATAAGTCATTTTGATCACTTGTGCAATTGAAGAGTTTGAAAAATGACTTGGAGAAATCTTGAAGTAATCTTGATGTGATTTGGAGTAATTCTGAGGTAATATGAAGGAATCATTATGGATAATGAGGAATAAGAGATGGAAGTTTTCAAAATATTTTCTTAGTTTATGAAGGGGAAGAAGGAAAAGGAAGAATTTTTGATTGAACAATAAATAATTCAAGAAATATAAGCACGATGATGGATAGAGGATCGTGTAGTGATATTCCATTGAAGTTGAAGGGTGTTGAATTGGAAGAATTTGATCATCAAAAGATAAAGGAAATGGAGCTAGGGTTGAAGACAAATGAATTGCAGAGCATAAAAACCCTAGGTATGGATTTATAGGGAGAATTTCCTTGGTTTGTAGATAAAGAATCTATCTTGTTCCTGCTAAAATGATTCAAGAATGGTAGCATTATCTTGGACAAACCCTATCCGATCATGAAGGAGGGAATTGAAGCTATTACTAGTTTATGCAGTGTTGGTAACCTCCCTGGGAAGAAAACAATGAAATACAGAGATGTGGAAGATCTTACTGGTATTAACAAAGACCCTCGAGCTCTACTAATAAATACTATTGCTGATCCTACTATAAGGTATGTTGCGTATGACATCTCTTATAAAATCTACTTCAGAAATCGTGAAGGTTCTGCTTCGACTATTGTTGTATATCTTGCACACATGATGGTTAAGGAAAACAAGAAGTTTGATTTGTGTAGCCTACTATTGGAAAACCTAATTGAGAATGTTCAAATGTCATTGATCAAGGGTTATCCTTTCTGGTTTGGGTCTTTTCTCATATGTTTTATATTTTATTTTTTGAGTTCGCTATCGGGAAGAGAGAATTCCAAGTGGGAATTTGGCATTCCTGTCAGAAAACAAGTTTATAGGTATTTGGAATCGATGGAGGATAATGCAAGTGCTTGCAAAACCTATTTCACATCCCTAAAGGAAATTTTTTTCTCCAGTATGTTAGTGCCTAGTCAGTTTGAAGAGGGATCCTCTTCTAGAAAGAAAGAATTGGAAGTTGTCATTGGTGAGTCCCCTCCAAGATCTAAAAGGAGAAAATCTATCACTATCTTGGAAGAAAAGAAGAATGAAAAAGAATTTTTTTCTGAATCTGACTCCTTTGATCCAGAGGATATATAGACGATGTTAAATGGAGGTGATATGAAGAATGTTGGTGAAATTTGGAATGCATGCTTTCCAATCAAGAGAATTAAAATTGATGATGTATTGATTGATTATCTACTAAAAAGGGTTATTTCAGTTTCAGATGTATCTGACTCATTATCGGATTATTTAGTAGAAGTTATTGAAGAAAGAATAATGTTGGAAGGACCTTAAGGTCATAAGTTGGAAGTTATGATTGAGAGAAGATGTACCAAATCCAAACAAATGTTATTTAAACACATTAATGAGATAAGATAATGCATCAAGGAAATATCTGACATCTAAAGGTATTGTCTCTAGTGGCTTGCAACTGCTGACAATTTTAGAAGCAAAATTGAAGTGATTGAATCTGAGGTAAACAGTATTGGAAAGAGTTTCAACTTATTCAAAGACAAAAATGGAAAACAAAGAATAAGAGTTGGTGAATTGTGAGTAAAATTTTTGATTGCTCAGAGACAAAGAGAAGACTTGGTTAAAACCTTCTAGTTGGTTAAATAAATTGTTGAGGTCTAGTTGGATCATCTTTCTAGAATACTTTCTGATGCAGAAGATTGTGAAAGACAATGTTTGTCTTCAGACCAAACATTCTCATTTATGTAGTTGTCTTTACTGGATGGTACGAGTACAAGGATGAATTTGATTGTGCTTGCTTGGAAGATAATTCTTCCAACCATAAGAGAAAGGTACAAGAAAAAAATTTCATGTAAAAAGTGTTATTTTCACTTGAATGTTTGAAATGGGGAGTTGGAATTCCTTTGTATATAAAATGTTACCATGTGCATACGTTTACATCCTATTTCGGTTTCCCTTTTCCATTGATGTCAAATGGGGAGAGAGTTAGTCATGTGAAGAACAAAAAATGGGGAAAGAATACTAGTGATAGGGGAGAGAATGTTGTGGTACACATTTCCATCAATGACAAAGGGGGAGATTGTTGGAAGAGTGAAGAAGAATGTCTAACTATATAGATTTTTTGTTGTGATTGATGTCACCATGTTATATGAGTTGCAACTACAAGAGTAAGTCATTGTTTGATCTGGTATTCTAGACTGGTATTTGAAATAGTATATAGTTTACATCCTCCAATATTTTGGTCCGCAATCCTTTGTGGTTGATTGTTGTTGCTTGTGGTTTTGGGAAATGATTTATGGATGTTGGAGAAATGTATGTTCAAAATCTCTCACACACATGTGCTCATATGGTGTAT
The DNA here is from genome assembly GCA_007258455.2 of Sequoia sempervirens. Classification (NCBI taxonomy): domain Eukaryota; kingdom Viridiplantae; phylum Streptophyta; class Pinopsida; order Cupressales; family Cupressaceae; genus Sequoia; species Sequoia sempervirens. The sequence continues at coordinate 4,182,488 of VDFB02056351.1, read as the reverse complement.
CAACATTATTTCAATGATTGCATTTTGCTATTAAGCCTATCTCTAGCTGACCTCATGAATAATTGGTGTTATGGTGGATTAATTTCGTTATGTAGATGTATGTGTGACCTATCTTAGGTCTATGCCGATATGATGTAGTATGCTACACATTTTGATTTATTGTTTGAAATTTTTTTTAAGCCGACAGCCAATCTTTTTTGTTGCATCTAATTAAGCTGACCTAATTAATGTTTGTGATTAGGTCAGATAAATATGTTAGACATTTTTGAAGATTTTAGGGTGAGATAAATTGCAATGATGCGAATGTGAAGAAGTGCAAAAATGATGAAATGTGTTAATTTAGTTTATTGAGCATCACCAAAACTAAATCAACACTTGCTAGGTGTACTCTTACCAGTTCATTTTGGTTGTGAAATCATTTTGTTTTGTAACCCTTTTTGTAGGCAGTGAGCCTCCTTGTTTGGACAATGATTCCTCTTATAAGCAATGAGCTTTTGTATCTGGATAGTGGGTCCTATTTTGGGTAGTGAGCCCTTTGGAAACGAGCCTTATATATTCAATTTTGGAATCACTTTATATTGTGAGCTAATCCTCACCATGGTTTTTCCTTTACTGGGTTTTCCACATAAAATCTAGTGTTCATTGTGTTGATTTTTCTTTATGTTATCTGCATTTCATGTTCATACTTAATGACAAAATTGTGTGGCTGTGAAGTTGATAAGTGGTTGAAGTTTGTGTTTAAATTTGGTGACAACTAATTCACCCCCCCTCTCAATTGCCTTGTTCCTTTTTAACATCCATAACTTAGAACGATTGACATCAAGCACACTTTTGCATCCCATTCCATCCTACTCCTAATAAATTGGTCGGATACCTGACTGGGGGAAATACTTGACCTATGTCATTCAGATCTTACACTTGCTATTCAGAGGTCATAAAACCATCAAAAAGACAAAAAAATCATAAAAGTATCAAAAAGACAAAAATCATAAAATCTCAAAAATCCAAAAAAATCAAAACATGACAAAAACACAAAAATGTAGGCAAGTCCAGTCTAGTCGAACTACGTTGGGTCTGTGAAAAAACATAGGAAATTCCATCTGTAGATGTGCCCCCAAGGCATTAGGTTAGTAATTTTAGGTTTTTTCAATATAAAAATCATGGCTAATTCCTTTTTCAATAAAAAAATTCATGTCATATCGAACTATGAGGTCTCTATGCATTGTTACATAGGAAAGGCCATTTGTCAATGAGTCCTTGAGGCCACCTAGATCATTCCTTTAGGGTTCATTGTGTTTTTCAAATAAGTCAGGAATTGTCATCAAAACATCAAGACAAGTCATGTATCAATAAGACATACAAACAAAAAAAGTCATCAAGTGAAATCAAATAAATTGTCAAAATTGTCAAAATAGCCAAATAGTCAAACCGTCAAAATAGTCAAACCTATGTCTTATACAGGATGTGTCCTTCCTAAAACCAGACATTGTCATTTAATCAAACCTCATCATTTTCCTTATATGGGTGGTTGCATGATCGAAACCAAACTTGACTTCTTATATGACATGTGCCCCTCTTGAAACCAGTCCTCATCAATCGCATAACTATCAAACAAATCAAATTTTGGGAAAAAATCTTACTGGTTGTTGACATTGTGGCTTTTTTTGTCTTACCTTTTCTTTTGAATTTTCCTTTGATTCGTGTTCCTAGTTCCTCAAGGATGTCTCATGGCTCTTTTCTTTGACTATTGTTTGTGGATTGCCTTGGAAAAAATATTGGGGCAACTTTTCTCTTAGTATGAGTCAGGACATTCCTTGTTTGCAACTATTTGTCTTGCAAGTGGATGACCTTGCACACCTTGGTTTATCTCATATCATGGTGTTTATTTTCCATTTGTGTCATTTCAATTCCCAATGATGATTAATGCAAGGCCTATTTTTTTTGGAAAAACATTGAGGTCATTCTAATACTAACATCCATGTCTTTCACACTAAAACTTCTTATTTCTTGAATTATGACGGTGTCCTGTGACACATAAAAAATAATAATAATAATAATAATAAAATCTCATATGCATATCCATATTAGAAGCATTATATAAGCATTATCGTACATACATGCATACATGTTAGATCATACATATACAGTGTATTTGAAAATACCAATATATATATATATATATTGCATTTAGGAATCCATTGTAGTGCACATAGATTACATTCATTATCATCTCATTTTACAACCATCATGAACCACATGGAATATTCATAAATCATTACTACATTGTAAATACATAAAATAACATTACATCTCATAATCATAAGCATAACATCAATTTACATCCATAGTACCATAAAAGTAAATGCATAAATCATCATATAGAATTAAGACATCATCATAGGCTACATGAACATCATAAAGTATACATCATCACCCATAACACATACATAATAGAAAACTACATATCATATAATCGCCGCCAAAAATGATATATATATTGCTCAAAAAAAGTGTCACAATACAATGTCATAATGTATCTCCCAGGAAAGAGCTCATAGGCTCAATGGATACAAAATACTAGTGTCAAAATACATGATTCAAAATGGGTCTATCCAGTGCTATCATGATCCCCAGAGCCCATGTTGCTACTCTCACCCGGGCTCGATCTGCTCTAAGACTGCCAACTATAAAACCAACCAGCACTAACAACCTCTAAAACACTTGGTGCCCACTACTCTAGTGGAACTGCCTCCTCATAGAGATGTGTGTAATATTTCTCTATGTGCTCAATCCTGGAAACTTCTCTAACCATATCAACTGTAGACCCACTACAGGTGGCAGTAAATTCTAGACTCCTCTGCTCTTCCTATTGTGCTCTAATAATAGTCATGTCCCTCTCAGACTACGGGGTGTCTCTCTCTATGTTTAGGCCACCCCTCTCTACCCATAGAGCCTGAAGCTCAACCTCCAATGTTTGTACTCTAGCCTACAAACTCACTAGCTCCTTATCTTTTTCCTCTAAATCACCTCTGATAGGTATATCCTCAAACCCCTCATCCCCATGTAAAATTCTCTCATGTAGGATCTACTCCTCCTAAGGTTGGTCCTCATTGCTTGCCACCTCCACATCCATAGCAGCCACATCTTCTAACACATTGAGTTGCTCTACCTTGGGCCACTCTCCCTCTACCTCCACATTTGGCATGGCCTCCTCTTGTCTTCCCTCCTCCTCTCTCCCCCTCCTCTCCCTCCTCTTGGATAGGAGAAAGTGACTTGCTCCTCCTCCGTTGCTACCTCCTCTCCCACCCCTACCACCATCTCCTCCATCTCCATCATCACACCGACCATCACCTCCTCTCCCTCTCCCTTTGCCTCTCCTACATCGAGGACCCTATCCTCGTCGAATCACTAGAGTTGGATGATCTGGATCAGTCAAAGGAATAGGCCTATACACTTCCCACCATGCATCATACTCTGTTGAAGTGCATGCATCCGCTGGACCCCCTCTCCATTCCCATGAAAATGACTACAATCCACCTATGGCCTACTCAACTGTAGCCATTGTAATCATTGTCAAACATAACTTCTTGGACTACATGATCTAGAACCTAAAAATCTAGATATAACACCTATGAACACTTCTAATCATCACATCCAAACTGCACAAGCATATCTTCAACCATAAATAAATACGGAGCACAACACTAAACACACCTTTGTCACACTACACACTCTTTTATTCAAAATTTCGCAAAAGAACTTGGAAATCAAGAGAACCAGCTACATCAACAACATCAACACAACACTAAAACACCTTCTCAATACATCCAAAACATCTGCAACACCAACAATCTCCTCATCTATAATATCTACTCAATACCACACTAGAAGTTGACATTAGTGACAACATTAAAGACAACATGGTGCAACACACTCATTGCTAACATGAATGACCAATTGTTGACATCAACAACAACACCAACAACATACTTGCAACACATGCATTCCCTCTGATTCTGCTTTCTTTTTGGAGGTGGAATCAAGGTAATAATCTAGCCACATTGAATTGCTAAGCCTGGTGATGGAAATGCTTATGATATGGTCATGAGAACATAACACCAAATATCAACAAAAAATTTATAAGACCAAGGATAGAACTACAAATCCAATGCAATAAACGACATCAAAATTAGAGTTTTCTAGCCTCCACTATGGCGAATTGAATGAGATATGCTTGTACTAAATTTGACTATATGTTAGAGAAAAATCACCTTTTTGACTATCATTTTCACTTTTACTATAGAAACTAAAATTGTCCTAGGCCCGCGACTCTTATATTCTCCATCATTTTCCCTCTCATTCTTTATAATTAGATAATTTTAATTATTTAATTATTTCCTAAGGTCATATGTCTTCTATTAATTAAATAATTTTCATTATTTCATTAATTCATTTCTATCTTTATTCTTCCTTGATTAATTAAATAAATTTTATTTATTTATGTCACTAATTAAATCCCTTTCTTTCTAAAGTTAAATAAATTCCTATTTATTTAATTTCTATATCACTTTCAACTATAATTCAATAATTATTTTAAATTATTTGATTATTCATTAGCCTCTTCTCTCCTAAATTAAATAAATTTTATTTATTTAATTTGGTTCACTCTCTTGGATTTTGAATTAAATCATTATTTAATTCAAAATGATTACTCCTTCGTCACATTCCTCTATAATTAAATAATTATTTAAATTATTTAAGTATTCATTGGCCACCTAAATTAAATAATTTTTGCTATTTAATTTTTCCTCACCTCTTTTTCCGTGCCAATCTTATCTTTCACATCAATTCCTTATATATTCATGTCTCAATTAACCCCCACCCTTGATTGAATTATCTTATTTAATCTTGACCGTTCATCCTTATCATTTTCCCTAGTTTAGCCCTAACCCTATTTCATACTTCATCTTTTAATCTTGGCCATTGATTGTTTTCATTCAATATTATCCCTTTCTTCGGAATTGATTTACCTATAAAAGACCTTGTCATTATCATTTTTCATCCATCCACAAGCCATCTAGAGTCTACATGAGCTTATGCTATCTTGCTATCTTGCTATCAAGTCATTAAGTTAAGTGCATCCATAGTCATTAAGAATCTTCAATATTTTGCTTAGTCATTGTCATAGGCCATATTTGCATACTCAAAAATCTGAGGGAAATTATTATATTCAAGAAAAATGGAGAAGTGGAATGAAGATGAATCAATGGTGGCATGAAGATTTGGTAATATAGCTTTATGTTTTATGTTTTTATGCTTATTTTTGCTTCATTGTTTATTGGGGTTTGATTTGTATGCTTTATTGCCTAACCTTAATAATTTTAACCCTGATTTACATTTACTTTTTAAAGGATTAGAGATAGATATTGTTGACTTTTCATGCTCCCCTTAGATGATTGCTATGCCCTTAATATTAGTGTACATCGGGTTATGAATAGTCGGCTTCTGGTTATCTTAACTATTCATTAAGTCATATTATCATTAGTATATTGTTATTTAGCTATTTAGGATAGCCTAAGACTTATATAGGTGTGTCTAAGTTGGCCTAGGTCATACCCTAGGCATAAATAGGTATATATAGGAGGTTGTGAGTCTTATTTCATCATGAAGTTGTGAAGTGTGTTCTCATTAGAGATATTTGGAGGTTTTCCCCCTCGAAGTGGCTTGTTATTCTCAATTATTATCAAGTATTTTTAGCATATTTCATATCATATTCTTCTATTGTGCAAGTTATTTCATAACAAGTGGTATAAGAGCATGATCTTGGTACTGTAGATGCAAGGTTTTTTTTCAATTTTGGAGGAGATTTTGGGAAGACCATATCTTTCAGATTTTGGCAAAAAAAAATTTGATTTTTAAAGGGTTTTTGAAGAATATTTAAAGAAGCTACAGTCCATATTTCAAAAGAATTGGAGTAGAATTAAGCGAATTATTGTAGAATTAGGGTTTCCACACAATTTTTTTGGAATCTGAATATCTCACACATCCTGTCGAATTGGAGCCTAATTTTTATTGGGTTTTTGAAGACATATTAAAGGAGATCACAATAAAAAAGTTGGAGGAATTGGAGCAGAAAAAGTAAGTTATTGAAAAATTAAATTTTTCACAAATATCACTCTCAAGGCTGCAAATTTTCTTATTTCTTGGAGATTTTTCTAGGTGAGAGTTATTTTGGCCCTAGTAAGTTACAATAAATTTTTTAGAGAATTTAAGTTTCATTTGTGTGATTTATTTCAAAATTAGTGGTTCCCATCATGACGGGGCCTGCAACAAGGGGCAAAAAGAATGTTGTCACTCTAAGGAAGACTCCTGATAAGGATGGGGTAACAATAGAGGATATTACTCCTAGTGAGGAAATAAGTAAGTTCAAGGAAGACATTTCCTCAATGAAGATGGATATGTGTGACCTAAGAGGAGATATATTAGACATATGAAACATGTTAAGCACCTATATGGCTGAACCAAGAAATGAGTTCTCAAGCGACCAAGGTGAAAATTCTAGGTCAGCTAACATTGACACAAGTTTAAATACTCCTATGGGATCTAGGAATTTATTTCAAAGGTGGATATGCGCAAGTTCAATGGCAAGGATCCTCTAACATGGATTAACCAAATGGAGAATTTATTTGAAGTACACCAAATCCCAAATGGACAAAAGGTCACAATGGCTTCCCTATATCTAGAACAATATCAATTCATTTGGTATCATTGGCTTTGCACTCATCAAAGGAAAAGGGGGTCACCATATCATGGTCAATTTTTACAGAGGAACTCCAAGCACAATATAGCAATAGCGTGACAAACAACTTCTTCAGCCAGTTGGATAAACTTCAACAAACATGATCAGTTAAGAATTATATTCAACATTTCCAAAATCTATCCTTAAGAGTGGATAAAATTATGGAGAAAAACTTGAATGATTTATTCTTGGGGGGTCTCAAGGATCACATTCAACATGAGGTATGCATGTTTATCCCTAGCTCCATAAATGAGTCTTTTATCTTATCACATAGGGTAGAGGAGAAGTATTTGATTCCTAAGAAGAAAGGGGATAATGTGACAAGAGAGAAAGGATATTCAACACAACCTACTAGGTTGACTCCATAGAAAATTGAGGAGAAAAGATCAAAAGGGTTGTGTTTCAATTGTGATAGCAAATACAGTCAAGGACATAAATGCAATGAAAAGAAATTGTTCTATATTGAAGGTCCAAGTGAGGAAGAAGAGGAGGAACCCATACTAGAGGATGAAAGGGAGTCAAATGAGGAATCACGTGATTCTAAACCAATCATTTCTTGTCATGCACTCTCAGGTTTTAGTGCTCCACAAACTCTCAAGGTGGTGGGGTTCTTAAAGAAGCAAAAGGCAACAGTGTTGATCAACTCAAGTAGTACTCATAATTTCATCAACAAAAAGTTAGCTACTCATCTAAATTGTTTTATATATCCAGCTCTAGAGTTTCAATTTTTGATTACAGATGGTGGTATAGTTAGTTGTTTAGGTAAGTGTCATAGCATTAAATTATCCATGGGATATTATCATCTTGAGACCCCAATGTTTGTGGTATCCATGGGTGCAATAGATATTGTTTTGGGAGTACAATGGCTTACTACATTGGGAATGATTGAGATGAACTTCCAAGAACTATTCATGAGATTTCAATCAGAAGGAAGGGTAGTAGAGCTAAGGGGGTTGAAGGAAAAATCCCCACAAATGGTAAGCTCTCATCAAATGCAAAAGTTACTTAAGAAAGGAGTGGATGGATTTGTGGCCCAGCTATGTTCATTAGAAGTCTCTCAATCTAATGCTCCTACTCATCCAAATTTGCAAGCTATAATTGATCATCACTCAATTTTTCTTTGAGATATGCCTAAAGGTCTTCCTCCTAAGAGGGATCATGATTATTCCATACAGTTAGTTCTGGGGATCCAACCACTGAACATCGGGCCTTATAGGTATCCACACATACAAAAGAGTAAGAAAGAATTGTTGAGGAGATGCTAAAGGTGGGAATTATCAAGCCTAGCCAAAGTACTTACTCCTCGCCTGTGGTGATGGTACGTAAGAAGGATTATACTTGGCGCATGTGTCTAGATTATCAAGTTCTCAACATGTACACCATTAAAGATAAGTTTCCTATTCTAGTCATTAATGATTTGCTAGATGAATTGAATGGAGCTATGTATTTTACCAAGTTAGGTCTTATATCTGGTTATCACCAAATTCAGATTAAGGAGGAAGATATTTGTAAGACAACATTTCAAACTCATGAGGGTCATTTTGAATTTTTGGTGATGCCATTCGGTCTTACCAATGCACCATCTACATTCCAAAGTTTGATGAATTCCATTTTTAAGAAGTTCTTGAGAAAGTTTGTGTTAGTATTATTTGATGATATATTGATTTATAGAAAGACTTGGGAAGAACATTTGCAACATGTGGATCAAGCATTACAAATACTTGAAGATCTTCAACTCTATGCTAAGCCATCCAAGTGTGCTTTTGGTCTTAAGGAGATGGATTATTTGGGACACATAGTTTCACATGGAGTAAAGATGGACCCTAACAAAATTAAGGCTATCATGGAATGGCCTATTCCAAAAACCATTAAGAAACTGAGGGGTTTCTTGGGATTGACAGGGTACTATAGAATATTTTTGAAGAATCATGGTTGTATAGCAGCACCCCTCACCACTCTATTGAAGAAGGATTTTTTTCATTGCAACAAGTCCACTAATACAACTTTTGAGAGATTGAAGGAGGCTATGTGTACAACTCAAGTGCTTTCCACTCCTGACTTCACCAAGGAATTCATTGTGGAATGTGATGCTTCTAGAAATGGGATAGGAGCAGTTCTCATGTAAGAAGGTCAACCAATTTCTTTTGAGAGTCGTCAATTAAAGGGTAAGAATCAGCAAAAACCTATTTATGAGAAGGAAATGCTAGCAATATTTCATGCAGTTAAACAATGGAGGCCTTATCTATTGGGTAGACACTTCAAGGTTAAGACAGATCATGATAGCCTAAAATATTTTTTGGAACAAAGACTATCTTCTGAAGAGCAACAAAAATGGGTCACTAATATGTTAGCATATGACATTGAGATTGTATATAATAAAGGGAAAGAAAATATTGTAGCAGATGCACTTTCAGGGAAGGATGAGAAAGATGAAGCCTTATTGTGTGCCCTTTTAATATTACAAGAAAATTGGGTGGAGGAAGCCAAAGCAGAGTAGAAAAATGATGTTGCAACAAGTAATCTCATCAAAAAATTAAAAAGTGATCGTAGTAGTTAAAATAAGTTTTGTTGGAAGCGAGATACTCTTTGGTATAAAGAGTTTTTGTATCTCTGCAAGAATTCCAATCTTAAACACAAGATTCTCACATAGCTACATGAGTCTCTAGTTGGTGGTCATTTAGGATTTTTGAAGACATATCATCGAGTCAAGCAAGATTTTTTTTGGGAAGGGCTAAAAGGTGATGTTCAAAAATTTGTGGTTGAATGTTTGGTTTGTCAAAGGAATAAAGGGGATAAAATTAAGACACCAGGTATCTTGTAACCCTTATCTATTCCTAGCTAGTGTTGGGAAGAGGTATCCATGGACTTCATCATGGGGCTTCCCAAATCTAAAGGTCATAATTTCATCATGGTGGTAGCTAATCACCTCACTAAATATGCACATTTCATTGCATTATCACATCCTTTTACAACAAGTGAAATGGAAAAAGATTTTTTGGAGAATATCCAAAAGCTACATGGTACACCTAAGGATATTGTTAGTGATCGTGATCCTATCTTCACTAGTCACTTTTGGAAAGATTTATTCTCATGTTAGGGAACTCACTTGGCTCATAGCTCTTCATAGAACCCTCAATCAAACAGGAAAAATGAGGTTGTTAACAAGTGTTTGGAAGGATATCTACGTTGTTTCACTTCAGAGAAATAGTCTCAATGGGTAGATTGGCTACCACTTGCAAAATGGTGGTGTAACATTTATTTTCATAGCTCATCAAAAATGTCTCCATTTTTGGCACTTTATGGATATCATCCTCCTTCCATCACACCATCAATAAAGGTGTCACCAAGAGCTCAGATAGTAGAGGACCACTTGCTTCATCAACAACGGGTACTTTCAGGACTCAAGGAGAATTTAGCCATGGCACAAAATTGAATGAAACAATAGGTAGACCAACATCGTAGTGAAAGAGGTTTTGAAGTTGGGGAATGGGTCTTCTTGAGATTGTAGCCTTATAAGAAAATCTCACTAAAGCAAAAAAAAAAGAATAATAAGTTATCTCCAAGGTATTATGGTCCATACCAAATCACGCAAAAGATTGGTAGTGTTGCCTACAAGCTAGAGTTGCCACCAACAACAAAGCTACATCTAGTTTTTCATGTTTCCTGATTGAAAAAGGTAATTGGGCATAATATTCCAACTCAAACAACACTACCAGAGCTTGATGAAGAAGGAAGAATCATTTTGGAACCAGAGTGCATTCATCAAACACACAAAAAGAAGCTGAGGAATAGAAATCTCACTGAGTATCTCATCCAATGGAAGAACTTACCAGTTGAAGATGCCACATGGGAGGATGAGGAGTTCATTCAAAAGAATCTAAACTTGATTAGCATTGAGGACAATGCTTCTTTGAAGAAGGGGAGTATGCTATGCCCTTAATATTAGTTCTTTGAGGAATATTTTTGTTCCTTGTGTTCCGCTCATGCCTTGCCTAGTGTTACTGGTCTCTCATGGTGTTGGAAATTTCTTAGGGTTGGGGTTTTAGCTTTTCCTACATGTAAAAACCTTGTGTTTATTTTATGCTTTGGTTGGGATCTATTTTTCTGTTACATTTTGAGGGGGTTTTAAAATGACTTATGTCCTATCAGTTTGTCTAGGCCGAGTCCCTTTGTTTTAATTTTATTTCCTTCGTGGGGTTTTATTTTCCTAAGTCCTGGTTGGCCCTGTGTTTCACAGTTTTAAAATGACTTATGTCATTGTTTACCATTCACTTAGTGATGTCCCCTTGTCCTCTTAATAAATGTTTTGATTTGCAGAAGAATGAAATTTGCGCGACCGTTGATCAACTGTCATTTGATCTCAATCGTTGACAGCCATCCCACGATGGCCCCACCATAATGCTTTGGTTGATCATGATATCACAAGCAGGCACTACGTCTCCTTTTTGGTGTGGCCGAAGGAGATAAGTTTGTGTGTCGTTGATCAATTATTGTTAGATATCAAGGGTTGCCCGCCATCGCGTGATCCAAAATTGCAAGGTCTTTACTGATCCTGATATCATGGGCTGGTGCCATGTGTCTCATCTGATGAAGCTAAAGGAATAAAGGAAGTACCGTGCTAAATTAATTTGGCCTTAATACCTTAGAAGGCGGGTTACTAAAATTTTTTTATGATGCACATGTTTTAAATCAACTGATCTATTATAATCTAGGTGGGAAAGCTACTCGATGGTTAATGATAAGGATGACGAATGTGTTGAACGGACAAGATCACTGATGCTCAAGACCTATGGTTGCCTGCCATCACATGATCACAAGTTGCAGGATCTTTATTGATCATGATATCGCGGGCGACCACCACATGGACTTCCTTGCTAGCATATGGTATGGTGGGATCCTTATTATCACGTTGGCGATTGTGTCAGCTTGTTTTGAAGGTAGTCATTCAATTATTTGATCTAACTGAAAGATTGATGGCTCGAATTTAAATCTTCATCAAATATGGTTGGAGTCATTCATGCAGCGCACGAGTGAGCTTTAATGGAGGATGAGACACTTACTGGGACAATTTGATCGAAATAAAATTAATTCTCTTGCTTTATTTGTATTACAAAAAATTCAAGTATTTTGGAAGCAGTTTCAGTGCCGAAGGTGAAGTTGTGGGTCTTTGCAGCCAGAATTTGGGATTTCTACAAATAAAGCCGTGAGTTAATTTTTGTGTCTTCTAATCATTCTACACTTAAATTTGGGAAAATATTTGTTGTGCTTGTCATTGAGCTTGTTGATAAATATGTTAGGGCTATAGTTTAATTATAGTTGTGAGAAATTGCAGTGTTTTGTTCTATAATTTCCTCTTTGGTTAGTCCTAGCTATTTGAAGTGTAACGTTGTAAAGAGGCCCTAGTTTGTCTAAGATGACACCGCCAAAGCAACATTCTGGCCAAGTTTACTATTTAAGAAGAAACCTGTACAATGATTTCCTGGATCAATTGCCCTTTTCAACGAATGATAGGAAGAAGGGATTGGTCCTAATGCGAGGGAAAATTGGTGCAGGAGCACCAAGCTTGAATTTTACAAAGAAAGTCAAATGTTAAGTTTTAGGTGGTTTTGTGTCATTTTATGTTTAATAAGGTTGATTTAAACTATTTAAATGTATTCAAGTTGGTTTGGGGTCATTTGAGTCAAAAAATATAAAAAATACAAAATGTGTAAAAGTTGTCAAGGCAAAAATGCTGAAAAGTGCAAATTAGAGAGTTTAAAGGTTATTTAGTGAAAATGAAGTTAAAAAGTCAGTTATTCTCGGTTGGGAAGGTTCAATATGTCTTTAAAAACATTTATCCATGTTTGTAATGAAGGTTGGAGGCATCTGGAGAGAAATTTCAATAAAAGAACAATTGTGTTTTCCAGATTTTGCATATTTTTCACTGTTTTCAGGCCTGGTACAGAATTGTACGGAATTCCTTTTGAAAATTTCTTATATGGATGAATAGATAAATGAATTATCTTTCCAATGCTTCTGGTTTGAGTGAAAAATATTGAGTTTTGCACATTTTACAAATGTTTTACTAAAACTGCCTGTGTATTTTTTGTATAAGGTTTTTGAGGGCACCTAAAATGTGAAAAAGGTCCATTCCACCTTCTGTAGTTGATGTATCTAGGTGGAATGGACCAAAATATGTATTCTTAGGTGTGTAGGGTTCTAATTTATGCAGGTGTGTCCATTTGAGTGTCAAGGTGTGATGCCCTAGGTGGAAAAGTGTGAATTTCCATTGCAAGATGATGGTTCAAAGAAGGAATATGATGGTGTAGCATTGGTAGAGGATGTGGGTGAGTTTCTGGAGAATTTTTAAGTGTATTGGAAGGTTTTTGAACAGTTGGTAAGATTTTTAGAAGCTTGGAGTATACCTTTTCAATAAACCCCTAAGAAACGTGCTGAAAAATGAGGGTTTTTGTGGGTGTCTTGTTGCAAGGTGATTCTCAATATGAAAGGTGTGGATTTAATAGTTTTTGGGAATTTTAATTGCTGCCCCAAGGTTTAAGAAGACAGAGATTGTGAATACAGTGGACTATGTGATAGAGGATATAGAGGTCAATAAGATAATGGTACTGATGCAAATCCTAAATGTCAAGGAACTTAAAGGTGTAGAGAAGATGAAGGAAGAGGAAGATGTCTTTGAGGATGCTCATGAAGACTTATTGGAAGAAGAAGAAGATAAAGTAAAAGAAGGGGCAGTGAGTGAGTTTGTATAAGAGCAGCAATGTGAGAGTATGGCAATTAAAAAGGATGGTAGACAGTCAAGTTGTGTTCCTAAACTTGATAGGATAGAGTATCAAAAGCAAAGTGTGGACAGTCAAGAAAATGAAGTGCAAGGTGAGAAGCAAGACAAGAAGATAAAAAGTATAGTGAGCCAAGGAAAATGGAAAAGGTTAGTGAAAGGAATTATGAAGGTTGATAAAAGGATGAAGATTGCAGTCACCCCAAGAGGTGAAGAGTTAAAGGTAATGAGTTTGGAAAAGGTCTCAATGATGGAGGGGACCCAAGATGTGAAGTTGTCAATGATAGGCCAAGTGAAGGCTAAGAAAGAAAGGATGGTGAAGTCTCCAAATGAGATGGAGAAGAGATCAAGTGATGTGGTTAGGACATTAGATTGTCCTTGGTTGATGGAATTGATAATGGAGGAGTTGTATGCTGCTATGGGAATGGTTCTAAGCATAGTGAACCTGAGAATGATTGAGAGAAGAATAGTTAAGAGACAAGGAATGACGGGAGTCATTTTATACTTCCTTATTTTGATGATTATGTTGCTGAGAATCAAGCCATGGGTTAAGATGAAAGAGAATAAACAGAGCATGGATTATTTTTCAAAGAATGAAGCTGAAGAACAAGGTAAGAGCAGATGGATGGTGCTGGTAAGTACAAATCAAAACATGGAGGTGCAGATCCAAAATGAAAAGGCAAGAGGAGGACTACTTTGCATGGAAAAATCCAAGACAAAGGTGAAGATGAAGATCAATGGAGAAATTGCAAGAACAAGGAGGAGCATCAAATATTTGGAGATCAAAATATTATTGTAGGTCAAAGAGTTGAAGACTTCCAAGGGACTTGGAAAGATTTCATGGCTGGGTGTATGGTGCAGGAGCACCAAGCTTGAATTTTACAAAGAAATTCAAATGTTAGGTTTTAGGTGATTTTGTGTCATTTTATCTTTAATAAGGTTGATTTAAACTATTTAAATGTATTCAAGTTGGTTTGGGGTCATTTGAGTCAAAAAATATAAAAAATACAAAATGTGTAAAAGTTGTCAAGGCAAAAATGTTGAAAAGTGCAAATTAGAGAGTTTAAAGGTTATTTAGTGAAAATGAAGTTAAAAAGTCAGTTATTCTCAGTTGGGAAGGTTCAATATGTCTTTAAAAACATTTATCCACATTTGTAATGAAGGTTGGAGGCATCTGGAGAGAAATTTCAATAAAAGAACAATTGTGTTTTCCAGATTTTGCATATTTTTCACTATTTTCAGGCCTGGTACAGAATTGTACGGAATTCCTTTTGAAAATTTCTTATATGGATGAATAGATAAATGAATTATCTTTCCAATGCTTCTGGTTTGAGCGAAAAATATTGAGTTTTGCACATTTTACAAACGTTTTACTAAAACTGCCTATGTATTTTTTGTATAAGGTTTTTGAGGGCACCTAAAATGTGAAAAAGGTCCATTCCACCTTCTGTAGTTGATGTATCTCGGTGGAATGGACCAAAATATGTATTCTTAGGTGTGTAGGGTTCTAATTTATGCAGGTCTGTCCATTTGAGTTTCAAGGTGTGATGCCCTAGGTGGAAAAGTGTGAATTTCCATTAAAGGGTGATGGCTCAAAGAAGGAATATGATGGTGCAGCATTGGTAGAGGATGTGAGTGAGTTTCTGAAGAATTTTTAAGTGTATTGGAAGGTGTTTGAACAGTTGGTAAGAGTTTTAGAAGCCTGGAGTATACCTTTTCAATAAACCCCTAAGAAACGTGCTGAAAAATGAGGGTTTTTGGTTTTGCCATGTTGTAAGAGTGATTTCTGGAAACTAGTGGTGGATTTAATAGTTTTTGGGCATTTTAATTGCTTCCCCAAGGTTTCATAAGTTTTGGTGGAGTTTAAAGTGTACCTTCTTTGTAAAAGTGGGCTAATTCTACTAGCCCTTGGATACGGTGACTTAATGTTTTTCTATGTTTTGACAAATGAATCTTACTTGTAAGCTTGGAAATGTCTTTTTGATGGAATATGGATGTTATATGGATGATCAGTGGGTTTTCTTATAGTTTTCTTTGAGGAATTGGTCTTTTAGTTGCTCAGTTGTGAATTGGAAAGCCATAGAGCTGACCCTATGGAAGTTGTGCTAATTATTTGATTTTGAATTGGTGTTTGGTTTTCAAAACTTGGTTGAATGTACCTCCACCCTGCTCTGCATCAAAAATCCTGGGGGGAAGGGTTAGTATATAATTGCTCTAACATAGTCGATGCTAGGGTTCCTCTCATAGGTTGGAAATGTTCAGATTGTGGTATGGACAGAGATATTTTCCTCACCCCTTTTCAAATGGCTAGATGTATGACATGGGGAAGCTGGTTGTACCAAATGTGTTCCCTGATGTAGACCTGCTTAGGGGAGTGGCTACAAGATATGACCCTATCACACTGGTAATCGGGGATAATAATGGAAAGATTCTATTGAGCGTTAATAGAGAAGAGGTCCAAAAAAATTTTGACTTGAGTGGACCGAGTGAAGACTTGGTTCCTATCAATCTTGAGGAAATGAAGGAGGAATATGCAAATTTGAAGTATCTTTTAGATTAAATTTTTTTGCAAATCATTTCTTGGCCACTTTCTATTCATTGTGTCATAGTTTGGGTTTCAGTCCTGGTGTGGTGATGCCCATTACATACATGTTCATGGGGATGCAAATACAACACCCTAACTTCTCTGTGACATATGACTTTGCTTCTTTCTTGCCTGAGAGGATACATGAAGGGTTGTCAAAGTTGCAGAAAAATGATACCGATGCTCAATTCTTTTGGTATTCTATGCTGATGCATATGTTCTTGTTCAAGAATGTTGATTTCTTCTCTGAAAAGACGAAATTAAGGAAATCGGTTGATGGAGAAAGATTTCCAGTACATATATGGGCTACAGATCTATCTTGCAATAAGGAAAGCACCAGTTATGTGCAATTTGATAATTGATTTGTTTCCAGATTGAGGGATAGAATGATGGTGAATGTACCTAGGATCCCTTTGGAATTACATGATTTCCTCAAGCCAAAGGGGAGGAAGCCAGCATTAAAGGTCTGCCATAACTGGGGTGACATTATCCCATACCCATTCAGCACTGTTTTGAGGGTATATGGTTTATAGGGAGCCCCTCATATACTGTCATACAATGTGCCACCAAGAGTGGGGTTTGCAGAAGTGATATGGAAAATAGGTTGTATTCATGAGGACAGCCTCACTGGAAGGGGTAAGGGAAGCTTTTTTCCTGATTATACAGTGGTGTCTATTTTTTCCTTTTCAAAAGGAGGTTGGGTGCATTTTGAGAAATTCTTTGATGATTACCATTTGAGGTGTGGTGAGAAGCGGAAACATGATCCTGAAGGTTTCTTTTCTCTTTTCAGACAAAGAATAAAGGTGGTAAAGTTTGTGCATGAGTTCAACTTTCTTGAGGATTTAATTAGAAATGAATTCGACCTAAATAGGAAAGAGTTGAACAAGGAGAAATGGATAGCTTATGATAAGCTATTAGATATTGTACAGAAAATGGATCCAAAGCATAATCCATTTTTGGAGTTCAACCCATACCATAAGAAAATTAACTTTCTAATGGAGAACTTCAAGGAAACTATGGCCACATTGAGGACTAAAAAGATAAACTTAGAACTAAGTTTGGGTGTACAGGAACAAGGTGTCAGGCCAATTGAAACAAGTTCTGCATACAAGCCTACAGAAAGGTGGCCCATTTACAGGAGGAAAAAGGATGACAGTAGTGATGAAGAAGAAGTGGACAAAAAAGGAAAGCAAATAATGAAGTTTCCTTCACAACCAGGTCCAAAATTCAAAGTGCCTGGGGCAATTAAAATCATTGATTTAAAATCATCACAAGAAGATAGTCCCCCATCACCACCATCTGAGCCAAGCCCTAAGAGGCAAAGAATTGATCAACCATAGGAGAATTTGATGGATGAAATTATTGTTACTGATCATGACATGCAGGTTGGTATGCCTTTCCCTCCTAGACCAACTGAATTGGTTTTATTTGATTTAGATATCAAAGGTAAAACTGTAAAAGATGCAACAATGGAAGCATGCAAGGAGTTTCTAGATGACAATACATTTGTAAAAACTCTTGTATTCTTGCAATTGGTATGGAGGATGAAATTTGAAGAATATCAAGATAAATGTAAGAAGAGAAAAGGACTAAGGCTTGACAGGTCAGACCAGGAGAATGATGATGAGGTAAAAGCTGAATCAATGGAAGAATTCAAGAATATCACTCCTGAAGAAGGAAGGAAACTAGTGAGTCAGGCTGGTGTATTAATTCTACCTGAATGGGACATTGCAGATGCTGTAGCATTTAATTCTATTCTTTAGTCCAAGCATCCCTTGCAAGAATCTGAAGAAGAAGTCAAGGTAGCACTTCAAAACTCTACTTTCAATGAAGAGTATGAAACCTTGGAAATTTGGGCATTGGCCCCACAAGGGAGAAAACCAGATGTTTCTAATATTAATCCAAATTTCAGAGGAGGATTAATAATAAAGAGAGCTTTAGAGACCTCAACCACTGAGGCCACTAATTTATCTGTGAATGTGGCCAAATTGGCCTAAAAGACTGCTGAAAGGGAGGAGGCTAAAAAGAAGAGCCTAATGGAGAAGTATAACCTTTTGATTGAGGAATACAACAAGATGCAGTAGAAGAATGTTGAGTTGCAGACTAAGGTGGAAAGGTTTGGGTATAAATGGATTGGAGAGACATCAAGTGCTCTGGGGACCAGTACATTACCTTCCATAGTAGGATCAGTGCCTCCTGCTTCTCCAATTTTTTCCACACCAGGGTCTCCCAGTCAAAATCTTTCCCTCACCCCTCCTTTAGAAAAAATTAATGAATAAATAGAGTGCTTTGTTGATCCTAGAAAGAAGCAGCTCATGCAAATAATTGATGCATTATAGGCATCTTTGAGGGTAAGTAAGGAGGGACCAATGAAGTTCCTAAACCAAGAACCTAAACCAAGTGTTAAGGGACCGGTTGTTTAGAAGATTGCTAATAAGGATAACTTTTATTACTTCCCATGACTTCTCCAGTGGATTTACTTCCCCAACTATTAATGCACAACTCCCCAACTATTATTACTTTCCATGAAGCTATTAATGCACAACAACTCCCCAACTATTATTACCTTCCATGAAGCTATTAATGCACAACAACTCTCCAACTACCAGGCATGTTTTTAGGGTTCAAGGATAACTTTTATTACTTCCCATGACTTCTCCAGTGGATTTTGTGGCTTCCATGCTCATTCATTGTTGATGGGTCTCCCTTCTGACCATTCCATACCCAAATCACAGATTTCATGGAGGATTTTGGATGGCTTTTCCAAGAAAATCTTCATGATAGGGTGATGGCATGCAAGACTTGTCTTCTCCACGATCTTCTTGGCATAATTTTCATAGTAGGTATGGTGACCTTGCTTGTTCTGAGCATAGATGTTTTGGATAAAACTTATAATTCTTTGATCAGATTTGCTAACCCTAGTTGGGTTAGGGTTTGGTTAATGTTCATCTTAGTTATGCCTAAACTATAAATGAAACACTTGTATATTTTTTTGGGGGTTCTTCCTTTAGCTTCTCTAGGGTTTTCTATTGCAGACACTACATTCTTTCCATTCTAACATTCTAAATATTTCTTCTAAGCTTTTATGTTAATAAAATTTAGCTATTATCACTATTATCCCTTGCATGTTTGAGTAAAATCCATTTACCTTCATGTTCGAGTATGTGTTTTAATTGTCTCATTAATGTATTATATTGTTCTAAAGTAGAAAGAAACAAATTTCTTTCTTGGTGCATCAACTTCCTTTCATTTCATGTTCTCCTTTTGTCCCTTTTCCTCTATGATTTTTTAGATTAGGGTAGTGATAGGTTTCATGTGTTGGTTAGACCAACACATTTTCACTTAGTTTAGAAGAGGAAGTCGTCCTTCTCTAAAGATTCAACCTCATTCATGCAAGGTCCCACACCTTGAGGTTGTTTCAAATGTGTCATTAGAACACTAAACTCTTATTCAGTAGGGTGCAATTTGATGTGACAACAGTTTTTGGCACGCCCAGTGGGGCACGAGAAAAAAAATCACTTTATTTAGTTGAGAGAATGGTGTTGCTCTCAACATTCCAGACTTGAAGAGGCTCTTAAACAAGTACCTGATGACTCTACAATCAAGGGAGGACTCGACATAAAAATTGGTGACTTTGCTCCTAACCAAAAATCTTGGTTCAAGATAAGACCTAAACATTCAAGTCGATAATCCAACAAGAGCATCTTCTAGAGGTAATTTGTATTACATACAACTCTTATTTTCTACTTCTAGAAGAAGAAATAGATAATCTTTATCACCTATAAGAAGAAATAGAAGCAAAAGTCCTTTCCCTAGAGTCCTATCTATGCTACATGTGGGTAGATTATTTCAAGCTACAACACCTGTTGTCCATACAAACATAAATTTATTCCATATGGATTTACCCAGAAATCAGCCTTTTGTATCTTTACTAGTGGAATCTCCTTTATTCTAGCCAAAGAAGATGATATACCAGTCAATTCCATCAAAATATTCCCTATTTTACTGGGGAAACATCTACAACTCTAGCAGAACACATCATAGATGTGGCAAATATATGCTCAGTGCATGATGTATCAAAAGACAACATGGTTGTTCAATTAATTTCCACTTTATTGAAATATAAATCATTGCAATGGTATAGAGGACTTCAACCCAACTCCATTCACAATTGGGATGAGTTAGGGGAGAAGTTATGTAAGAATTTTGAAGACAAGAGTGACCATTTTCCCCTAGTAGAACAACTAACCATAATTAAAGGAGCACCTCATGAATTCATGAGTGATTTCAATTACATATTCCAAAATACTTGGGATAGAATTCCTATTAAGGTCAAGCCTTCTAATAGGAAAAAACTGGGGTAAAAGATAAGAAAGATTTCAGCTTGGTCTAAGTGTCAATCCAGGGGTCATAAACTCATGAAAGGTATCATGGGAATCTGTACAAGGCCTGAGATTCATGAAATGAGCAATTATGAATGCAACCTATGAAAATAAACTTACAAAAAATTAAAATAATCTTGGTGATAGGAACTGTCACTTCCTGGCAACATAAGCTATTTATTTCGATTCAGGCAATAGGAACTGTGCAGAAATTATGATGGTAAATTATGAAACAAAAATTTGATCAGCAAATATAAAACGTGAAAGCCATATCAATTAATTTTGTAGCATGGAAATAAAAAAAAGATCATTAACACATATCAAACATAGAAACACAACATTGCAAATTGTAATCAACTAAAATTGTAACACACAAAAACACACTATAGAAAATAAATAAATATTTACACTTCATCGACAGTTGAAGAGTGGGTGCCCTTCCTCCCAGCCAATCGATGAATTTTCAACTCACAGAATTTCTGAAGGGAACTTCAAAATGTTTCTTTCAATAATTATGTCAAATATATTTTCTTTTATTTTGTAGCCTTGCTGATATTACATATGAGTGCATATATAGTTTCAATGCATGAATAAAAACACATTTTTCTATTTATAATTCAACTATTGAGGTAAATCGGCTAGTTAAAGGAATATTTTGATTTCCCCGTGGCCAATCTTTCCTTAAGATAATGAACCAATTTATTAACAATATAACAATCACGTTGTTACTAACCCAATTTGCTAATAATATAATAACCATGCCTTGCTGTCAAAACGATATAACAAAAAATAACCACAGTAATTTATTAATACATCATATTTAGTAACATGGAAAGGAAATCTGGTGTTGCACAGTTGGAGGCTAATTTTTCTCAACTTGTGGCACCTGGCTAGAGGAATGAATAGGTGAAACTGAAGTCAACTACATAGAAGGAAAAACTACAATAGTAAATATAGGTCATATTCCTGTGAAGAAGTTGATAGGAAGTTCCTATGAAGAATGTGATAGGAAGTCTGTATGAAGATTACAAAAATCTACATGTTGCGAGATACATTTTCCAAGGCTTAAAATGACAATACTTATTAGTAAATATAATCAATAATTATTTTTCATATTTTATTCCCAAAACCATATTAAATATCACTCATATATATTTAATCATATGCAGTGTACAATGGTAAAATATTATGATCAAATATAGAAATGGAATATGGGGATGGGACTAAAGGCATATGAAAAAGGGCTAAAATATTGCATAAAATGGGACATAAATGGCTCTCATCACCTTCTCTGGAGCATGCTTTCCTATATTTCTTGAGAGCTCTTAACAATGATATACTTGTTATGATTTAATCAATGGGAGGTTACACCTTACCAAGTGCATATGATATTGCCATAATGACATGAAATTGTTTCTTTCAGGCTAGGAAGATAGCTCCTAGGAAACCAATGCCTTTATTTCTAGAGCTTCCTCCATAGCTAATGGTGGAACCTATCCTAGTGGCTCCTATTCCAATGGTTTCTACAATCCAACCTTATACTTCTATTGCACTTCTAGAAGATTGGGGCATCTTGCTCTGAAATATGAACAATAGGTTAATAGCATTGGATAATAAACAAGCTCAAAACAATAGGCCTTATTAGCCTCAAAATTAAGGTTATCAGCAAAATAGACCACCTTATCAAGGACAAAATTAGTGGAATCATACTAAGCCCATGAATAGAATGCACATAGCTACTACCAACACTTCTAAGGCTTTGGTCCCAATGCAAACTAATCTAGCATAGGAGCAAGAGTGGTGTTACCCTTGTGAGCAGAATCATAATCAAAATGTTTGTCAAAATGGAGAGTTTTTGCAAACTTTGGTAGCTCAAAATGAAACCTCTACTTCAGAGCAATAAATTGGCATGAACCAAATAGCTGCTAGTAATCAAAATTATACACATGAAGACTCCTCATTTGTCATTTGGGGTCAAGAGGATTTCTATGGTGTAAATCAAGCAGATACCAATGCAATAGCCCATAATACAATATCAAAGAAAAGAGCAATAGAGGGTGGTCCATCTTCCATTGTTGGGCAAGCATTAGTCTCTCAGCAACCTCAACCAAGTGCAAATTCTAGACCAACAGGTAGAATAGAAGAGGTTCCACAATCAAGTCATCCTATTAATAGACCTAAACAAGTGGTGGAGCAGCCCAAGATCACAGAAGCAATGTGAATAGACCTTGTTCCAAAGGTTCCTTCTAAATCCAACCAACATCCTTTTAACATAGTGGAGGAAATGAAGAAAGGCAGTCTGAATGTTACTATGTTAGAGGCTCTATCTATCCCATCACAAAGGGATTTGTGACAACAAGCTTTAAAGGAACACAAACAAACAAATGATGTACAAGAAAAAGAGTAGACAACTCCATCAAGCAGCTTGGTCCAACCTAAAGAAGAAGGGAATTCAAGTAAAATGAATAAGCCACCTCCCTTCTATGTTTCTCTAATTATTGGAAATCATATAGTGCATAATTGTATGATAGATTATGGGGCAAGTAGTTCATTCATGCCTAAGGGAATTACTGACATGCTTGGTATCAACTATGAACCAGTGGCTAGAAAAGTTTAACAATTGGATGGAATGATTGTCAATATAGTAGGATTAATTGAAAACCTAAAATTTTCCTTGCATGCATGCCCCAACTATGATGTTTTGCAAGACATTTCAGTCATACACCTCTCTACTCACTTTTCCAATTTATTTTCTATATTCACTGCTAAGATAGGTGGGAAATTATATGATGATTGGTCTCACATGCTATTTAGAAGTAGATATGGCACTAAATAAACCATCAAATATGAGCCCGTAGCAAAGGATCATCTAGAACCTTTTATCATAGTCCAATAAACATGAACTATACATTGCATGATCAAAAGGAAGAGTGTTATGTTTATGAGCCTGCAAACCCTATAAAGGAGGTACTTGATTGTTTGCTAGATGAATGGTAAAATTATTTATATTTTGATCCATTTACTATTGTTGAAATAGAGGACACTGGTCTTAGCACATATTACATTCATGAAGAGAATTCTCCTATTCCCAATCTCATAAAAGCTCAAGAAGATTTAGGGGGATTGTGGCGGAATTTTTTATGGTTCTAAGAATACGAATGGTGTTGGTGCTAGTGTAATATTAGTATCTCCAAGCAAGGAGAAACATTATTTCTCTTTCAGAATTCAATTTAGTTGCACTAACAACATGGCTGAGTATGAAGCACTCATCCAAGGTCTCCAACTTGCACAAAAAGGGAACATCAAGTTGTTACAAGTTTTTGGTGACAATGAATTGGTTGTCCATCAATTCATAACTCAAAGTTCAACAAAGAACATGTTGGAGTACAATGAACATTGAGAGGGGGGGGTGAATCAATGTTCATACACAAATTTTCATTTTGTAAATGTTTTTTCAAATTTGACCTAAG
Source organism: Sequoia sempervirens (assembly GCA_007258455.2). Classification (NCBI taxonomy): domain Eukaryota; kingdom Viridiplantae; phylum Streptophyta; class Pinopsida; order Cupressales; family Cupressaceae; genus Sequoia; species Sequoia sempervirens. The sequence continues at coordinate 4,158,478 of VDFB02056351.1, read as the reverse complement.
TAAACAATATTAAACAACAGTATAAACAAAAACATACACAAGCATATGACACAATGATATGTCCTAAGTGGAAACCCTCTTGGGGAATAAAACCACTTGAAAAATGCCTCACTAGCTTATTTGAAAAATTCTCTTTTACAATCCCTCACTGGCTATTTGTACGTCTCACTGACAATGCTATCTCACTGATAGAATTTTAAATGTCTCACTAGCAAAGCAATGTGGCTCACTGGCAATGTGACTCATTGACAATGTGCCTCACTAGCTTATACATTATCATTTTCCAAATATTTTTGAATTCACATACAAAGTATCATCTATGTTTCTCTACTCAACATCTCCTGATCTCATATCACTTTAGATTCAAAAGCAAAGTACAATTTATTTCACATATAATATATCATTATATATATTGTGACTATAAACAATGATACATCATACAATGAAATCAATGCTCTGCAGATGCTTTACAAATTCTTCTCAATGTATCAAATATACAAATCAAATAATCATAAAATTTGAATCACTGTAAGCCAATAACTCTCATATAAAAAATGATGTCTCTTTCTGATGAAATCACACTCTCCATATTGAGTGCCTTCAACATAATGCATAAATAGTGTTCTCTATTTTTGAATAGAAAGAGAGCTATCTTCATAATTGTTACAATAGAATTTACAACTAAAAGATTAAGGTTACAAGCACAAAAAAACTAGGATCAAAGAATAGAAACACCTATTAATACATCTTCTTTCCATGAAGAACTGACTGTAATATCACTCTCTATTGACTGTCAGACAACAAACACTAAAGATACACCAAGATTCAAACTGCTTTGCCATAGCTAAGAAACCCTAACTGAATGCTCGTGACCTAGTGAGGGCTTTTCAAAAATGAAATGAAAAAATGCCTTCAAACCAAGCTTCGGGTTTAACATATAGTTTTATGTCAAATTTCTTTAATCTTAGCAAACCCAAAAAATAGCTTTGTTTCCATTTTTTTTATTTTCAATGCCTTTGGAAAATAGTAATACCCAAGGGTCTCAAACACTTAAAAAAATACCATGAATACAACTATATACATAACTAATTTCACCTTATATATCAAGATCAAGATGTCATTGGATAAGTATTTATTCTTGTGTAACTTATGTTATTGATATCTCATCAATCTTGTATGAATAAGCCATTGATGGCTCATAAGTTAAAAAATTATGAATTGTCAAATTCTCATTAATAACAAGATATAGAAGATGCTAATGCCTTAAGAATTGTGTGTCTACAATACCAATGCCAATGTGAAGGTAAGATGTATCATTGCCAATGCATGTACATATTGTATTAACAGTTAACAATACCATCAACCTTTTTGACATCAATGAAAAAACCTTGTGCCAAGGGTCAACAAACTCCCCCTTTGGCATTGATGTCAAAAATGTCAAAACAAAGAATGTATCATTTGCAGCCACTCTTTCTCCCCCTTTTTGATAGAAATGACAAAGAGTTGCATGGAGATAACCAAACTATCCAAGTACACTAAACTACTTCAAGCTTTCCAAGATTTGTATACATTATGCACTGTAAAAGAAGTAACCAAGATATGAATGAACCAAGGCAAGCATAAAGATACTGTTAATAAATATTACCTCACTATGACCAATCTTACCCACTTCCCTAATCCTATATACAAAGTAGTCAAGACACCATATACCAACTGCAAAAGCAATTACCAAGTCATCAAAATAAAGACCAACTATGTGAACTAGGCAAATATTATTACCAACTTGAATAACCAAGTACTAAGGCATCAAATATGCACTTCCAAACACATTAATAATTACATTCATGTCAACCAAATAATATCATCTTTTGAGCATTTTTTATGAATTTCAAACACCAAAACTTCTTGTACTATCATCATAATTGTAAGAGCATTGTATTACACAGGGTAGTATCACTATCAAAAACATTTTCGCATGCTATTGTCATGTATTAAATTATATCATTTGCTATCACAAAGAGCACCATGACTGAAATCAAACTATTGTCCTTATGTTACTCTAATCAAGGCTGCCCTGTTGTCTTCCCTATAAACTTGTAGTAAGAGTTAACTCAAACATCAAAAACATCTTCAATAACATCATGAAAACAAGAAGATGCATTAACCAACCACATAGATCATTGCAACTCTTTTTCAAACAATGACACCATTCTAATGTACTGTGACCACCATAAAAACACTATCATCATCCCAATAAAAGCATTTACAAGATCCATTAGGACTTTTCCAAGCACACTTCTCCAATGCACTAAGTTAGTATGGAACTTCAATGAATATTTTAACTCACTATTTCATCAACAATACTAAATACATGCCAATACCACATTTTGTACCTTGAAGGAATGTTTTATATCCTACTAATTGTTCAGTTGTCATGATACATATAAGTCATAGCTATATTGAGGTAACAATCAATGGCTTTCAACCACTAGCATAGTGAATTCAACACACTTTCATGAGCATTGTAAAAAAAAACTGTAAATCCTACACTGTATACAATCATTTGCTCTATATTTTGCTTATAAACACTATAAATCATTCATTTCAAAAAACAAAACTCCATAGACTTCTATAGTCTTTGTCTTCTTCATGGGGGTAAAATGAGAAAACAATAAGTCACTATAAAATGCATAGAACAAGCATAAATATCATTGTATATGTGATATGATGTAAAAATATACAACTACTGACCCTGTATTGACCAAGGCCATCATCAATGTCCAATGCAACATGTACCTTGTAAACACTGCTTACATACAAAAAAGATATGTACCTTACTTATAATTGCACCATCAAGATGTACCAACATAGACACTATCATATTGACAAACAAGAGCAACTATTGTCCAGAAAACTATTAGCTTCAAGATATAACTGTTAAAAAACAATGAACACATGATGCCATTGTGCACTATTTATGCATTATATGACTGTCTCAAACTCATAAATCATGCAAACAAACTTCTAAGAATAATCACAGTGATTATAGATACTCTTGTAAGAAAACTATGAATGATAATCAAAACTAACACTCCTTTTTGTCACTACACTTGTGTATAATCTTATTCATAACTACCTTGTCTTCTCTAGGGGCTGAAAAGTAAAACATTAACTTGCTCCTCCTTACCTAATGCTAATCTTTCAGACACTTTGAGATGTTCCTTGTACAATATGCACATGATTGGGGATTTCTTCCTTTTGCTCATGCTTTCTTCTCCAAACCTCCCTAGTTTCTTTCCATTATCAAATCATCTATCTTCTTTTTGTTTCCAGATGATTTCTTCAACTGACTTCTGCAAAAATTGGCTCTATTTCCAACACCATTACATCTATAGCACATGACTTGATGATTTACAAAAGAAGCATAAGTGTTTCTTGACAATTCAAAATCATTCCAAACTTTGTATCTCTTTAGTAACCAAAAGTCTCTTTTTATGTGTCCAACCTTATTGCAATTAAATCAAACAATATTTTAGTTTTGATTTGACAATCCAGAATAACTACAATTTCTAGCTTTGTGACCATACTTATGAAAAAAATAGCAATAACCATGAAACTGAGAATAGTTATACCTCATTAAATAATTTTTTTTGGTAGATGAAGATCCTGTGAACCAGTTGTTTCTTCTTCCAACTCTATTGAAGAGCTTGTGTTTTTTTTTCATCAATAACCCTATTTTTTGTTTCAAGAGTAATAGCATGATAGTTCAAGTCTATTTTCTTTCTTGGAGTTTGTCTAACTTTAAAACTATGCACATTTCCATCTTCAGATATAAAGAATGTCTCATATTTTGTCTCTTTCCCATTTTAAGGAGTTTTCCCTAATTCATATCCTAAACTAGTAGGATCTCTATGTCATTTTTTCCTACATAACATATCATCCAAAGCATTAGTACTTTTCTCAAACTACTTATATTTCTTTAACTGAATGGCGCACGTGCACCTTTGCAAGAACATGCCTCCATGAGGAAAATTTAATATTTTGATTTTGTATAGGTATTCTCATGTTGTAATAAGGTTTAAATATCCATTTTGAGGTTGTAATAGGTCTTAGATAGCTATTTTGGGCATAAATGTAAAAAGTGCAAAAAATGACAAAATGTTGTCAATGCAAAAATGCAACAAATTGAAAGAAGTTGGAAGATCAAAGGTAAAGGTAGTTGTAAAGTTATTTTTAGGCACTTTATGGGGTTTATAAAATAATTTTTAAGCTTCACTAACTTCAAGGAAGGTTGGGGAAATAAATGTGTAGAAGAAAATTCAATGAAAAACATAGTTATTCAGTTATTTTTCTGCAATTTCTTGATTGTAGGCCACTGTACGGCCATGAAAATTGCTTGAAACCTCTCCTCTTCAATTGAATATTTTAGCCCTATTAATCTACTTCCTTATACATTTTTTTCATCAAAATTCATAAAATTTTGTTAAAGTTATGAGCATTTTTCTCCAAGCAGGTGAAACCTTGAACTAGGGTAAACAGTAGGTACTTAAAATTCAATTTCTCTCAATTCCACCATTAGAAATGGCTATAAATTGGTAAGTGAAGAGTTTTAAACTTATTCTAATACATTTACAATTTTTAGAGCAAAATAATGTGGTTTTGGGCAAATTCCATGATGCCCTATGACTATATTTGTATAAAAATGTGGAAATGCACATGTGAATAGTCAAGAACTTGTGTTTTGGTAAAAAAAAAGGTATTCTCTTTGGGTGGAAGTGATTTAAAAGGATGCATTTGCATTTATTGGGCCCTCAATAAATAGGTTTTGGTGAATTAAAGGATTTTATGTTCATTTGTTTGCTGATCTTGCATGGCAGATTTTTTTGACAGTCAACTTTAGGAATAAAAAATGAATGATTTAGTATGGGAGTTTGTTGAAATGTCATGAATAGAGATTGGGAAAAGTTATAAGGTGTGTGTGTAGACATTATTACATCTATTTGTGGTATTTTTAAGGATATTTTTCTTGGGAAGTTGGTGTTAAAATTTTATGTGGTCTAAATGGACCTAAATGCTGATTTGGAACAGTCTACTTGTAAAGGGTTCTTGTTTGAGATGTTTGAGTTGAAATAGAGTTTTGGGCCAGTCTTTTGAATGTTTCTCAAGGTGTTTTGTGAATAAATCAATGGTTTTGAGTTATTTTTTAGTTTAAGTGCTTTGGAATGAAGAGTTTGTGAAAGAAGGTGAGTCCTAATTGAAAGGATAGCAAAATTTGGTTGAGATTTTTGTCAAGTTCAGTTGTGAATCCTCTGTACTTGCATCACTGAATCTTGTGATCTTCAAGATATTTCTTTAAAGAAACAACTTCTCCTTTATGCTTATGACACTTGATAATTTTCGCATCCAAGTCATATTTTGTAACTTCCACTATCCTCTTAGTCTCCTCAATCTTCGTTTTCAAATTTAAAATTATGTTATCTGAATCATTAGAACAATTTAACAAAGAATTCTTTTCTACACTCTTTTTCAAAGAATCAAATTCATCCTAAAATTTTTTACATATTTCTTCTTTAGCTTTCAACTTGACTCCCTTTTCTTCTTCAATTATTTTTCTTTCTTCCATTTGAATCTTGAGTTTCTTGTTTTCTCTTTCAAGTTTACTAATCATATCTAGAGTAGAGAAAAGCTCTCCTTAAAAATAAACTATTCCTTCATGGTTACTACCACACTCTTCTATATCTGATTTACTCATATTTACCATTAATTCATCAAAACCTATATTAGACACCTTTTCTTCTACAAAATTGTTCTTATAAGCATTTAAAGAATCAATTAACAAGGAATTTTCTTGAGACAAGGCTTCACTAGACTTGATTGGGGTTGTTTGATTATCTTTTTTCTTGACACTAGTGTTTTTCTTTTGACATCTATTTATTTTGCACTTAGCCATGACAAGTACTCCATGACCAGGAATCCCCTTAGATGTTAAGACTTAACTTACAAGGGTTTAGCTCTTATACCACTTCTTGGAGTACAATGAACAATGAGAGGGGGGTGAATCAGTGTTCATACACAAATTTTCACTTTGTAAATGATTTTTCAAATTTGACTTAAGTAAACAATATGCAACAATAGTATAAAAAAAAACATACACAATCATATGACACAATGATATGTCCTGAGTGGAAACCCTCCTGGGGAATAAAACCACTCAAAAAATTCCTCATTGGCTTATTTGAAAAATTCTCTTTTAAAATGCCTCACTGGTTCTTTGTATGTCTCACTGACAATGCTATCTCACTAATAGACTTTTAAATCTCTTACTAGCTAAGCAATGTGCCTCACTAGCAATGTGTCTCACTAACAATGTGCTTCACTAGCTTATACATTATCATTTTGCAAATATTTTTGAATTCGCATACAAAGTATCATCTCTATTTCTCTACTCAACATCTCCTAATCTCATATCACTTGAGATTCAAAAACAAAGTACAATTTATTTCACATACAATATATCATTGTATATATTGTGACTATAAACAATGATACATCATATAATGAAATCAATGATTTGCATATGCTTTACAGATTCTTCTCAATGTATCAAATATACAAATCAAATAATCATAAAATTTGAATCACTGCAAGCCAATACCTCTCATATCAAAAATGATGTCTCTTTCCGATGCAATCACACTCTCCATATTGAATTCCTTCAACATATTACATAAATAGTGTTCTCTGTTTTTGAATAGAATGAGAATTTTCTTCATAACTGTTACAACATAATTTACAAATAAAATATTAAGGTTACAAACATAAGAAAACTAGGATCAAATAATAGAAACACCTATTAATACATCTTCTTTCCATGAAGAACTAACTACCATAACACTCTTTGTGGTGCAGGAGCACCCAAGGCCTTCAAGGAGCTCTTCAAAGGTCAGAAGTGTGCAGGGGTCAGGAGGACCTTTCCATCAAATCAAAACATCAATTATGGTATCTTGGAGCCTATAATGGCATTCAGAATGAATAAAGGTAATGTGACTATCAAAAGTCCTAAGGGTCTTGAAAGGACCATCGGACCAAAAGAACCTTGTAAGTGGACCAATAGTGTCCAAGGGGTGTAGGTAGGTCTATAATGTTTTAATTAGATCAATTAAGGTTAAATATTGAAGTTTAGATAGTTTTTTGTCAATACAAATCAATAAAATGTAAGTTTGGAAATTCAAATATTTGAATTCCAATTTGGGCGAGTAACTAGTCTTTGTGAGTTTTAATCACTTTTATGCAACTTAATCAATCCCAAATGGTTTGGGAAGTTGGGGATAGGATATACAAAGCCAAAATAATCATTTTTACTGAGGTTGGGCATTTGGAGCAAGGACTGTACGGATTGCTACAGGAAATAGTGAAAGAAATATAGTTTTCTTGCAATTTATTTGAGTTATTTGATGAGTTCTTGAGTTACATTGAAGTTATGATCACTTTTTATTTTTTTAGGAACTTGAACTTACATGTTTTGAAACCCTTAAAGGTTCTGAGAGCAATAATAAATAAATTTTCTGTACAATACATTGACTGTCCTCAAAAAGAACATAGAATTTACACTAGTTTGAGGGTTTATCATGAATAAATGATCCATTTCATGGGAGTTTATGACTGTATCTTGTGAAATGGATCATATTTAACATGTACCATACTGGACTAACAATATAATGTGTAGGAGAGATGAATATTATGGTGTACACCAAGATTTAACTATGGAAAGTGATTGAAGTTGGAAGCTAGGGTATAGCAGCAGAAGATATACCTTAATGAGGGATGTTTTTTTGAGTTGGGATAGAATAAATATGTTTTCCTAATGGTGTAGAGTCAATGAGAAAGTTCTGGAAGTGATTGGAAGGTTAGTTTTCAAGAAGCCCTAGTTTTGAGGCAAGTTAAGGAGGGTTTTGTGTTTGAGCATGTTAGGGGTGTCATAGAAGCATAAAAACTTGGAATACTTGGTTTTGAGTCATTTTAAGGGACTTTTGAAAGTTTCATGGTCAAGGGTTGAGTTTAAAGAGGGGTTGCTTTGGAAAAGAGGGCTAATTAGGCCTAGGTTTTGAGGAGACAATAGATTTTGGAAGGGTTTGTCTGAAGCAAGTGATATCAAGGTTTGGATATGTTGTTTTTCATCAGAAACCACATCTGAAATAGTCATTAGATTGGAGTTTCCTTTGGAAATTTTGAGTGCAAAGTCAAAAATCCTTTGCTAGAGGCCTAGTTGGGCTAGAAGCCTAGTTAAGGTGAAAAATTGGTTTTGTGTCTAAGACAAAGGGTTGGGTTTTGAAATCATTCAAGACAAGTTTTTTTGAGTCTTTTAAGAGTATTCCTAGGGTTTGGGTCCATAAGGAAGGCAAATAAGTCATTTGGTGCAGTATTGAGTTTTGTCTCCACTAGGGTGCCTGAAGAAGGGTTCAGATTGCATCATTAAGTTCCTTGAAATTTTTGTGTTTGTTTCAAAGTCCCAGACCCTCTGCATAACTTTGTCAACTATCAGATAAAAAATGTTGAAGATACACTAAGATTCAAATGGATTTTCCATGGCTAAGAAACCCTAACTGAATGACCGTACCCTAGTGAGGGCTTTTCAAAAATGAAATGATAAAATTCCTTCAAACCAAGATTTGGGTTTAACATATACTTTTATGTCAAATGTATTTAATCTTAGAAAACCTGAAAAATAGCTTTATTTCCCTTTCCTTTATTTTCAATGCCTTTGGAAAATATTAATACCCAAGGGTCTCAAACACTTAAAAAAATACCATGAATACAACTATATACAAAATTGATTTCACCTTATATATCAAGATCAAGACGCCATTGGATAACTATTCTTATGTAACTCATGTTATTCATAGCTCATCAATTTGTATGAATAACTCATTGATAGCTCATAAGTGAACAATTTATGAAACATCAAATTCTAATTAATAACAAGATATAGAAGATGCTATTGTAAGAATTGTGTGCCTACAATACCAATGCCAATGTCAAGGTAAGATGTATCATTGCCAATGCCTATACATAATGTATTAATAGTTAACCACACCATCAACCTTTTTGACATCAATGACAAAACCTTGTGCCAACGGTCAACAAAACAATCTTCTCAAATGCTACAAGCATATGGTTTGGGATTTGATAGAGGAATTTGAAGGTTTTAACATCCAAAAAAATATGAGAAATCAGAATAAACACATTGATAGACTTGTAGCAGTTGGTGCTCAGTTTGGCATACCAGCACATATTGCAAGTAAAAAGGAGTAGCATATTAGACTTGTGGTGAGGCTTGTTGTTCTAGATAATCAAGATGACTAGCAAGTCTTTGACATTGACCAATAGATAGTGAATTTTTCACAAGATGATGTAGAATTTTCTAAAAGAAATCAATCTAAGCTGCAAAATTAGTATGGTCATCAGATTGTGTAGCTAAGTAGCAACAAGCTACTGAATGATCTTATCACCCTTGAAGGTATTTTCAGCCTTGATAATCAATTAAAGTAGAAAAATATGAACTTAGTTGTAATGAAGGGTGACTTCAAGCCAATAGAAATTTCAAAGGGAAAGTCTTTGAACTTGGGAAAGGTATGCTCTACCACTAAACATGATGTTTTCATAGATCTTTGCAATAGATACAATGATGTAGTTGCTTGGACTTATGAAGACTTAAAGGGTTCTGACCTAGGCCTTTCCCAACATACTATTGAATTAGATCTAGATTCCAAACCTGTAAGGAAAAAACAAAGGCCTATAAATCCTAATATTTAACCTTTGATGAGAAAAGAGTTGGCCAAATTGATTGATGCTAGATTAATTTTCCCCATCAAGCATTCTTCATGGGTTGCAAATATTGTTCCTTCTAAGAAAAAGAATGGGGAGATAAGACTTTTTGTATATTTTAGGGATCTAAATAGAGCCTCCCTAAAGGATCATTACTTCCTCCCCTCCATGGAGCACATTTTACAAAGATTCAGTGGTTCATAAAGGTTTTCTTTCTTGGATGGTTACTCAGGCTACAACCAAATTCTAGTCCAAGAATTTGATCAAAATAAGAATATTTTAGTCATCTTGGTCTACTTGGATGATATCATAGTGTTTTCAAATTATGAAAAAGAATATTTTAGTCACGTTGCACAAGTATTTCAAAAATGTAGGGAATATAGTATTTCCCTAAATCCAGATAAATGTTTCTTCGCTACTGATTAGGGCAAGCTTCTTGGGAGCGTTGTTTCAAAGGATGGCTTGGTCATTGATCTAGCAAGAGTAAAATATATCTTGGACATCCCACTTCCCAGTCACAAGAAAGGATTATAGAGTTTTTTGGGTACAATTAACTTTTTGAGGAGGTTCATTCCAAATATTTTTGCTTTGGTAAAGCCTCCTACCTCTATGCTTAAGAAAAATATGGTCTTCAGGTGGACCAAAGAAGGTAAAGATAGTTTTGAGGCTATCAAACAAGAAATTTCTCAAGCTCCTACCCTTGTCAATCCTAACTATGGAAAGGATATCATTCTTTATACCCTTGGAGGTGAAGCAAGTATATCAATTGTCCTAACCCAACAAAATGAAGAAAATTTGCAGCATCCCATTGCTTTCTTTAGTGAAGGGCTCAAGGATTATGAGGTCAAGTACAACTACATTGAAAAGAAATCTCTTGCTGCTATTAGAGCATTAAAAAAATCTAGATACATGTTGTCTAATAATAGGATACAGCTAATGGTGCCCCATGTTAGCGTTAAAGAGATCCTATTGAGAAGAGATATCAATGAAAAAAGGATTGGATGGATCACCAAGGTGATGGAGTATGACGAGATCAAAATCACCAAGTTAGTGAGAGGAAAAGGATTGTGTGAACAACACTTCTAAGCATTTGAGACTCCTATAGAGGCTTCCCTTGTGCTATAAGAATAACAGTCTCCAAATACAAACATACAAGGCAGTTGGGTGCATGATATGACTACCTTTTTACAAGAAGGTAGATATCCTTTGGGTCTAAATAGAACCAAAGGAAGAAATTTTAGATTACAATCCATTCCCTATGTCATAGTGGATGGAATACTCTTCAGAAAGGATTTTGATGGAGTCCTATTAAGGTGCATAGAGGTAGATTAGGTCAATAGAATGCTAAATGAATTCCATGATGGCTCTTTAAGTGGCTATTTTTCTGCAAGGACTACTGTTGAATGAGGGTTGGTTAGAATTTTCCAACTTTGTTCAATGATGCTCACAAATGGATGAGAAATTGCAAAAAGTGTGCTTTATAGAAAGAAAAGGTTGGCTACCCTCCCTCTTCACCCCATTCAAGTTGATCAGCCATTTACACAATAGGATTTGGATTTTATTGGTATGATAAATCCACAATCAAGTTCTGGTCATAAATGGATTTTGATAGCCACATATTACTTTACAAGGTGGATAGATGCAATTGCCTTGAAGGATGCCACTGATGCTTCAGTTTTAGAATTCCTTGATGGAATTGTTACCAAATTTGGCACTCCTTCCACCATCATTTCAAATAATTCCAAGGCTTTTACTAGTGCTTAGATCCTTTATTAGGAAGTGAAGCATGAAATTTACTTGAAGATCTCATCTAATTATTATCCTTAGGGCAATGGCCTGGCTAAGTCTTCAAATAAAAATCTTATTTGAATCATTGAGAGAACCATTGAAGACAACCAAAGGGTCTGGCATAGCAAGTTGAAGACAACCCTTTGGGCTAATAGGATTACTCCTAAAAGAAAAATTGGCAATTCCCCTTTCATGATAGTTTATGGAAGGGAGGCAAGGTTACCATTATCATTTGACTTGCCTTATTTTGAGTTGGCACATCAACTGGAGTTGGAAGGAAATGATGCTATGATTGTAAGGTTGGCTAAGCTCTTGGAACTAGAGGAGACAAGGAAAAAATCTATACAAGTCATAGAAACACGTCAAGCATAGGTCAAAATAAATTTTGACAAGAAGGAAATTCATATGATGTTCCAAGATGGAGATCTAGTGCTGAAATTAAATGCAAGCAGAGCCAAAGTTGGAAGACATTCCAAGTTTGATACCATGTAGAGCGGTCCATACGTCATCGCTAACTACAAGGAGGCCAATGCATTCTATCTTTACAAGTTGGATGGTGACGCTCTCCCAATCTCAGTCAACGAGATTCATCTCAAACCTTATTTCTGATCAGTTTTGAGTTTTCAAGTACATATTGTAAAAAATTTCTTTTCATGAAGTGCTTTTGCAAAACCTACATCCTCCCTAAGGGAATGTATGTTCCTAGCTTTCATGCTTTTCTCCAAGTGCAGGCTTCCACATGTTTTTTTTCCCTTGGGAGACCTCATTTTTTAAATTCCCTTCATGAGTCTATACCTAATGGACTAATAAGGCCTCTGGATTCCATGATTAGCAGATAATCATCCAACAAAAATTTCCAAAATGTTGACATCTCATTCCCCCCTTAGATGAACCATCACTGATATTTGATCTGAGAGATCCTACATTGGCCATCGTGCATGAGTTTTCCTTGGGGGTTCCTAAAATTGGCTGAGTCTAAGAATTTTTGATTTTCGGACTATCTCTTACCCACTTCCTTTATGCCTTCTCCATCGCTCCCTTCCTTCCCCTTTTTATTCTAAGTATTTCGGGTTTCAGCCTTCAGCCTTACCCTTCACCCCTTACCAATCTCTCTCCTCTTCCATCCTTCTACCTCCATCTCCTTTCTCTGTTTTCACCAAACTTTTGGGGGTTGAAAATCTGCCTTCCCCTTTTATCTTCTCTTGCTCCCTTCATAAATCATTGTTTTACAGTCCAATGTCCAACTTTTAGCAGTCCAAAGTCTAACCTCCAAAGTCTCATCTTCTTTCAGCCTTTTTCTTTCTTCCTTCTCCTTCTCGCTTTCACTCTTTTCTCCCAAAAATTGGCTATGTTTCGAGTTTTGGATGTCAACCTTCAACCTTCTCCATTATCTCTTACCTTTCTGTGGTAAGAGCTAACTCATCCCCCTAAACCTTGATTTCTCCTTTTGGACTTTGGATTTCACTCTTCCTCTCCCCATTTTTGTTTCTATGGTAAGTAATATACCATCCCCTTGATCCCCGATGTTTGATAAGGTTTATTTTGGGTGGTCACGGTTTCCTCCTCTCTTCTTTCTTTGGTACGTGGTAAGCCACATGGCTAACATCTAGCTTTTGATGGCTCAATGCCTAATATCTAACAACCCAATGCCAGTGTGGATGTGTTTGAAGTAAGCAAAAACCACAAGGTACGCCTGACTCCCGACCTCTGATCGCCTGATCGCTGACATCTGATAACTCATTTTTGGTACTTATAACCATTTAATTCATTTGCATTGTAAAGGGAATTTTTTAGGCCTGACACCTCAATAATCCATGGATTGGCATGTTTTTGTTCAACCATGTCATTAATGTGCTACAACTCCCTAGCTACCAGGCATTTTTTTAGGGTTTGACGACAACTTTTATTGCTTTCCATGACTTCTCCAGTGGATTTTGTGGGTGCCATGCTCATTCATTGTTGATGGGTGTCCCTTATGACCATTCCATACCCAAATTGTGAATTTCATGGATAATTTTGGATGGCTTTTCCAAGAAAATATTCACAGCAGGGTGATGGCATGCAAGCCTTGTCTTCTTTAGGCTCTTCTTGGTGTGATTTTCACAATAGGTATGATGACCATGCTTGTTATGGGAACAGATTTTTTGGATAAACCTTACGTTTCTTCGATTAGATATGATAACCCTAGCTAGGTTAGGGTTTGGTTAATGTTCATCTAAGTTATGCCTAAACTATAAAGGCAACACTTATATATTTTTTTGGAGGTTCTTCCTCTAGCTTCTCTAGGGTTTTTCTATTGTAAACACTACATTGTTTACATTTTTCCATTGTAAATATTGCTTCTAAGATTTTATGTTAATAAAATTCAACAATTATCACTATTATCCCTTGTATGTTTCAGTAAAATTCATTTACCTTCTTGTTCAAGTATGTGTTTTAGTTGTTTCATTGATGTATTATGTTGTTCTGAAGTATGAAGAAACAAATTTATATCTTGGTGCATAACCTTCCTTTCATTTCATGTTCTCCTTCTATCCCTTTTCCTCTATGATTTGTTAGATTAAGGTAGTGATAGGTTTCATGTGCTCAGTTAGACCAACACATTTGCACTTAGTTTAGAAGAGGAAGTTGGCCTTCTCTAGAGATTCAACCTCATTCACGCAAGGTCCCACACCTTGAGGTTATTTCCATTCTGTCATTAGAACACTGAACTCTATTTCAATAGGGTATAATTTTAGGTGACAACAAATACCATTGCACCGAGGAGTAAGGATATCGATCTGATGACTGTACCATTCATCAAGATGCAAGATCCTACAAGAAGATGTTACATGCAACACAGTGGCACTAGTGTTGAGTTGATCCTTTTTCCTATAATTTATTTATGTATTTTATGCTATTTTCAAGGTTTTTCCAAAAGTAATGGCATCCATGTCTATTTTGAGTGACAGTTTCCACTTTGGGTGATAGTGTCCCAAAATGGCACCACTGTCCTAGGATGGCATCCCTGTCCCACGATGGTGCCTTTTTCTTGATTCAAAATTGTTATGCTCTTAGTTTCTTGATTACTGATTTTGTTGTGTAACAGATGATTCCCTTTGTTTCTTATAGGCTTCGTCACACACTCAACAACATTTAGGAGGATGAATGTTCTTATTTCTTTGAGAGTTCACATGACTCTCATAAGAGGAGTAACCTTTCCATACCAATAGACTATATTGGATATATCTTATGCCACCAATGAGATATCATGATGCTATGTTGATGGAACTCATTGAGTGGTAGAATGTAGAAACTTCCACCTTTCATCTCCCAATGGGGGAAATGATAGTTACACTTAAGGATATAAACCAAATCTTCAGGCTACTCATGTGAAATGAGACCATGTACCACAATGACTTTTGATCCCCTCAGGAGATCAAGAGGGATATACAATACTATATTGGCCACTACATAGATTTTACTTCTAGCGGCCATCTCAAGCTTAAATGGCTTCTACATTCTATTGTACCATTGATTCAGTAGATCATGTGTGTTTTCATCACCCTATCCCTAACGCCCGATGGACGAGGCACACACCTTGATGGGGGCCTAGTTCATACAATATGGGTGATGGAGGAGCATCAGACAGTGTATACCCAAGGACAAAGTATGCTAGCACTTGTACTATGAGCTTGGTCATTTCGTCTATTGGGAGGGGTTCAGTATTATACTTTGGACTCTTCCTCAGATGTGGGATTTTGTGAATGGGAAGGAAGGCATGGAAATTCCTTCCAAATATTAATCTTTGAGAGAGAGATATATAAAATCTTTCAAAAATTGCAATTACAGAAAATAAATATGGACATACATGAATAACATAATAGACAATAAAAAATTAATACCAAATTTTACATGGGAAAACCAAGAGAAAACCCCACATACCAAAGCAGAGATCTCTTGTATTACAGTAAAACAAAAATTACATATAAGTGCAAAGCTACGCTCTTTTAGGTGCTTTTCCAGAATGAAATTGGTAGCACTTTGTTACATTCACTCTGATATTCACTCACTTTGATCTAACATCCATCCAATGCACTATGGAATTTCATACATACTTCTCAAGCATTATAGGAAAATCATTGTTCCAACTTCCAACCAATTGAATAGTCATTGTCTCTTTGAATTCCCACTATCACCTTGATACGCCTATTACTGCATCAGAGGGACTCCCAAGTGACTCCTTCTGATATGGAAAACTTTTTTCGATGAATGCCCATTAGAATATTGAAGATACACTATAACAACTCACACCAACATAATAAGGTCTCGTCGATGAAGTCCCATTATAATTTCGAAGAGACATAGAAACTCACACCAATATGAGAAAGTCTCATTGATATACCTTGCAGATTTGACTAGGTGGTCCCTAATGCCTACGTGTTACGCCTGTCATTATCGTACAACTAATGTCACCAATGTGACTTGACATACCAATCAAACACATGTCACCACTTGTTCTACTGATGTCATCCTTCACAACCATTCGGTCCCACCTTATCAGTATGTCGAAAAGACTAATCATATTGTCCCATTGACATGTGTTTGTCTCTTCGTTGAAGCACTTATCAGGATATCGAGGAGACTCATCATTTCATCCCACCGAAATTCACTTATCTCTTCAATGAATCCAAAGCCCAAAGCTTGAAGCACTTATTATGATGTCAAGGAGACTAGCTATTTTGTGCCACCAAAATTCTCCTATTAACCCGATGAACCTTCGGTCAATGCTTTTTACACTAGTAAGTTTGAGACACCTTTTTTTCAACATTCTCTCACTTGACAAAGAATTTACTAGCTCTCAATCAACGCTTAAAGTCAATGAATATTATAGGCCCCAAGGCCCATTGAATTGGCCCACCATTTGAATTTATTCATGCTCACAAGCTTCGTCAATGCATCAACAACATTCACTATAGTATAATTTTTTTCTAGACTAACCTTTCCATCCTCCACCATATCACAAACAAAGTGGTACTGCATGTCAATATTTTTTGTCCTGGCATGGAAGGTTGGATTTTTCACCAAACAAATGGCACTCTAATTGTCACAGTAGATAATAATTTTCCCTACATCAGAACCAACATCTGAACATAGTATTCTAAGCCAAATGGCTTCCTTGCAAGCATGATTTTCTACCATGTACTCAACCTCAATAGTGGATAAAGTGACTACAACCTACCACTTGCTCACCCAACTAACTACACCACCAAACAATGTGAATACATATCCACTGGTGGATCCTCTACTATTAATGTCCCCTTCCTAATCAGAATCCACATATCCATGACTGATAACTGAACTCTGAGATCTAGTAGAGTAACCATGATAACATAAGGCATACTCAGAAGTACCCTTCAAATACCTAAAAACTCTCTTCACAATATCCCAATGTGGCCTTCCTAGATTAGCCATAAACCAACTAAGCACTCCTAATACTTGGGAAATATCTGGCCTGGTACAAACCATTGCATACATTAAACTAACAACTACACTTGAAAAAGGCACCTTGGACATGTCCTCCATCTCAGTAGGAGATTTTGGACAATCTTCAATAGAAAGTTTCATTCCTTGCAACAATAGAACAACTAACTACTTGTAATCTACCAAATTAAACCTCTCTAGGGAAAAATTTATATACTTCCTTTGGTTGAGCCAAAGTTTTCTATTTCCCCTATCCCTTTTGATTTCCATCCGTAGAATATACCTAGTTGAGTCTAGATCTTTCATCTCAAACTATGCTGACAATTAAGATTTTAATTTGAAAATAATACCCTTACTATTCTCGATGAACAACATATCATCTACATACAAGGCAATAATAAGAAGATGACCATTTTTAGATTTAAAGTAAACACAATGATTAGACTTTGATCTCACAAACCCTAAAGACAACACATAGGTATCAAACTTTTGGTACCACATTCTAGGCGATTGCTTCAAACCATACATAGATTTCTTTAATTTGCAAACTAGGTTTTCCTTACCTTCTTCAATGAAGTGCTCCAACTAGGACATGTAAATCTCTTTCTTCAAATCACCATGAAGAAACATTGTCTTCACATCCATCTAGTTGATTTCAACATCATATGGATCTACAAGTGACAACAAAAATTGAATGGATGTCAACTTTTCTACAAGAGAAAATATTTCCCCATAATCAATTCCCTCCACCTGGGAATATCCTTTCATGACCAAACTTGCTTTATGCTTCACAAAACTAGCATCAAGACCTATATATTTCTTAAACACCCATTTACATCCAACAGGATTTTTTCCTTCAGGAAAAGATACTAAATCCCAAGTTTCATTTTTCTTCAATGATGAAATTTCTTCACTCATGGATCCCAACAAAGAATCTACATGAGACATACCCATAGCCTCTCTAATAGTCCTAGGCTCATCAATGTTAGTAATCAAAGCATAGGCACAACTAGAATCCAACATAGAATAACTAGACCTTTCAGGTTGTCACTTCATATGTGTAGACCTCCTCGGAAGCTAAGGTTGAGGTTCTTCTTCTTGATCAAAATTTTCAGAGCTGCTTGAGCTCTCCTCACTAACAGGTCCACCAAGAGTATGTAGTTCATCCTTATTTGGAGTAAGGGGAACTTCAACTACCTCCTTTTTTTCTTCTTTCACCTCTAGCTATAGATCAACTATAGAAGGTTTCAGCTCACAGAAGATCACACTTCTTCTATAAAAAACCTTCTCTATAACTGGTTTCCAAAGCTTGTACCCTTTAACACCAATTCCATAACCAATGAAGATACACTTTAAAGCTGTGTTCTCCATTTTAGATCTTCTTTCATTGGGCACATATGCATATGCCTCATAGCCAAAGACTCTAATGTCTCTCAACAAGGGCTTCTTACCAGACCACACTTCCATAGGTGTCTTGTCCATGAGAGCTGAAGTGAGATATCTATTAATCACATAACATATTGTAGCTATAGCCTAATCCCATAACTTTTTTTCTAGACCAGCACTACTCAGCATACTTCTTTCCCTTTCCATCAATGTTTTAATCATCCTTTCTACAACTCCATTTTACTATGGAGTGTAAGGAGTTATTTTCTGCCTTTTAATTCCATGGTCCTTGCAAAATTTATTAAAATATGCTAAACAAAAATCACCACCATTATTCATCATCAAACACTTAATCTTCTACCATTCTAATTTTCAACCAAGGTTTTAAATTACTTAGATCGATTGAAAACTTTAGTTTTACTTCTGAGAAAATTAACAAATGTCCCTCTTGAATAATCATCTATGAATGAAACAAAATACATAGATTTCAAAAGCAAAGGAACATTAACTAGACCAAACACATCGGCATGAATATAATCTAGAATACTAGAAGATTTATGAGGACTAGGATAAAATGAAACATGGTGTTGCTTTCCATGTATGCAATGTTCAAAAAACTCAAACTCAAGATTACAATCATCAAGCCCTTCAACCAAGCTTTTACTTTTCAAGGATTTTAAGCATTTTTCACCAATGTGGCTAGGCCTTTGATGCCACAACGTTGTTTTCTCTACTGGGAGGTTCATCTCCAAAGAGTTTGCACCCTCAGAAACAACACCTCCTTTCTCCACATGATCATATTTACTTGGATTTGCAGAAGCACTATTACACTATACTTCACATGCATCCAACTTATATAGAGTTCCAGTTTTTGCACCCTTAGCTAGCACCATAAAGCCTCTAATCACTCTACAAACACCATTTAACAAAGAGACTTGCACACTGACATCATTAAGCTTACTTATAGAAAGTAAATTTTGAGCCAGACTTGGTATATACATCACATCATTGATCCCCTTCACTCTTCTATCAAGAAATTGAATTCTAACTCTTCCATGGCCCACAATCTCTAGATGATAATCCTCACCCAGATACACCCTTCCACCAACATACTTATCATACTTTGAGAACCAACCTCTATGAGAGGTCATATGAAAGGACGCACCTGATTGAATCAACGATTTTTTTTCTAATGCCTAAATTGACAAGGTAGCTATGAAGGCATCTACATCACTCTGAGAAGATTCATTTTTAGAAGAACTATTTTTATTTTTCTTCTTCTCCTCCTCTTTACAATATTTCTGAATGTGTCCATTCTTCCCACAGTTCCAACATTTCACCTTGGACTATTTACCAGATGACTTTGATCTCCCCTCTAACTTGGATTTAGAATTCTTGTCTTTCTTCTTCCCTTTCTCCTTTGATCTTCCTTGGCCATCTTAGAAGATTTCCTTTGCATTTCTTTTGACAGCAATGAAGCAACCGCATTTTCCATCTTGAAAGTTATTGTTGTACTCCCAATAGCCATTACCAGGTGATCCCATGTGTCAAGAAAAGAACATAACAAGAGCATGCAATGATCCTCATCATCAATTTTCACACCCACAGATGCCAATTAAGCAACAATCATATTAAACGCATTCAAATGATCTGCTGATCCAAGTGGATCTCAAAACTCTAAAAATTTAAGTATTCCAATTTCCCTTGAAATCAACACCATGTCAAATTGCTCAAAAACTTGGACTCAACGCAACTTCAATAGGCAAAAAATGAGTTTGTACGCCAAAGTTATGGCTAGTCAAAGTTTGGTCAAACAGGCACCTGAGGCCTATTAGAAAGGTGAAAAAATTGATCAATTCAAAATTAGTCGAAATCAACATCAAAATAAAGAGCTCGCTAACACAAACCCAATGTTGCTCATTTCGTCAAAAACAAAGCATGTACGCGGAAGTTATTATGAGTCAAAGTTGCAAGTTGACTTTTCCCATTGGGTTATATGGACAATGATGTCAACATGCTAACTATGTAGGTCCATACCGTATGGACATGACGTGGAAAAATCAAGTGTCGACATATGTCATCTGATTGTGCAAGCTGTATGATGACGTGGTAGTTGATTGTATAAGTCGTACAATGACGTGGCATGCTTACATGGCAAGTTTTTAGTGACATGTTTCTAATAGCATATAGGGAGATGCCACATGGCACCTCTGTTGTAGCTCCCCTGGTAACCAGCTCAATAAAATTAGTTAGGGGGTTCGACCCCCTAGCCTCCCATTTTGCAATTGATGGCTTCACTGTTGCACCACGCGCAAGCGTTTAATGTATATGGTATGTCAATTTTTTTTGTTAATTAATGGTTTTCAATTTTGCTATAAAACTTGGCCAATGGGGCTCAAACCATTGACCCACTAGCCACCAAAAATACTATATGTTGTTGCGCCACCGAGATTTTTCAGAATATATCAGGAGCCTAGTGATATTTGAAGACTATTTAAAACTTGAATTTTAACAAATAGGTCCTATATAGTAAAAATTCCCCCTAACAAATAAAACCAAAATCAGAAGAAGACTAAGGGGGTTATAGGATTAGTATTATTCTAGTAAAAGGGGTTATTTTATTGTTTTGATGGTTAAGCCCTATTACGGGCATATTTTATTTATAAAAATGGGGAATAGGCTTATGAAATTTCAAGCCAAGTGAGAGAATTTGGATCAATGCATTTAGGATCCAATTCAGAGTATGCAAGGCATCCAAGGATTCAACATTGAGATCCAAGCATCCTAGTGAAAAAGTTTTGCAGAGCATCCTACGGGAAGAATTGTGATTTTGAAACGTCGTACAAACAATTTCAGAAGGTTGTGCTTAAAGGAGTGTTGTTCAGCATCCAGTTTGAAGACTTCTCTCTTGCAAGGTTGTAAAAGACTACTACATTTGTGAATCTAGCATCAGGTATAACTAGAGTGTTTTTAATACTTGACTTTAGTTTGGAATGGTGAATTGAGTTTTGTAAATGATGCAAGACACATCTATATCTAGTTTGCATTCAATTAATGCTTTAAGAAGTAGGACTGTATTTGTTGTTATTGTTGGAAGCACTTGTTCGGTGTGGATTCAGGAAGTGCTTGTAGGGCTTGAAACTTCCTTTGCAGTGACAAATTTGTATACAGAGTCAAAAGACCAAATGTTGTAAGCAATTTTTAGGTGCAACATTAATGGAAAATTGATCATGCTTATTGAGCAGATCCAAAGACATAGCCTTGAGAGGTGAACTCCATAATCAAACGTGTCTCTGATCTTTTGGTTTGTTCTTGATGATGGCTTATGCTTTAATTCCACAAATAGATTAATCAATGAGCTTAGTAAATTGATGGATTAAGTTTGCATATTGGATTTGAACCATTAATTAAAGATTGTGGCACAAATTTGGAATTGAGTAAGTTAAACAACTAATTTCGAATTTGATAAATGAAGAACTTAGTTGAGTAAGCACACTCTAGAGTTTTTCAGATCAAGTGGTATAAGAGAGGTTTTTGAGCTCTAGTTTGGTTAAGTGACCAGTTTGACAAGTTTGCTAGTTAGCTCACTTTGCTCAATTTGCTTGGTTTAGTAAGTTTTCCATTTTGATCAGTTTGATAGTTTGTTGGTTTGCAAGTTTGCAAGTTTAACAAGTGAGCATCTAAGAGATTTGAGAAAGATGGCATATGAACAAGGGGAAGCTTCTAAGGTGACAATGTCTACATCCATGATGGATGACTTCTCTTCCATGAAAAGGATGATTGAATCACTCCACCAGGATAAGTCTGAAAGGCTTCAAGAACTTGAGGAAGCCAATCAACATCTCCAATTAGAAATGTTGAGTTGAGAAGTCACCTTAAAGACTTGGAAGATGAGTAGAGGAAGTTACACCTGATGTTGCAGAGTGTTGTGGAGGAACATATTGGAGAAAGTTATGTTGTAAAGAGTCTTCCTAAGATTGAAAATCTTGACATTTGTACTTTTTTTCCACAATCAGAGGATTCCTCATATGCACCCCTCACACAGCCAAATAGTTTGGAGGCTTCATCTACAACAGTTCAAAAGGAGCCATTGGAAAATTTTCAAGAAGTTGACCAAGCAACAAAGAAGGTAATAAATGAAGTAATTTCAATTCCTTCCTCTAACCATGATCAAGCTTTTGCAGCATTTGAAAAAAATACCAAGGGTATTGGTATGAAGCTGATGACAAAGATGGGCTATAGTGGGAAAGGCCTTGGGATCAATGGCCAAAGTATTATTAATCCCATCGAGGTTAGAGAGAGACCTTGATATCAAGGATTGGGCTATGGAGAAGCTAACACTTCAGACTATAGTAGTGGAAGTGAGTAGAAACCATCTCCTAGGAAAGATGAACTTAATGGAGAAAAATCTAAGGCAGATTATCTTCAGCAACTCAGCACAAAACTTGACAAAGGAAAAGTAGGTTCTCCTGAACAGTTCAGTGCTCAATCTAGTCAAGGGAAATCTAAATGTGATGAACACTTTAAATCTATTGTTGATTTTGAAAGTAGTAATTCTTTTGTGTAAGCCTTATGGAATATGCAACCATGCACATTTTTTCATGCACCTAACCACTATGTAGCAAGGTGTAACAGGAAGTAAAGGCTTTGTACAAATTTAGGCATGAAAGCTAAAGAGATAGTGAGGCATGCATCAGGCCTTTAATGTTCCTCTTTGAAGAAGGAAACTACAATGCAGGACAAAGCCCAAAATTATTGTACTCATTACAAAATCAATGGGCATTGGGTTGAGAAATGTTGGAAGCTACACCCAAAGCTTTGACACTTACCAAGGTCTATAAAAGAACCCAGTCAACAAGAGGTTACAGAAGTAAAGTTAGCACCTATGGTTACCATCCTTGAGGCAGTCCATGAAGAACCTCAACAAAAACAGGATCAGAAGTGGGAAGTTCCTTTGTTCAGCTCCATAATAGATGGGAAAACATGTTAATTAAATAGTTGTATCAAATTTGTTTCATGCTAAAAAATTTATTGTGGTAATAAAACCAGTGTGGTTTTTAGTGAAAGACTCTAAATGAAATTGTTTTGCAAGTATTTATATGAAGTTGTATTACTCTAAGATTGAGATTTTGTAAGGCTTTTGAAGCCATATCTCTTGTAATCTGAAGGAGAATACTTCAACACTTCTTTACGCAGGTTAAAGACTTGTTGCGTGCAGATTTCTTGAGAACTCAAGGATTTAAGAGGACTCAAGTGGTTGACACAGTTATCAAGGCAAGAATATGCCACTAAGATTTTATTGAAGAAGAAAAGCATTTTGTACAAAATGGATAGACCATTTACACATTAGGACTTAGTTTAATCTTGAAGCTTAGTCTAATCCCAAGCATATGATGATTAAAAGGCCTACAAGGGGCGGTGTTCTTTTCAATGGCCTTGTTGCTACAACACACATGGAAAAAGCTGAATGGTGAAGCCTTGAATCAGCCATTCTGAAGAATAAAGGTGAAGGAATGAATCAAGCTGAGGCACAATTTTCCATTGATCGAGTAGTTTGTGAGTGAGGAGGAGCATTAGTTTTATGCCAAAATCTTCCTTGGTATTTTTTATTTGTATAATGAAAAGAGTGGAGTATGTTTCAAAGGAACAATACACTTTTGGAGACCAAAAGTTCTTCAGTGGGGAGGCTTGATCTAGGTGGATCTCAAAACCCTAAAAATTCAACTATTCCAATTTCCCTTAAAATCAGCACCATGTCAAATTTCTTGAAAAACTGGACTCAACGCAACTTGAACAGGTGAAAAAGGAGTTTGTATGCCAAAGTTATGGCCAGTCAAAGATTGGTCAAACAGGCACCTAAGGCCCGTTACAGAGGAAAACAAATTGATTGATTCAAAAATAGTTGAAATTGGCATCAAAATAAAGAGCTTTTCAACACAAATCCAACACCACTCATTTTGTCGAAAATGAAGCACATACATGGAAGTTATTGTGAGTCAAAGTTGCAGGTTGACTTTGCCTAATGGGTCGTACGGATGATGACATCAACATGCTGACTATGTAGGTCCATATCATATGGACATGACATGGACCAATTGGGTCTTAACACATGGTAGCTAACTATGCAAGTCGTACAATTATGTGGTAGCTGACTGTGCAAGTCATACAATGACATGGCATGCTTACGTGGTGGGTTTTTAGTGACGTGTCTCTGATATCATATAGGGAGACGCCACATGGCCCAATCAAGTGTTGCCACATGGCACCTCTATTGCAGCTCCCCCAATGAATGGATCAACAAAATTAGTTAGGGGGTTTGGCCCCCTAACCTCCCATTCCGCAAACGACAGCTTCATCATTGAGCTACGTGCATCCATTTAATGTATATAGTATGTCAGTTTTTTTTCTTACTTAACGGTTTGCAATTTTCCTATAAAACATAGCCAATGGGGGTTAAACCATTGAACCATCGGCCACCAAAAAGACTATATGTCATTGCACCTTTGAGAGTCTTCATAATATATAGGGAGCCTAGTGTTATTTGAAGACTGTTTAAAACCCAAATTTTAACAAATATGCCCTCTATAGTAAAAACTACCCCTAAGAAATAAAACCAAAATTATAAGAAGAAAAAAGGGGGTTATAGTGATGATTAAGCCCCATTATGGGCATGTTTTATGTATAAAAAGGAGGAATAAGCTTTTGAAATTTTAAGCCAAGTGAGAGAATTTAGATCAAATTCAAATCAATACATTCAAGATCCAATTCAAAGTATGCAAGGCATCCAAGGATCCTAGTGACAGGGTTTTGCAAAGCATCCTAAGGGAAGAATTATGATTTTGAAACTCCATACAGACAATGTCAGAAGGTTGTGCTTGAAGGAGTGTCGTTCGACATCCATTTTGAAGACTTCTCTCTTGCAAGGTTGCAAAAGACTACTACATTTATAAATCCAACATCAGGTATAAGTAGAGTATTTTTAATACCTAACTTTAGTTTAGAATGGTGAATTGAGTTTTGCAAATGAGACAAGATACCTTTATATCTAGTTTGAATTCAATTAATGTTTTAAGAACTAGGACTACATTTTTTGTTATTGTTGGAAGCACTTGTTCGGTGTGGATTCAGGAAGTGCTTGTAGGGCTTGAAAATCCCTTTGCAGTGACAGCTTTGTATATAGAGTCAAAAGACTAGATGTTGTAAGAAATTTGTAGGTGCAACATTAATGCAAAATTAATCACACTTATTGAGCAGATTTGGAGACATAGCCCTAAGAGGTGAACTTCGTAATCAAATGTGTCTCTAATCTTCTAGTTTGTTCTTGATGATGGCTTATGCTTTAATTCCATAAATAGATTAATCAATGAGCTTAGTAAATTGATGGATTTAGTTTTCATATTGGATTCAAACCATTAATTAAAGATCTTGGCACAAATTTGGAATTGAGTAAGTTAAGCAACTAATTTTGAATCTGATAAATGAAGAACTTAGTTGAGTAAGCACACTCTAGAGTTTTTCAGATCATCTACAACAAAATCTCTTCCTCATAAATGACTTATTTACCTGAGATTTCCCTTGATAAATGTCACCAAGCTTCTTCCACAAAATTTTCACTATCTTCTTTTCATGGATGTTCAAGAGAACTGAATCGGTCAAGCACAGTCTAATCATACCCTTGGCTTTCTATTCCATTGCATCCCAATCATTTTGCAAGCTTGTTGATAGTTTTTAGAGGACACTACATCCCATAACTCTCAGTCTACAAGCAAGTATTCCATTTTGAGTATCCACAACTCAAAATTTCCACTATTGAACTTCTCAATCTCTATTCTTTTAGATGTATTTGCCATCTTAAAACTGCATTAATTTATAAACTATATTTCTTTGCAAAACTCCCACTAAACAAGATCAACACAATAAACCCATCTTATTCACAAGGACAAAAAATTTGGCCAAGCTCTGATATCAACTGAAAGGAAAGCAGAACGCGGAAACGCCTTCCAAATACTAATCTTCAGGAGAGAGATACAATAAATCTTTTAAAACTTGCAATTACAAAACATAAAGATGCACATACATGAATAACAAAATAGATAATAAAGAATGAATACCATATTTTACATGGGAAAACCCTTATGAGAGAAAAACCCACACACCAAACCAAAGATCTCTTGTATTACAGTAAAACAAAAATTACATACAAGTTTAGAGCTACACTGTTTCAAGTGCTTTTCTAGAATGAAATTGGTAGCACTTTATTCTATTAACTCTAATATCCACTCACTCTAATCTATCATCCATCAAATGCACTATGGAATTGCATACATACTTCTAAAGTGTTGCAAAAAAATTATCATTCCAACTTCCAAACAACTGAACATTCATTGTCTCTCTGAACTCCCACTATCACCTCAATACACCTATTACTCAATCAAAGGGACTCCCAAGTGACTCCATCTGATATGGTGAAGTCTCACTGATGAAGTCCCATCAAAATGTTGAAGAGACACTATAACAACTCATACCAACATAAGAAGGTCTCGCTAATGAAGTCCCATTAGAATGTCAAAGAGACTTTGTAGCAACTCACACTAATATGAGAAAGCCTCACCAATATACCTCATAGCTTTGACTAGGTGGTCCCTACTACCTACATGTCACCCCTATAATCATCATATAGCTAATGTCACTAGTGTGACTTGACATACCAACCAAACACATGTCACCACATTTCCAGCAGACATCATCCTTCATAGCCATTTGGTCCCACCTTATCGGCAATTCAAAGAGACTAATCATTTTGTCCCACTGACATGTGTTTGTCTCTTCGTTGAAGCACTTATCAAGATGTCAAGGAGACTCATCATTTTTTTTACCAAAATTCACTTGTCTCTTCGATGAATCCAAAGCCTGAGGCCCAAAGCGCTTATCGAGATGTCGAGAAGACTATCTATTTCGTCCCGCCAAAAATCTCCTATCAACCCAATGAAAATTCAGCCGATGCTTTTTACACCAGTAAGTTTGAGACACCTTTTTCTCAACATTTTGAGCACATCACATGTACTAGACCATTCAGATTCCTCACACTAGCACCTTATAGCTATCAATTAGTCTTCTATTATACACTTAGGTAGGCTTGGTAGTATGGATATTTGTTGTATTGGAGAGTCACCTTTGATTCTGTAGAGGATGATGCCATTATATAGAGACCATATAGGACTCTTCAGTAGTGGCCAATTCTAGCAGAGTAGCTAGCCAAGATGCAACATGGCAGATTACTGGTTGGATGACATGACTAAATCATCATTCTATTTTAATATGATTGTGTGATGAGATAGTTTGGTTACTTATAGATAGCACCTATCTCGTGGATCACTTGTATGAGATCTACATATAAAGGCACTAGGCCACAAGATATTTGTCGTCCCACACTCATAAACATCACCTATAGAGACTTCAAGGATGAGGAGTGAGATATATATCCAACACATGACGAGGATGTTATTGGCACATCAGCTACATATGATAGGTTGTGGAGGACTATGCATCCTATTTGTATCTTCCTCGATGGTCATCCTACAAGGAATCCTAGGCCTTGGCCACATTAGTGAGGGGATGACATAGAGAAAGGACAAGGATGTAAATGGGGATATGATAGATGATGATGATGATGTAGCAAAGGGGTAGGAGGAGGAGGAGGATCAATAGTTGATAGGAGAAGATCCCAAGGAGAGATTAGAGGCTAGAGATGCACCCAAGGAGAGACCTACATCCCATCCTTGCATGACACAAGTAAAATCTATGAATTCAGAGGGGATACAATCCTACAAGTATGGAGGGAAGAGCCATTCAACTCCTACTACACCACTAGTCTCTCAAGGGAATCTCGATGCAACCACTATAGTGTCCTACCAAGATCTTGATTGGTAGATTAGTGATCGAGGTGATGATATGTTATTGATGTATATTATTAGCTCTCTTATGTCTATATATGTTATATCTTGTTCTAACTTATTTTATGTTTTCTTTGTTAAAGTTGTGAGGTGCTATTGGCTCAACTTCTTTAGGCAAGTTACTACAAATATGATTCCACCTATGCCCCTACACTAGCTAATATGGGTCGAGCATAGGAAACCACTAAGCATGGGTTGTAATGTTAACTTATTCAAGCCCCTATCACAGTGGACAACACATAAGGATTCCTTAAGGGTTATTGATGAGGTTAGAGCTAATAATGAGGATATTAGAGGTAGATACAAGGGATAGAAAGCTACATATGAGGATCTTAGAGCCATGCAGGTTCCCACCCAGAGTGAGGCATAGGCCTCTCTATGAGAGGAACTTAGCTAGGTGCAAGTGAAGAGGGATCAGATTAAGCAAGAGTGGGTCACAACACTTATACACAAGGCTATAGAAATAGGCTAGCTATAGGGTCTACAAGAGTGGATTAGCTCTAGGAGCCATTCCTAATCCATCGTCTCACGATGGGAACCACCACCAAGCCTCGATAATTTTGGTAGCCATAGACCTACCTAGATGTATTTTATTATGATGCACCACATTTTTCTATCATGGTGACTATGATATATATGAACTTTATAATCTATATGAGCATATTTCTATATTTATGAGCTATGCGTTCTTATATTAAATTTCAATATGATCTATTAAATAATCTCGGTAAGATTACTTAATAAATACTTCCATGATCTAATTTCTATTTAATGAATGTTATCTAATTAAACACTTATGCTACATTTTTTCTTAAGTATAATTATGTTAAACTAGATGCCCTTATGATCTAATTTTAAAATTAAATACATATAATGATCTAATTAAACACAACACACACATGATTGAATAGTATTCATAAAGAAGTAATAATCCAAATAAATAAAAAATTACTCATAACAATTCAAGACACACAAATATTTTTCAAGAATGAAGAAATGTGAGATAAAATAGATACTATCTACTTAATCTAACAACATGCAATTTAACATACATACTATTCAAAAAGATTGTTAAGTGTAATATATGTGAAAATGCATAGCTTTATGGGTTCTTTGAGAGGTGTACAATCCGTTGTCTTCAGCTTATATGTTCTAAACCCATAGTCTTCATCTATGATATATGGTCCTAACCAATTTGGTCTAAACTTCCCTTTTTCATTTAGAGCAAAATTTACATTGCATTGATTTTTATACAACTGAATCCCCCTTATTGAATGAATGAGGAATGATGTTATCATTATACTTACGTTGCATGGTTTTTGGATAAGCTTGAAGATGTTCAAGAGAATTTATGTACTGTTCATCAAGCATTTCAAGTTGTAATCATTGTTCTCTATAAGTGTTATCATCAATAAGGAAACTAAGAGAGATCCTTAAAGAAGGAATCTATAACTCTAAGGAAATTATTGCATCTGCACCATAAACAAGGTTGTATGGTGTGTTTCCTATAGATATGTGAACACTTGTTTGGTAAGCCCATAATGCATAAGGGAGTTGAGTGTGTCAACCCTTGTTATGCTTGCTAACTATTTTACATAAGATTTGTTCCATTGCTTTGTTTGTTGCTTCTACTTGACCATTAGATTATAGGTAATAAGGTGTAGAAAAGTGATGTTGAATTTGAAATTTTCCAAAAATATCTTCACTTATTCTTAAATGGTGTCCCATTATCTGAAACTAATGTTGAAGGAATCCCAAATCATGTGATGATATTTTCTAAAATAAAATGAAATATTACATTAGCCGTCATGGGACAAAGAGATACTGCCTCTACCCACTTCATGAAATAGTCTATAGCAGTGATTATAAGTGTATGTCTTGAAGAAGGAGGATAAATCATTCCAATAAGATCAAGGCCCCACACCAAAATTGGCCAAATAGAAACTTGAGCTTAAAGTTCGAAAGCAAGAGCATGAATCAAATTGTTATGTTCTTGAAATTTAGGAAATTTCCTAACATGGTCAAAACAATCTTGTTCCATATTGCACCAATAATATCCTATACAAATTAATTTTTGAACCAATGATCTTCCTCTAAAATTCCCCCCACAAGCACCCGCATGAGCTTCCTCAAGAGCCATTGGGATTTTGGACTATTTAAGACACCTAAGGAGAAGGCCATTGAATGACCACCTATACAATGCATCTGCTAAGATTATATATCAAGCTGCAAGTTTCTAAATGTGAGCTCTAATGT
This sequence comes from Sequoia sempervirens, assembly GCA_007258455.2. NCBI lineage: Eukaryota > Viridiplantae > Streptophyta > Pinopsida > Cupressales > Cupressaceae > Sequoia > Sequoia sempervirens. The sequence goes on along the minus strand of VDFB02056351.1, from coordinate 4,127,807 downwards.
TCTTATTAGTTGTTTCCACAAAGGTACCTTCTTTTAGATACTTAAATATTGGTGTGTACCATTCATTAGAGGTTTCAATATTGGCAACCAATGTTTCCTTTATTTTTTCATCTAATTATGGTGTTGTGAGTGTGTGGAAAAAAAATATGACGTTCATGAAAGAATCTTCAAGAGCAACAAGAGAAGTGATGCTTGTCATTGTATCTATGCATCGATTATCCTTTTGTGGAACATTATTAATAGTGTATGATATAAAATGTTCTAATAATGTTAGCATGAGGTTTTAATATTAAGATAACTTATCATGCTTTGATTGATATTACCATTGATTTGTTTAATGATTGAAATTGAGAGTCTCCAAATATAAAAAAGTGTTGAACACCTAAGGATAAGGCCACTCGTGATCCTATGATAAGATATTCATACATCACAATGTTGTTTGTACATCGTAATTTAGGTGGTAGGATAAGGGGATTGGCTTCCCTGAGAGAGGTATCAATATAACTCCAACACCAGAGCTAGTTTGACACTTAAATCCATTAAAATACAATTCCCATGTTTCGTTATCATCTACTTTTAACACATTTTTTGTTAGGGAATAAGTCTTGATTTGATAAAGTTAATGGTGAAGGAGCCTCAACAAAGTGGTCAGTCAATGCTTGGCCTTTGATTTATTTTTGAGTAATAAATTTTAGGTCAAATTCAGTTAACAACATAACCCACTTAGCTAAACGCCCTGACAAATTTGTTTTAGAAAATAGATACTTTAGGGGATCACATTTTGTAACATGGACTTGTGTGTTTAGTAAATAATGTCTCAATTTGTTGGTAGCAAACACCATAGCCAAATATTGTTTTTCATTAGTTTCATAATGAGTTTCATAATCAATCAATGTGTGATTGTTGTAATAAATAGGATGCTCCTTGCCATTCTCATCTTGTTGTGCCAATAGCGTAGCAAGAGTGAAAGGAAATCAAAGCATCCCAAAATGAACATCTGAGATCAATAAGTGCCTTTAGTATCTTTTATTTTGTTAGAAAGCCTCAAAGATGCATACAACTATGTCATAAAGTGGAATCAGACACGGTTCATTTCCCACATTGATCCTTGGAGAAAATTTTATGCACCTTTAGATCTTTTAATACCAACCAGTTCCAACATCATGCAACACATGAACAAAATCATAAACAAAACCATGAAAGATAGAATAGAAGATATGAACACACATATTTACGTGGGGAAAACCCTTTCGGGTAAAAAAACCCCACACTCCAAAATCCCAGATCGCCATTGTATTTCTCAGCAACAAAATACAGTTACAAATACAATTACAAGCTCTAAAGCTTTACATCAAGTTTAACATCTTGTTCTATCTCTGGAACTCAACAACATAATATTAGAATCCCTCTTTGTATCCCTCCCTCTCTTTCTACATTTCTTTGATCAACCTCTCAGTTCATTACAATCTTCACACTATTACAATACTCTTACAGTATACAAAGCATATTCACATTGAGAGAGAGACCAATCAAATATTTCCAAAATTCTCCATATTAATGCACTTTTTTTTTCATTCTAGGCCAACAAAGAAACCAACTGATTCAGTTCTCGTATGCAACTATACACAACTGGTTTGATTCAACTTCTAATGAGCAACTACAATAAATGGTCTGTCTATTATATCAGACCATCGAAGAGACTTCATTCACACTCCCTTCAAAATCACCAAGTCACTTTGATAGCCGTAGCACCTGCAAAGTCAATCAACCAACCAATTACTGCTTTCTGGATCGACACTAATCGGATCCCATCAAGACACCCACGAGCAAGAATCAATACATCACCCTATCAAGGAGATTGTATATCATCTCCCTTCGATATCAAGATGTCCCTTTGATATTCGCTTTACCGCTCCAAGTGGTCCCCACATCCATTGGCTTACAAGCCTATTGAAGGTACTTTACCCAGGGTCCCTTCGATATCATGAAGCCCCTCTGATAGGATTCCCTTATATGCTCCATCGAGCCATTGAGGAGACTCAAGATAGAGTCCCACCAAAATGATCAGCTCCTACTGATGGAACACAATGCCAAAACGTCTTATTGAAGTATCGAGGAGACATGACTATGAGTCCCATCGATAATGAAAAGTCACCCCGATACCACTCCATCAGACCATCAAGGAGATCCAAAAGTCCCCCTTTGATATCACAATGTCTCACTGATGGCCAAAGCAAACACTTATTAGGATATTGGGGAACTCTCTACTCTATCCCAACGATATTCTACTATCACAATGACAAAGTAAAGACCCAAACAATAGTACTTTTGAGGCACTATTTCTGAACATTCTCCCACTTGACAAAGAATGTACTGGCTACTAACAACCATCATTGCAACTATCAAGATCCTCAACCAATGCTTCCATGCACCAAATAAGACACCTACACGAACATCCAAGATGTCCACTATCTTAGGCAATAATTTATGCCAATCTCCAAAGGAAAGGAATGAGCCCTGGTGAATATGCATCAATCTAAAGAACACAAGCACCATATCCAACTAATAGCAAAGGCTATATCATACTGTCACCATTCCACTATGCTCACAGCTTATACAAAAGTATCAACATCATCAATTTCAAATCCTCATCCTAAACACAACCATGAAAAACATCCTCCAAAAAATAAGATAGAACATCAGCTAGAATAAAAACTAGAAAACTGATTGCTCCCACATAATTGATCAACCCACGATACTGAAAATAGCACTCACAACAAGTGCTAATCCATCCAATCACACATACCTCAAAGGTATCATCATCATTACACTCATGCCAATAACACAACCAATCCATCGACCATAGATACAAGCTCCATGTACAAACTAGTTGAAGAAGACCAAACATATTCAGGCACTCCCACTACATGGGTAATAAATCTAAAAATATCAAGGAATACCAAGTATACCAATAGCATAACATTGAAATTGTAAATATATGGTTTCAAGGAAGCATCCAATATGATATGTAAAACCTGTAAAGAACAACTCTCACCACAAGTCTCCATAACCAAGACCATAGAGAGGAATTCTAAACATTATATACTTGTATAAAATCCTTCTACACACACCTCCAAATACCGACTACGTCAAGTAAGATCTCCTTCACAACACTCCAAAGAGAACAACATAACAAAACCTAACCATTCAACCTTCAAGACCAAACAAAACATATATATATGTACTTATATGGATCTAAGATTCTTCAAAAAAGATCAAACTCTTCCATTTTCCACCTCAAGAAAATAACACATAAAATCATCTCCTTAATAGCCCTTCAAAAAATGCATGAAAAATATACAAGGAGATGACCATTCCAAAAATCATTCAAATGAATCCTTTAGAACTCACTACAAATCTCAAGATCCATATCTATGAAAGATACAACATATAGAAACATGATAAACTAATCCTCAAATGAGTATCCAAAACCAATCATCATGAATCAACTCATTCCATGAGAATCAAAGAACAAACATAACATATCTAAAAGAAATAAGGGGCAATACCTTTCAAATGATGATCTTCTGAGTAGACCAAGAGTGGGGAATGAGAATTCCCTCTAGGGTAATTGATTCCTCATGACTTCTCCAAGAGAAATCTCCTCATTGGTCTCTGTTGAATTCACGTCCAACCAAGGTGTAGGCTCCTTTGACTTTCTGCTGAAATCTCACCAAGAGTAATCATCTCAGTATACTTTTCTCATATTAATAGAATTATAGTCTCACCTTATTCTCCATGTATCCATGAGCACCTTCTAACAATCACTCCATTCTAAACTCCAAATTGCATCACTATACTATCATGAAGTTCTCAAGCATATAACCAATGTACCCAAAACACAAAATTACTAGACCACTGTCAAAGCTCCAATCATCTGAACTAGGAAATTATCATGACATCATGATCTTACCATCCCCCTTAGGAGATCCCATGCTCCAAGTGAACATAACATGGTCTCAAGAAGAAAACATGATGCTAAAACTCCAATGCACAATCAAGAGCATACCATGACATAAAACAAACAAGCTTTTAAACCAACATCACCTATCAGGCATCACCAACACCTCGACCAAAAACTTGCAAGAGTCCTCCATGGCTCTAAGATGTTTCACATCTTCAATATAATGAAGATGATCCATCTCCAAATAGAATCCATGCAAATACGAAAGATCCCTTCTGTGGTGACAGGATCTAAGAGCTCCTCCTAGTAACATCTGCAGCACTAAAGAAGATCAACATAGTGATAAATATGTAGTCACTGCTAAAGCTCCCACTAAACCATGATAACTGATCCTTCCAAGCACATGATTAAACTTCTACTATACTAAAAATCTTCCAATTCCACTCATTAATATATCCATCTAGCAACAAGACCAAGCAGCACCAAGATCTCCAAAACCAAGCAGAAATTACCATCACTGTCAAAAGCTTACACAAACCAGTGCACCCAAGCTATCCAGGACCTCGTGATACTCATGTTATAGGACCCCAACATTGACTACCTAGGTACTCTCTGATCATGTAACCTCTCATCTCAAAGAAACCACACTAATGCATAAGTGACTAGAGATAAGGCCGGCTAAAAAATCTACATCAACACTGAATCAACCTCGTGGATATAGATAGTCCACTTCCAAGTTATCCCTCTACAACTGAATGGGTGATCAATCCATACAACTGCATAACTTGTAGATCCAAACACTGAAACATGCAAACCCATCATCACACTATAAACTACAAAACTACGGTCTCAAAGAGAATTTACCATGTAGACAACATGACTCTAGCACCAGATCATGCTCAGATCCAGTTCATCAATCACGTCCACAATGAGCACCATTGTCAAGGAATCCACCAAGCACCACCACAAGAATGTTGAGTGACTAATCACATACCAACACTCTAATGTAGAGACAAAATCACACCTTATCACACCATGTACAAAGAATGCATGCAAAACTGTAACTATCTCATCTAGCAATGCACCAACAAGCTAGGGTCTAGAAAATAGTTCAACAAAAGCTCCACAAAACCACAAGTTTTCTTCACCATGTAAATCTTGCAAAGCCACTATGTTCAAGAATACCCATGCACACCCATATCCACTTCACATCTAGATGACTCAAAAGTCTAAAACAAACACACCATAACAGTTAAACCAAAATAAAGGATTATCATGAATATGCATAACCATAGATTTTTTAAACAAAAATGTAGAAAACCCTCAAATCCAAAGAACATGGATTTGAGCGATGCAAGTACAACACATCCTTAAAAGGAAACAATAGTTTAGGAAATCTAGGACCATATCAAGACAACTCCAAAACCATCAACATGCACATGCATCCAAGAGAGATAGGCTATTACAAGAGCTTCCAAACCATCCAATGATCAATTCCATAGCCTACATGCAATCGAGGTAGCAAAAACAATGCCTTCCAAAACTAGGAGAGAGTACCCAACATAAGCACAATACTCCATGGTTGAATAAAAAATAAAACTTCTCCATATCATCAAGGAGCCTCTCTCACAGACACCCAATATGAAAATTTTGATGCAACACAACCAAAAAGAATAAAGACACACCCCATGCATCAGGATCATCCACTGTCAACTAGGAGCCACAAATCATAATAAACCAACTCCATTTTCTCCATATTCAGCATCCTTCAAGTTGTGTGTTGTCTCATGGAAACTAAAGCAAATGAGAAATCAACTTCCACTCACCAAAGGATTAATCAACAGATGATTCCTTCATATTTCCTCTAGCTTTTCAGGCTAAGAAACATTCATAGAAGAATACCCAGAACCAAAAACACTAGGAACAAACAAATTCCAAAATATGGCTCTAATACCACTTGAAAGGAAAATGAGAGCATCCCAAAACAAACATCTGAGATCAGAAAGTTCCTTTAGTATATTTTATTTTAGTAGATAGCCTCAAAGACACATACAACTATGCCATAAAGTAGAATCAGACACAGTTCATTTCCCACATTGATCCTTAGAGAAAATTCTATGCAACTTTAGATCTTTTAATACCAACCAGTTCCAACATCATGTAGCACATAAAAAAACCATAAAAGATAGAATAGAAGATATGAACACGCATATTTATGTGGGGAAAACCATTTCGGGTAAAAAAACCCCACACTCCAAAAGTCGAAATCATCATTGTATTACTTAGCAACAAAATACGGTTACAAATACAATTAAAGGATCTAAGACTTTACACCAGGTTTAACATCTTGTTCTATCTAGAGGAACTTGATAGTATAATGATACTCATTACAATCTTCACACATTCACAATACTCTTACAATATACAACATAGATTCACATCAAGAGAGAGATTTTCAAATTGAACTGCTGAGAGAGAGAGACCAGCCAAATATTTCCAAAGTACTCCATATTAATCCAACATTCATTTTGCATTCCAATCCAACTAGGAAACCAACTGATTCAATTCTCATGTGCAACTATACACAACTAGTTCGACTCACCTTCTAACAAGCAACTACAATAAATGGTCTAACTATCTACTATATCGAACCATCAAAGAGACTTCATTCACACTCCCTTCAAAATTTCCAAGTCACTTCGATGTAAATAGAACCTGCCAAGTCAATTGGCCAACCAATTACAGCTTTCCAACTCAACGTCAATCGGGTCACACCAAGACACCCACGAGCAAGAATCAATACATCACCCTATCGAGGAGAATGTATATCACCTCCCTTTGATATCAAGATTCCCCTTTGATATTCACTTTACCACTCCAAGTGGTCCCCAAATCCATCGTTTTATTGACCTATCGAAGGGATTTTACCTAGGATCCCTTCGATATCATGAAGTCCCCCAAATAGGATTCCTTTATATGCTCCATCGAGCATCGAGGAGACTCAAGACAAAGTCCCACTGAAATGATCAACTCTTGCCAATGGAACATGATACCAAAACAATCTTATTAGAGTATTGAGGAGACATGACTCTGAGTCTCGTCGATAACGACAAGTCACCCTGATACCACTTCATTGGACCATCAAGGAGACATCTAAAAGTCTCTGTTCGATATCGCAATGTCTTACCAATGGCTGAAGAAAACACTTATCGGGATATAGTGAACTCTCTACTCTGTCCCAACAATATTCTACTGTCACAATATTCTACTATGTCCCAACAATATTCTACTATTTCTCAACAAAGGGCATGTGTTGAAGCTGAAGTATACAGAATAAAAGATTTTTCTAGTATGGCTGATTGTAAGACTCCTGGATTAGCTATTTATTGTTTCATATTTTTGAAGGATTTTTGGCAATCCTCATTCCATCTAAATTTTGATTCTTTCTTAAGGATTTGGGTAAACGGAAGATTCTAATCCACCAATGATGCAACAAAATGATGAATAGTTTTAATATATCCTTGTAAGCTACATAATTGTGAAATGCTCTTGTAGACACTTAAAAATGACCTAGGCCTGCAAACTCTATTTTTACCACTTTCGTCCTAGCATAATTATGACATTTAATTATGTCCTTGGTCCACATTCGACTATTGATTAAATAATTCATAATTATTTAATTAATTCATGTCCTTTTATTCTTCATGATTATTAAATAAATAATTTTTATTTATTTATTAAATACGTCATTAATTGTCTAAGTCTTCCCCTAATTAAATAATTTTTTTAATTTTTTTAATTACCTTTCTTAATTTATTTCTTCCTGATTATTAAATAAATAAATTTAATTTATTTATTTAATGTGTCACTAATTCTCATGATTAAATGAGTTTATTAATTTATTTAATCATTAATCATATCTTCTAAATTAAATAATTATCTTTAATTATTTAATTGTTAAAATTAACATTTCCCTAATTTTAAATAAATGAAATTATTTAAAATGATATCACATTCTTAACTGATAGTTCATTTTAGTAAATAATCTGAAAAATGATTATTTATTATCTCACAAATTCCATATTTTGAATTAATTTAATTCAAAATGGTAATTTTCCTCCAAAAATCAAGTAATCGGGTAGATTCTTGATTCTCCAAATCTGATCTTCAGTTCAACTCTTATCTTCTGGATTTTTTGAATCTCACAAATCAGGCAGTCTCTATCTTCTTGATTTTTGAAAATCTTTATTTTTCTAATTAATTATTTCATTTATTCTCCACCGACGATTCAATTTTCTCAGATGATATCTTGACCACTCACTTAAGGATTTTTCCCTAACCCTAATTAGGGATTATCACATTAGATCTCGTCCTCTGATTTTAGGCTGTTGTCAAAAGTCGATTTCATCTGTTCATCCAAAATTGCATTTTCTATAAAATGCTATTTTGCTCACATTTTCGACAACACATAGATGCTTGCATTTTCATTTTCATGATTTTGGCATAATTATCTTAGACATTAGAATCATTTTGTCATAGGCATAGGCATAGTCTTTGTTTAAATCCTTCAAAGATTGTGTAGGACATAGTCGTTATTTTCAAATTGCTCACATGTTCGATCTGAGGGCAACCATCAGCAAGTTAGAAGGTACTATCAAGGTGAATCATGGAAACTCCTACAAACGATAGGTATAATTTTTCCTATTATTAGTTTTCATTGTTCTTGATAGGTTCTTTTGGTTTCATATGATTTATTGATTTGCTAATCTAACATACCTAAAATTTACCCATAGATACATTGGTGAACCCAACCCTTTTATTTTTTGTTTCGTATGGTTTTATATTATTTTTTTTTGTAGGTACAGGTACGGAGCCACACATTTGAACTTTATTGAGCCGCATATGATGTGTCGTGATGCATTCACCATATGAAACAACACAATTGCTCTATTGTGCCGCAAATGAGGTCGAGAAAGCCACATCTATAACACTGAGCCACATTTGAATAGTGAATTGACGCATCTGCCTGTTAGACTAGAACACAGGACCGATCTATATTTGCAACACAAAGTGACACATTTTCTTGGTAACATTTTCTTCTTTTTTGCATTCGGGTTTTTATGTTTTTCTATTCCCTTTTTTTTCTTTAGCATTCTAGTTTTCTTCTGCATTCTTCCTAGCACAAGTTTTTCATGTTACTAATCTTTGTTTGCAACATGTGGTAGTTAAATTTTGTCCAAGACTGGTGGATAAAACTCCTAACTTGTGGTTTTGCAGGTTCGAGTGTCAAAGACTCAATACTAAACATTGTGCTTGCATTTTTTTAAAGATTAGTACACATTTATTTTTGGTGCACATAAAACGAATATTTTTTTCTACTTTGTTTGATTGTGTTTGCAAATGGTAGGTGATTATGCTCTCACCTTGTGAAAACTTGGTGATAAAATAACTAGATCCATTTTATCTATTGAACACCCTAAAGACTTAGTAATCGAAGTATCCTCTCCCCTTGCGCTTTCGAGCAATCATGGGTGTAAGAGAAATGGTTACTAACTCTAGAACTTGGGCCTATTCTGGTGGGAAAAAGTACTCACCCCAGGACGACTCAGACCTGTAGCACCCTGAACCTGAGGGACTTCCAGCTAGTATATAAAAGTGGATTCTTTGGGAAATCCCAAGAATCACGCGTACAGTTTTGACAAGATGGATCTGAAAGGGGACTCTCGCCACATGGATCATGCCCTATGAACGGAATTCCCTTACTAAACACCTATTGTTTTAGAGGCCAACTATTTTTCAACCATTACTTTGTATAGTGCAAGGTACAGTATCATGCCCAAAGACACTCACTACTGATCCCCTTGAGTAGAGATAGCAATTCTTGGGAAGTCACTACCCAAGAATCCAAAGTTGGTGTGCTCGAATGACGTTAATGAGCCATGGAGGGGAGCTAGTGCCACCAAAATTCTAAGCTATCCGCTCTCGAGAAGGAAAGGTGTTTAGCACCAATCTGGGGTATATCGGTGGGCCATATCAAGTATACAAACCCTTAGCCTATTGGCCTATTAGGATTGTACTTGTCTTATGTGCACTTGCTTACACTCAAAAAACATTATTGTGCTTCTCAAGTGCTTGCTGGATTTTTCAAACATTATTCACCACATTTAAAACTCTGGAAAAAAATATTCAACATTAGACAAATCAGATTTTCTCTCAATACATCAAAAAATTCAATTTTAACAAACTGTGTCGCAACTGTTGAAACACATTCATTGTTTTGAAATGCATCTGAAAAATACTGAGACGCAATCTCACTATTAAACTGCATTTGATCCCACAAACACCGCATATGTCTGTGTCGTGACACATCTAAACCTCACATAACTGTATCTGCAAAGTCCTGTTGCATTTGTCAGCCCCAGAGCTGCATTCGCTTAAACTAAAACGCATTTGCAATACTGTGACGCATTAGAGGTTTCAAATGCCGCATTTTCCTAACAAAAGAAAAATCTTCATACAAGTCCAAACTGAGTCTAAACTCTATCAATCTTTTGTCAAACACTGTTTCCAAGGGGATTATGTCAGAAACCAACTTTGAAATTGCTCAAAATATTCAACCATTAGTTTGCATTCTTGACCATAGGCGTCATCCTTCAAATTTTTAGTTGCATACATTAGGAATTAGCTTGACCCTAGGTTTTCATCCTTGCATACCTTGGATTAGGTTAATCTCAGTACAACTTGCAACATCATTGTTTTCAAAACTAGGTTATCTTGGACTTAATCATCATTTCATGTTTCAGTCATTGTCCCTTTTATGATATTTTCCATCTCAACAATCTAGTTAGGAAAACTCACTAGTCATCTTGACCTTGTCATTTTGTCATTTTCAACAAGTCCTTTGGCAACCAAAATCGAAAAAAAAATTGAGCTTAGAAGTTTTTTATGTAGCCTTTTCTCCAAATTGCATTCTAGTTTATACCTTGTATACTTAATTTCCAAAAATCCAAAAATATTATTCATCCTAGTCATCATCTTGAACCTAGACCTTGCATTTATCATATTAAGTCCTTAGTCAACATTATCATCTTAGTCCTCATTCAGAATTTTGGCTTCGACAACGTTGTCATCCTACATCAATCATTTTTCTAGACAAACGTTATCATCACCTAGTCATCCTAGTTGGCATTTTCCTTAGAAAACATAGTCTTGCATTGTCATCCTTTTCAAAAATCCAAAAAAATAAAAATAAAAATAGGCTAGCTTTGTCCTCACATTTAGTTGTCATTCTCATAATTTTCATTTGAGCAATCTCATTTTACGGTGGAAACTAGAGTCCAAAAATAGAAATGACAAATGGAAAATTTTGGACAAGACTCCACTTCCAATGTCAACAATCACACGTATGACCTAAATTGGAATTTTGATGACCCATTTAGTAACATGAATACTCAACCTCTCACAACCATACCATCCTCATCAAACAGCCCCTTTGAACCATTCTTACGTAAGGATGAATATGGAAAAATACTTGAGGAAAACCTAGAGGTAGCAGCACAAGATCTAGAGGCAGCCTACTTTGTAGAACAAATGGTCTTATATGACAAAGACATATATTTGGCCATACTTTTAAGTCAAGGAGCCAAATTACCTCAAGGATTCGACATTGATACCTTGAGATCGACATCTCCTACCAATAATGTCAACAATACGCATAACATGTCAAATAGTGGTCAACCTCCAAACACCACAAGAAATACCTTCTTTGATGCTACCTCACAAAATGTCACAATGACCATGAGTGCTACCTCCAACATTCCAAACAACTCCAATTCAATAAATGCTACATCCATTGGAGGATCACAATCTGTCAAAGTACCCACAATATCCACAACACCGTCACAATCGACTGGAACCACCTTTGGCTCCTCGGCAGTGTGGGCAAGTTATTCCAATCCTCTCCTTACCACTACGGTAAATGCCACAGGGGCATCATCAAGCCATACAAATCCCCCATTGATAACTACATCTAATACCATGAGTACATCTTCATCATATACTCTCATTAGTATCTCACAAAATCCTTTGGGAGGAGGAAAACGTTGTATCTTTATTTAAGGACAACAACAAAACGTTAACACGTCAACACAGTCAAATGCCATCACATCCGAAGGACAAAATATGAAACATTCCCCTTGTACAAACCCAACAATTTGGACAAGGTAGTCAACACACACAGCCCATGGCATCATTCGCACATCAAAATGTTCATGGTCACCATATGCCCCAAATATTGACAAAAATGGCTAGGGGACACATCCCAACATACTCATCCCATATTCATACTCACCAACATACCCCCAATCCAAACTTTCAATACCAACAACACGCAAATATGAACACATCATACATGCCACAACAACATATACCTCCACAGCATGCCAACATCCACTCACAACAAATGGGGACCTATGGCGTACCAATCAATCCTATGTATGGGACCACAAATGACCCTATAATCGATTCCTTACAAGCAAAACTGATGGGTCTAGAGAAGACCATAGAAAAAATACAAATATCTGGCAAAAAATTAGAAGTGTCATATGATCTAAATGTATATCCCTTCGACTTGAACTTATACATGCCACCATTTCCTTCAGGATATGTGTCACCTAATTTTACAAAATACAGAGGAAAGACAAACCCCATTGAACATGTTAGTGAATTTGCAACCAACTGTATGGACATTTCCTATGAACAAACATACTTGATGATACATTTTTCTAAAAGTCTTGTAGGTCCTACCCTTGAATGGTTCTCCACGCAAAAGGATATCCAAACATGGGATGAGCTTAAACACAAATTCATAAAAAATTACGCATACAACATTGATATGGACACCTCTATTACTAGCTTATGCAATCTCACGCAAGAGGATGCTGGTGAAACAGTCACCCCATTCTTTCAAAAATGGAGAATTCTAGCTATTCATTGCCACATCGACATACCTGAAACATAAATGGTGGAAATGTTCATTCAAACACTTCTAGGACCCTTAAAATATGCATTGCAAGTGCATTGTTGCACAACCTTCACAGAACTAGTGGAAAAAGGTGTCTAGATTGAGAAATCCCTTATTGCAAAGGGAGAGCTAAGATACGGTCCTAAAAACACAAATGCAAATTCTCCCACTAACAAAAATAAGTATTGGGTCAAAAATAAACACGTTACAAATGACGGTCTTGTTGACGCCAAGGCTGTAAACACTACGGGTCTAGTACTAGCCCTGAAAGGGGTTCAACTGCAAAACAAACCAACAACGATATCAACACCCCCTACCAATGTCCCCCCAAACATCTAAAGAAACCAAAATAATCAAGGACAATACCGTCAGATGAGACAATTCCCTGGGGGTCGCACATACACTCCCTTGGGTGAGCCCATTGAATAAGTCCTCAAGAAATGCCTTCAAAATGGTGTCATCTCACTTCAAGAACCAAAACCATATGACCCAGGACAATTCAAACCAGCATGGTGGGATGATAATTCATTTTGCGATTATCATAAGGAAAAAGGACATAAAACTTCTACCTGTCGACAACTGAAAAACCTGGTACAAGACCTTATCAAGAGTCGTATCATTGAGTTAGGTGGATCACAATTTGCCTCTAATTCAGATCATACCATTCATAAGAACCCACTGCAAGACCATGGTCCTAATAATGCTTCCACGTCAAGTCCAAAGATAAACAATAATCAAGTCAATTTCACCTAAGCCAAGTATGACTATTCTGGCGGAACTACTATAAACAATATCTAAACTGATAATGAATGTGTCAATGCCATCATAGTCAAGAGAGCACCCCAATGCAATGCTACTACTCGAAGTGGCAAGGTCACCATAGTTGGTATGCCTCCCACTAAGCAACCTAAAATCACCATACCTGGTCCATCTCTTAAACAATCACAACCCACCTCAACCACAAAGCAATGGCAACCCAAGAGTCAATTTAACCTTATCGACCAGCTTGGCAAAACTCCCGCACAAATTTCTATACTCGAGCTGCTTCGCATCTCTCCCACGCATAAGGCTATATTGGATAAAACCATGCAAGTGTTGTCAATCCCTAAGGATATTGATGTCAACCAATTTGAGACCATGGTGGGATACCTCACTACACCTCACCACGTCACCTTTTCTTATCAAGACTACTCGTCACCTAAGACTAACCATAATGATGCATTACACATTGAAACTTTCATCCATAAGCACAAGGTCAGAAGAGTTTTAGTAGATGATGGAGTAGGATTGAACATCTGCTCCTTGAAATTGGTTAAGGCTCTAGGATTTTCTGATGCATGTGTCGACCCTACAAAGAGTATAGTGATTAAAGCATACGATGACAAAGAATGCTCTTCACGAGGCATTATTTCTCTTCCTATTAGAATGGGACCAGTCTTTGTGGATACAACCTGCTAGATCCTGGACCTAGAATTACCTTACAACATCTTGCTCGGTCGCCCATGGATTCATGCCTTAAAAGTAATTCCATCCACATATCACCAATGCTTAAAATTTCCATTTGACGGCACAAAAATCACTATATATGGCGACCCCCATCCTTTTCAATATTGTACCAAGCTTAAGGGGTATTTTTGCTAACCGAGTGCCTATTAACCGAGAAGCACTTGGATCCTCTTCTTCTAAATACGTTGATCCATCCACACTCGCATCATCTTCCACATCCACTCCATCCATGTCTTCCACCACAACACCATCTTCCACAAACCCTAAGGCTGAGACCACTGTCAAGATCCAAGACCTCAGCTATGGAGAATTCAAACTAAATACAACATATAGCATAACAAAAATACCCAAGTCTCTGAAGGTCTATGGTTGGCCATGTTTTAGAATGGAACCCAAAGAAATTTTCAAACTTCCACCAAAAATAGTTTTAATCAAATGGGGAGACATGAGTAACAAGGACCTTCCTGATATTACAGGATGGCTCTATAAAGATATGGCCGAACTACCCCCATTACCAGTTAAGAAATATGGCAAGGGATATGACATAATGAAGGCCAAGGGCTACTATGGCACTAGTGGTCTAGGCAGACATAAAACTAGATGAAGAGAGCCCATAGAATTTTTCAAAATACCAAAGTATCTTGGATTAGGGTATAGATTTCCTAACAATGATGACTGACGTACCACTAGGCCTTCAAGTGATCACGTGCATGCTTCAGAAAGTGTCGAGACTACTAAGGAAACCTTCACTGAAACTGACTCCCAAGAATGGGAATTTGGCTCTCAAAGATCCTCAAGTGACTGTTGCCTCGATGATTTGTTTGTCGAAACAGGGGAGCTTACCTTTGAACAAATTTTTTGGCAAACATTTAAAATCGATTAGGCACCAAATAGCCATAGTTCCATTTCCCTTCCCCATGACATACAACACCCACCATGTGAATCCCATCAGTCAAACCTATTAGTGCCTTTTTGGGTTGTTTTTCATTCTTTTGTTGAGTGCCTTTGTTTTCCTCTTGTGTCCCTAGTTTGGGGTTTTTCCCCTTCATTATGCATGTGGATCAAGTGGGCTCCCACAAGGGTTAAGCTCAGTGTGTTGGAATTTGCTTCTAGTGTTTTTCCCTTTGGTTCTTTTGTCTCACCTTCTTGTTTCCTTCATGCGTTGAAACCCTAGCTAGGGTTTCCTTTTTCCATTCAGGTCTGCAGGTTTCATTTTTCATTCTGACCATTTGTTCTTTTTCTTTGGTGACCTGTCCGCCTGGTTCATGTTTTACTTATGGTTCCCCCGAGCCCCATTTTCCATTCGTCACTGGCCCCTAGCTACCGTTTTCACCGGCCCCGCGTTGCCTTCACTGTGACCTTTGGCGCTCGGGATTACCTCTCGACAACCCCGTGTTGTCTCCACGAGGTCTCTTTTCTATTGGCCTATGCTGGTTATGTTAGGGAGACGTCTCCCCGAATTATTTGTGTCTCACCGATGGGTCTTTCCCATCAGTGTGTTGGTGTCCACTCGAGCTGAGGTCCTCCCGACTCTCCTTTGTCTCCTTGAGACCCCTCTTGTCGGTCAGTGTTCGTTGTGTCGAGGAGATGTTTCCCTGACCCCCGTCGATCTTGCTAACTTTTCCTGCCCCACTTTCCTTTCCATGTGACCCTCATTTGACCATGGTGGACTTCATTGGGGTGTCTCACTGACTTGTTAGCCTCTTGCTGACTGTGATCAATGTTCGATATGGCATGTTTTCTTTGCCCTGATGTCTTCCCGACACCGCTTTCTCTTGTCGATGGTGCTTCTTGTTGGGTTGTCGTTGTGATCTCTCACCGAGGATGCTATCTCTCGCCGATATGGGCCCCACTGGAACATCTTGCCGAATGCGCCTGGTCTCACTGACTCGACTGCTCGATCAAACACACAGATTCTCACTATGATGTCTAGCCAACTGGTCTGCTAGGGAGGTGACCGATGTGGATCGATTTCAGGATGTATTGAATGTGGTTGGTCACTTGTTTGGGCTCGAGAATGACAATGAGGATCTCACTTGGGATCAACATGGTGACTCCATTTCAGTCCTGAGCCTCTAATACTGGTGCGAGTTGGTGTAACAGGGGATGGAATTAATTGTAGAACTAGGGCAACGGGTTCTCTGAGGTGGATAGGTGGTTGAGACGGATGGCTTCTACATTTGTGGCCTCTGGATTTGTGATGATCGCACCCACGGATTTCCTAGACAGCATGGTCTCTGTACCCTCCTGGTTGACTGACATGGCTGCCCATTCCTGTACTTGCTTGTTTCAACCTGGTTGTGTGACATTCTCCCTATTCCACTTGATAGGAGCTTTCAAGATTATTCAGATTGGTTGGTGGAGGTTCGTGGCTGAGTTGCTTGATGTTTTTTGAGGCTGTTAGGGTTTTTGTTGGTGTCCATGTAGACTCATGCTGACTGGTGACCCTGGCTACATAAATGTAATTTCTTTCCACTTTGTAAGGGTTTGATGGTAGTTTAAAAAATTGTAAAGGGAACCAGTTATCTCTGGTTGGGTAGCTAGGGCTCGATTTGAAGAAAGAACACTTAGGGAAAATTAGATTATTGTCAATCTTTGGGATCTAGGGCATATTTCATTGAATGTAAGGTTTTTGGATATAAATGGAATCATGAATATGACTGATTGAATTTAAAAATCTCTCCTTGTAATGGTGTGTGTGAAATTTTAAGTGAAACTAATGATCAAGGGTCATTTCATTTTCTAGTTTTGGTTGATGCTCTCATTTAAGGAATGGGTTAAATTGCATTAATCAATCTAGATTTTTCTATGCATTATTAAGGGATTTGATAAGAAGTTTGATAGATTCAATCACTGGTTCATGGGTTAACAAGGTTAACTTCATAAAGGCTTAGGTTTCCAGAGTTAAATACCCCTTATGTTGCACATTTTCATGACTCCTTGCCCAAGGATATTGGCACTGATATGGTGACAATTTTTATATCTTTACTAGCCTGGTTGTTCAATCAGATAACAAATATTTTAATTAATCAATTCTGTTTCATGTTATACTATATCTATTTTAACATTCTCAGCAGGATATACATTGTTTTCTCAAAGGAAGCCATCTCTAAGTGAACCCTGGTATATCTGCTATAAGGAGATTGAATCTGATTTGTTCAAGGGATTACCCCCTGGGTCTTGCAGAGCTCGAAGTGAAGGAGATAGCAGCCACAAGTGTTGCATCTCTTCTGTTGGCCACCTGTCTAGTGAACATTCAGGCATTGAGCTTAGCAAGCTCATAGGTTTTTGCACAGACCTGCTGGTTATTTGTTTCCTAAACAAGAAAAATGACCAATAAAACCCCTCTGAATTACCAAATGACACTAACAATCATGACTATGAGTCCTTCACCCCTTATTTTTACAATGAATATGAGACAAGTGAAGGGGAATATTGGATAGAGTCTGATGTTGAATTGGATGATGATAATTCCATTTACAATATCACTGAATCCATTTGCATTCTTTCTGCATCCTCCCCTCAACTCACCAACACTGACAATGTTATTTCCCTAGTTTATCCTCAACTAGTCGATTGGGAGCAACAAGGCCCGCCAGTCCTGGACACCTTTCAGAATGATGAGGCAATTGCAGATTTTATGGGATTACATGAGGGCATACCTAGTGGCGATCACAAGGCAGTATTATCCATTGATCTAGATTGTGTAGCCTACTTCAGCGAGACTGCTTTGTCCTCTAGTCACAAAATTAAAAATAAAAATAAAAAAATGAAAAAATGAAATGTCTTTAGGTGAAAACCGAAAGGCACCTTCTAACAACAAAAAATTAAAAACAAAGGACGTATCTGCAGGTGAAAACCTCTTTGAGGCGCCCAAAGATGGAGGACAGGACTTTCTTCCCGTAACTCAAGAGAAATCAGCTGTGCTTATAGAAGACACCATAGAAGACAACATATCAACTACAAAAGATCCCAAAATGGTCCTCTTTGCTACATCACTGACTGAAGAAGAGAGAGCAGAATTTCATAAATTCTTTGCAAAGCGTAAAGTCAACTTCACATGGTCCTATGCTGACATGTCGGGATTAGACCCATAACTGGTTCTGCACCATCTGCCACTATTGCCTAATGCCAAAATAGTTAAACATAAATTATGCAAAATGCATCCTCAGGTCGCTCTATTGGTCAAGGCTGAGTTGAAGAAACTCCTAGACGCTGGGTTCATATGGTCTATTGATTATGTTGAATGGATATCTAACCTAGTGCCAGTAACAAAGCCAAATGGGATGATACACGTTTGCACAGATTTTAGAGACCTAAATAAGGCATGCCCAAAAGATGACTTTCCTTTACCAAATATTGATATCATAGTTGACCTCACATGAGGATATGAAATGTTGTCCCTCATGGACGGTTTCTCTGGCTATAATCAGATTTGTATTGCCCCCAAAGACCAGCATAAAACAACATTCACTTTCCCTTGGGGTACATACTATTAGAATGTCATGCCATTTGGTCTTAAGAATGTAGGCACCACATATCAAAGGGATATGACCACAATATTTCATGACATGATGCATAAAATAATGGAAGATTACATAGATGACCTTTTGGCCAAATCAGTAACAAGAAAGGATCATTTGCAAGTGTTAGACATAATTTTCAAAAGACTAGAAGAATACAAAGTCTGACTGAATCCTAAGAAATGTGTCTTCGGTGTAACATTAGGTAAACTCTTGGGATACATAATTTCTCGAAGAGGCATTGAGGTCGATCTAGCAAAAGTAAAAGCCATCATAGACATGCCTCCGCCCAGAGGAATAAGTGAATTCAAAACCCTACAAGGTAGGGTACAATCTATTCAACGCTTAATAGCACAATTGGTTGACAAGTGTCACCCATTCCAATATCTTTTGTGCAAAGGAATCCCCTTTGTGTGGATAGATAAATGTCAAGAAGCCTTTCAACAAATAAAAGACTACCTATTGACACCGCTTTTCCTTATCCCTCCCATTCAAGGAAATCCTTTGATATTATACATTTCTGCCACTAATTCAACACTGGGGGCATTACTAGAATAGAATGACCAAGAAGAAAAAGAAAGAGTTATATATTACATCAGTCAGGCATTGGTCAGGTAAGAACTGAACTACACATCACTTGAATAGGCTTGTCTAGCAGTGGTCTTTGCAGCACAGAAACAAAGACATTATATGTTAAGCCATCAGACACAACTAGTCACAAAGATCAACCCCCTCTAATATTTGTCAAGTCGGGTAGCATTAATAGGATGTTTGGAAAAATGGGTCATGATTCTGAGCGAATATGATATTCAATATGTAGAGAGAAAGGCAATAAAAGCACAAGTCATAGTCGACCAGCGGGCAGACGCACCTTTACAAAGTGATCATCTGTTAGTGGAAGATTTTCCAAATGATTTGATATTCCATATGGAACCTAAGTCACCTTGGCAACTCTACTTTGATGGATCACACACAAATCATGGCTCAGGGGCAGGAATCTTGTTCATCACCCCTCAAGGAGACTCCATTCCTATGTCCTTCTCCATAGGTTTCCCATGCACAAATAATGTGGCAAAATACAAGGCTTTGGTTATAGGACTTAGAATGGCAATAAAATGGAAAATTAGAGCATTACATGTCTATGGGGATTCTCAGTTAGTCATCAACCAAGTTAATGATGACTACAACACAAAAGATGAGAAGTTGATGCCCTACAAATGAATGGTTGATAGTTTCCAAATGTATTTTCATATGGTAACTTTTGAAAAAATTCTGAGAATATAGAATAAGGTAGTAGATGTAATGGCTACAATAGGCTCTCTCCTTGACATTCCAAGCAATATGCCTCAGTTGGAATTCCTAATAGAACAATTGTTGGTTCATGCCTCTGACATTCCAAAGTCAGAGATGTTCTGGGAACTTGTTGGTCCTGACTCTCCCTGGTACCAAGATATTTATGACTACCTTAAGTTCCAAACCCTTCCACCTAACTTGTCTAATAACTAGAGGAAGTCTTTTATCCAAAAAGCCACAAGATATGCCATTGTCAACGACACCCTTTACCATCGTAGCTTTGATGACACCCTCCTTAGATGTCTTGACACTAACGAATCACATACAACCTTACGCGAAGTACATAAGGGTATATGTGGGTCTCATTCGAGTGGTCCTACTCTAGCCAAGAAGATAATGAGACTTGGGCACTATTGGCTGACCATTGAAAAAGATGCACTAGAATATGTCAGGACTTGTCGCCAATGCCAAATTCACAGTGATTTGATTTTACGCTCCATCACAAGAACTTCGGCCTATCACTTCTCCTTGGCCCTTCACCCAATGGGGACTTGACCTCATAGGTAAGATCCATCCTACCTCGTCCAATGGCCACAAATTCATCATCACCACCACTGAGTGCTTTACGAAGTGGATCAAAGCCATCCCTCTGACATACATAACCAGAAAATAAATATCCAAATTCATTCTTAACTACATCATTTTCTAGTATGGCCTTCCGCAATCCATCATCACTAACAATGGATGTCCATTTAAAAACTAGGACATTCGTGAGTTATGTGGGTGATTTCACATACATCATTTTTCCTCTGTATTACCTGCAAGGAAACAGTCAAGCTGACGCATCAAATAAAACCATTGTTAAAATCCTTAAAAAGACTGTCAATGACGCTAGTCATGACTGACATATTCAACTCAACCCTGCTTTATGGGCTTACCACACCAACATTCGCACTCCTACAGGAGCCACTCCTTTTTCCCTGGTCTTTGGAGCTAAGGCCATCTTGCCCATCGAGGTTGAAATTCCTTCCCTACGAGTCTCCCTGAAGGGTTTAACTGATGATGAGGAGTATAGACAATTGTGCCTGCACGAGCTGGAGATGTTAGAGGAAAGAAGGAAAAATTCCCTGAACCATCTACAAGTGTATCATAACTGTCTTTATCACAGTTACAATAAGAAAGTCATGGTCAGGAAATTTGACATTGGTGATTTAGTCCTCATGCAGAACCCTAAGAACTAGGCTGACAGAGAAAAGTCGGGCAAGTTTGAACCAAACTAGTTGGGTCTTTACATCATCGTATCTTCTTTTGGTTCTGGAGCATATCAACTAGCTACTCCAGATGGTGAACAAATGACAGAGCATATCAATAGTCTACATCTCTAAAATTACTACGCATAGCATCAAAAGATCGAGCTGAAAACCTTAAAATACAAAAAAAATAAAATAAAAAAAAATTGAAAAATGGTAAAAAATTGTTGCCCTGATGAAAACATGGAAAACAGGCGTCTTGGCAGCACCAAAAAAAAGAAAAAGAAAAATGAAAAAAATAGTAAAGAAAAATAATTTGTCCAATAGTGAAAACCTAGCAAACAAGTGCTTTGGATAAGTACCATGGTGAAAACCTGGCAAACAGGCACCATGCGTAGTCAATTCTTGCTCGGCCATCTATTGTTACTTTATCTACCTAGGCCTAGGATGGAACACATTTCCCGTCACTATCACGACACTCACCATGACATCGTACCATTCCTCTCATAGTTGATAAATGGTTGACAAAAAGTCCTCTATAATGTCCCTCTGGTACCACATGCATATCCCTTCTTCATGTCTTTTAAAATTGGCTAAGTCTTGATGTCACTGCAATGGATATCACGCATGGTCCGGGAAATTGTAAAAATTCCTGAAAAAAGACAAAAACATGGCAAAAAGTCCTAAAAAAGATAAAAACATTTCAAAAAGTCCTAAAAAAAAAAGAAAAAAACATTGCAAAAAGTCCTAAAAAAAGACAAAAACATTGCAAAATGACCTGAAAAAGGACCAAAAACATCACAAAACATCCTGAAGAAAGACCTAAAAATTGAAAAATGTCCTACAGAAACCCCAAAAAGGTCACAATATCTAGACAACACAAACCAAGGTCACATTTCCACATGTATGTCCTTTTAGTGAAGTCTTTGTCATTTGTCTGAACTACGTTGTCTCTGCGCATTTTCTACATAGACAAGACTCATATTTGAGTCCCCGAGACATTAGGTCAGTTCTTTTAGGTTTGTGAAAATAAAATCATGGAGCAGTATTTGGTCATCAAGATAAAGTCATTGGTCGTGTCGAACTACAAGGTCTCTAAGTGTATGACATAGGCAAGGCCATCTGTCGATGAGCCCCCAAGGCCACACTAGGTCAATCCATTAGGGTTCATGGCATTACACTGGCACACTTGGAAAATGTCTTCAAGTCAAGACAAATCATTTTCCAAATGGGAAAACTCCTAAAAAAAGGTATGGAAAACATTTATTCAAACATGACAATCACATCAGCATGTCAAAAAAAAAAATTGACATATGGTCGCACAAGTCAAACTCAGTCAAAACAAGTCAAATGATCATAACCCATCAAACTATCAACTCTTGGTTATCTTTTAGATGGGTTCTTCTCAAGAATACCCCCAGTCATTCATGCCTTACGATGTGTCCTTCCTAGGCATCGTCACTGTCATTCAAAATTTTGAGGGATCCTCTTGACATCTAAGGATCACTCCTCTCGACATCAGTATTCTTCATATGTGTCCTTCTGAAGGACAAACTCTGTCATTTATGCCTTAAGATGTGTCCTTCCTAGGCATCATCACTGTCCCTGTCACTGGAATTTCGAGGGATCCCTTTTGAAATTTAGGGATCAATCCTCTTGACATCAACATTATTCAGGATGTGTCCTTCCTGAATTTGGCAATCTTCGACATTTGTTATCTTGGCATCGTCAAAAATTTGACACCTCGGCATCTCATCATCATCAAACTTGACATCCTGAGATTAGAACAATGGGTATCCAGACACACTTGGCAAACACTTGGCACTTGTCTTTTGGCTTTTTATCATGTTACTAGTTTTTCAACAAGATCCCAACACTAGGATTTAGAGAAGTAGCGACATATCATGACGTTTGTCTCAACTTTTGACACGCATAAGTACTAGTTTCTCAGTCAGTTCTTGATTCCAGGATTTAGAAAAACAACGACGTATCATAATAATGACTCTATTTTTGTATTTGGAAATCATGTTGCTAGTTTCTCAAGGATGTCCTCGAAATAGGATTTAGAGAAGCAACAACGTTTCATGAATTGTCCTTCTTGTCTTTTTTGCTTGTGGTTGATTATGACAAAAAGACTGGGGAAATCATGCTCTTAGTAGGAGTCATGATCATCCTTGTCTGTGACTGCTTGTCTCATGTGATGGTACGACCTTGCACACCTTGATCTATGTCATATCATAGTGTTTATTGGCCATTACAACAGTCTTCCCAATCATGATTAAGAGCAATAAATATTAAAGTCCTATGGTAAAGTTTTGAAGGATTTTGTCTAGGAACTAACATGCATCTCCTTCGGTCTCATCATCTTCTCTCATCTATCTCACGATGATATCCTGTGACATACAAAAACATACATGCATACATGATCATATAAACATTGCATCAGGTCCATACATACATCATCCATAGAATTAAATCATATAACATTTCATTGCATATCACATTCACATTATCATAAACATGGCATCCAATAAAATAAATACATTATGCATCACAAAATCGACATAACATATAAATAAGCATTGCATCATCATGGCATCATCTCATAAGTAAGCATCATAGGACATACATGACAAGACATATAAATAAGTACCATCATACATCATAAATTAACATCATACATAAAGCATCACATCACATATATCATAATGCATAAATCAAGTAGCACCGCATAACACACATGTGGCCCACATCAAAACTGCATCATCATATAGTATCATCTCACAAAAATATACAATGTCATAGGATAGAGTCAAGAGATATCCCAAAAATAGAGCTCGCAGGCTCAATGATCTATACATAATGTGTTATAACAAAGAACCAAATGTAGCAAACATGCCCCTAGGAAAGGCACTCATCATCCCCTCGTGGCTAAGAGTGTGGTAGCTAAAGATCTGTGAATGACGCTGAGATAATGGGTGGACCTATAGCAGCCTCTATCTATGCAACCAATGGAACTGACACTTATGGCATCATCTCCATGGTAATAGACACGTGCGATGACACTACGGCCTAACTCTGAGAGGCCAACGGATTTTTCACTGGTGGTTTCCTCTGTACTAATCTCTGCTCTGAACTAGTGGACCCATGACTGTGGCTCGAATGATGACTCGAGGCATGCCTGTGTGAGTGGTGGGACCTGTGCCCTAATGTGTGCCCTGAGGAGGTGGATCCTCCTACAATGGTATGGCTCTTGCTGCCGCTCCCACTCCCTGATCTGTGACAACTGCCTTTCCTCATCTGTGAACGTGACAGTGTAGGATCTCATCGCTTGGGGGGCACTGCCTGCTCATATAGAATCATGTACTACCCATACCTATTCCTCACCCTGGAAAGCTCATGAGCAATGTCCCTATAAGGTCCTGAGCATAACGCTACAAAGTCCATGCACCACTGTGCTGAATCCTACTGGCAGATCACTGCCTAATCCCGCTCTACTCAAGCCACTTCTAGCTTTGCCTACAGTGCCCTAACCTCTTCCACACTCTCATCTAGCCTCCTCTGAATATCTCCCACCCTCTGGTCTGTCATGGCATCTTGGGGCAATGTTAAGGAAGACGATATCTCCTCCTCTCCCTCTACCATCCTCCATTAGAGGAGTCTCTCAGCCTCATCCATGGCATCATCATCCTTCTCTACAGCATCCTCTCCATCAATTCCCTCATCTTGAGGTACATCTACATCCACATCCTCCTCTATTCTAGCCTCCTCCTCTACCACAGGATCCTCTTGTCTCTCCTCCTCCTGTCTCTCATCCTCCTGCTCCTACCTCGGCTGCTCCTCCACATCTATCTTGGGCTTCTACTCCTACCTTGACTACTCCTACTCCTCCCTCTCCCCCTCCCCAGCCACCTCTGGGATAGCATCTAGTGCCACTATGGCCACACACGGTCGCACCCTCCTCCCTTGCCTCTGGCCATCTCTCCTCTGTCTTTATCCATCTCCTTCATCGTCCCCATCATCTCTATCATCTCCACTCCAACCTTTGTCCCTACCCCCATCTCACCCTCCACCCTAGCCTCCATCCCTCCCTCAACCTCTACCTCTATCACCGTCTCTGCCCCCTCGCCTGACTCTTGGCACACGTGGAATAACTGACCTCCCATCCATAGGTGTTGGGCCATCTGGATCTATTAGTGGCACTAGTTGATGTGCCTACCACCATAAGTCATAATCGGTGATGGTCCTAGGATTTGATTTGCCTCTCCACCTATCCATCCCCACTACTGGACTACTAGCCCATCAATCTGCTGCTCGAAAAAAGCTACGGGAATCGTTGGCCCCCAAGCTGACTCTCTGGAAGACCGAGCATACTCAATTGTGCCTGTAGGTACGTCGTGCTACTCTCCAAACTGCCTAAGGACATGTTGTGGCAGATACATCTCTATAATCAACTGGATCTACACTGTCCTGCCAATCAGGTAATGATACTATTTGCAAAGGCTGAGATGGTCAACCTCATGATCCCACTATTGGCAGTCTCTATATAGTCTCCAGATGAACGACATCATAGTATCAATTATATGGTGCCACCAACCTATCTCTCCCATCTGTGTCTACTGCAGAGCACCAGCATAGTCGTACACATAGGGCATCCCCTCGTCTAGTTGTGGTCTCTGAATAGGTAGTCAGAATATCGCTATATGCTCCCAGGCTTAGATCATCATAAGGGTGGTGCCACATGAAATACTCTCTACCCTCCTATAGGAAACCTCATGAAGCTGGTGGTAGAGTGAGCCCAACAAACAAGGCCCCCAAGCATATACTATCCTATCCCACCTCATCCCCACTATGACATCTCCCCAACCAATAGGGAACCCATGTCCGCGACGGTCAGGAATCAATATCCCACCGATCAATGTTGCCAAGAAGGCATCGAGGTGAGAATAATGCTCTGCCATAAAATCCCAGCAGATCTCGTAACCCTGGATGTCGAAACCTGCTCCCTCATCCTAGTAGTAAGGTGTGAAGGTCTGATGGCCATGATAAGGGTCATAAACGATCCGCTCTCATCGGTTCGACAGGCATAGAATACAGTAGATGTCCTCTAAGGTAATTGTCACATATCCCATCGGCAGGTGGAAGGAACATGTCTCTAAATGCCACCGCTCACATAAGGTAGTCAATAGTCCCCTATTTGTCTGAATAGAAGGCATATAGGTGGCATAAAATATACCTAGCCGCATCAATCACCGTCGCTCCCGCGGAGTCAACTGATCACCAAATTGGAAGGTCAAGGGCCTGCTCTCCCACGTATATATGGGCTCAAGTTGTCTCTGCACAAAGCCACACAATGCGTCAATACCTTTTTGGACAATCTTCATTATAATCATCATAACTAGAAAGCATTTCAAATTTGAAAAGCATCAGAACTAGCCCTAGTTAAATTCAAAGTCAAATGTGTCGCGTTGACTGCACTTGTGTCGCGAAATAATGATTGCGTCGTTCTAAACTTCAAATACGTCATGACATATCGATTGTGTCGTTCTGTCACTCAATTGTGTTGCATCAGAGCACTTGCATTACGATATATGACATATGCATCACTTCATTCGAATGTGTTACTCAAACAGGTGATTGCATCACAAAATAACACATGCGGCATTATAACTATCGATTGCGGCATGATATGACGAATGGGTCGCACTTTTTGGAAAATGTGTTACACATCCTCAGCCTCCACTAAAATATCCTTGCACTTGCATCACAACACATCAAATGCATCGAACGCGAAGTCAAATGCGGCTTACGTGCATGCATATGCATCACAGCACATTCGTTGTTTGCCCTAAAACCCTAATTTTGACACGCAAAACTAAAAAATTATAAAGGGGGTTAGGGGTACATACCACTGGCTCAAAACCCTCTAGCCGCCTGTAGGTCCATACAATCTCACCGCAGTGCTCTGTCATAGGAATCACCATCCTCGCTATAGTCCTCTTCGCTCTGAGCCCTCGAATTTGCAATGTGAATAGTGAAAAAGAATTGACTTTTACCCCTTTCTCAACCTATTTATAAAGTCAAAATGGCATTTGTCAACTAGGTTATTATTGGAGGCTCCTTTGAACACTCCATTGGCTATCTTAAATGTGTTAGAATCTGAAACTGCCTGCGACACTGTCTTTCTGCTCATCAAATTGACTTATGGGTACCCTTTCCAAATTTTTATGCTACCGGCCCGAAATTTGAAAAATTTCCCGAGGGGGCATTGATAATCTATACCTTCACTGGGGCATGGGTTTGATTTATTTTCTTTGTCACAATGTGACACACTACATTATGACAAAGAGAGGCAAAATGTAGACACTCAAAAATGACCTAGGCCTGCAAGCTCTATTTTTACCACTTTCGTCCTAGCATAATTATGAAATTTAATTATGTCCTTGGTCCACATTCAACTATTGATTAAATAATTCATAATTATTTAATTAATTCATGTCCTTTTATTCTTCATGATTATTAAATAAATAAATTTAATTTATTTATTAAATACGTCATTAATTATCTAAGTCTTCCCCTAATTAAATAATTTTTTAAATTTATTTAATTACCTTTCTTCATTTATTTCTTCCTGATTATTAAGTAAATAAATTTTATTTATTTATTTAATGTGTCACTAATTCTCATGATTAAATGAGTTTATTAATTTATTTAATCATTAATCATATCTTCTAAATTAAATAATTATCTTTAATTATTTAATTGTCAAAATTAACATTTCCCTGATTTTAAATAAATGAAATTATTTAAAATGATATCACATTCTTAACTAACAGTTCATTTTAGTAAATAATCTGAAAAACGATTATTTATTATCTCACAAATTCGATATTTTGAATTAATTTAATTCAAAATGGTAACTTTCCTCCAAAAATCAAGTAATCAGGCAGATTTTTTATTCTCCAAATTTGATCTTCAGTTCAACTCTTATCTTCTAGATTTTTCGAATCTCACAAATCAGGCAGTCTTTATCTTCTTGATTTTTGAAAATCTTTATTTTTATAATTTATTATTTCATTTATTCTCCATTGCCAATTCGATTTTCTTAGATGATATCTCGACCACTCACTTAATGATTTTTCCCTAACCCTAATTAGGGATTATCACATTAGATCTCGTCTTCTGATTTTAGGTTGTTGTCAAAAGTCAATCTCGTCCATTCATTCAAAATTGTATTTTCTATAAAATGCCATTTTTCTCTCACATTTTCGACAACACATAGATGCTTGCATTTTCATTTTCATGATTTTGGCATAATTATCTTAGACATTAGAATCATTTTGTCATAGGCATAGGCATAGTCTTTGTTTAAATCCTTCAAAGCTTGTGTAGGACTTAGTCGTTATCTTCAAATTGCTCACACGTTCGATCTGAGGGCAACCATCAGCAAGTTAGAAGGTACTATCAAGGTGAATCATGGAAACTCCTACGAACGATAGGTATAATTGTTCTTATTAGTAGTTTTCATTGTTCTTGATAGGTTCTCTGGGTTTCATATGATTTATTGATTTGCTGATCTAACATACCTAAGATTTACCCATAGATACAGTTCTTAGGAGATGGAATGTTTATTATAGCATCAATATTCTTTGTTTCCACCTCAATGCCTCTATGTAACACTATAAATCCAAGCATATTTCAACTATCCACACCAAAGATGCATTTCTTTGGGTTCAGCCTCATGGTGTACTTACAAATTCTTTCAAAGATTTGATTGTGGATTTTGACATGGTCTTGATGCTCTAGTGTCATAGCTCTTTGGTATGTTGCTCTAGTATTTTTTAATCCAAAAGGCACCAACAAAATATTCCCCAAGGTGTAGTGAAAGTTGTTTTATATTGATCTTGAGGGTTGATAAAAAATTGATTATACCCCAAAAAACCATCTATAAATGATAATAGGGTGTATCCCATACTTGAATCTACTATCATTCTAATATTATGAAGGGGAAAGTAATCCTTGAGATATTCTTCATTAAGATCATGAAAATTCATACGCATGCTAATGTGATTATCAGGTTTTTCCACCACAACAATATTAGATATACTAATCCAGGTGGATCCAAAAAACCTAAAAATTTCACAGTCTTAGAATCTCACAAAACCAGCATCATCATGCAGAGCTCATCGACATGGTCCTAACGATACTTGAACGGGCTCAAAAGGAGTCTGTATGCAGAAGTTATGCGTAGTCAAAGGTCCGATCAAATAGGTGAATCAGGGGGCCAAGAAAAAATATAGAAAAATGATCATCTTGAAATGAGGAAAAAATGATACCAAGTTGTAGAACCCGTCACCATGATTCCAACACCGTTTGTTTCGTCAAAAATGGAGTTTGTATGACGAAGTTATGCCAAGTCAAAGTTTCAGTCAAAATGGGTTGATTTTATAACGTCAACAAAAGTACAGTCAACATGGATGCTAACATGGTGGTACAATTGGAAATTTGATGACATGGACCAATGTTGTCTCAACACATGGCATCTGACATGGGAAGTGATTTGACAATAGACAATGAATCATGTGTTGACATGTGGTAGTTCGATATTAAAAACAGGCCAATAAGAAGTTGACACATTGCACCTCCCCTCTCGTGTGGAAGTTGGAACGGTGATGGTTTGTTTACTAAAATGTTAGAGGCAGATGGGATTCAAACCCATAACCATCCAACCACCAGCCCACACACCTACCATTGTGCCATACCTCTACTATGGCAGTGGTTGTTTTTGTTATTCTAAAGTTCTAAATTATGGTTTTAAAATAGAGGGGGGTGGGGGTCGACCACCTGACTTCCCCACCCCCAAAGTCCCTCTCAACCGTTGAGCCATGAATGGCTTTGAGAATATTTTGGGGCCTGATTTCTAATAACCTATTTTGCAAAACCAAATACTCCCAAAATTAACAATAAAACCCTTAGAATATTGAAAAGTCTAATTATATGATTTTTTAAAAAGGGTTTAAAATCTTAAAAGGATTATTTTGTAAAATCCCAAATTATAAGGGCAATAAATTAAAAAGGGTTAGGTTTATTTGGGGGATTTTAAAGATTTATTGTTACAAATACAGGGATTTGTGTTGATTTTGTAAATAATATGGTTTTAGCACATATTAGCAAATAAATTGGTATATAAAGGGGTGTGCTTTGGCTTGTAAGGAGTCAAGTTTATTTTGGAGAAATAATTCTTTGGAGGAGAATATTGTAAGCACGAAGCCATTTTGAGTGTCTTCAAGTGTTGAGAGGAGATTATTAGAAATTTTATGCAAGTTTTGGAGCTTGGATATTGTAACAAGGCATTTTTTTGCTTGGTGATATTAATGAAAGCGGTCCAACATTGAGAACTGGACCTGAAAATTTTCCTCAAATCGAGTGAATTCTATTATCAACCTGTGTCTGATCCTTCTATCTCCTATCTTATATTCTCTTTAATTCCTTTTCAGTATTTTCAATTCAGTATTTAAGTTCAAATTACAACATTATAGTAATTAGTTAACTTTCTTAAGTTCTGTAAAGGTTAATGAACCTAGTTGGTAATTTCAATAGTTAAACAACATAGTCACGCAATTCCATTGGATTGGGAAAATGTTGTAATTAAGATTAATTTACAAGTGAATTTGTAAACTGCTAATATATCATATACAAGGTGAATAATCAATAGGGTAGATAAAATCAGCTTGTAAGAGCTTTTCAATCTCATCCTTAACCAATAAAGCTACCTTGGGATTCATCTTGTGTATCTTTTGTCTTACTGGTTTAGCATTTTTTCAAGGACAGTGTTATGTGTGACTATCTTAGGGTCAATACCCAAAATATCCAAAAAAGTCCAAGCAAATATTTCAGGAAATTCATGTAACAATGTTGCATGATCTTCTTGTTCATCATCATCAAGACATTTCCTATTTGAACCACCTTCTCTTCATTAGATGGGTTCATTGGTATGTCTATAGTGCCTGATGAGCTCAAAATATGCTCATAATTTGAGTATTATGATGTATTTTTAATATCCCTACTCTTATTGCTAATGGATGTTTTAACTCCTTGATTAAATACTTTTCATCTGAAATTGGGTAGTATCCTATAGCAATACAGTCCTATATTCTTGCAGCTTAACATCTCTATGTGTCTTATTAATTACCCTGTTTGACCTCCCAAATGACTGATATAATGCATGTGATTTTTGAATAATGAAATAGATTTAATATGTGATTAATGAATGTATCATGTTGTTTGCCACATGTACTTTTTTTCACCTCTGTTGCCTTGTGCATTGCAGGTTGTTGAAGGGAGCATGAACGAGTCAAGTGCAACAAATCTTGGCCCTGCAGTAAAGTCCATTTCCTACATGACGTTGAGAAAGTTGTTCCAGCGAAGACTCTCTGACCGGGTCATTGGGAAGAAATATAAATGATCATTAATCTAGGAAGAGTGGAATGCTAAATTCTCTCTAGATCATGTTGAACGGATATGCTTTCATTTATGAGAAGTATGTTCCTCGGTTTCAGGATACATTTATGTCCACGTCTTTCTCTATTGGAGTTAGTTAGTTAGTTGCTTTGTTGGTTTAAATAAGTGTTCTTCCCGTGCAAGTGAGCAAGCAGAGCACGTAAAAGTTAGTATTATAATGAGAGATAGTGTTTTGTGTTAGTTTTCTTATGAGTGGAACAATCAATGTATATGGTTTCAAGTTTATGAATAAAAGTTGATGAAGTTTTGAGTTCAATTCTTGCATAACTGGTTGATGCTTGCTAAGGGGTCCCACTTAGTAAGTATCTGTGGTTAGTTAGTTGTTTATTTCCTGTTGATCATAAGTTATATTTTATTTATGAAGTTTCAGCACAAACTCAGTCTTATATTGTTCCTGCAGCATCAGGAATCCATCCATGTGTTTGTACCTATAGCATAAGGCCAGTTCATAGTTTGTCTCTTAGTAACAGTCGTTATGATTTCTACTTTGATTAAGTTTAGAAGGCTTCACATTACATTCCTATAGCATAAGTAGAATTCCTTTCATGCATTTATTTCTGGTAAATCATGACTGAAACTAGTTCTTAGTGCACATACAGTGCTGCTCCGTTTCAAGTATATGTTCCTTGGTTTGACAGTGTAAATGAATGACCATAAGAAGATGTTAGTCGCCTGCTGGAATGTCCAATTCCCAGGTTAGGATTTGCTGTGACTTTTATATCCTTTTGTGGACGTGACCATTTTTGGCGCCATTGTCGGGGATGGTGTCAAGATAAGAACCTGTCATAGTCATTGTTAGCAGTAGTTTAGTCTGTTATTCAAGCATTTTCAAAATTCATTCTATTGCATGCATAGAAGAAGAGACACTCTAGGAAGATTCCTCCCTAACCTTCCATTCTTTGATAAAAATCTTGAACTAGTTTATAATCTATTTGAGGAAGGAGGAGACCAAGATATCAATCCGTTTGCTAAAAACCTACTTGTTGAACTGCCATTTGATCTAGCTGATGAAGAACCTAAAGAAAACCCATTTGCTTTGATACTCCATCAAGTAACTATGGCACGTAATCCACCTAATCGACCTCCTACTTTTGAATTCCCCATTATTGCTCAGTAAGATAATGATAACCTTAAAAATATTTCTTCTTCATTACTTCCCAAGTTCTATGGACTAGTTACAGAGGACGCAAAAACTCTCTTGTTTGAGTTTGATATCCTCTATCACAGCTATGATTATACTTCAGATGCTCACAGGCTGAAGCTGTTTCCTGCTACTTTGAAAGAAGGAGCTCTTAGATGGTTCATGAGTTTGGGGAGGGGTGTTGTTGATAGTTGGGTAGCCATGCAAACAAAATTTCTTGAGAAATACAAGGAATATTGTAAGAGTGGTAGTAAGGGTGATGATATATTCATAATTCAACAAAAGGAGGATGAAAGCCTAGAAGACTATATCTCAAGATTCTTGTTTTCCCGAAAAAAAAATTCAAACCATACTCTCAATGAAGAATCTCATAAACTACTTTTTCTAAAAAGAATTAGTGATACCTGTATAGATTCCCTGGACCTGATGGGAGGAGGAGATATAACCCAAGTATCTTGAGATGATATAAAGAAAATATGTCTCAACTACTCTTGAGCAATTGTTAAAAAGGGTAGAGGTCATTAACCCACAGTGGGAAAGTCTTCTACTAATGGATTTTCATGAATAGAGATCACAAATTTGTTGTTTGACTTCAAGTAGGATATCATAAACAATATGGCTACACAGTTGGATACTATGCAAGCTCAGAAGAAACATGAGGAAGCTGAAGCAATCTTGGCTAAGTTTTGTCCACATTGTAGACAGAAGAAACATGACTGTAGATATAAAATGGTGGCTAACCTGGAGGCTAAGCAGATACCTACTGACTTTAAGATGGTAGAGAGTGATGATGACCAAGTATTCTTCATCGCACAAAGGTGACCATGGGCTCAAACACAAGATATGCCTCAAGACCCTTTGACTTTTGGTAATCCTTATTCTAATTACAATAACCAATGGCAACCTACATATGACCCATCATCACTTTGGAATACTTCTTAACCTCACTGGCCTAACTATCAGAGTCCTCAATGGTAATCTCCTCAAGGAGGTTGGCAGCAACCACAAGGACAATGGACTCCACCCCCAAGAAATTGGCAGCAGAATCCTTAATGGAGAGGTTCTCCGCAATGGCAGAACCAATCCCCTGGCTCCCTGCAGCTTCAGCAGCCACAACCTCTAGCTCTCATGCCACCTCCTACAGCACCTACAGCAAATACTGGCCCTCCAAAACAAATGCCTATGCCTACTCAACTATTTCCAAATCTTAATAATAGGCAACAACATCCTATGTATTTTGCAAAAGCCAATCAGTATCTAGCTTATGCCCTGAATATTCATGATATCCATCTCAGATCTGGAACCACTCTCCCTACTCCACAACAGCTTAAAATTACAGAGATTCCATATTCTTCCTCTGAACAACCTGCTAATCCTACAAAACATATACCTATATCAAATACTATCTCTAAGGAACTTGTCCTGTAGCATCAGGCCAAATCGCCTTTTCCTCAAAGATTGCAAATTACTACATGAAAGTCTATGGAAGAGCCTACTTTTGATATTTTGGATTAGCAAAATACATTCAAATTCCCCTTTTTCAAGTCATTAAAGATGTCCCAATTTATGAAAAATCCATTAAAGAGGCATGTTTAAAGAAACCAGGAAGAAAGAAAAAGGATCCTCAAACTATCCATGTTCTAGGATAGTTAGTAGATATTATGTTAGGGAAGGTAGTCATTCCAAAATATAATGACCCTGTGATTCTTATGGTACAAATAAATATTAATAACCAGATAGTAAAGAATGTTTTGATTGACCTTGGTGTATCCATCAATATAATGACCAAGCATACTATGGAGTATTGGAATATCCTAACCATTGAGTCCACACCTACCGTCCTGTAGCTTGCTGATAGTTCTATAGTAAAACCTGATGGAGTGGTAGAAGATGTTATTGTCATCCTTGAGTCTTGGGAATAGTCAGTAGATTTCACCATATTGTCCACTAAGGCAACTTTGGGAGGATATCCTATCATCCTAGGTAGACCATGGTTAGCTACAGCTAATGATTTTATAGGATGTCATTTAGAAGACATGACAATTTCTGATGGTCAGTCAAGAAAGAAATTGGCTTTATATCCACCTGCCCAGCCTCAACCAGACTTATCTCAACCAATTTGGCCAGATTTAGGAGAGGAAACTGAAGAAGTCAATTCATTGGCTCAACTAATGATGCTGCAAACTAATCTATTTTCACAACTTCAGAGCGAGGATGACTTGTTTTTACACATTTTGCGGTCCAACTCTAATCTTAGTGGCCCATCTCTTCCAGATAGCTATCTACGGCAGTGTTTCCTACAACAACTAAATTCTGAGAGCTTGCCACCTCAATCTCCTACAATTTTTCACAAATTGCTTCCACATGAAATACAAACACCACCTTTATCAGCTGCCTCCATGCATGATCTTACAAAGAAAATAGAAGTGTCTCTAGGCCACTGTCTAAACATCAATAATAAGTTGCCTCAACCTCAACAAGTTGCCCTAGTCACAATGCTGCAAGATCAAAACAAAGCTTTTGCATGGGACTATGGGGATATGAAGGGAATAGATCCTCACCTTTGTACTCATAGGATCTACATTAAGGAAGACTGTTCACCTATTAGGCAGCCTCAAAGAAGGGTAAACCTAGCACTCAAGAAAATAGTTAAAACAAAGATCTAGAAATTGTTTGATGCTGGTTTTATCTACCCCATTTCAGACAATCAGTGGGTATCGCCATTAGTGATTGTTCCTAAAAAGGTGAAAAATGGAGAGTTTGTGTAGACTGCAGAGAGCTGAACACAACAACTAAAAATAATCACTTTTCACTGCCATTTGTTGACCAAGTGCTAGACTCATTGTCTGGTAAAAAGTATTTCTCCTTTTTGGATGGATATAGTGGGTATAATCAAATTAGAATTGCCCCTAAGGATCAAGACAAAAAAAATATTACCAGTCCATGGGATACTTTTTCCTACTCTGTCTTACCTTTTGAACTGTGTAATGCACCTGCAACATTTCAAAGGGCAGTGATTAGTATTTTTGCTGACATTTCTCATGATTCTATGGAGATCTACATGGATGACTTCACTACTTATGGAGTTACTTATGAAGAAGCATTAGCCAATTTAGAGAAAGTGTTGAAAAGATATAAGGAGAAAAATTTGTCTTTGAATAGTGAGAAATGCTTTATGATCATGCAAGAGGGAATTGCTCTAGGCCATCATATCTCTCAAGTAGGAATTCAAGTTGATTTTGCAAAAATAGAAGTTATTCTAACTTTGCAAACACCTATGAAACAAAAGGATGTTAGAAGCTTCCTAGGACATGCTAGATACTATAGAAGATTTATAAAATATTTCAGTAAAATAGCCAGTTCATTATATGCCTTATTGACTAAGGATTTTGAATTTAACTAGACTGAGGCCTGTGACAAATCTTTCCTGCAGCACAAGAACCTACTTACTCAAGCACCTATTCTTCAAGGACCGAAGTGGAGTCTGCCCTTTCATATACACACAGATGCTTTTGATTATGCCATAGGGGTAGTTTTAAGATAGAAAGAGAATTCCATAGAGCATACCATATATTTTATTAGCAAAAACCTCCAAGGCCCTGAATTAAACTATATTTCATAGAGAAAGAATTGCTAGCAGTTGTGTATGTCCTGAACAAGTTTTGACATTATGTCACTGGTTACCAAATATTTTTCCATATAGATCATGCAGCAATAAGGTTCCTCATGAATAAGCTTGTCATATCTGGCAGATTAGCAAGATGGCTCCTATTGTTGCAAGAATTTGATATTACAGTTATTGATAAGTCAGGTCGAGCTAATATGGTGGATGATTTCTTGTCAAGACTTCAAACAATTACACCTGACACCCCTGAGGTAATTGATGATAGCTTTCCCGATGAACATTTGTTTTCTATTGTTGCTCAGACTCCATGGTATGCAGATATTGCAAATTATTTAGCAGCCAACAAGATCCCAGCTCACTTCTCACCAAAGGAAAGGAAATTATTGGTTGAGAAAAGTTTTAACTTTTCATGGATTGCAGACTGTTTATTTTATACAGAACCACACCAAGTCATGAGAAGGTGTGTTATGGAAGATTAGACCTATGACATTTTACATGCCTGTCATGATGAGCCATGTGGTGGGCACTTTGCAGCGAAGAGAACATCTATGAAAGTGCTTGCTATTAGATACTATTGGCCCACACTATAAAAATATGTTGTAGCCTATACTAGGAAATGTGATAGATGTCAACACATGGGGAGACCAACAAGGTCTGATAAAATTCCCTTGAATCCACAAGTGGTAGTCAGTCCCTTTGACAAGTGGGGCATGGATTTTTTTAGGCCTATCAATCCTCCATCCAATGGGAAATCATACATTTTGGTGTGTACTGATTATGTAACCAAGTGGGTGGCAGTAAAAGCAATGACACATGCTCGTGACAATAAAGTTGTTGAGTTCCTATATGAGCAGATTTTTACTCGGTTTGGAGTTCCAAGGGAACTTGTTACTAATCAAGGAGCTCAGTTTACATCAAACTTAATCACTACCTTGATGAATGATTACAAGATCAGGCACAGAAATTCGAGCCCCTATCACCCTCAAGCCAATGGTCAAGCAGAGGTTACCAACAGATAAATTGAGGCAATCCTTACTAACACAATACAATTACACAAGAAGGATTGGAGCAGCCACCTTCCTGAAGCAGTTTGGGCCTATTGAACAACATGGAAAACAACTACAGGGTTTACTCCTTTTGAGTTATTCTATGGAAAGACTGCCATGTTGCCAATTGAGTTTGAGCATAAGACCTTAAGGAATGCTCTCCAACTTAACATTGATATTTCAGAAGCTCAAAAGGAACGCCTCCTACAACTGAATGCATTGGATGAGATAAGGAAAGCTGCCTTGCAGCATACTGAAGCTATCCAGCAGCAAAGAAAAAAATGGCATGACCACCATATCAGAACTAAGCAATTCTCTGCCGGTGATTGGGCGCTGCTCTATGACTCCAAATACAAGGAAAATCAAGCATCCAAAGATGAATTCATGAAGTAGTTTGTTTCGAATGCGGCCACTGATCTTCCTACAGTGAAAGGCTTTAGCCTTTCTCCTGTAGCATCTCTTTAAAATTCCACGTTGCATGCCCATAATAAAGGTTTCCTTTTTAAAGGAAGCCACATTCTCTATTTTTCATCCATCACCACCATTCATTTTCTTTTCTTCCATGTCATCCATTCTGTCGTACCGCCTCATTTATGGTTTCAATTCCAGCTGTCATTTCATGTTGAGTTGTGATCTTTCCCAACATGTACGAGCATTTATTAAAAGGTACGTGATATCTTTTATTGTCACATTATTTATTTATTTCATTTATTCATTAACTACTATGTACATATCAGTCATTATTGCCTATTCTTCGCCTATCCTTTTGCACATGTGTGGACACATGTCAAATTTTAAGTAGGGGGCGGGATAATCCATTTCAAACCTTTTCTTATGTCACTGTCACAACTAATAAGATATTTTTATTTTCTTGTACTTTCCAAATATGAATGCATGTTTTATCCTAAACAAAAATTAACTGCTTGATTTGAGTAGTTCCTAACAATCATTTCATGCAAATATTCTTTGATTCATTCTTAGAAAACTAAAGGAAAGTGACGACAGAGTAGAAAGAAATACAGCAGAAAAGTTTTTCTTAAATATTTAGAAAAAGTTTGCGTTTCAAAAATCTCAGCAGGGATAATTTGTGAATATGGGTGGCCAGTTAGTAAGACATGATCCTATAGCTCATGAGCTCTTGACACAAAATCCTCAAATGGTTCAGGCATTCAGCAATTGCAGATGGTTGAATTATTTTTTGAGGTTAGATTCCTTTAATGAGGAAGCTACAAGTGAGTTTTTGAAAACTCTTTTAGAAGGAGAAGCTATAGTGTTGGGTTTGACAGTGGTTGTAATAGAAGAACGGATTGTAGAAGTAACTGGGCTTCTGGGGGTAGGAAAAAAAAATTCTTTAGATGTTGTCTCTGCTAGGGCAGAATTTATAGTACCAACTAATGGACCCTTGGAGGTTTCTAAATAAGGATGCAAATGAGTGTCACTGCCTTTTCCATACTCAGAATATTTCACCTTCATAATCAGGTACTTGACTTGTGAGGCATGCTTTTCCTATTTACATTCCTACCATTTTAAGTTATTGAGTCATATGAGGCACAGTTTAGCTGTTAATGTTCCAATTTTTTTCTTAAACCTTTTGAAAAAAAAATTCCATGAAACCTAGAGGGGAAGGGACAACTCTATCGCCCATCATGCCTTCATTAAACATTTGATTGAGCATTCCCTGAGGGATGTATCACCCCTTTCCTGGCAAGAATTTGTTTCCCGAAAGATTCTGCAACTTCCAGAGCCTCCTAGAGCAATCCCTGCAGCACCTACCCCTACAGCATCTATTCCTGCGACCTCCACACTAAAGCCCTCTACCCGAGTACAAACCAGGTCTGCTAGTAAAAGAGAAAAAGAAAAAATGAAGGTAGGAGAGTCATCTAAGGTATAAAAAACCCCAGAGTCTGACCCTCATGTTCAAAAACAATAGTGTTCCTCTCCTACAGCATCTTCTCCTATAGCAGTTCCTCCTGCAGCAGCACCTGTTGCCATTGCAGTTTCACCATCTTCTTCTGTTGAGTTTGAATCCTCTAGGCAAGTCAAAAAGAGGAAAGCCATGAGAGTGCCTCCTGAAGCTGCAACATTGCCAAAAAGATTTTCAGCGAGGAAACAACATAAAGTCACCTCAACATCTGCTCAACCTGAAGTTATAATAATTTCAGAGGACTCTAAAAAATATAGTCATAATGATTCTCAGAATGTATCTGAGAATGTTCCACATAGCCCACCTATTGTTTCTAAGGAAATGCAAAATGAGCTAATGGGAGTTGAGGAAGCACAACATGTTAGTGGTGATGAAAGGGGAATGACAAGTCTTGATGACTTGGCTGAGGCAGCTAGGCAAATTTCAAAGGAAGCACAATCTCCTCCTGTGCAGCAACAAGAATTTATCCTGTAGCAAGAGGATGAACAACCTGAACAATTGGAAGTGTCCAATGAAACCTCATTACCCCCTGCAACTTGTCAAGCAATGGTTGTTTATAAAAAAATATTTTTGATTGAATTTTTGGAATACCTTAGCACCACATGGAGGCCGGTGACATTTCAAACCTTGAGTTTCTGCCACTTAGCCAAGACTAAAATTCAACAAAGTCTTTGGGAGGAAGAGAAGAAGAAATTAAAAAGAGAAATTGAAAGGAAGAAATAGGAAATCTAGGAAATGAGAAAGAAAATGGATGAAATGATGAAAATAACTGGTAAAATTGTGGAATGTAGACCACCGCCTAGGGTTTATGTTATGTGCCTAAAAGAGCAATTTATTTGGTTTCAATTAATGAGAATTTCAAGGAATTTAGATCCTGTTATTCCTACAGCCAAAGAATTTTATGATGCATACCAAATAGCCCCTAGTTGGTTGAAGAATTCTTTGTGTGAATTTTATTTGCATGGTTTGATAATTCCCTCTGAAACATAGTGGAATCCACTTCTTTATATTGGTGATACTCATTTGAGGTCACTCATGTCTTGGGGGGGCTAATGAAACTAATTATGGAAAACAATTGGAGGCCTATGAAGAGGTTGAAAGGAATGAGCCTATCCCATTGCGACCTAAAAGCTCAAATCCCTACACAATGCTGAAAACTTGGCTTACTGTTGCATATGGCTTCAATGATCAAATTGAAAGAATAAAAATATTCAATATCAGGAAGCAAGTGTATGAAGAATTCAAAGGCCAACCATATCTATTTTGGAATCTTTCCTCTTCTAGAATTGAAAAGAGATGGGAAAAACTAACTGTTGGTCTGAGGAAATTTGAGCCTCATAGCCCCCTGAATTTTAAAGTAGCCCTTGGAAGGACAGAGAAGTACATGCAGCTTGGTCTTCAGAAGAGGTTCGAGTTATGGTTGCCAATAACATTTCAACCTCTAGTTTTAATGTGGCCACTTTA
The DNA here is from genome assembly GCA_007258455.2 of Sequoia sempervirens. Lineage (NCBI taxonomy): Eukaryota > Viridiplantae > Streptophyta > Pinopsida > Cupressales > Cupressaceae > Sequoia > Sequoia sempervirens. The sequence goes on along the minus strand of VDFB02056351.1, from coordinate 4,086,528 downwards.
TCCTTATCGAGCTACAAATGTTAATAAGGATATAGAAACCTGCAGATATGAAAGATGGCAACATTTCAGAGGTTTCTACTATAAATTTGGAACTTCACCACAAATCCATACTGCTCCTACGGATTTTAGAGAAACAACCAGGAAGCTTAATGCTAGAGGACCATCATTAGGTTAAGTAGGGGGCAGATGATGAGCTCAAAATATGCTCATAATTTGAGTATTATGATGTATTTTTAATATCCCTACTCTTATTGCTAATGGATGTTTTAACTCCTTGATTAAAGACTTTTTATCTGAAATTGGGTAGTATCCTATAGCAATACATTCCTATATTCCTATAGCTTAACATCTCTATGTGTCTTATTAATTACCCTGTTTGACCTCCCGAATGACTGATATAATGCATGTGGTTTTTGAATAATGAAATATATTTAATATGTGATTAATGAATATATCATGTTGTTTCCCATGAGTGCTTTCTTTTGCCTTTGTCGCCTTGTGCATCGCAGGTTGTTGAAGGGAGCATGAACGAGTCAAGCACAGTAGATCCTGGCCCTATAGTAGAGTCCATTTCCTGCACGACATCTAGGAAGTTGTTCTAGCGAAGACTCTCTGACCAAGTCATTGGGAAGAAATCTAAATGATCATTAATCTGGGAAGAGTGGAATGCTAAATTCTCTTTGGATCGTGTTGAACGGATATGCTTTCATTTATTAGAAGTTTGTTCCTCGGTTTCAGGATACATTTGTGTCCACATCTTTCTCTATTGGATTTAGTTAGTTAGTTGCTTTTCTGGTTTAAATAAGTGTTCCTCCTACGGGAGTGAGCAAGCAGAGCATGTAAAAGTTAGTATTATAATGAGAGATATTTTTTTGTGTTAGTTTTCTTGTGAGCAGAACAATCAATGTATATGGTTTCAAGTTTATGAATAAAATTTGATGAAGGTTTGAGTTCAATTCTTGCATAACTAGTTGATGCTTGCTAAGGGGGCCCACTTAGTAAGTATCTATAGTTAGTTAGTTATTCATTTCCTGTTGATCATAAGTTATATTTCATTTATGAAGTTTGAGCGCAAACTCAGTCTTATATTGTTCCTGCAGCATCGGGAATCCATCCCTGTGTTTGTTCCTGCAACATAAGGCTAGTTCATTGTTTATCTCTTAGTAACAGTTGTTATGATTTCTGCTTTGATTAAGTTTAAAAGGCTTCGCATTACATTCCTGTAGCATAAGTAGAATTCCTTTCACGCATTTATTTCTGGTAAATTGTGACTGAAACTAGTTCTTAGTGCACATACAGTGTCGCTCTATTTCAAGTATATGTTCCCTGGTTTGACAATGTAAATGAATGACCATAAGAAGATGTTAGTCGCCTGCTGGAATATCCAATTCTTAGGTTAGGATTTGTCATGATTTTTATATCCTTTTGTGGACACAACCAGTGCCTCCTACAAGTAAAATTGGAACATCAAGAATTATTTGAGATTTATCTTGTTCATCATCACATAATTCAATTTCCTTTCCAAAGTATCCCTTAATATTACATAATAGGTAAATCTACAATTATGATGATGGCTAGGCAAAGTGTCATACATTCCCAAAATTAATCATTTTGAAGAGTATCTAGTAACATATCATTGCACGTGGTATCTATCATTTTAGGATGCACCAAGTTTAGAGTTATCTTAAGGGAATCTTGTGTGATGACATTGACATTTAATGAAGGACTTTTTTATGCTTTCATTATTTTTGAAGGATAATAACCAAGACCTCTTGCTTTTTCTTGTGTGTTGAGCTCTATGAGAACACAAATGCCTTATTTTTTTCACCACATCATCTTCCTTAAATGGCTTCCATTTCTTTCAAGGGTCATTTCTCATAATTAGTTTCATCATAAGTGGATGTGTAGTTTGTGTTTTCCTCTTTTCTAGAAGTTGTAGATTCATATGCATTTGATTATTTAGTGATAGATTGTGTTGATACCATAGTGGTTTCTTTTTCTTTTCCTAACTTTAATTTTGTGATCTTGTATTCTCCCATGAATGTAGGTGTAAAATCTAATGAACCACAATCATCATCCCACAATTTTTGTCACTGATGAAAAAAAATCATCTTTATATTCTCTTTGCAAAGGTTCAATTTTTTAGGTTGGTATCTTTATTCTCACATGACTTTTTATTCCTTTCTCAATTTGTAAACAATTTTTAGACTTTGGAGATCAACTTTTATCATGTAAAACTTATTTTGTAAGTGTATTTCATTAAATGATGAAGCATTGAAGGCACTCCTTTCATCTCATGAATCCATGGTCTATCCAAGAGAAGATTGTATGAAAGATCATGGGGCATGACATCTATAGGAGTTTGCAACATAACCTTACCAACTTTGATAAGTAAAGTTATTACACCAAGCATTTTTTTCCCTCATTGTCAAAACCATAGAGAGACAAAGAATTTGGTTGAGTTTTAGTCTTATCTACTCCAATTTTATCCAAAATATTTACATTGTAAACATCTAGCCCTGAACCATTGTCAATAAGGGTACACCTAAACCTACCCTTGTTAATAACAACCATTACTGTCAAAGCATCATTTGTTTTTGTGTTTCTAAAGGAGATAATTCACTTTAATGGAAGTCATCATCCACATTAACTGAATTCATACCCTCAATTAAGGCTGCTACATTATTTGGTTAGGCACTACGAGGGACCACAAATTTTTGTAAAGCACTTTGAAGCATGCTATGGAAAGTAGATGATATTTGATTAGATCCCACAAGGAAATCTTAACAGGAGTGGTACAAAGTTTCTCCACAAGATCGTACTCCTTTCCACTATGTTGAGGTAAATAAGAGGAACTAGGTAACACAGGCTGTAGGAATGGGATCAATGAGAGAATGGCTTGCATTTGTCTTGGTTGCTTGTTATGCCTTATGTTATATTTACGAGAAACTATGTGATAACTTGGTTTTTGTGACACATGATTACTAGTGAGTTATTTTGCAAATTTTAATATATGCCCATGATTTTTTGGTTTGTTTTGAGGTGGTCCTATGATGAACATGGGTTTGGTTTGGACTTAAGGTTGCGTAGGTGGATAAATGATAAGTTGGGGTGTGATTGCATTAATTATTCTTTGTTGCATAGGAATCTTGCAAGCCCTGGTGGATGATCTACATGAGATTAAATCCTTAAGGACTTCATCTAACTTATCAAATTTGTCACAACTAAAGGGCTTGATAGGTATACAATGCACTCATAGAAAGAGATCTGACATGATAAAATGATTATGATTTCTCTAATACTAACCATTAAATTTCAATTTTAGTGTTTTTTTTATAAAGTAAGCAACATTTTTAGGGTGTTATACCCTTCACATGGAGCCACATGGACCAATAGAGTTCAAGATCAAAAAAGCATCAAAATACACAAAACCAAAAAATAGACACAACAAACTAACAACACATGGACAAGCAGCGGACTAGCAGCAAACTAGCTAGCATCCTCCCAGTTCTTGGACATGAGATGAACCACATCATCTTCGACCCACTCCTAGTGGTCTTTAGTCTTCTTCTTTTCCATCTCATCCTTCATGACCGCCGACAAGGTACTAGTGACACAATGAACCAGCTTGACTATCAAAACTGGTCAATCCATAATTTTTTTCGTCCACGTTATCCATGCTTTCTTTCAGCACATAGAGCTCCTCCCCACCATCCGTAGTGTAGTTGGGATCAACCTTCTCAACATCTAGTGGTTCTAAAGACAATGAGGCTGAAACATTCTTTTGAACTTTTCCCATGTCAAGAATGGAGCAAGGACCTCTAGCATTCTCCCCCTCCTCACCCTCTAACACCTCTTCATCCCTACTATCTTTGTTGTCCAATAGCTCCTCTTCAATATCCAAATCTTTAACCTGCACTTTTTTCCTATTCTTGGCAAGCCTACTAGAATGCCGAATGATGGCATCACAACCAATAACCACCGTCTCCACAACCACCATATCCCCCAACGAATCCTTTCTCACCACATTTTTCCTTTTGCTCGGAGGCTCCTTCTCCTCCTTGCCTTTCTTTTTTAGGGCAGGCTTGCAAGTAGTCTTGGTGGAAGTAGACTTTATTTCACACAGGCTAGTCGTCGCACTAGTTTCGGTCGCTCCCTCATTTCCCTTAAGCTTTTTTGCAGAGGGTTTGGGTTTTTGTGATTCAGTAGGGACCAAGTTATTTCTTTTGATAGGGCCTTTAGATTCGATTGGAGATAAGTTGGTCATAGTGGGAGGCTCAATTTCTTCAATGAGAGCAGCCAAAATGGGTTTAGGCAGGCATAAACCAAGGTGGAAGTGGTAGAGTCTTAGAATAAGACCCTGGTGGAGTGGCAAGGGAGTAGAGTCATTAGGATTCAGAGCAACAACTTCAACACATTTTGTAACAGAATTTTCAAGGTCCATAAGTAAGAAAAAAGAAAAGGTTAACAAAACTTTATGCCTGAGGTGATTCAACAGAGGGAAATGGTAGAAGTAATAGGTTTTGTACCTACCTTCCAGTGTCACATATTTCATCAAGGCAAGGCACACTTGGTTCCATAGCTGAGGGAGAGCCTCCCATTCAAACCCAAACTGGTTTTGCAACTGTGTCTCATTCCCCACAAAAAATTGTTCATACTTTCATTATCCTAGGTCTTAGTGTGCTTTGGATGCTTCATACTAGTAGACTGGAGACCCATCGCTTGCACAATCACTTCCTCATCCACAGTAAATGAAATTCCACCTATAGTCACATGTCGATCTTTCCATGAGTTAACAAACTGAGTAGACATATTAGGGTCATGTCCCACAAGTATCTCCATTAGAGGAGCAAGACCACCTTCGACACAAATGTGCTAGATGAGCAGATCCTTCTAAAATTCACTGTATTTATTTGGCTCCATCCACACCCTATCACCTCCCATGATTTCTCTTTGCACACAGGATAACTAGGAATCTTGAGAAAATAAAAGGTTAGAGGTAATAGCAAGGTGAAAAATCACCCGCACATCAAGGAATTTAAGCCATAAACAGCAGTCTTTTATAATCAAGCCTAAAGACAGGTCACACGCATGAGTAAGTAATTTCCCAAAAGCAATCTTAGTGGAAAAATTGATGAGGATCTCCTCACACAATTGGCTAAGCAAGTAGGATATGAAAGGAAGGAAAGGATTGCCTTCCACGTAGAAGATGCATAGAAATCTAGGCAAGATAGTTGTGGGGCTAGAATTAGAAACATCTAAAGTGATAGCTTTCAAGGATGGGCCAAATTTAGTTATACCACAAATGGTAGCTATAAGGGGAAAGGCCAAAATAGCAGATAATAAAAGGCCAAAAAGGATTTTTATCTCATAATTACAAGTCACATCAAAATCAAAATCAAAGAGCTCAGAAATAGGATAGCTTAATAAGATCCCCATAAGGACATTGCATAAGGTACGGTCCAACTTAGTATTAATCATCAAGTACTTGTCAAAAAAATTCATGATTTCCTTTTTCAAAATGGGCTCCATCCCATAATTTGAATTACACTTGTTATCCATCTCATCAGTTCAATAGTCCACATAGCCCAATAGATAAGTATGTGGACCTCCTAGAAGATCCAACTAGGCACATGTTTATTTATCATCAAGGGTCAAGTAAGGGCTTTGTTCCTTCAATATTAAACTCTAAATGTTAGGAGGTAGGTTGCTTAGATCACGCCAACATTTGAACAATTTCTAGTGTGTGCCAAAATTGGCTAAGGCATCAACCACTTAGTTCCCTTCCCTGTAAATATGGTTGGCCACTTTTGATTTTAACTTGACACAAGCAATCTAATGTCAAGAAGAATGTCTTTTGTACTCCACCCTAGCAATCTGTCAAAGTTAACAACATCAATAATGGACTTAGAGTTTCCTTCAATATGTAGGTTCTCAATCCCCATGGAGACAACCAACTATAAGCCCTGCAACAATGCTCTAGCTTTTGCTATAATAGAAGAATCATTACCAATCCCCCTAACATAACCATCCATTAAATTCCCTTTATGATCCATAATAACACCTCCTATACTTGCTCTACCTTGGTTTCCCTTAGCAGCCCCATCAAAATTTAGTTTATACCAGCCCCTGTTAGGGGGTTTCCAAATAGCGGCCCTCTGAGCTAGTGACCTAGAGTTGTCATAAGAGTTGGCATTCAAGTTTTGGTGCCAAGCTTTTTCCATGCTTATTTCCACCTCAGTCGGACCTTTGTCTGGTATTTTCCCTTTGAAGAGCGAGATATTTTTTTGTAATGAGCCAAGACCCAATACCAAACACCTCCTTTGGGTTCATCTTAGAGTTTTTGAAAATCCTATTGTTCCTCTCTTTCTCTAAACACCAGCATATAATGGGAGGGACTTGGTTCCATATTTCACCAGGTAAAGGATGGGTAAAGTGTCCAGACCAGCTCAAGATAAAGGAAGTGATGTGTTTACACATGATCCATTGAATCCCCAATCTTCCTAAGGCCAATTCCCATACCTCCACAACAAATGGGCAGTGTAACAATAGGTGATCCACCAATTCTTCATTGCATTTACACAAAAAGCATCTATTGGGGATCTGGAATCCCCTTTTTCTTAGATTTCCCTAAGTAAAAATATCGTTATGGTAGACAGTTCACCAAAAGAAGTTAACTTTCAGTATCACGTGTCGATTCTAAACCTTCCTCCATAGATCAAAGATAGTACCCTAGTCCGTTAGTATATTGTAAGTTGATTTAATTCAAAGATCACCCTTATTATCATGAATCCAAAAGAACTCATCCCCACTGCAAGGAGGAAGCCTGGTGAGGGAGAGCATATCCTATAGGGTCTTAGAAAGGAGACTCAAATTAGGGGATAAAGTGTAGCATAGGCCTAAGTCATTCCATTTTCTAGCTCCCAAAGGCCCAAGCAGGTAATCACTAATATAAATTCCAAACACTTGTTGAGCCAAACCCTTAAGATTCTTGAATTCTAAATTTTCCAGAGTAGTATCAATTAACCAAGTGTCCTCCCAAAATCTGATTTTTTACCATTACCAATCTTTCATTTGATCCCATTTATTAGAAGATCCTAAATACTACAAATGCACCTCCAAATGAAGGACCCCGAAGGGTGAGCCTCTAATAGGCAGTCAATCAAAGGCCGGTTCAAAAGGTACTTGGCATTCATGATCTTACACCAATACTTCCTATCCCTTAGATGGTCCAAGCCTACTTTGGCCATAAGAGCTTTATTGGAATTCAAAATGGTCCTAATCCCAAGCCCACCACAATTTTTTGGTTGCAAAAACCTTGTCCCATTTAACCAGGGTGAGTTTCTTTTTTTCCTCGGTCCCTGACCAGAGGAAAGACCTTTGAATTTTCTCAAATTTCTCAGCAATATATCTAGGCATCCTAAAAATAGATAGGAAATAGACAGGGATACCTTGAAGCATAGTAGAAAGAAGTTGTAGTTTACCAACATGGCTGAGTAAGGAGCCTTTCCATCCAGCTAGCTTTCTTTGGATCCTTTCCAGGATAGAATTCCAAAAATGAGGAGTACCTTCCTTGATAGTTAGGGGTAACCCAAGCTATGCTGAAGGAAAAGAACCACTCAAATAGCCTAGAACAACATTCACCTGAGTTTGTAGGTTAGGAGTATTGTTAAAGAAGTAAATCATGCTTTTATTGTAGTTAATGCATTGTCCAAAACAAGCAACATAGTTGTTGAGAAATTTTTTCCATTTCCTAGCTTCCAACACTAAGGCTTTCCCAAATAGAAAGGTATCATCAACAAATTGTTGGATCATAGTTACTTCTAGGGAAGAAGTGGCCTTAATCCCCTTTATGGACCCTTCTAACAACATATTAGAGAAATTCTTAGGAAATCTACCACCATTATAAACAAATAGGTTGAAAGGGGCTCTCCCTATCTGATACCTCTCCCAGCATGAAAAAATATGAAGGAGAACCCATTCACCATAACAGAGTACTTAACCATAATAACACATTCCATTATAATATTGATCACCAATTGGTTAAACCTAAACTTAGCAAGAACTTTAGGGACAAAATTTTGGATCACCTTATCATAGGCCTTAGAGATGACTAGCTTAAGGGCCATACCAGCATAGTTGCATCTATCCATTGAGTGGAGTAATTCATGTGTGGTAATGGTAGCATCAAGGATATGCCAACCAGGCACAAACCCTTTTTGAGTTGGGTTGATAATTTTATCAAGGAGCAGTTTGATTCAGTTGAATAGAATTTTAGAAAGGATTTTATGAAAAGTATTGCACAGACTGATGGGGATAAATTCGACCATATGTTGAGGATCAACAACCTTGGGAATTAAATCTATGAATGTGTGATTTAGTTTCTTAAGAATCTTACCAAATTTGAAGAAAACATGAGTAGCTAAGACAAGGTCCTCACCAATAATCTCCCAGAAGGTTTGAAAGAAGGTCGGAGAGAAACCATCAGGGCAGGAGCTTTGAAGGCCCCCATGTTGAAAGTGTCAAACTTACCCTCCTCAGGTGAGATAGCACTGAGGATCCCCAAATTTTCACATTGAGACATTATAGTCAAAAGTGGGTCAAGTAGCAGACTGTGAAGAGTCAAGTTAGGAGCTTCAACAGGAGCCGCATAAGCCTTCTTGAAGTAATCTGCAACCACTAAACTAATTAGGGAGGGCGAATTGACAACCTTTCCCTAAGCATTGTGTAACTTGTTTATCTAATTCATTTTCTTATGTTTCATAGAAAAAATATGAAAGAAAGAGGTGCTCCTGTCACCTTCTTTTAGCCATTGAACCCTAGATTTCTGCTTCCAAAAAATCTCCTCTTTCTTAATAATTTGTTCCCACTCTCTTCGGTTCTCCTTCTCCTAGTTACAATTGGAAAGACTAATATCACCTTCCTCCATTTTCTTTTGAACCAAATTCAATTTATCTCCAATGGTTTTTTTCTCTTGGAAAACATCCCCAAATGCCCTTTTGTTCTAGGCCTTCACCATAGATTTAATGTGTTTGAGTTTAAAAAAGATTATGAACTTGGGAGAACCACAAACAAGAATATTCCACTATTCAGCAATTTAATTTTTGAAATTAGGGTGGGAATTCCACATGATTTCAAAATAGAAGGGGAAAGGTCAGATAGTATACTGGTCGCATGAGGTTAGCAGCAGCGGATTGTGATCAGAAACTATCCTAGGTAGAGACCTTAGGGTGGCAGTAAGCAGGCCAAACTAGTTACTAGAACAAAGGAATCAATCCATTCTAACTTGAATCAAGTCTTCCCCCATATGTTTGTTGGTCCAAGTAAAATATTGGCCTGACAAGTCTATGTCAATTAGGCCAGTAGAACTCAGAAATTTTGCCAGATCTGCCATGCTACCACAATAATCAACTAGACCACTGCTTTTCTTTGAGGGATATAGGGGGAGTTGAAGTCCCCAGCCACTAGCCACCGATAGCCACTATTGTTTTTAATCTAGTCAAAAATATCCTGCCATGGAGCATATCTAGCATTCCTTTGGTTGGGTGTATAAACATTGATAAGTGACCATGAGCCCCCCGGGAAGGTAAAAGAAACACCAACACTACTCCGACAACAGAATAGTTTAGTGCCATTAAATCTAGAAGGGTTCCAAAGCACCGCTAGACCCCTAGAGGCCCCTTCAACATCACTGTATGAGTAAGTGGCCCCTAGCCATACGTACTTAGCAACATTATCAAAATTAGTTTTTTTCATCTTGGTTTCTTGTAACAATAAGACATCTACCTTATGTTCTAAAACATATTTTTTTAAAACAAGTTGCTTATGGGAGCTATTCAGCCCACACACATTCCAAGACATGAACTTCATTTTTTACCTTTCTTGGAGGACACTTCCAATGTCCTCTATTTACCCATGCCTATCTCATTTGTGGTTTCTCTTAATATTGTGGATCTCTAGCTTGGCCTAACAGGCTTGGACTCACCATCTGCATCTACCTTTTTCTTCCTCCCCTTTTCCTTTGGGGTTATCCAGTTTTCCTCACCAGCGACAGAATCCTATTTCAAATCCTCATATATGAAAGTTGTCACATCTCCATTATCCATATCCTCCCAAATTTCACCCTCTTCCCCTATATTCTCACTAGTCCCTAGTGAATCCACCTCCATCTGTGCACCACCAACAAGTTCATCACCCCCAAAAACTAGGCTAGAGGATGGATTTTCTATCTCCAAAACCTTATCACAAGCCAAATTCTCAACTAAGGAAAGATTAGGAAGACCCGGAGATGGGTCAACACTGGTCACTAACTCAGGAATAGGAACACCAAAGATAGGAAGATCTTCGCTAGTCACTATCTCAAGAAAAGGAACCCTAGAGTTAGGAATATTTGACAAGTTTGGAGATGTTAGAACACCTTTAATTGGTTCATCAATTCCAGGAGGAGAACCAAAAGTAGCAGCAGATTCTCCCTGGTTAATTTCCTTGTTAAAGGAGGACATAGAGTCAAAAATAAGGTTCCCAGGTTTGGCACATTTCAGACAGTAGACCATAGCATTTTCATAGCACACAGGCTAGACCCAAGTCCCAAATTGAGAGGAGAGCTTAATAGAGTTAGGGAGAGACTTATTCACACATAAGCGGGAAAATACTAACCTGGAATTCGATCTGGTAATGGAGTTAGAAGTAATGAAGTGTCCCAAGGAATCACCAATGCTCTTAACGATAGATTCATCCCAGTACTCCAACGGTAAATCAGGAAAGCAAATCTAAACTGGAGCCAACTTATTAAGATCCACAGTAGGGTCAAACCCCGACTTCCAACGACATAAAGCTAAACTGTGTTTTTCATAAACCCAAGGTCCTTAAGACAGGACAAAAACAAAATCTTCTAGCATCGTGAACTTGAAAAGGAAAATCCCACCTGACATAACGCAAATGTCCACACATCCCTTGAGGTGCCATTTAGCAGCAGCCCATCTTCGAACCATATCAACAGTGGGGCAGAAAGAGAGAAAATGACCCACTACTACATTCTCCATGGAAGAGAGAATCATATCGCTAACCGTATTAGAGACAGTGAAATCCATTCCAGACATAATAACTTCTTCCTCTTGAGGAGGAGGGATCGAGCTCAGTTTACCATTGTTTAGAATATCCTCCCACCCTTTTGTTTAAGGAGGAATCCCATCCACTGGCTACTTCAACCGAAGACACGGGAGGCACCGAAAGATCTGCAGTCAAAGGACCGGACCCTCCAGGAGTGTCTCCTGAGGGACATGATTCTGCATGATACAAGGTGAGACTCAAGTTAGGGGGGTCTTAAGGGCACTGTGGGGTACCCCTAGAGAAGATTCCACCATGTGCGCAAGCTATTCAAACATGGATAGATGAGGGGAGAGTGGGAAAAAAAGAGTATAATTTTAGTGTGTGCTAAGCTTAACTAGGATTGAAAATAAAATTCTAGACATGTTATATACATAGATCTAGAAACCATATTATAGATCTACAAACTAAAAACAGGTATTAATCTACTCTTGAGATCTAAAGTAGATTTTGGAGGACTAGAACACCCTAGGGTATCTATGTCCTACTAGGGCTCTTGTTGAAATTTTAGTTTCAAAGGCACTAGTGATAGAAACTAATTGTGTGACTGTTTGTATGCCTAGATTTGGAATTGATTCTATTGTTGTTTTATGAGTTTCTAAGATTGTAATGTGTTGTTGAAATGATGGATGCATAATGTCCCTGAAGTTGTAGCCTTCAAGAGGACCTTTTCCAAGAAGAAATTCAACCACATAGAAAGTGTTGCAACTAATGGCATTCAAATAGAGATTGCTTGATTGATTCTAGAATATATGATTACAAATGTACAAATGACTTGAATATATAGGCATGAATGAGATGCAAGATGTAATATGATATTTCCATGTGCCATGATCTAACAACATGTGACAACATGTGAACCCTACCTAGGAAATGATAAAATATTGAGATAAGTTCTATAAGGACAACTCATCTTCTAGAAGGAATCTTATCTCCTACAAACATGGAAAGGGGAATTACCCCATTATTAATGATTTCCTAATGATGCAACCTAGGACTTAATTAATTAAAGACCTAAGTTAACTTATACTAGTGTAATAATTAATTGATTACACTAACACCCCCCCCATAAGTACAACTTAGGGAGGAAATGCAATGATTATGCAATGATGATGATGATAATGGGTCCCAACTATATGATGGCCATTTTAGGTACCCATTTACATATGAGAATTAAATGAAATTAATCTCCCACAACCGAAGAAAAGGGGAAAACCCAATGGGAAGAAAACCCCTCTCCAAAAAGGAGATGAAATGTAGAGGAGTGAGAAAGGATGGGAAGGATGGAGGACTCCTAAATACCCCCCAAGTACACCATCCATCACATAGATATAATACAATCATTAGCCCCCCCATAGGAGGGAAATAGAGAGACTATATAGCCCCACCAAAATATGTGATCACCTACAAAAATGGTAAGTTTCTGAAGACAAAACAAGATCCAATGTAGGATGAATGTGGATGCTAATGATGTCTATGAACTCTGCTCATGTGTCTCCTTGCCTGAACATGAAGATGCCAAAATCAATGAAGAGGGTAACAAACCAAGACTATGTGGAAACTGATGTTGAACTGTATTCAAAGACTGCAATGCAATGAATGTGATGGAGACTAGATTTCCCCCCCAAAATGAAGTGTCCTCAAAACCACTGAAAGAAGTTTGAAGAAAAAAATATGTCCAAACCACATGTCTCCCACTAGGAAGAAGCAAATCCAATGGTAGATGTTGAAGAAACTTCGATTTCTGAATGGAATGAGAGGGAAGAAGTCTCATACATGAAATATTTGAAGAGAAAACAAGTGCCTCCAAGATAGTCTCTGGATCCCTAATCAATTTCAAGACAAGGGAATATGGAGACTCAAGAGAACTCTCCAAAGTGGAATCTGAATAGAGGAGTGATATCCCGTCAAGAATGTCCTCCAAACCTATAGAAGTAGCCAAGTTAGTGATACCTAAAATGAAGTCATCTTGTGATATCAAGTCTGGAAAACAAAATGTGTCATGATGAATGATGATGCAAGCCTCAATCAATCTATCTGGACAAGGAATCACTGAATGTGAAGGGATACCAATTGTATCTGATGGAGAAGAAGGAATGGCTGAAGAAACCTTGTCAACCTCTTCAAAATATTCAAGGCAATCATCCTCCTACATAATAGTATCATCATGTGGTACCTAATCTAAGGAATGAAATTTTGAATGATGATCATCGGGGAAGGGTGGAGTATCTGAATCTCCATACATCTCCCAAATCTTAGTCCAAATGATGTGAGGACAATCACAATGATCAATGAATTTCAAAACATCACAATAAACTTGCATTTCAATGATCTCCAAGATAGTATATCTCCTGCAACTCCAATAAAATTCATGAATACCTTCACTTGGAGGGGGAACCATACCATATAGATATGGCAATAAATCAAGTGATTGGAGATGGTGGATGATCCTATCCCACCATTTTTTATAGTTTCCCTTGTGCAACATATTCATAGAAGGAATATATGCAAGCCCCATAATGAACAATCAAATTTCTCCAAAATATAAAGACAATGACCTTCAAAATAAAATGAAGACTTCCAAAGATGATGTGCAACTGAAGTGATGCCACCTGATGCAAAAATCCTTTTCCTAAGCTTCAGGATATCCAAGTTATTGAACAAATACACCAAATTGAACAAAACCAATGCAAGAGTACCTAGAGATGAAACTGATCAAAGAGACTAAAATGATGAAAATAACTCTGAATTATCTTCTTAATGCCACTAGAATCACTAAAATTTGATGAACAGTTGTGAAGATATGAGCCTTTAAGTCCAAATTATGGTTTTTACTTCAGTTGACTATATTTTTTTCTTAGAAAAATTTTACAAAATAGATGCCACCACTAGAAAGTAGAGAAAATACTCTTTCTGATGGTATTTCGTTTGTTGAATTTCGATACCCTGGTGAAAAGTTATGAAAAAATGAAAAAAATGGCTATACTAGGCACTCTACAAGCTAAATAGGGGCAAAAATATGGCCCCTGGGTGCTAGCACTTGGTTGTTGATGTGACCACAGGAAAAAGTAAGGCAAAAAAAAAATCATGAAACCAGATAAGGCAATAGTGAGGTGGAGATATGGTGGTATCCAGTGGCACTGTTGGGATTGGCGGAGCTCCTAGCTAAGACTCTCAGTTTATGATATGACCGCTAGCAATAGGACTGAGGGCTTGGTCTTGAAAAGCTAATGGGACAAAATACACCGAAAGGTCAGTGCCGATCAACAAATCCTAGTGATGTAGAGTTCAGCGAGGTACACGCTATCAAATCAGACAAAGGTACGCGGCAGAATTTGTAACCTACAAATTGATGGAGATAGCGAAGAATTTTTTATATTGCCAAAATGGCAATCAAAAATATATATACCTAAAAAAAGTTCAACCTCTTTTGTATGCTGATAAAAATATATATATAATGTTGACTATTGAAATTATGAGCTCGATAAAAATATATATATTACCCTAAAGCCGATGGGAGCAAATATTTTAGCCACAGATTTAAAAAATTAAACCCTAGATGATGTTGACGATATAATATAATTGTAGGTCGATCTGATAAAAAATTTCTACAACTATAGGAAATACCCAAATATATTTTTTTTTCCAAAAAATGATATAGAAATTAGCCCAATTTTTTTGAAAAGCAAAATAGCCAGTGACAAAAAAAATTGCCTCAGAGGACAACTAAGAGGGAAGATTTTTTATTGCAAATTGTATAGATAGTACAATTGATCTTGCAAACCCAAAAATACCTCTGATGGCTCTCGGGTTGATGAATCTAATTTTGATGATTGAACAAGTGATCCTAGGGTTTCAAGGACTTTTGAAGACAATGGCGACCTCGGATCTGGCTCAATCTGCTCCAGAAATCAGCTTGGTCCCCGGGTAGATTCAAGTAGCCTGCAATGAATCTCTCGAGCCCAACTTTCTTGATCCTAGGATGAACTCTCAATGGAAAAGCTCTGATACCATGTTGAAATGATGGATGCACAATGTCCCTGAAGCTGAAGCCTTCAAGAGGACCTTTGCCAAGAAGAAATTCAACCACACAAAAAGTGTTGCAACTAAGGGAATGCAAATAGAGATTGCTTGATTGATTGTAGAATATATGATTACGAATGTACAAATTCCCTAAATATATAGGCATGAATGAGATGCAAGATGCAATATGATGTTGTCATGTGTCATGATCTAACAACATGTGACAACATGTGAACCCTACCTAGGAAAAGATAAAAGATTGAGATAAGTTCTAGAAGGACAACTCATCTTCTAGAAGGAATCTTATCTCCTACAAACATGGAAAGGGGAATTACCCCATTATTAATGATTTCCTAATGATGAAGCCTAGGAATTAATTAATTAAAGACCTAAGTTAACTTATGCTAATGTAATAATTAGTTAATTACACTAACAGTTGTAACAACCTAGAGTTTTGACTTTTTTTTGCTAAAATGAAACTAATCTACCCAAATTATGTAATGCTTTAGAAAATGTAAACAATTGCCCTACAGATCTGAGAATTCTCAACAATAAAATGCCACATTTTTTTTTAGATTTGCAACAATGTAAAAAAATTGACACCTTTCTTTCACATGCAATAACACCTTTTCTGAATTCCAAATCAGAAATCAAAAAGTAGACATAGACTGAGAACATAGAGACAAAGATGGCAAAAAAATTTTGGTCAACCACTAGTAGTAGGACAAAGTCACACAAGGGCATCTTTGTCTTGGACAAGGTAGGTGAAAACTGAAAGTTTGAATGTTTATCAAACTTCTTAGGTTTATCAAAATACTTAGGGGTTTTGTATCTATGTGCAAATAGGTCTGAAATTGAGTATTTTTCTAGAATTTTGCTCAATTTAATACAATGTAACTCAAATTTAAATGTGTAACAATGCTTGAACAACAAATAATAATTATGAATGCAATTTTGAATGTAGATCTGACCTAAATGACTAAAATTTATCCTATTACAACTTATGAGGCAAGATGTGATATAATTTTTTTGAATTTTTATGTCTTTTATGATTTAAAAATGAAACCCTAAATGAATAATGCAAAACACTGCAATGTTAAACCTAGATCTAGTGTTGAATTACTTTAGATTTTAGAAGGTTTATGATGACAAAATGTTAGGTACACCAAAATGTAACATAGAAAAAGGTAACCCCAAGTTTAATGAATAAAACCTAGGATTAAGTTTCTTCCTTTTTCAAGGGCGCATTAGGATGCAAATCAACAAGGTCTTTAGATTGACTTTTGACCATGAACGTGAGTCAATTAGACCTAGACCTAAACATTTTGAGCCTTGGAAATGGATTAGAATTGGTTTTCATTTATTGACCTAATTAAACTATGTGACCTAATATGAAAATTGCTAGATCCTACCAATTGATATACTACAATAGAGATTTACAAGTAGATCTGGGAAGGGCAGAGTGATGTGTAGCTATCATATGTATAAATTTTGATCTAGCCTAAATATGAGGATAAAGTTTCCCAAGGACATATATTTCCTTGTATGTCTTTTCAGGAACTAAAAACTTGAACCTATAGCTCCCTACCTACTCTCTAATTCTTTCCTTGTAAATTTTTTTCTTTGAATCCAAACCTGCAATAAATCTACAAATGAGATGGTGGGGGTGGCTATATAGGATTTTTCCTTAGTCAAACCCTTGTTTTTGTATTTATACCTTCACAATAGCTAATGGAATTGATTTATAACAGTGTGTATTCCCTAACCTTAAGTACATCTAAGACTATTATGAACTAAATTGCATAAAACCATACTCAAGTGTGTTAGAGAAGGATTCTTATATGAAAATGGCAAGATCTACCTAAGAGGAGTTAGACACCCTTAGTAAATCTAAAACATAATGATACCTTTCTTTACACAGCAAGTAGGATGAAGCTTGAAGATGAGAACACTTAGGAAATAAGTCATTAAGTTGAAGGAAATGGCCAAATACATCTCCCAAACCTAGAATCCATCATGCTCTTCTATTTTCATCAATCTTCAATCATGAAATAGGAATTGATCAATTCTCCAAATAAGCTTGAAAATTGATAAATCCAAATGTGTATGATGGAATGCAATGATCTCTCACTTCTTAAAGATTTGAAGTTTTTCTTTCTAGTAACAAATTGTGAAAATACTGGGTATTTATAAGCATTTACTATAATTTCCTAAAAATTACATCCCAATAGCCAACATTTGCATCTTGAATTTCAAATGTTAAAATGCTAACACTAACATATTTTAATCTTGAGCCCAATAAAATAGGGGGATACAAACTCCCAAGGGCATCCCATTCCTAGCCTTATTTTTCAAAAATTAAGGTGTCGGGGGAAAAACATAAGATGGATGCATTTGTTATCCACTTGTATTTTATCAAAAAATGATAAAATAAGCCTCAAAATGCATAATTTAGGACATTAGGGCCTAATTGGGAGATGTTAAAAATGCATACATGTAAGGGTCACTAGAGTAGGTCAAACCAAGCATGAAATTGTACTATCACCTACAAGGGAGTATGATTTTCAATGCTACACATGTGTGTTCCTTTGTCATTAGGTTGGTTTTTCATAGGATCTTGAATCTTGGGGCTTGTGTGCTTCCCTAATTCATTTTCCATCCTATCTCTTCAAAATTTGGATAATTGAACCCCTCTTGACATATTTCTACTTTAGTGTGAGTTTGAGCATAATTTCATAGTCTCACTAAAGTGGGGGATAAATGTAGCATTGTAAATTGTCATCCTTGACAATTTCACACTAGATTTTTCTCCCTCTTAAATGCTTGTATTTGTTGAATATCCAAGATACTGAGAGGGGGGGTGAATCAGTATCTTCTTAAACTTACTAAACAAATACCATGCAATAACTTTGATGCATATAATAGTAAAGATAAATAAGAGCATTAAAAAAATATGAAATCACATAACACATAAACACCGATATTTTTATGTGGAAAACCCAAAATGGTAAAAACCATAGTGAGTGTTAGCTCACAATATAGTATAACCAGTTATAAGATATTACAAAATGAGGTGGCTCACTTCTAGGACTTACTGTCCAAAATGAGAGGCTTGCTTCCTATAGAATTACAATGATAAAAAACTATCCAATATATATACCTGATCCATCTACAAGCATCAATTAGGTTGGCCTAATTACATGCAACTCTTATTCATCAAAAATACCAAATGTTGGCTTCAAGCTTTCACAAAATACTTCCAAAAACAATTCAAATGCTTAACACGCTACATCATTTCAACATGGTCCTAAGATAGGTCACACATATATCCACAAAAAAAAATTAATTCACCATTACATCATCTATCCATTAGGTCAGCCAAGGATAGACCTAATAGCAAAATTGCAACAACTAAATAATGTCGATACACCATACGAGCATCTGAATACAACATAAAAAATGAAAGCAAGAAAAACAAACATTAATTGGAGGATGGTGAGCCTTGAAGCTCCTTAAGAATACCTTTCCATGCAAATTTACCATTCTCCCAACTTTTCTTTACAGCAATTAACATCTTGTTCAAGGATTCCAAATCCATTAGACTTTCTTCTACTTCATCCAAAGTACAGAGAGTTAGATTTATCTTTCCAAGTTTCTTTGTACTTTCCAAAGCATTGGCAACCGGGGTGTACTCCATTCTCAGAAGATCACCTAGCTAACCAAATTTTCTAATGATTTCTTCCTTTTGCTTCTATAAAATAAAGAATTTATCTCTATAAGGTGAGATGGCATTCCAAGTTGATCTGTCTCTATCCTTTTATGTGTTGTAGGTACTAGAGACAGTATTCAACTGTGACTCAATGGATTCCACAACATTTTTAATACTTTGAGTGGCATTCGACCACTTCAAACAAAAATCAAAAAAAACATTAGCTTCAGTCTCATAGATTTGCACAGATTCCATATTTTTTTGAACATTAGTGTGTTCCAACGCACACTTGTCATGCAACACCAACAACCTTTTCTTTGCTAGCTTCTCCTGAACCTCTTGCTTAGTCTTCTCACCAAGACCAAAGGCATACTCCTTAAAGGAGTCCAATAACAATCTCATATTTTCTATTGGAGTGAGAGATGTACCACTTGACGTACCAGGTGTTGTCTCCTACAATGCCTTAAGAGCATCTTCAATCATTTTTGTTCCTTTTTGGTGTGTCTCTAGAATCTCTCTTCTACCAAATGCATGCATTGCATCTCCTAGCATCATCTTGTGAACAAGAAATTTTTTATATAATTCCACATAGCTATGAATCATAGGAAGTTGAAAAAGCTCTAGAGGAATCACCGGCTGGAATATGATGTGCTGAGATAGCAAGCCCTTCAACACATCATCACCACCGAAGGAGGATTCTTCGAGAGATCTCTGAGATTCTACAACTTACTTTAAATTTTCTTCATTCTTCCCAGCAAATTCCTCATTTTTCTCTTCTTCCTCCTTTTCTTCTTCCACTTTCTCCTCTTCTTCTTCTTTCTCCTTTTCTTTTTCTTCTTTACCCTTTTCATCTTCATCCTTGTTTTCATCCCTATTACCTTCTTTATCATTTCCTTCACTTCCACCTTCATCTTTCTCTTCCTCAGCATTATCTTTATTATCCTTTTCACCTTCAATGTGCTCTGGAGGAGCATCATTATGCTTTTCGGGCTTAGCTTCACCTTCATTTTTCTTCTCCATTTCTGGAGGATCGTTTTCCACACCTGCATCATTTTCAACACCAATATCTACATCATTTATTTCTATAGAAATACCTTCATCACCTATACCAAGAGGAATACCTTCCTCAACATTTTTGGTAGAAACTTCTTCACTTGAATTAAGGATTCCATATTTCTCAACTGTATTCTGAATCACTTCTCTAGTTTCCTTCTTTATCTTCTTTATTTTCTTTTTATCCCTTGTCATGAAAATGTTCACTCTTTTCTTCATCCAGAACATATCTGTGCATATCTTTTTCAGGGTTTCCAGATCATCTGGGGTCAAAGAAGACCCAATTTTATCAAATACATCATTCTCGATTTTCTCTTCAAGCTCAATAGCCTCTAATCTTCTTTTCATTAAGGATACCCACAATTTATTAGGCACATTTTTCTTCACATCATCGACCCACTTAACATCCAATATGATAACATATTGAATGGTAGCTAAAATTAATGTTTTCCTATCATATTTTCCAACTTGATCATAGTATTTTGTTGTAGGATTCAACATGTTTTCAAAATGTAGAAAAGAATTGAGTGTTGCCTCTAATTTAAAATAGGGTCCAAGACTTACCGGAATTTCCTTTTGTTCTCCCTACTCTGAAGAGGATTCTTTAGAAACCTTAGTTTTCTTCAACTCTGGTTTAGTGTGTACATGAACACCAAACTCTTGTTCTTCCTCTTCATTAGAAGATGACAGAATATGCACTCTTTTAGAACCAATACCAACTTCCTTAGAAGCACCTTCACCAGAGGATAAACTTCCTCTTCTTTTCCTTACAAATTTTGCTTCAGGATCCTCTTCCTCTTCATCTTCATCATCAATGACACTAAGGTTTTTCTCCATTGTGTATTTTTCTTTCTTTCCTCTTTTCCTAGGCACCACTAGAGGAGTTTCTTTCCTTTTCCCAAATCTTGTAGTAGGTCTGGATGAAGTCGGGCCTTTACCTTTATCAGCAGTATTGGGTTCAACTTTCATTGCAAGGGTTGCAGAAGGTTTAGAAGGAGCAGTCCTGCCAGATCTCCTTGAACCTAATGATTCTCCCTCCATCTTCTCTCTCTTATCCTTTCCAAGCACAATCTTCTCGTTAGTGAAACTATCTTCTCTAAGCTTCTTTCCATATTCTTTCTATTATTGGATTCTTGTGCTCCATGTGGACCTTCATAGGTTTTTTAGCATAAGTGCAAATTATAGGTCATTGGCATCCTTCAGAATTTTCAACAACATCTATACATAACCCTCGGCTTCATCTTCTATAATTTTGTAACCCAATGGTTGAATCCATAAGTTCCAAGGTTCAACTACCTCAATCATGCATTCATCAGAGGAAATGTGAAATATGATATCATTTCTATATTTCTCAACAACTTTCCTCATAATCCTCTCTCTCTCATTCATGTTGCTCTAAAATACAGCAAAGAATGATGTTAGAGTATTATCTATGTTCTTCAAATCCATATTGTGTAAGTGATCAAAAATATGATGTTCTATAGGTTTGGATGAATCCCAGAATACCATATCATCCCATTCAGGAAGTCTCTTCAGAAAATAGAATAATAAACACATAGTCAAAGAACCAAATTTAAATGCATATTTAGAATAATAGACACATAATCAAAGAACCAAATTTAATTGCATACTTCTTTTCTTTGGTTGACTTTAAATTCTCAAGAAACTATTGTTGGGGAAGTTCACAAAAGTCATAGCCTACACCATTGACTGCCATATCAAAACCAATATAAATAGTTGTGGTAGAAAATAAGCTCTCTATGTTGGTGAAGTAAATTTTATGACCAATCATTATAGCAGCATACTTCATAGCTAGATTAGTGATAGACTTTGTTATAAGAGCTCTCTTGTCATATTCAGCACTAGTGAGGTCCATTACCACTTCATTCTTCACAGCTTTCAACAATGGCAATGGTCTAGTGTCACAAAGTCTAGTAACAACCCTAATTGCCTCCTTAGTTATCAAATGAGGTTGGATAGTCCACAAGAATTTATCATGTATTCTACTGAGAATAGGTTTCTAATATCTATCATCAAAAATGGAACTGAAATTAGGAAAATAGTTCCATCTGTCCAATCTTCTCACAATAAGGTTTGCATATTAAGGTTTCACCAAGAAATTATCTCTAGTGAGCTCATTCTGCCAAATATTCATCAATTTTTTGTGATTGAATTCATCTGTTTTTACTCATATGTACATTCTTGTGTCTTTGGTTGGCATAACCCCATGAGGGATTGATGAGAAGGCGCCCATAGGGTCTTCTTCGAAGACCTTCATAGAATATTTCTTGTACGATGGTCTAGGTATTTTCGACGCTTTAACGACTACAGGTGTTTCCATTCTTCACAATTTTGGACTCAACCAATTCAAAAATATGATTCACACAAACCCACAACTACATAACAAAGTAGAATACCTTTTTCTTCACAAAGAACCAGAACTAGGGTTTTCATAGCTCAAACTCCAAATCACCTCAACAATGCTCCAAAATTCTCTTTGATTTCTTCAAATGCACAAGTGATGAAAATTCCTTACACATTCACTTTATAAAAAAATGGTCTACCCTAATTTGCATTGAATGTAGCAGATTTCAAAAACCTACTAAAAAATATTCTTCTCTGCTTAGAAAAACCCTAATTTTCTCCACAACTAATCATGCATTCACATTTTCTTCTAGTTTCACTTGCATAACCTTTAATTAATCATTTCTTACAACATATCCTCATGCCAAAGACTAACACGCGAAACATCAGGGGGGTTCAAGCAATTTTTTTGTTAAAGCTCCCCCTAAGACTTTGCTAGGTCTAATTTCCAGAGGAATTATTTGCATCGGATGAGGGCACAGATGCATCTGTCATCTCAGACTCTTCTTTCTTCCTCTAGATCTTATTCATTTCTTGTTTAACCTCATTCTTGTCAACTTTCTTCACTAATTCATTCTTTTCGACTAGATTAGCCTACTTACCCTTTTTGCTTCTGCAAACTCTTGATATATATTTTGGTTTGTTGCAATTGTAGCAGAGAACACTTTTCTAATTTTTTAGACATCCATTAACCCTTGATCTACATTTATTATCTCTATGTCCATATTTGTTACATGTAAAGCAGTAACCATTAAAGGATTGATTCATTCTTCCTCCATTAGACCAATTCACCATCTAAGTTCTGAATTCATTAGCCCTATGTCCAATTCTCTTCCATGCAAAAAATTGACTAGAGAAGGAACCAGGAAACTAATCCATCCTACTCCTGCACTTTGTTTCCCTATGACCAAATTTGTTATATGAAAAGCAAACACCATTGAAAGATGGATACCTTTGTGCATTAGGTTGTCTCATAGGCAATCTCCTAGAAAATTTCCTTGATTTTCCTTTTTGCTTCCCTTTATTATGAGTCTTCTAATTATCCTTAGAGTTTTCATCTCCTTCCATTCCTAATCCACCTTTGTCCTTACTTGGTTTTTGCCCTAAAATCAACTCATCAAGCTTGTATGAGCTATATTTGAAATTATTTTCACAGAGTTTCACTTTCTGTAGATCTACTTTCAAGTTCACCACCTCTTGTTCAAGCTTAGTGCATTCATCAAACTTTCTTTGCACCATTTTATTCAGACATTCTTCAATTCTTTTCTTCTCCTCTACTTACACCTTCAAACTAGTAATCTCTTCATCAATATAATTTAACTACTCACTTACTTCCCTATGTCTTTCTTTAAACTTCTTAAATTTCTCTTTTAATTTTTGGACACATTCATTTGCATCTTCAAGATTTTCTTTCAGATTTTTTTTTTGCATTTTCAACTTTGTCAAGATCCTTAAGTGCAGCTTAGAGCTCTTCTTTATCACTCATTTGTTCCATCTTCAAGATCTTCCTCAAGTTGTTAGGATTCTCCAGAGGAACTGAAATACTAATTGTTGAATATCCAAGATACTAAGAGGGGGGGTGAATCAGTATCTTCTTAAACTTACTGAAAAAATACCATCCAATAACTTTGATGCATATAATAGTAAAGTTAAATAAGAGCATTAACAGAACATAAAATCACACAACACAAAAACACCAGAATTTTTACGTGGAAAATCCAAAATGGGAAAGTGTTAGCTCACAATATAGTATAACTAATTATAAGATATTACAAAATGGAGTGGCTCACTACCAAGATTCACTATCCAAAATGAGATCCTCACTGCCTATAGAATTACAATGAAAAAATGGCTTACAGCCAGAAAATGAACTAATAATGTACACCTAACAAGTGTTGATTCAGTTCTTATGAAGCTCAGTAAATTAGCTTTACACACTTCATCATATTCGCACTTCTTCACAACTTCTTCATCTACTCAAATATTCACAAAAATTCCAATATATATAACTGATCAATCCTCAAGCATCAATTAGGTTGGCCTAATTAGATGCAACTCTTATTCATCAAAAATACCAATTTTTGACTTCAAGCTTTCACAAAATCTTTCCAAAAATAATTCAAATGCTCAACATGCTACATCATGTTAGCATGGACCTAAGATAGGTCACACATATACCTGCAAAAAAAAAAATCACCATAACATCATCTATCCATTAGGTCGGCCAAGGATAGACCTAATAGAAAAATCACAACAATAGAATAATGTCGATACACCATACAAGAATGTAAATACGTGAAATTTTGAATGTGCATGCTCACAGCATCCATTCACCATCTCCCAAAACTACAAGCAATAATAATCAACAGCAAAAGATTGTGGACCAAAATACTAGAGGATGACAATTGCATACTAGTTCAAATACTAGTCTAGAATACCAAATCAAATTCAAACTTAATCTTGCAGTTGCAACTCATATAACATGGTGACATCAATGACAATACAAAATAGCAAAATGAGATGTTCTTCTTCATTCTTCCAATAGTATTGTTAGGAAATAATGTATCATAACCTAGAATCTTAATCCATTTCCTACATAAACCCAAGAGAGAAAAGTATGTATACAAGTAACCATAATGCATAGATCAAATAGAAAAGACCCAAGATAACAAAAGATATACCCTAGGAAAACCCTCAAGAAGGAAAAATCTAGCCTCCAAAAGTATCCATATACCATTTATTATTCAACAATAAAGTAGTACAAAAGTTACAATAAATACCTTTGAAGCATCAAGCCTCTTCATGCATCCTCATGTGTCCAAGCATGAATCCACACATCCCATGCTATGCTTCACATATGCACTCCTCAAAAAGACTCAATAATGACAGCCCACTCACCCATCCAACCTTAACCACTAAGCATGTGCTTACTTTTATATATATAATCTCACACAAATACAACTAAGTGGTAAGAAAAAACTATGTGCCACAAAACCATGTGAACACAAAACCACTAATCCCTTATTTAATATTGTGTACTAAGTTTTCACTTTTTAAATATTTCCCCAATAAATTATTATCACATGTCTCCCACTCATTAAATAATAATACAATGTGTATAATACAACATAAAGTGGTCCCCAAATAATTACCTGGTGTGATTAACCACATCACCTAGGTGCATCACAACTAAATAATTATTTAACTACAACATTATAATAAATAATTTTATACAATGGTGTACAACACCATATCCTAACATTCTCCCACTTGTTGTATACATTACATAAGGGATCGATCAATGAAATAAATCATCATAGCCATACATGAAACCACATGAATCTCCAACATGCTCTCATGCTCCATCAAGATACCTATAGTAAAACCAAAGTGATCACCATCTTAAGAAAGAACTCTTCTCACCCTCCAATGTGCCACCCATGGAAGAAAAGGAACATGCCAAGGTGAATATGCATCAATCCAAGAACACAAGAATCCAATCCAAGTGATAACAAAGGCTCCAAACAAGTTGTTGTCAAAGATGAAAGACGCACATTATCAGAAATAGCATCCATAAAACATCCTAATACATTCAACCATCCATACCTCCTAGGTATCAATAACATCAGTAAACTCATGCCAACAACATATGCAACCCATAAACTACAATTACAAGCTCCCTATATAAAATCTATCAATGAAGAATGTACATATCTAGGAACTCCCACTACATAGGTAATGTCAAAGCATATCAAGTCTACCAATCAACACTATATCAAGGTGTGATAAATGATTTAAAATATGAAGTACCAAAAAACCACAATGATCCACACATGCAACCCAAATAGTTTCATACTTTCTCACAATATTTTTCCACCATTCTCCCAAATCATATGAACATGAACCTCTAGGAAGGAACCATATAATGAAGAGAGAAAACCTATAAAACATAACATATCCTTATACCAACACTTCAAAGTACAATTTCGTGTCAAGTATGATCTCCTAACAACCCCAAGTGAAAAGCCTCAACAACACCCAAAACAACATTCAATCTCTTAGATCAAGCACACATATGAAACATGTAAATTCCAACATGAATGTAAGCCTTTCTAACCAAGAAGATCAAACTCAAAGTATCCATTCCCAAATTAGAAAACAACCCATAAACCATCTCCTAAAATCCTCATCAATGAATGATAACATAAACTCGAATTCACAAGGGGATAACCATGCTAAACATCTCTCAAAATGAATCCTCCAAAACTAACTATCCATAGCTCAAGATCTATATAAATGAAAGATAAAGAAAAATAAAATCATGCTAAATAATCCTTAAATGAGTCTCCAAAATCAATCATCATGACTCTACTCCATCCCATGAGAAATCAAAGCACGAAACATAACACATCTAAAAGAAATAATGGGAAAATACCTCTCAAATGATAAACCGCCAAGTAGACCAAGAGTTGGGAATGATAATTCTCCTCTAGGATAACCAAGTCATCATGACTCACTCCAAGAATAATCTCATTTATCGTTCCATCATAAACTCACATCCATACCTAGGAAAAAGCTCCTCGATCTTCCTATTGAAATATACAAAGATTAACTATCTCAAGAAAAATTTTCCTAATCACAAGATAAATCCAACCTCACCCATGTCTCCAAGTATCCATGAGCACATATAACCAATCAATACATACCAAACTCAAAATGCAACATAGCACAATCATGAAGTAATCAAGGAAATAATCATGTACTCAATAAAAAGATAACCACCAAGATCAATGTCAAAGTTTCAACCACATAATCAAGAACCTAACATGACATCATGATCTAACCATCTCCTCCTAGGAGATCACATGCACCAATACCAAACCAATAAAAACTTCTAAACTGATATCAAGAGTAAACCATGGCATAATACCAAACACACTCTAAACCAAGAAACCACATCTCCAATCACATGACCATAACCATATCCTCCATGAAGATCATCTAGGCCCACACACACTTAACTACAATTCCAACAACTCTAGAGAACAAGTGAAACCAAGATATCCAAACCAAGAAGATACAACTGCCATCAAACCATCAAGAACCAATCCTACACCACCAACTATCAAATCTCCCACTGAAAGGTGTAACCAATGAAATGTACCAAGCTATCATGACATTGTGATCAAACCACATGCTACAAGTCCCATCAAGTGACTAATAAGGTACTCTAATCATCCATCCTCTCATCTCAAAGCAACATACCAATGCACAAATGACCATAGACAAGGCCAACTAACAAAATTTGCATCAACACTAAACCAATCTGGTGGATATAGACAACCCACATCCAATTCATCCCACTATAAATGAATAGGTTTCCAACTCACACACCTACATAACTTGTGATCAAAACAATGAAGCATGCAAACTCATCATCACATTAGTAACCTACAAACTGATATATCAAAGAAGATATCCTATAGACATCAATACTCAAACACCAAACCAACCACAGATCCGATTTACCAAACATGTCTACAAATGAGTAACCATAGTCAAGGAACCAAGTAAGCATCTATGAGATAAGAACAACCTCATAACACCAAACCAAATCACCACCAAACAATCACATACATGATAATGTCATGCCAATTCTCAAATGTACCTACATACCAATGACACCATTACCATATGGTGAGTGGGCCTAATGGTGGAGAACTTGTGCTCTTGACAGGGAGGTCACAAGTTCAAATCCTGCAGGGGGTAGGGTATGTACACCTCGTATTGTGGAGCACGAGTTAGGTGCCTCCCCCATATTGGGGGAGTACGAGGGCCTCGTATTGTGGAGCACGAGTTAGGTGCCTCCCTCATATTTGGGGGAGTACGAGGAGTCCCATATACTCATGGTATTGTGGACTTAAAAAAGACCTTTACCTTTACCTTTATAGCCATCGTTATACCTAAACTCAATTATCACCCATACAAGACTCCAAGTCTCAACTCATGTCAACCCATATCCTCAAAACCAAAGATAACATGTGTACATGTCACCATCAAAGTCAACTTTGAAAAACACCTATAAACTTGTACCATGAAGCACTAAACTAATAATCAGTTATACCTATCATAAAATATCATGTAGAAATATGTACTTGGACTCAAGGTTTTTCCTCTTGACTCATTTGGATACTCACACAATCACACCTCGAATCTCAAGCTCCTATAAGTTATCAAACAAGTACCATAAATTACATACACCATAAATTGATAATATGACTAATCCAATGTGTAGTAAATTGTACATTCTCTCCAACACCTATTCAAAATACAAAAATGTGATTTTGTATGCAAGTGTTATGACCAAAGCCATGAAATGGAGAACATCTAGCTTCCAAGCTCAAAAAAAATGATCAAAACTACAAAATCAAGAAACTAAACCTATAACACTATGTAGTGTTTGAAACCACCATTCCAACGAGTATAAGAAGTAAAAAATCCAACACTTTGGGAAAAAGTTATGCACGATATAGTGAAGTTGTTCATGAACCCCAGGTTGAGCCACCGACGGCCCACTGACAATGATGGTTGGCCGTGTTGGTAGTTTGATTATCATTGATGTCAAAAGGGGCATCTAATTGATGTCAAAAACGAGTATCTAAGTGATATCCTATAAGGGGGATTGTTGATTGATGTCAAAAGGGCATCCTTGGAGCAATCCTTGAAGAATTGATGAAGTTCAAGCATCAAGCCTTAGGCTTACCTTATATTGCTTGCTAAAGAAGAAAAGTGTTAAATTTTTTGTGCTAAGTCTACAAGGTTTCAGAATTTGGGCCTCAAAGGTAAGGATTATGCCTTAATAGAATGCTATGAAAGGGGTACGAAGAATCTCGGACCTCAACACCCAAAATGACTTTGGTGTTTGTGGTTCGACATTAAGGTTTATGCCTTAACAGTTTGTGAAGAATGAAAAATGAAGGATTCCCAAAGGCTGACACCCGAAAAGGGTTATGTTTGGAAATGCTTGTGAAGGAAATTTTCAAGCATCATAGTGTTGATGGTGTTTTCTGCACAGGAACAACTTAGACAGAATATAATATCCTATCTCTCTTGAAAGGTAAATCTCTATCAGCAAGCCTCAAGAGATAACCCCAAGGTCTCTAATGCTAGGTCTTGACAATGCATAAATAGCTCAGATAAT
Organism: Sequoia sempervirens; assembly: GCA_007258455.2. Lineage (NCBI taxonomy): Eukaryota > Viridiplantae > Streptophyta > Pinopsida > Cupressales > Cupressaceae > Sequoia > Sequoia sempervirens. The sequence continues at coordinate 4,057,072 of VDFB02056351.1, read as the reverse complement.
ATGTGAAAATGTTGGTAATCACAAAGGGACCTTACTACAAGCAAATATTGAATCTTAAAACTTTATCAGATTTAGCAAGATGGTGATACTTCCAATCCTAAATCTAACCCAATGATAAAAGAAAGAGAAAAAGAGGTAAGGTTTCAAGAGAATTATAAATTCAACACTAATCCTAAGATTAACAATGAAAATGATGAAACACTTGAAATGGACCAATCCCTGATAAACTGATTCCTCCTTAACCTAGATAAATCTGCAATCTCACAGAAATAGTGCAATCTTCTAAGGTATTAAAGATTTTCAGATCATGAACATTCATCCAAAACAACCCTACTGCAATTGAAATGGATAAACCTTCACAATTGAACTAAGCACAATGAATAGTAAAGTCCAGGCTAACTTTGCAAAGCAACCAACAATTAGCTAGCTACAAAAAGTATGGACCAAATATTGCTACAAACATTTCAAGCATTAAACCATAAACACCATTGAATCATATCTAATTCTAAATCTAACATATCTAATATTTCTCAAGAAATCTCAAAAGATAGAACAACAAGAACCATGCAAGATAAATCTACACAAGAGAATTCACCAAGAGCAAATGTCTTCAATTGTATTGAATCACCCAATAACAACAACAATTCTAGTGTTTTGTATTACAACACTTGCTAAAAAATGAACTAATTTCTAACTCTAACTCTTGCTATATTGCTTAATTCGCTCCAATATCAAAACTATCTAGCCCTTACAAATGAGGAAGAATGTCATATTTATAGAAACCCCCCAAGATATGTCGGCCTAATTAGGGTTTACAATAGCAAATGGCCACAAAACAAGTCGGCCAAGAGGAATTCAAAATAAAATAATATATGCATTAAATGCATGTACGCCATCTAGGTCGGCCTGGGATCCCCAATGTAATTCGGTCCAATGCATGTGAAGGAGAAGGGAAATAATGGGGAAGCACAAATTCTGATGTAGCATTGCATTAACTACTTCGCCCTTTATCCTTGGCATGCCCTATCCTTTCCTACACCATCACAAATATCCTATCCAAGTTGGTTGTAGGTGGCATAGCTAAAACCTTGATTCTCCTTTCAATGGAATTTATGTCCTCTCTTGACTGCTCCACTATTTTATCCCATTCCCCTTTACTGGTTTGATAGTTGTCCATTACTGCAATGTATGTGGATGCATTATCCAACTGGTGCTCAGTGATTGGATCCTCACTATTTAGAGAATATACATCTCGCCACCATTTTCTTAACTACTCCAAATTCAGATGTTTCGGTGCAAACCTTTTCCTTCTTGTCATGACCTCAGAAAAGGAAATGCATTTGTTATAAATCTCAGTCAGGGTATCCTCAATTTGTCCCCTTTGCTTATACACCTTCTTCAGAACCCTTTGCCTTATTTGCAAAACTTCAAACTATTCCCAAGGTTCTGTAGCACATTGCATAGTTGATCATGTATCATGGCACTTATGATGCCTGCCCAATGATAATCAGTTTTCTGTTCCATCCTTACTATGACAAGAAAAATCCAATTTTCAAAGACTCCTGGACTCTTCAAACCTATTACCCTACTAATTAATGTGATGGCATCATAGTATTCTGGTTTGAATTTTTCCCTAAACAATTTTTTTGGCAGCTTTAAGATATGGGACTTAGGTTTCTCCAACCAAGAGTTGACCACATGCAGAGCCTTGCTTGAATCATCTTTGAAATAAGTTTTAGCAACCTCCAAATCCAAGGCCACCACATGAGATCTATCAGGCATGTCAAAATTTTGTGCCACAAATACAGGAGAAAAGTTAGCTAACAACCTGCCTTGAGGACTGATCACCCTTTGTGTGCCCCTGTCATAGTGTCTAGTGCATTCTAACACCAGCTCATAGCATTGAACTATAGGGGGAAAACCAGCCACATGAGCCAATCCTGATTCTATCAATCTTTTGGCCAACAATGGAGGGTTCAGTTGTGCCATTCTTGCCTTCAATTCCTCATAATCCCATCTACCCACATTAGTGTCACCCACCTTAGTTCAAATGGAGGAAAGCTTGGACTCTGGAACCTTGCTATTTATATCCAATTTGATTCTTTTTGCCTCAGAAATAGAAGAACCCTCTACACTTGGATCCATCACACTACCCTTGCTTCCACTTGTCACTACCTTACTTGACTCAACCTGCATTCGACAAAGAAACCATAATAAAGATCACATGGAACCCAAGTTAATTAATCACAAATTTCATATTCATCCTCAATCTCAGTCCCAATATAATCAAAATGCTCTAAAACCTCATAAAAATTGATCATCGCAAAGTTTGGGTTTTCAGTCCTCTCGCGGAATTCATGCCAGAGAGGAATTTCAGAAAATTCCCAGCTAGGCGGATTTTAGTGAAATAAACATAAAAGCATCCAATAATCATTTAATCAATTGTCATTAACTAAGAAACAGCATGATACATCTTTAAATAGTTCAAATTGATCATACAATGCATAATCATCAACTAATAGATCATACTATCTCTCAGTTCTTCATTTTCAATAAAGTTGCAAAAAATTTCACCTAGGACAAAAATCCATGAAAACAACAATAATCTATGAATTCTGGGAAAATGAAGAAACAGAGAAAACTTCGGTAAAATCCGAAGGGAATGGAAATCCACAAAGCAGGCAAAAATCTGGATCACTGCACATTTTGGGAAAACAAAGAGAAAATGGAAAATCGAGGAATTCTGCTAGAGAAGGAAAATCCCGAAGTTGAAGGAAAACTAGAATTTCTCGATATCGATGTTTTCCCATGACTTCACTCAAATTGATCCAACGATCACAAATTTGAGGATCTTGGGCTTGATACCAGCTCAATTTGAACCTCTTACAGATCATCTTTAAATTTGAGGCTCATCCTAAAGTAAATCGAAAGGAATTGATGATGCCCTAAGGCCAAAACCCTAAAATTCTGCCATGAATGCATAGGACAAGCTTGGTCTCAGCTTACTCATTTGCTAGGTTTACAAAAGGTTCATTATGACCTACACAAGCAAGCTACCCTATAATGAAATCAAAAACAAGCTCACAAAATGTCCTGGAAATCATCAATCAAATAAAATCAAATAACCCTAGCTTCAAGATTTTTAGCACCTAAACATGCAGGAATTCGAACTCCAAGCACACCCAAAACACTAAAGATGCATTCAAATTCAACAATAAAAAGAAAAGTAGTGTGTACATACCATTGATGAAGCGAAACTCAATTACAGCAATGATAGAACAATCTCTAAAGCCCCAGCAAACAACAAAAGTTATGATGACGCCCAAGAAAATCACCACCAAATCTAGAAATCCACAAATTCAATCACCAAATCAAGCCCAACACTCAAGATCAAGCACTTTAGATCAATATAGAGAAAATGATAAAGACTTAATGGCATAAAACTCTCCAAAATCAAATAAATACCCACCGTAGCAATCGTACAAGCGAGCATAAATGTCGTCGACAAGACAGGCCAAACCAAAACCTGGGAATCTGACAAGGCGATGGAAGTTCGGAGCAATCCGACCAACATGAAATTCCATGAAGGACCAAATCTCTAGATTATAGTGTAAAAGCAGCCAACATCGAGTTTTCAAGGAAACTAGGGAATTCCACCAGGAGTGGATTTTCCTGAGAACAACGAAAAACCCGTAATGAGTTCAGAACATTAGATTTTCAAAGTGCTTCCTAGAAGGGGATCATTTGTACGAATAATATAATCATTCAAGAACATGTTAAGGCAACAAAATCTGCAAAAATCAAGGGCCAAAACACCAAAAATGAAAGCAAAAGAGGGTCCCTACTTTCAACGGGGCGTGTGTGCGAAAAACTACACAACACATAGTTTGATAGGAAATCTTAAACCTTATTGAAAGGCTAGTAAATGGTAAGGTGGAAGAGAGAACCTCGATATCTGACAACCTCATACGTGTTTCAAAGTTTCATGCTTCAATGCTCCAGAGATTAGTGCGATGGTTTGTAATGAACTGAAGGAAGGTAAAGGGTAAAGGGTAAGGTCGATGGTTGAACCCTGACAAGTGTATTAAGCATTGGACATTAGTGTTTGGGCTTTCTCGTTGAGCTCTGCAATGCACCTCAAGTATGAGGTAAGAGGGATTAGCTATCCCCGATCCCCGACAAGCATGAATGAAGAAGTAATTCTGCCATTTTGCAAGAATCTTGTGTTGACTAGTGTAGGTATGTGGATTAACGACACATGGTGGGATATGATTGCTCGAATGATTGATTCATATTGTTATTGTGAATCACTTAAAGACCTATAGTCGCATTTAATACAAGTCAAATCATATAGTTGTGTTTTAAAGAAAGGTAGTTAAATAAGATACACAAGATCATGGCATGAATTTCAACATCAATGGCCTGCATTAAAATATTGGATCATGTCAACATTTAAGCAAATGGAATTATCGCACGAAAAATGAGTTAACCACTCTAGCTACATTCTTGTGAGGGATTGCAATAAATGAGTGACACCATTAATGCATAGGTGGATATGAATATGGAATAAGAATGAGCAAGAAATAATATGTCAAAAAATGAAAATTAAATTCTAAGATTGTGATATGCCAAAAATAGCAAATGCATTGAATGAGGTCAGTGGTGTTTGGCTCAAGGAGAGATGGCTTGTTGGTGAAGCTATGTGAGTGAAGTTGAAAGACTAAGGGTAGAGTGGTCAAAATAATTATTTTTGAGAGAGTGAGTGTGTATGTTGAGTATGTACATGTGGTGAGAAGAAGACCTAGACTGTAACACAAAAACATCATCTAGGATTCGCATTGAGTTGTAGAGGTATGTGAGAAACAAGGAAAAAAAAGGGTCCAAACCAAAGAAGTGGTTTGTAGAGTGAATAGAAACAAAGTATGAGCAGTTGTAGAACATGTTTACAACATTGAATTAGATTCATTCTTGAATCATATGTAATTTGGAGTTGTAGATCCATACTTTCATTATAAATCTGATTGGTTGGTGTCATCAGATAGCTAGGTTGGTGCTAGCTTAGGGAGTGGGTGCTTCCTTAGAGTTGGTACTCTTAAATAAGTGGATTGGTATCTCCTTAGGGTTGGTGCACTTAAACATTGTAACCAGAGAGGTTTTATTGTGAATTTGGATTAGAACAATAGATCCTTGCAGCTATTCAAACCATGGTTTTTACCCACATTAGGTTTTCTAGGTATATTTGGTGTTATGAGTATTTGTGTGTGTGAATCTCTACATGTTAATTTTATCTACTTCAAGAGGTGTTAAAAGTTAAATTTTATTGATCTATTGATTCACCCCCAATCTCTCAATAAATACTTTTGTTCTAACAATTGGTATCAAAGCCCTAGTTCCTTTAGAGAAGCTTAATCAACTCGGGTAGATCTTGTTCAATGAACACAAATGGCTAGTCAAGAAGGTTCATCGTCAAACAAAGCACCTCTCTTTGATGGATCCAAATATGCATTTTGGAGCATTAGAATAGAAGCATACTAATCTTCATTAGGGTTTGATGTATGGATGTTAGTTGTTAATTGATATATAATCCTTACTACACCTACTAATCAAGCTGGAAAGAGAGCATATGAGAATAATGCTAAGGAAAAGAATGTTATTCTTTGTGGATTTTCAAACTACGAATTTGTCAAAGTAATGCATTTTCAAGCTACACATGATGTATGGAAAAATTTGAAGAACATCTATCAAGGTGATGATAAGGTAAAATAGACAAAGATGAAAACTTACAAAGAAAATTTTGAAAGTCTCAAGATGAATGAAGAAGAGAAAATTGCAAACTATCTACTTAGGGTAGATGAAATATTTAATGCAATTAGAGACCTTGGAGAAGAAATGAAAGAAGCACTTATTGTAAAAAAGGTACTTATATCCCTACCATCTAGGTATGACTAAAATTTATGTAATGGAGGAAGCAAGAGATCTAGATAAACTCATTGTTGATGAGTTTCCTGACACTTTTACTAATTATGAGATGAGAATGGGAGATACATATACATCCAAAAGAGAAGCTGCATTCAAAGAAGCCAAAAAGGAAAAGGTAGAAGCATCTAAAATTAAGGAGACTGATAAAGAAGAAGCCAAATTTTTTAGAAGATTAAGGAGAGGCTCTAGAAAATATAGAGGTAAGTTACCCTTTAAACACTTTGACTATAGTAAAATAGGCCATTTTTCTTCTAAATGTCCTTATTATGAAAAGGATAACTTTGAGCAACTAGTGGATAATAAAAAGAAGAAACCCTACCTTCCTAAGGAAAATAATTTTCCAAAGAAGAAGAAGAGTGTGTATGTTCAAGAGGAAAGTGATTCATCTAATGTTAGTGATAGCTTAGATGATGAACAAGATTGTGCCTTGGTGTTTGAAGAAAATGAATTCATATTCATGGAAAGAGGTTTTATAGATCAAGAAAATGGAGAAGTTGAAGCTTCAGATGAAGAAGAAGAAGGTGAAGTTGGTCTTTAGTGTCTTGGATGAGATTAAAAGCTTGAGAAAGGAGAACAAAAAGCTGAAAAACCATGTGCAAAAAGAGATTGAAAAGATAACCAAAAATCTTGAAGAATATAACCAAATGGTGGTGAGCTTGAAGACACAAGTTGAAGAAGCCAAGAGAATAGAAGATGTAGTTAAAATTGAACTACGATCTAAATCTAATGAATGCATGAATTTGGAAGCAGATATAGTGGCCTTGAGAAAAGACCTTAAAAAGGATAGAGAACAAATAGAAAATGGTTTGAAACTAAAAGGAGGCTTAGAGATACTTGGTGAGTTGATTAACCCACAAAATCCTTCAAAAGAGAAATCAAGCCTTAGGTTGAAAAATGAAAGAGTCCTACTATCAATACATTTGCAAATTTATATTATAAATTCAAAGTAGAAGAAAAGTCTGGTATAAAGGATGAGAAAGTTTACAAAAGGAATGTCTTTGAGGATGAAAACCTAACAAATGAACTACTAAGATGAAGAAAGTTGATAAAGAAAAGAAGAATAACCAATCAGTTCCTAATAACTTGAAGAAGATGCAGAACACAAAGGGAGCTGATGCAGATGGATTCACTAGGGTGAGATATTTGAAGAAGCCAAAGAAAAGAAGACCTTGTCATCTTGGTCAAAGAAATGTTGACCTGATATTCCTCATCTTTCTATGTGTATTGATATACTTGTAATCAATTTGGTCATAAGGCTAGAGAGTGTAGAGTTTCTTCTACAAGGAGAACAAATTTTATGAGAAAAAATCCATTTGCTCCCTTGATAGATATGAATGTGATATGTTATAAGTGTAATAATTTTGTTCACATAGCTAAGCAATGTAGAGAAAATTTTCTAAGACTAAAAGTATAGAACAAAAGGAAAAGCATGCCTCCTATTATGAACAAAGAACCACAAGATCTTAAAAGGGGGAGGATTAAACATAAAAGAAACCTAAGAAAGTTTTAAAAGAGAAAGAGCAGAATTTTTCACAATAAATTATTAAATAAACTGCACTTCATCCCAAAGAGTAGAATTTATGGGTAATAGATAGTGGCTACTCTAAGCACATGACTGGTGATAAGAGAAAATTTATCAAACTCATAAAATGCAAGGAAGGATTTGTGATTTTGGGAGATAACTTTGATGTAAAGATCTATAGTAAAGGAACTCTAAGCATAGATGGAATATTTCCTACACCTGATGTCCTTTATGTTGAAGGATTGAAGAATTATCTGCTAAGTGTCAGCCAAATATGTGAAAATGGATATAAAGTTACATTTAATGTAGAAGGATGCAAGATAAGGAAGTCTAGGAGATTACTCACATAAGGTAAAAGGACTAAAAGTATCCTTTATAGTCTTAGTGAATTGAATGGTCAAAGTTGAATGATAGGAAAAGTTGATGAGAGTTGGTTGTGGCATAGGAGAATGGCCAATGTAAATTTTGAAAATTTGGTAAAAGTAAGTTCAAAATGACTTGTAAGACATATGCCTAATATTACCAAACTACAAACCACCACTTGCAAGGAATGTCAAATAGGAAAGAAAACAAGGGTCAAATTTCAAACAAAATCTTATAAAACTTCAAAGCCTTTGGAGCTAGTTCACATTGATCTTTGTGGGCCCACAAGAACAAAAGGATTGAAAGGAGAAAGATACTTCATATGACTATTCAAGAATGACATGGGTACTCTTTTTAAAGGATAAATCTGATGAGGGCCACACTACCCAAAACCCACAAAAATCACAACAATAGATACTAACACAGAAGATGCGAAACAAAAAAATTACTCACTTTCAATTATTTTCAAAAAATGAAATTACAGATTCAAAGCTTGCATGCTACAGCCTCATGGGATCGATTCATTACAATAAAATTCAACTCTGAAAAGAAAAATCTACTATTCAGAGCCATAATCTGCACTATCAGGGCCACCTTCTACAACCCCCACTTAACCCTTTTTATTTTTCCCAATAACTGCCCTAGAATGTTCAAGAAAGTTCAAATTTCACCTTTTTTCTTTTGGTGCCAAAAGTCTCATCATTTGATTTCTGGCCTAGGAAGATTTTTTTATGAAATTCACTTTTTAGAGAGTCAACTTTGTGGGGCCATAACTTTTGATCTAGGTATTTTATTTGCTATTATTGCATATTGTTGGAAAGCTCTCGATGAGCTCTATAATGCTTGAATCCATCGTAGGTCAATTCAACCACTTTTTGACCTATTTCGGGGCCTCTAGAGTTTTATATATGAATTAGAAGTTGCATTGGAGAAGTTTCTCAGGATGGAAACTTTAATTTCTCCCAAACCGTGCAGGGTATTGAGGTGATTCTTTCGTGACCAGAAATTTTTTTTAGCTCTACTACTCGGGGTAAATTTTCACGTCCATACGAGCCCATTTTGGTTGACTTACTAAAAATAGTAAGTGCTCATTTTTTTGCTATTTTTGATGCCTGATAGTCTTATATCCCTTAAGTGCCATCATGGGACTCAAAACAAATAAATAAAATAAATAAAACAAAATGGGTGATGCAAGATTTCCCTACACCATTGGATGCTCCAGCATCAAAATCTCAAGAATTTGAGAGATTCAAGATCTTTAGATCCATGGTTGAGAAGGATATTGGTAGAAGGATCAAATGCTTAATTCCTGGTAGAGGTGGAGAATTCACATCAAATGAATTTATTGAATATTGTGAGAAGCATTGAATTAAAAGACAATATTCTATAGCAAGGAAATCATAGCAGAATGGATTTGTTGAAAGGAAGAATAGGGTAGTCAAAGAGATGGAAAAATAATGTTAAATGAGGCCAAGTTACCTAATATATACTAAATAGGGGCAGTACATATAGTTGTTTATACTTTGAATAGAGTTCAACTAAGGGTATGTAGTGAGAAGACACTTAATTAAGTTGTGGTATGAAAAAACTACCTCAATTAAGTACTTCAAAGTGTTTGGTAGCAAGTGCTATATTAGGAGAGAAGAAGATAACTTAAGGGAAGCTTTGATTCAAGATGTGATCAAGGGATATTTCTTGGATATTCCACCCAAATAAAAGCCTATAAATGCTACAACAAAAGGCTAGACAAAATTATAGAAAGTATAAATGTCAAGGTTCATGAAGACCTCAAACATGTTAAATCTGATAGAGGTAGCTACAATGTTGAATCAAATTCTAAAGATAAAGTTACTGATGAAGATTATAAAGAAGAAAATGAAAAATCACCTACTAGATATGTTAAAAAGGATCATCTTGAAGAGCAGATTATTGGAAACTGTAAACACTAAAAAATTACCTAATCAATGTCATACATTTGAATTGGATTATTTTCATGTATTTGGCCTAAATAATTAAATTGGGTTAATTCACCTCTTTTCGTACTAATACTTCATCTCAATAAATTGAATAGATAAAAATATTTAATTTAATCTCCAAAGTCATCTTATTTAATTAAATAACCCTAAGTTATTTAATTAAATATCATTTCACCCCTCCCTTATTTATTAAATCATCTTATTTAATAAATACCATCTAATTCCTCTAATCCCCTAATTGCATAAATTAACTAATTTTACTCTAATCAAAAGGAATATTCCCATGGAATATTCTTTATCCTTTTTTTGCACAATTAAAAATTTGTTTTAATTTGTAAAATACCTTTTTCCTCACCCTAAAGGTATTCCCTCTCCTCCAATCAACTCACTTGGCTTCTTCAATAAGCTAAACCCTTTAACCTCTTTGGCAAGTTACCTTTGACCTGTGTGAGCAGGTCAAAAGTGTGTTTTTTTGAGGCAAGTGTGAGCCTTTGATTAACTTTCATCATGCATTCTCATCCATTGATGAGAATCCCTAATCCATGCCTCTCATCCCCTTCATCTTGAACCGTTGATTAAGCTTTTTTAACTCAACCATTCATTCCTCATTTGCCTTCTATAAATAGATCACTATTTGGAGACAAACATATCCATCTTTTATTGCAAACTTATGATGTTAAATTTAATCACATCCATACTCTCAATTTTCACACATTTAGCTTATTTTCAGTTTATTTTAGTTGCATAATAGCTTAGAGCATCCATTAATGGCTTCCATTCATCCATCTTAGTTTGTAAATAAATTATAGTTTTCATCTTTTAGCATCATTTTAGCTTAAATTAACTTAGATTAGCTTAGATTATATTATCAATTACATAATTAGATCATTTATAGCATAAAATCATGGTAACTTATCTTGCATCATATTATTTTTAGCATAATTTAGGTTTTCACACATCAAACACCATGGTTTCATCGATTCTCTTTCATAGAATCGATTGAAACAAGCTCACTATCATGGGATTGGGAAAGGGTCATTGGTCCACATCAACGTGACACCAATTCCACAACAAGATAAATTTTGAATGGATTAGAATAGATGTTTTGGTGAATTTTGTACTTTAGTATGTTAAGTTTTGATAAAATGTTTGGTTTTAATCTTGTTTGATCGATCTTGTTGAGATTCGAGTATTGGTGGCTTTGTTATGCTTCGATTCCTCATGGATCAGGTGTAATTTGGCCCATATCGGTATCCTTGCATCGACATTCTAGCACTAGAAGGAGGGAAAACTAATCATTTAACCATATTTTAGCTCAAAATCCATGTTTATGTTGTTTTGCAGGTTGCAGTGATGCTCAAAACACAAATAGCGACGCCCAAGCAATTTGATACAGTGATGCATATTTAATTGGCCAATTCTAATTTAAATATAGCAACACTTATTTAAATTTGAAGTATTGTGGAACGCAAACGGTGACACTCAACTTCACCAGACTGATGCTTTCAAATTTCAAACCGCAACACATTCAATTACAACAATGCCCATCAAAACAATGACGCAATCATGGTCATTGGTATTTTTGCAGAGTGATGCTGAAATTCACCAGAGCGATGCCCAAATTTCAAATTGCAACACCATCATGTGTAGCGATGCTCAACCAGGTTAAGAAACTTCACATTTTTTTGACATGTGACTTAATTTCTTTTGATTATTTGATCATTGATTGATGTCTGACTATGTTTTCATTGTTAGATTAACAGGGTTTTGCAAGTTTTAAGGCATGGAGTGAAATTAAAGAACTTCTCCTCTATCTAAACATTCTATAATTGTAACTAGCGTTCAACACTTTGGGGCAATTATAACCGAACTTCATGTTTTTTTTCTTTTAGTTTTAGGCAATGCACTAGTTTTCCATTGGGTTTAAAATGAATGTTCAAAGTTGGATAAAAATGAACCCTCACATCACATCTTTCAATTGGGCTTAAAATTGAACAAAGCAAACTCATCCTTCAATTGGTGCTTAAAATTAACTCATTATTTCTTTGAAGGATAAAATTGACAACTATTTGTTTTGTTTTGTGGTTTTCAACTTTGCTAGTGAATGCGTATGCAATTCTCTCATGCCATTAGGTGATCTTGAGAAATAGAAACTAGTGCAGCCACAGTAGGAGGGTCCTCAAAGAGAACAATCCGGACCGTGCAGCAAGAGTCACACAATAGAAGCAACACGAAATATGGAGGAAAATGAAGATTAAGACATTCTCATTATGATCAGGTGAAAATATGGTCCCAGAAATGAGCAACAACACTAAACATGCAAGAAACCAACTAACACCTAACACCTCAAGATTGGGCAAAAAAAAACCGTTGAACTTAACAAAATAGATGGAAAGATTATACCTTGTTAAGCTATCATTTGGTTGGCCCTTTGATTGTTGACATAATGTATGCTCCTCTTGATAGCAAAAGATGCACAAATGTGATGCAATATGGATGAGAAGTGGATGGGGATGTTATGATGAATGCAAGAAATGCAAGTTTTTGGTTAAGTATGGCTCAAATGTAAAATTTGCAAGAGTTTTGGTAACAAAATTATGAACTCCCTAAATGAGATAAAAGAGGGGATATTTATAGAGGTTTTCAAATTCTCTAAAGAATTCAATGGTTGAGATTAAACCAACAAGGCCAAGATGAAGGGATATGGTGATTTGAGAGCTCACAAGCCCTCACATCTTGACATGTGGAATGTGAAGTGGCTTAGAAATGGTGATGTGTAAATGAGGTGGGAGGAGGGTACATGATGCAGAAGAAGGACAAGTACTTTGCAAGTACCTTGGGGGATGAGAAGATTTCCTCAAAAAGGAACTTCTTGTCTCCAAGTGGGAATGAAAGTGACTTTTGAGGAATTTTAGAATTCCTCAAAAATCTCTATGGGGATTGAGAAAGTAGTTGGAGAAATAAATGTGAATTAAAAATTCACACACTTGCAAGAATCTCGTAGACAAGACAAGGTTCCAAATAGGGAAGCACTTGTCCACATGTGACTTGATGTGACAAATCAAAAGATTCTAGAAGATGCATGGAAAAAGGAGATTCTAAGAGGAATAAATGTGAATTTAAAATTCACATGGGAACAAGGGTCAATGCTAAGAAAGGAAAATGAAAAGGTTGACTAAAAAGACATGCTAAATGTGGCCAATGACTTTGATTAAGGTTGTGCAAATACATGATTAGAAGGATTAACGAGAGATTAGAGGCAAGTGGCAAATGTTGGAGGATGTGACATTAATCCCAGATTAAGGGTGTGCACATCTTAATCCAGGATTACTTAAATTAATCTGGATTAGAAGAGGGTTATGGAGGATGTGACAATGAGAGAGAAAAAAAGGAATTAAAAATTGACTTAAATTAAAAGTATTTAATTTATTGAATTAAACACTTTAGGAACCTCGGGTAGAGAATGAAATATTAATTGAGTAATTTAATTAATACTGGCGAAGAGGATGAGGTAGACGAGTAAAGGGATGAATAAGGAGACGACTTTGACCATATGCAAGTGGTCAAATCCGGATGTCTACATTTTGCCCCTCTTTGAAACACTGTTAGGATAATAGGGTTTCAAAGAAAATAAAATGAAGATGACTCTATAGAGGAAGCGACTAGAAAAAAGACACCCCAGCATAGGGGAGGCTACATGAGCTGCCCAAATGGAGGGAAATGAAAGGGGATTCCCCAATCTCATGAGAGAAGGCTCATGATGGAGGAATGGAGGGGAATGGTAGGGTATGCCCCCTCGAGGAGCCAGATGGTGAAGTAAAAAGGGGTCCCAAGTCAGGGGCAGGGGGGAAACAAGTCAGGCCCCACCATAGAGGGGCGTACCTACCCGCATGCGGACGGGTCTGCCCCTATACAAACCTGCGCCCAGGGGTGGGTCCGCCCCCACGCGGGTGAGTCCACCTGTGCCTGGGGGTAAGTCTGCCCCCGCCCAAGGTTCGATCTACCTACACCCAGGGGCAGGTCTACCCCCATGTGGGAAGGTCTGCCTCCAACAAGGTAGGATCGATGGGGTGACAAATAAGGGGGAATAGAGAAGAAAGGGAGGAAAGGGGGACCCAGGGCCTAGGAAACAAAAGAGAAAGGAAGGACTGACATAGTTGGTGGACTATGGATGCAGGACTTTGACAGACTACAGACATGGGAGCGGCGATCTGAGGTCTTGAAGATTTGCATAGTGGCCATGAACGCCGTAGATCACGAGGCGCTAGTGCAGGCAAGGCTTTTACACATGTTATCCTACCCAACAATTAAGGCCCACAAGGCCATGTTGATAGCATTGATAGAGTGTTGGGATTTGGCAACTTCAACATTTCACCTGTCAACAAGGGAGATGACAGTGACGTTAGAGGACGTCTAGAGGATTCTAAGGCTCCCCATAGTAGGGCTCCTAGTTAGTGAGTGTCAAGTAGATGACAAGGCACTAGACGAGTCTATGTAGGTCTTGTTTGGTGGGGATGAGTTATTGATTCAGCACCAGCAGCTAGATGTGGATAGATGTCTCTCCTACAGGGTATCGGCATTGTCACTATACCTAGCAGGATTGATCAGTGGGATACCGTTGCTAGATCGAAGCAGTCAATTCCTACACCTCAGGTTTATGGAGGTGATTTAGCACATTGTCGAGGGCTGAGAGGGGTAGTTTGAATGGGGGACTTATCTATTGGCATAGCTGTATAGGGATATGCATGTGGTATGCTATCAAGAGGTGTTGAGTGTGACACATGTCACACTACTACAAGTAATGGCCTGGGAGCATATTAGGGTTGTCAGGCCGGTCATGGTGAGAATAGGAGTGAAGGATGAAAAAGCAATAGTAGCTTGGGTATGGGGGGAAAAGGCTGGAGTGCTATTATGCTATCAGGGATTTAGAGACATGGATGTTTGGAGGAGATAATTTATGAGGTGCAGGCAGAGGCAATAGTGTGGTGACCGTACATGTTGCAGAAGTTTAGGGACTGGAGGATGAGGAGGTTAGACATAGGGATTATTTCTACACCTGATGCTATATTATTGGGAAGGATCCCCGCATAGTTGAGTTACACAGGCCAAACCAGGTGATGAGGCAGGATATTCCAGAGGGTTGAAAGATGTTCTAAAGGCTAATGTGAGAGCAGCTATGGGGGGATGAGATTGATCCTAAGAATGCAAGGGAAGAGTGGGAGACACTGTGATTAGTGCCATACCTAGGTAGGAGAGATGGGCTGAGAGATGCAAAGATGATAGATTGATATGGATAGTGGTCTCATCGACATCCACCTCAACAGATTACTCCAATCATTCCTATTAAGGAGGCAATAGTTTTTGGGTTAGAGGATGAGAGAGAGGGAAGCTGAGAGGGGGAGAGAGCATCCACAAGGACAACAAAGATGAGGGAAACTGAGAGAAGGACAGGGGGTGGCCAGAGTAGCAGAGGAGCTAGTGAGGGTGTGCAGGAGGAGGAGATGACAGCGGAGAGTCCGAGGAGGGGATGGAGCATAGGGGGAGAGGAGGAGACCAAGGACGTGGCTCAGAAGGATAGGGGATAGGAGGCTAAAAGGGAGAGGAGATCAGAGGTTTGCATAGCCATAGGAGACTAGGAAAGCCAAAGACAAGAGGCTCGTGCAGCCACCAAAGCCTAGCAGAGGCAGAGATAGGAGGAGGCCAATGTTAGTGGAGAGCCAGAGAGGATGACAGGGAGGAGGAGGAGAGCCCTAGTGGTGATTGATGTGGATGAGTTGGAAGTGGATGGGGAGGATGAGGGGTATGAGTCAGAGGTGATGGACGTTGACATGGAGGTACATGATATCCCTCCACATTTTATGGCACCACCTACAGGAGAGGATCCAACAGTGTTACTGAGAGGGGCTCTAGAGAGGTTGTGGCTCAGTGAGCAGTGTCTATGGTAGTTAGAGGAAGAGCAGAGTAGATTAGAGGCACAGGCGATTGAGCTATAGACATAGCTTGTCAGGAGTGAGAGGGATTACTTAGAGCTTGCCATGATAGTGATGGAGACGGAGAGGAGTCTACTGAGAGAGAGAGATGAAGTAGGAGATGAGGTGATCGATCTGTGTACAGAGATACAAAGGCTATGGGTAGAGGTTTCCATGAAGCATGAGGATGGAGAGGCAGCAAGATGGGAGAGGGACCGTCTAGTGGCAGAGGAGGTGGTACGACAAGCTAGAGGACAGGGAAATGGTAGAGCAGGAACATGGCAAGGGCCTACAGAGATTATGATAGAGGCAATAGGAGATGTGGAGGATTTGCGAAGGCAAGTAGAGTGGCTATAGAGAGAGAGGATCTATGGAGGGAGTGAGATGAGCTCTGGGACAAAGTGTATTGTTTAGAGCAGAAAGTCAAAGAGATGGGGTTTATGTGGGTGAGAGAGGATGAGATGCGTCAGGTGTGCGTGATGCAGGAAGAGATAGACGTAGCGCAGGCACAAGCATAGACTCTGGAGGCAAAGAGGGATGTAGCTTTGACATGAGTTTAGGTGTTGCAAAGTGAGAGGGTGGTGGTAGAGACATAGGTATAGTCTCTTCAGAGAGAGAGATGAGGCAGTGTCATAGGTATTGGCTCTTTTGAGAGAGTAACATGCAACAAAGTTGAGATCGCAAGCACTGCAAAGGGATAGGGATGCAATGGTGGCTTGAGCATAGGCCACACATAGGGAGAGAGATGTTGCAGAGGTTTAGATGCAGATGATGCAGGGAGAGAGAGAGAGATGTAGCATGGGCTCAAGTGCAGGTAGCACATATTGAGGGTGGTGAGTCGGGAGCAGATGTATAGGGATTGTGGACACAGCTGCAAGCTACCTAGGCTGATAGGGATAGGGTCACAAAGTAGGTATAGCAGCTGAGGATGGCACAAGAGGCATGGGATCAGGAGCAGAGTGTGATTAGTGGGGACCGAGATAGATACAGGCATGAGCAGAATGCCACTAGATACCAGGCTAGGAAGAGAGATGATTATTTGTTGGAGGTGACCTACTGGAGGTTTGCTTATGAGTAGGCAATTCTAGATCTGGTGCAGCACACACTATGCTATGTCAAGCAGGTACCTTAGATGTCAGCACCATCCCAGTCATTAGGGACACATACCAAAGGGTATATTCAACTGACTCCTCCTCACTATGGTGGTTATCAAGGGACTCCCACACACAAAGGACTAGTGCCCGAATATCCTCAGAGATCAAACATGGGCAACTCACAGTAAGGCAGACTGAGAGTAGGTGACATGATACAATTTTTTTGATAGGTGCAGGATGGAGATTCAGTACATATTAGCAGAGATTAGATGTGGTCTAAATCCTTGGACTTGTACCATTTTATTTGATGATATATTTGATGGATATGTATTTGATTATGTTTGAGACATTATGGTGAAATGGACATTATTATTTTGATTATGATATGATATATGATATCCCTTACTGACACTATGTGTTATGTTTATGTGATGGATGATTTATGTTATGTGTATGAGTATTTTTTATGCCCTTATTATGCATTATGCAATGTATGCACATGTGTATGATTTATGCTTATGTGGATGATTATATTATGCATGATGTTGATGATCATTTATACTTATGTAGATGATTATGTTATGCATGATGTTAATGATGATTTATAATTATGTGGACAATTATGTTATGCATTATGATGTATCAACAATTATGATGTAGGATGGGATGAATGTTGGGTATAATATGCAATTATTATGGACCTAACAATGTATGTTGTAGGTGGTGATATTTGTAATGTGTAAATGTTAATATGGAAATGTATGGATTAAAATGAACCTAAGATGCCTACTCTTATCAGCCTATTATGCATATGGGATAATAGACTTGTGATGTAACATGGAATATGAATGGAAAATGGACTCTTCTATGAAATGAAATGCAATCATAAGTGTCAATAAGGTCTTGCATGGGAATGTCAGTAGATGATAGGCCTAGTGTGGGTGTGATTTTGCACCTGTCAAGAACCCTTAGTATCCTGAAAAGGGAAAAGAATCAAAGTTTGCACAACCGAAATCACAAGTCATGAGTTAGGAACAAGAATGGATGAATGATACATGCAATGAAATGAAATCATGAATGCAATTTTCCATCTTTGGAGCATTCATTTTTGTTATAGCATAAGACACCAACTACCATGGTACATAAAACCAAGGCAAGATAGAATCTAATGCACAAAACAAACACACCAAACAAGGTTATCCCAACACCCCAAAGTGAAAAAGACTTTGGTCGGGCCAGGTATCAAGATAACGACAAGCACAAAGGGATGTCTTGACATAACACAAGACCTCATGGATCTTGATGGGTACCACATGGGACAACCCAATAGACAACAACAATAAAAGATTGAGATATGCCCCAATGTTAACTAATCAAAACACACCATAATATGATAGATTATGGCGTCCTTGACTAGTTGTAATAGGGAGCTCAAACAATAAACAAAAACTAAAAGTATTAAAAGATCATAATCAAATTCAAATGTCCTTTGCCATAGGATCACAAGGATGGATGGGGTTGATGAGGTATGTTAGGAAGGATGCATCCTGTTGAGACTGATGATGGATACTAAACAAAAATGGCCCCAATGATGGAGGATTTTTTTCATTAACTAGATCTTCTAACACTAGAGGATCTCATTTGTGAAGAGCTAGCTGGATAAGGGCACTCTTGATAGCATGACACAAGAGACCGAGCAAGAGATCGACACCAAGCTAACACACCCTAAAGACCTAGGGGCTCGAGAGCTTATGAAAGATTAGCCTTGCCTACGTGAAAGCATAGAGCCCTCATAGTTCAAGAAAAGACCATGGATAAAAGAAAAAAAGTGGACTAATGGAGACTGATGAGATAACGACGAAGCAAAGTAAAAGAAAAGGAAAGAAAAAGAGCCCCAAGGGTGGATCAAAATATTGACCTTGCCTACGTGCAAGTGCAGGGGCAACGTAGTTCGGAAAATACAAATGACAATTGACCATGGATAAATCAAAAATGGTACAATGAAGATAGATGATGACTGACCATCTTGGGATGGTCAAAATTCCCTAGGGGTAGATCAAACGATCAGCCTTGCCTACGTGAAAGAGTAGGGGCAACGTAGTTCGACAAAGGACGAAAAGACCGACGTGGCAAGATGAGGCCTAGATGGAGACCGACACAATGGATGATCCTAGATGATGACACAAACTGACTAACTAACAGACAAATGACACAAGCTCAAATTGGGATAAAAAAGCTTAGGATGATGGATAGCCAATGTGGATCGTCCAATGCTCAATCAAAATATATACCAAGTGGCCTAAGATAGGATGTTGCTGGAGTGATAGGATAGGATGGGTGAAGTCATAAAGTAACAAGGACATGAGGTAGATAATGATTAAGACTTTTACAGGTGGCGCCTGTGACTAGGTTTTCACCACCCATACTTATCCAAGGAATCACCAAGGGTGGTTTTCACCATAGGATGAATTTATTTCTCTTTACTATTTTTGGAATTTTACTAATTTTTTTGTTTTTTTGTTTTTGATATTTTGAACTTATGCAGATAGGGTCACCAAGCAAGCTTATGTATAGAATATTTTCATATGCATGTTGTTAATAGGGTCATCTAGGGGCTCTCCTTCAAGGGTAGTGAGTCTGTATGCCTCAAATCCATACTTTGTGGTGATGATATAGGGACCCAACCAGTTTGCTTCGAATTTTCCTTTCTTGTCCCGATCCTACTAGGTGTGTTAGTTTTCTTTAAGGACAAGGTCACCAACATTGAATTGACAAGGGCAAACCTTCTTGTTGTAACTTTGTTTGAGATGGTTTTGGTACACCTGAAGGTGATCATAAGCTTTAATCAGTCTTTCATCAAGTAATTCCATTTAGGCAAGACTTGTAATATGGATGTCTTCCTCACTAATAAGGTTCTTCAAAGAAATTCTCAGTGATGGGATCTCAACTTCAATCAGCAAGATGGCCTCAGAACCATATACAAGGGAATATGGCA
Organism: Sequoia sempervirens; assembly: GCA_007258455.2. NCBI lineage: Eukaryota > Viridiplantae > Streptophyta > Pinopsida > Cupressales > Cupressaceae > Sequoia > Sequoia sempervirens. The sequence continues at coordinate 4,037,174 of VDFB02056351.1, read as the reverse complement.
TGGCGCTAATAGGGGTACTGATGGAAGTACGATATGCCCAAAGGGTGGGATGAATGTGGAGGTGCCAATCTTGACTAGTGTTATTGACGACCTTTTTGAGGATTCGGATCAAAGTTTTGTTGGTAGCTTCTGTCTGACCATTACCTTGGGGATAATAAGGAATTGACCAACGATGTTGAATATGAAAGGTGTCACAAAGGTTTTTCATGGCCTGGTTTTTGAAATGCTTATGCTTTCCGTTATCAGAGAGGATGGTGGATGGAATACCATATCTATAGAGAATATGGTAGAGGATGAATTTTGAAATCTAAGTACCAATAATTTGCGTGAGGGGCATTGCTTCCACCCACTTGGTGAAGTACTCAATGGCAGTAATAATGAAAGTGTGGTCATTAAAAGTGTGGTCATTAGAGGATGGTGGGTATATCTTGCCAATCAAGTCAAAACCCCACTAAGAGAAGGGCCATGGTGCAAGAAGAGGTTGAAGGTCATGTGCTAGGGCGTGAATCAGATCTGCATGTTGCTGACATGGAAGGAATTTCTTCACAAATTCATAGACATCATGTTCTAGCATAGGCCAATAATATCTAGCTCAAAGAATCCTTTTAGCCAAGGCCATACCATTTAAATGGGCCCCACAAACACCACAGTGTACCTTCGTTAGTGCAGTATGGGATTCGGTCTTGTCTAGACACCTAAGGAGGGTTTCATCGTACCCACGACAGTAAAATGTATCACCAACGATGACATATCAAGATGAACGTTGGATAAAGGATTTGCATTTGTTTCGTGTAAGGTCTGGGGGTAGAATGTTATCATGCAGGTAAGCATAGATGTTTTGGTAAGGGGAAGTGAGACCCATGATGTCACACACCATTTCGGTCTCAGGGATGTCATATGCTAAGATTAAGAGATGTTCAGCAAGGAACTCACATTCTATTTGATCTTTAGGCATGTCAATCAAGGAGCCAATAGTATCCATGGCATCAACAGCTTTGTTCTGTACCCTGGGAATCTAATCAAATTGTATGGAGGTGAAATACTTCTTGAAGTCATCGTCCATGTGTTTGTAGGGTAGCAACTTGTCATCCTTTGTCAAGAACTCGTCATTAACCTACTTAATGACCAACAAGGAATCATCGAAAACTCTTAGGTGAGTTATGTGCCACTTTTTGGAAATTTAAGGCCTATGGGGAGGGCTTCATACTCAGCTATATTATTGGTGCACAAGAATTCCAATCTGAATGACTTCAGGATGGAATCGCCTTGAGGGGTAACAAATAGAATTCTTGCCCCCAATCCATTATGAGTGTAGGATCTATTGAAGAACAATATCTAGGTGGGTGCTTCTGCAACTACAAAGACTTCTTCATTTGGAAATTCGGTGATCAAAGGGTAAGCATCCACTAAGGGTGCATCGGCCAACTAATCAGCTATAACTTGTCCTTTTATAGCTTTTTGATCCACATATTCTATATCAAATTCACTTAGGAGCATGACCCATTTAGCCCTACAACCAGTTAAGGTGGTTCTAGATAACAGGTATTTTAGTGGATTAATTTTCGCTATTAGTTTAATAGTATGGTTGAGCATATTGTAGAGACATAAAATGTACCGATTGACATTGTGCATCTAATCCCGACTACTAACATCGTTTCATCCTGAATCATCCTTCTGTCTAACCATTTAATCAAATACCCCTATCTAATTAAATTCATCAATATTCCTCTCTTAATTAAATAAACCAGTTATCTAAATAAGTCACCTCTTCTTGATAATTAAATTAATCATTTTGATCTAATTATCCTATTTAATTAAATATTAATTTTATTTGATTAAATCTCTAAGGTCTATCTATTAAATAAAATAAATTAAAACCTTATTTAGTTTAATCTAACAATCATCTCTTTTAATTAAATAAATCAAAATCTTTATTTAATTAATCTCTTATCACATTCCTATCATATTTGATTTAAATAAATCCAAAAATTTAAGTCAAATAGGTCACATCACTTAATCTCTTCATTAAATTAATTAACTTTGATTAATTTAATCTCCTCTCATGTCCCATCCTCCATCTTTTACCACTTGCACATGAAAATAGATTTAATTGATTTATTAAATCTCTATTTTCCTCAACAAGGCATCCTTTAGGAATATTCTCCAAGTTTGAATTCAAAAATCCAAGTTGAAATGTACATCCAACAAGGAATTTACTCTCTCTTACATGTCTTTTGCCTTGAGCCAAGTGGCATTCAATGCATTTTTTTCCTTCCCTCTTGCATGTCATTTCAAAAAATTCAAAATTCAAAAATAGGCATTTATTGGCACAATCATCAAAACTTGCACATCGTCCATCCACTCATAAGTTGACAAGTGGCATCTTGCCATTGGATGAATGTTAGTCCCACATTGCTCTATTTTGGATATTCATCCATCTTGGCATTCTATAAATAAGAGTCTAATCTCCTCATTTCATCATCCACAATTTATGCAAAGTTACTATACTCAAATCTTTAGCCATTTTCACCAATACCATTGAGTTCTTAGCTAGGTTATGTAGGTTTTTAGCTTGGAGCACTCACCATCCTTCATCAAAGTGGATAATTCATCAACATACATCAATCTTGCATCATAGGAATTGGGAAAGGGCCAATTTTCACATCAAATCGGCACCAATTCCCCCATGGGATCATGAGTTTGCTAGTTTAATTAGGATTCAATCTCTATTTTGTTCTTTTCATTGTGTTCTTCATCTCCTTTCCTAATTTAAGCTTTTTGAATGGATTTCATGGGGAATCCTTGTTCTTTCTTGCATTCTCTAATCTAATGTGTTTGTTCTTATTTTTTTGCAGGTGTTGGGATTGGGGTTCTCACACATATAATGTCTGAATTTCTATATACTGAAAACCACTGTGAGGTAAGATTTCTCCATTGGTGAATAATTCAATTCATAACCAACCAGTGTATGGCTAATGTAATAGATTCCTCATTCTTTTGTGGACTCATCATGTTGTGCCAATAATGCCCCCAGTGTGACTGAAGTGGTAGAGATATATAGCAGGAGGGGTCTTCCTGGAATAGGTGGCATCAAGAAATGCAGGTGGGCCAAGTACTCTTTGATCTTATCAAAACCCAACTTACACTATTGATTCCATTTGAAGACGGTGTCTTTCTTCAGAAGGTGGGTGAACGATTGACACTTATCTACAAGTTGGGCTATAAACCAATGGATAGATTGTAGCTTTCCCTCAAGGCTTCTTAACTGTTTCATATTTCGAGGTGGGGGCATATCCATGATATCTTTTACTTTGGTGAGATCAACCTCGATACCTCTTCAAGAGATTATGAAGCCCAACAATTTCCCTAAGGTGACACCAAACACACACTTTTTTAGATTCAGTCTTAGCTTGTACTGTTCCAACCGTTCAAAGATCTTTTTCAGAATGGCAGGGTGCTCTTCTCTAGTTTTGGACTTTTCCAACAAGTCATCAACATAATCTTCCATGATAATTTGGATGAGGTCATGGAAGATAACATTCATTGCTTGCTAATATGTTTCCCCCGCATTCTTGAGACCAAAGGGCATAATGTTGTAGCAAAAGGTAGCCCAAGTTTTTGTAAAAGCGGTCTTATGCTGGTCTTAGGGTGCAATTTGAATCAAATTGTAGCTAGAGAAGTCATCCATGAGGGACAACATCTCATGTCCTATGGTGAGGTCGACCAACATGTTGATATTGGGCAATGGGAAGTCATCTTTCGGACAAGATTTTTTGAGATCCTAGAAATCTGTGCAAATCCTAATGTCTCTGTTAGGCTTAGCGACAAGAACTATGTTGGAGATCCAATCTGAATAGTTGATGGATCTGATAAATCCAGCCTCCAGCAATTTTTCCAATTCTTTATTGACTAATAGTGCTACCTATGGATGCATTTTTATGAGTTTCTGCTTGACAAGCTTGGCGTCTAGGAAAACATCCAAATGGTGAACTACTAAAGTAGGGTCCAGACCTGGCATGTCTAAGTACGACCAAGAAAAGTTGATGATTTCATCTTTGAGCAGCTAGACAATGATAGAATATTTTTGTTCTTATAATGATTTGGCTGCATAGGTGATCTTCGGGGTTTCTGCAGTACCCAGATTGACTTCTTGAGTTTCTTCGATCAGGATGGATGATCATGTAGATAATTGAGTTCTAACAAGGGGAAGATGAACATCTCCATCCTTCAGTGCCTCATTGAAGTTTTTACTATTGGATGTGTCCTTTATTTTTATTTTTTCCAAGTCAAGAAGTGCCTCGAGGAGGTTTTCACTAGATGGCCATTTCTCATTTTTCTTGTTTTTACTTTTACGGCTAGAGCTTTCATCTTCCCCCAATCCTATAACGTTAACATATGTGTCCAGGGAGACATTGACGGGTGTGTTACCAGATAGGTCCCAATCAATAAGTTTGGGATGGCGAAGGGAAAGGCTAATAGTAAAAATGAATAGGAAATCAAACATGGATGAAAGGTCTATGTGATCCACATCATTGTATGCATGTATGATGGACTCTTCCTTAGGTATGTATTCTAATAGACCATTGTCCACACTAACACTGTTGGAAGTATTGGATGATGTTGTAGGGCCTTTTTGCTTCTTGTCATATCCTTGGCCTGAATTCTGCAAAATCTTTGGTACATCAACAAGTTGCAGACGCCCTTGCTCTTCTTTACCCAGACCCCAGCCTTGATAGTTATGCTTTTCTGTGAACTTAGTAGACTAGGGGTATACTTCCTAAAAATATTCCTTAAGGGGAGGATCTAGTTGGGGCTCTTCACGATAGATCCACTAGCTAATATCATCATCTGGTGTATTTTTTCTTAAACCAGGGGACTGAAAAGTGCTAGTGGGGATGTTTTTGGCACTGAAGGTAATGGTTTTGTCTTCTTCCTTTTGTACAAACTGCGATGGTTGGTCGTATGTGTGTGGTGATGCTAGCATGTTTGCCACATTCAGAGTTATATGCATTTCATATTCACCACAACCCTTGTCAATGATTTGGACTTTAGTGTTGGTGGGATCAGTGGTGGAAGATGGAGTGGTTAGTGTGACGAATGATGGATTGGAGGATGATGACTGAGGTGCCCCCATTTCAAATCCAGGACAATAATGCAAATGGGGAAATGAAGCTTCTAAGACCTAACAGTATTCAAATGGTTGTGGGTTAGCATAAACAGTGACCTCTTTCCCATTAACTGGGAATTTTAGGCATTGATGGTATGTGGAGGGGATGGCTTGCATGACATGGAGCCAAGGGTGGCTGAGGAGGAGGTTGCACGGAAAGTCCAAATCAAGGACATGACATGTAGTGTACTAAATCACAGGTCCAACCTAGATGGGAAGACTGAAAAATCCTTTAGAATCTCTTTTTGCATTATCATAAGCCTTGAGTGTAATGATTTGATTACTCAAGTCTACTTGAGTATACCCTATCTGCTTTATGAACTTTAGAGTACATAGATTAAAGGTAGAGCCATTATCTACCATGACCCTTTTTACTTTATGAAAGGCAACCAGGACTTCGATGTGTAGGGGACGGTTATGGTTGGTATCAATGTTAGGCATGCCATTTTGGATGAAGTGTAATTGGTAAGATAGGGCCAGATGTCCCACTAAAGCTTGAAATTGTGTGGGATCAATGTTGTTAGGCACTTGGGTTTCTTGTAGATCTCGGTTTAGGATCTCTTGATGCACAGGAGAAGATTTAAGTAGATACAAAATTGACATGTGAGCAGGAGTCTTTCCTAGGTGATCAAGAATGTTATAATGAGAATTCACAGGATTTTGTTGGGTGGATGCAGGGACTGTAGGAACAATAATGTGGGTTCTTCAGGTGGCAACAACACATTGGGGGTCTTTAGCTTTGACATGTATCATGGATACATGGGGTTCCACTTGTTCAATGCAATGGACAATACCATCATAATTGAGGGGTGCATTCTTATAATTTATGTTATTTGTACTATTGTTTTGTAGATTGTTATTGGACGTGCCTGCACCTTGATTATGGTTAGGGAAGGAATTTTAGTAAATCTATAATTGAGCACCGGGAAGCCTGATTGAAATCCACATGAATATCCCCTCGATCTATAAGATCTTGGATGTATGTTTTCAGACTCTAACACTTGTTTAGGGTATGCTCTTTGATCTTGTGAAAATCATAGTATCCATTTTCCTTAAACCAAACTGGTTTAGGCTTAGATTCATCGTGTGTCTTGGTTACAGGATATATGATTGGATAATTTTCCTATAGGAGTCTATTGAAGATGGTATTTAAAGACTCACCTAATTGAGTGAACTAACATTTGTTGTTCCCTTGACTATTCTAGTTTGACTGTTGAGGGGGACGAGGTGCCCCTTGTGGTACTGATATGATGTTTTGCGCAGATGGCTGGTTAGAGGCAAGTTGTTTCCCCTGAGAGGTACTAGCTACTTGAACATGTTTAGTTTCAGTGACACCATCATTCACAGCATTCTTGTTCTTATTCTAGTAGCATGACTTATCTCTGGATGACCATTCTTTGTCATGATTATATATCTTAACATGTCCTTTAGCAACAAGGGCCCATTCAAGTATAGGTCCTTTCTCCACTATCTCGATGAAGGTAGTGACACAATGCAGCTTGAACTTATGGGCCATGTCGGGATGTGAGTTCTCAACAAAGAGAGTGACCATGTCCTTCTCTTTGAGAGGGGTTTTCATTTGGCTTGCCAACGTACGCCACCTTTGGAGGTAGCTAATAAAGGTTTTTCCTTCACGTTGTTTCTCCTTGAGGAGATCCAAGGTATCAGTATCCTTCTCTAGATTGAAGGAGAAGTAGGAAATGAATTTCTCTAAAAGATCTGCAAAGGATTTGATGGACCCCACTCTAGACCCATGAAACAATCTAATTCATACCCCATCAGGCTCCATGGGAATAGGTGCAAGAGGTAGTTGTCATTGTGCATAACCTCCTAACACTGGGAGTAAAACTCTTGCAGGTGGGCTTTAGGATCTTTTTTCCATTGTATCTATCAAATTTTGGTATCTCGAAATGTTTCAAGAAGGGAATTAATGAGATGGAGGGGTCAAACAGATAGGGACATATATCTTCGAATTTCAAGGATTTATTACCAGTCTTAGCTTGGAGATCTTTCAAAGTAGCTTTGATTTCTAACAAATACACATTGACCAGTGGTGTAGGGGTTGAGGCAGATGGATTGGATGGATATGGGTGGTAGGATGACAAAGGATCCTGTTGAGCTACTTTTTGGAGGTTGATATATGGATTTTGATAGTGAGATGATGATGTCCCTTACTGGTATGCCAAGGGAGTTTATTGGTATGGGGGTTGTTGCGAGGTATAGTATGGGTTTGTTTGATAAGAATATGTGGAATAATGGTGAGGAGCATGAATGGAGTGTTGCAAATTTTTCTGCTGGTACTGAGGGTACTGCTACAACTGTTGGGAGGCCACATAGGGTGGTTTTTCTTGCAAATTTTGTTGGTTATGATAGAAATAGTGTTGGAGAGGTTGTTGATGTGATATCAATGGTTGTGTGGGCCGAGATGGGATACTATGTTGTGGTTGAACTTGTGGGCATAAAATAGAGGCAAGCAACAAGGATATGGTATGGATGAGAGGTCGAGATGGATTTCCTTGTGATTGGTGCGGTGGTTGTTGTGATCAAATAAAAGGATTATGCAAGGGTTTTTGTTGATGAGGTGGTTGAGATGGTGTAGAGGCATTCTGCAAAGGAGGTTGTTGGGTGCCAATAGGAACATTTGGTTGGGATGTACCTTGTGGAGGTAATTGAGGTGTTGTGTTTGATTGTAGAGGTTTTTGGGATGTGAATTGAGGTGGTGGTAGATTTGTGGCTCCCAGATGTCGAGGCAAGGCATTGAAAGGGTTGCCCCCAACGTTTACTGGAGGTTGATTTGAAATGGGTGGTGTGGTCAGCATTAGTGGCGAACACTGGGGAACATTTTGCGAAATGCCATAGGAGAAAGGGTTATTGGGATAAGATACTTGAGGAGCCCCCATGACTGAGATTGGGGCATGTTGGGGATTGTTAACATGGTAAAGGATGGCATTGTTGAATTTAGGTTGATGCTAACCCTCCACTGGAGGAACATTGGGAATGTATGAATCACCTGGTGCATTTTGTGAACTTTGGGGTATGTTAGGTGTGGAATTGCCATATTTGGATAGGTCAACACCTGATGGAGGTTTGACACCTTTTTCAATTAGGTGGGCCAAGATTTCTTCCCCATGTTTTTCAAGCAAGTGATATATCATTTGCACATTGGTGGGGTTCCTAAAATGTTCCTCAAGTGTGAGTTCAAGTTGGTTGACCATACTTTGTTCACCATGCGGTGAGTTGTTCTGATCTTTGGTGTTAGTTTTTGATGATCCCCTGTTAATAGGAGGATTTTCCTATGGTGTGTTAGGTTAGGATCCAAGATTTTTTTACTCTGCCATCTTCCTTGCCAGTGATCAGGTCTGAACGAGCATGCAAGACAGTGGAGTGGTCTAGAATACGAGGATGATCTAGATGATGATTGAAGAACTAACCTAGTTAGATGATGGATTAACCGACAAGGACGTAACTTGATTGGATTTGATTGGATGATTGATACTAGATTTGATATGATTAGACTAGAGTGAATTGTTTGATTTGATATGATTGAAGTGGATGACTGATAAAGGATTTGATTTGATAAAATATCAATGGGATTAGATTGGACTGATTGATGAAATGATGGGAAAAATTAGATTGGATTGAATTGATTGATAAGACGCTTGATGAGATAGGGTTGGATTGGATTGATGACAAGATTGGATTGGATTGATAAGCGATTGATAAGGTTAGATGGTGAGGTGAATTAGGATGGTGACAGGGGTTCTAAACTAAGTTTAGAAATTATCCTTGATAACGCAAGGTGTTGATTGATCAATTAAGGAATAGATGGATGATGATGGCACGAAATCTAACTTGAGATGGAAGTGGATTGATAGGGCAGATGAGGATGATCGACTTAGGACAGATAACAATCCTAAGCCAGCTTCGAAGGATGATGATCAAGCTTAGACACCTAAGTCAACTCAGATAACTACTTCAAACAATGTTTAACAGAATGAGAAAATGATGTGGGTAAATGACAATCCAGAATGGTAGAATGATACTAGGAATGAGGAGAATGGCTAGGTGAACGGGGGTTCAAAATGGATGAACAATAACTCAGAACAAGTAAATGGATGTTTGATGGTGAAGATTGACCTTGAGGATGGGGAGACGAATGCTCAAAATGGATGAATGATCACTAGAAATGAGAAAATGATTAATCAAAATGAAGGAACGACACCATGAATGACCAAACGAAGGACAAGAAAAGTTGCTTGAAGGTCAAGTCTACCCCTGGAAAAGGTCAAGTCTACCCCTGGAGGTCAGGTCCGCGCCTACTAGGGAAGGTACGCCCCTGGTAGTGAAAACGGACAAAAATAGTTGTTCAAAACTAAAAAATAGATAAAAAATAGTTGTTTGCAATAGGTGAATAGGCACACGAAATGAGGAAATGGATGCTTAGATTGAGGGGATGAATGTTTGGGATGAGGAATGGATTCTCGAAATGGGTGCACGAACGTTCAGAATAGGGAAATGAGTGATCAGAACGGTGAAATGAGTGCTCGAAATGATGAAACGGGTGATAAAATTGACTACTCAAGGGTCAAGTTTGACCCTGGAAAAGGTCAGGTCTGCCCCTAGAGGTTGGGTCCACTCCTAAAAGAGGTCAAGTCTGCTCCTTGAGGTTAGGTATGCCTATCTAACTAAAAGTTGGACATAATTGACTGAAATAGGCTAAAAGGGGTTGGTTCAAAGGTCAGGTCCGCCCCTAAAAAAGGTCAGGTCCGCCCCTAGAGGACAAGTCTAAAGTTGATTTTTAGAAAAAAAAGACTAAGGAAAAGGACCCCAAAACATAGCAAACAGTAATTAGAGGATAAGGCTGACTCGACTTAACAGAGAATTAATGGTTTTGCACAAGGAAAATAGTTCAAGCAGCATAATCCTATGATTAGTAGAATGGGTATGGCCAAAAAATTATTCTATTCTAGGATAGACATGGTTGCTAAGGAGTCCTCGATATACACCCGGTATGTGAGGCCCAAACCTTGAACACCAACCTATCACAAGCGTGAGTCAGGAACCTTAGAGAGATACTAAAGGCTCAGACCAACTCTTCACGTCATCCCAATAATTTTCTCATTACGATGTGGTTAGATTGGGGTACAGATTTGGCTCTCCCCTCTTTATATACCCCATCAGTACGCGTGGTTGGGATTGTCCTTTGGGGTGATGAAATCCCCAAGCAGGTCCCCTAAGAAAATTATAAAAAAAAAAAAATGGGTGACACAAAAGGACTTGGTAAGCTAGGATTTCTCATCACCCAGGATTTCCAAATGATGCAAGGGGATTGGATACATCAATAGCCTACCACAAACACAACACACAAATTTTATTGACACCCCCTAGTTAATCTATGTCCATAGATTAATAAGAAAAAACAACAAATAGCTAATAAGTGTTTTGAAAAGATATCCCTCCAAGAAACTTGTTAGAACTTTTTTTTCTTTGTTTTTTTTTTTAAATAATAGTTAGATGCGCACACAGACACAAATAATAAACATTAGGGGGTCAAAAATATCCAAAACTACTATAAAAAGTGTTCAAATTTCAGTTTTCACCTTCTAGAAAAAAGTTGTTTTGGTCAGGTCCACCCCTCTATGAGGTCAAGTCCACCCTTGGAGGTCAGGCCCACCCCTAGAGAAGGTCAGGTCTTCCCCTAGAAAAGGTCAGGTCCTTCCTTAGAGGTTAGGTCCGCCCCTATGAGAAAAAACTACAACTCTTTTGTTTATGGACTCTATGGAGGGCAACTCCACCCCTGGGCAAGGTTGAGTCCGCCCCTGGAGGTCAGGTCCGCCCCTTTGCTAGGTCAAGTCTACCCTTGGAGGTTAGGTCTTCCCCTGGAAGAGATCAATTAGATCCCTAGAGGTCAAGTCCACCCCTGGATGGGCAGGTCCACCTCTCTACTAGGTTAGGTCCGCCCCTCTACAACCTGCACCTGCAAATAATAAAAAAACAAAAAATAGGAAAGAACCAGACCCGTCTGTGGGTCCCACCAGGCGTGCTAGAAATTTGATCAGGTGAAAATATGGTCCCAAAAACAAGCAGAAACACTAAACATGCAAGAAACCAACTAACACCTAACACCTCAAAATTGGGCAAAAAAAAATGTTGAGCTTAACAAAATAGATGTAAAGATTATACCTTGTTAAGTTGTCCTTTGGTTGGCCCTTTGATTTTTGACGTAATGTATGCTCCTCTTGATAGCAAAAGATGCAAAAATTTGATGCAATATGGATGATAAGTGGATGGGGTTGCTATAATGAATGCAAGAAATGCAAGTTTTTGGCTAAGTATGGCTCAAATGTAAAATTTGCAAGAGTTTTGGTAGCAAAATTATCAACTCCCTAAATGAGATAAAAGAGGGGGTATTTATAGAGGTTTTTGAATTCTCTAAAGAATTGAATGGTTGAGATTAAACCAACAAGGCCAAGATGAAGGGCTATGGTGAGTTGAGAACTCACAAGCCCTCACATCTTGACATGTGGAATGTGAAGTAGCTTAGAAATGGTGATGTGTAAATGAGGTGGAAGGAGGGTACATGATGCGGAAGGACAAGTACTTTGCAAGTACCTTGGGGGATGAGAAGATTTCCTCAAAAAGGAACTTCTTGTCCCCAAGTGGGAATGAAAGTGACTTTTGAGGAATTTTAGAATTCCTCAAAAATCTCTATGGGAATTGAGAAAAGTAGTTTGAGGAAGCACTTGTCCACATGTGACTTGATGTGACAAGTCAAAAGATTCTAGAAGATGCATGGGAAAAGGAGATTCTAGGAGGAGTAAATGTGAATTTAAAATTCACAGGGGAAATAGGGTCAATGCTAAGAAAGGAAAATGAAAAGGTTGAGTAAAAAGGCATGCTAAATGTGGCTAATGACTTTGATTAAGGTTGTGAAAAAAAAATATTAGAAGAATTAATTAGAGATTAGAGGCAAGTGGCAAATGTTGGAGGATGTGACATTAATCCTAGATTAAGGGTGTGCACATCCTAATCCAAGATTACTTAAATTAATTTGGATTAGAAGAGGGTTATGGAGGATGTGACAATGAGAGAGAAAAAGAGGAATTAAAAATTGACTTAAATTAAAGAAGTCACATGACTAAATTAAATAAAGTGGTGTATTTATTTAATTTAGAGAGGCAAAAGTAAAAGGTAAAAGTATTTAATTTATTGAATTAAACACTTTAGGAACCTTGAGCAGAAAATGAAATATTAATTAAACGAGTAATTTAATTAATACCGACGAGGAGGATGAGGTAGATGAATAAAGGGATGAATAAGGAGATGACTTTGACCATATGGAAGTGGTCAAATTTGGATGTCTACACTCATTGACCGAAAATTCAATTACATAAAGCTAGCGACCCCTAAGGTTATAGATTCGGCTCACAAGCATGATACAACATGTTCAAAATATCTTCTTCATATATACTCATTAATGCGAGAAAAAATCTTATAGATTAAATCTTTTCTTTCTCTAATTTTCCTCCCTAATGATCTATTACAATGATTTATATCATATCCAGCGATCTAGAATCATTCGCGTCAGCCAAAGATCATTACAATCTCCAATGAAGGAAAATGTAATGTGTGTGTGCATAGGTCGGCCTCAAATTTGAATTACTCCTCGATGAATGCATAAGAAGAAGTGTGGACCCAAATTAAGATTGGGGACAATCCATAGATCAATTTGAATCACACTGTCAAGATCTGCAAGATATGGGAAAGATCCACAAGCAATCGAACTAGCCATTAGGTTTGAAAATTATTCTAGTGCCAGTTCAAGAAATTACCACATAATCCAGAAGCGATAACTTTCTGGAAAAAGATTCAATCATGCTCAAATCTTGGAATAAGGAAAATGAACATTCTCACAATGTAAACATAGATCCATAGGGTCTGGTGAGCAAATATGATGAAACACTAAATCTACCAATATAAACTGAACAAGAATTGAACAAGAACAAAACTAAAATGAAAATATTTTTGGTTGATGCAAGATTTCCAAGAACTAGGGATGCTCATGCATCAAACATCTAGGGTTGATTGAAAAGGGAGTCCCTTACTTTGTTGGGGCTAAAGCAAAACCAATACGGTTCTACCTCAGCCTGTGAAATCCAAGAAGATTCTTCCACTGGTCTGCCTTTCCACTTCACAAGATATTCTTTGTATTGTCTTCCATGTGTTTTCCTCCCATCTCTAATATCCAAAATCTCTTCTATCTCATCTGATTATTGCTTAGGAAACTGTTTCTCCATATTTTCTTTACTATCTTCACTAAATTTGGCTTCATGGTACTAATGGAGATCTGCAATGTTGAATATAGGTGATATACCCACTCCATTTGGTAACTCGACTTTATATGCATTTCCTGAATCAAATATCTTTAAAATCCTACAGGGTCCAAACTTCCTCATCTTCAACTTATTCTATGTACCAACTAGAAATATTTCCTTCCTCAAATACACCATCACTTCATCTCCAACTTTGAACTCCTTATGTCTCCTCTTTTCATCAGCTCTCTCCTTATACTTCTGGTTCATATCTTCCAATTGTTGCTTCACCTGAGTATGCACTTTCTTCATATGTTCTGAAAATTCCTCTACTTCTACACTCCTTTTATCTTCCATACTTATGTCTCTCAATTCTGATATACCTCTAGGATGAACTCCAATAACAATCTCAAAAGGTGTCTTTATGGTACTCTTGTTCACCGAATAATTGTATGTGAACTCTGCTTGTGCAAGGACTAAATCCCAACTTCCATTCTTCTCTCCAACCAAACATCTAAATAAATTCCCCAAGCTCATGTTTACTACCTTTGTCTATCCATTAGTTTGTGGGTGAAAAGTAGAACTGAACTTCAAATCTGTTTTTAACTTCTTCCAAAGTGTCCTCCAAAAGTAACCAACAAACTTTGTATCTCTATCTGAAACAATACTCCTAGGTAAACCATGCAATCTCACAACTTCCTTGAAAATTAAGTCTTCTACATGTACTGCATCTGTTGTCTTCTTACAAGGTATGAAATGTGCCATTTTTGAAAATCTATCCACCACCAAAAATATAGAATCATTACCTCTTTGTGTCTTCAGAAATCAAAGTATGAAATCCATGTTGATATCCTCCCAAGGTCTCTCTGGAACTATTAAAGTCTTGTACAATCCAACATTCTGACTACTCCTTTTTGCAACTTGACAAACTCTATAACTCTGCACAAATTTCCTAACATCCTTATGAATCTGTGGCCAAAAGAAATTCTTACTTACCAATGCTATTGTCTTATCAATTCCAAAGTGTCCTACTAATCCTCCACTATGTTTTTCTTTCACCAAGTTTTCCCTCATTGAACTTTAGGGTATACACAATTGATTTCTTCTTAACAACATATCCTCTTGAATGAAATAATCCAACCACTGACTCCTATCCTCCAAGACTGGTTCTTTACAAGCTCTCCAAGGTTTTACAAAATTTAGGTCTTCCTCATGTTGGCAAAACAAGGACAGACAACTGAGAGGGGGGTGAATCAGTTGTCACAAAATATTAAACTTTTCAAACTTTACTTAACTTAATCTCAAATCTGATGAATGAACAACAAACTCTAAACAATCAACACATCAGAGAGACAGAGAACACCAAGATTTTTATGTGGAAACCCTATTAGGGGAAAAACCATGATGGATGTTAGTCCACAATATTATACCTTGTTAAAAGTATAATGAAAATAAAAAGGAGAATGCACATGCATTCAGGCACACTACCTAGAGCTCACTGCTCAAATACAAAAGGGGTTCACTTCCCAAAAATACAAAATAGGATTAAATCTGAAGGGTATGAATTGAGAAAATAGCTTCTGCACAAACTTGATTATAGTTCTAGTTAAGCACAGAAAACTCCTCGAATGAATAGATCAATGTTCATACACTTGCACTCTCTCTAGCTTTTCTTACACACACACTTTTGCACATACTCTCACTAAATTTTCTCAAATAATCACTCTTATATATCCACATCAAGGATTACATCAACAACTTAGTCAGCTAGAAAAATATAAAACATATTTACAATGTCGGCTCAAATTTACAAATAAATTTTCAATGTGGATCTAACACCATCGGCCAATACAATGATGCAACCCAAAACTATATTCACGAGCGTGATAAACATTCAAATTTTACTCTTTAAGGATCCGCAATATGCTACCACCAACATGTCGGCTAGGAACATGAAAACCCGAATATGCACAAGAAAAATCTTTGACCACGAGCACACAGATCAATGCAGACATAAAAGAATAATAGATAATTATCTAGAAGAATCCAAGAATACTAGGAACCAACAAAGAAGCATCTGCAATAGTTGAGATTACCAGAATCACACAAACTTCACTCAAGAACATTGACAGAGACCACATAAATACTGTCAGATCACAGCATAATCAAAACTTCATGTAGACCTCTGAAACTTCTTATAGATGAACTTGATACTCTCAAAAGTAAACCCTTTAGTCCATATCAAATGATCTCCAATATATAGAACAAGACACCTTCATGACCTACACAATTCCACTAGCAACAGGCAACTCTATAACTCTTTCTTCAACAATTTTCTCAATATCCTTGACATATACATCCTTCAATACAATGATGCTAATAGTGTTGACATCAATGACAACCATATATCAGCAACACATCCACAACATCCAACAATCTCCCCCTTTGGCATTGATGGCAACACATAATGTGAAAAATACCATCAACCCAACACACTTACTTCTCCTTAGATTTTGACTCTTTTCTCCTTGAAATTTTCTCCCCACAAGGCTCTTCTCCCCAGAAATATTTTTCACATTTCTCTTCTCCCCCTTTGACATCAATGGAAAAGGTAACCATTAGCTTTCCAAATACATTCTTTGAACCACATATCTGACTACTCCCCCTGAGTAGCAGCCACAAAAACATCAATCTAGATCAAAATATAGCAATGAGACTCATAGATTGATGCATGTATTTATGCATCTTTTAGTTATTATCATGAGGGGTAATCACGCCTAGCATTCCTCTAAGATAATCAAAAGTATCCTTTGGAAATGGCTTGGTAAAGATGTCTGCAATCTGCTCTTTGGTAGGCACATACTCCAGTCTGACTTCTTTCTCATTCACTTTCTCCCTCAAGAAGTGAAACTTGATTGATATATGTTTAGTCTTAGAGTGTAGTACCAAATTCTTTGAGATGTTTATTGCACTTTAATTTTCACATTATATGGCAATAGGCTCTTCATATACCATTCTGATATCTTTCAACATTTGTTTCATCCACATCACTTGAGTACAGTTATTTGCAGCAACAATATATTCTACTTCAACAATAGATAGAGGAATGGAATTTTGTTTTTTGCTTAGCCAAGATACCAGCTTCTTCCCTAGGAAGAAGGCACCACCACTAGTACTTTTCATGTCATCTACATCTCTAGCCCAATCTGCATCAGTATAGACACTCAAAGTAAGATCATCATCCTTAGGATACCAAAGCCCAAAATCAACTGTTCCTTTTAGATATCTAAAGATTCTCTTAACAATAGTCACATGTGATTCTTTTGGATTAGCTTGAAATCTAGAAACCATACATACGACATTCATAATGTCTAGTCTATTATGAGTCAAATAGAGCAATCCACCAATCATTGACCTATATCTTGTTTGATTTGCTTTAGGAGAATCATCATTTTGTGCTAACTTGCATCCGATTACCATGGGAGTACCAACTGGCTTTGATTCTTCCATCCCAAATTTCTTCAGTAGCTCTCTCACATATTTGGACTGAGATATGAAAATTCCCTTGCCTAACTGGGTAACTTGCAATCCCAGAAAGAACTTCATCTCTCCAATCATACTCATCTCGAATTAATTTTTCATTTCATCAGCAAACTTCATACATAGATTATCATCTCCTCCAAAACTATTGTCATCAACAAAAACTTCTATAATTAACTCTTTATCATGATCCAACTTAAAATATAAGTTGCTCTCAGCAATACCCTTATTGAATCCAAGCTTTAGTAAGTATTTGTCCAATCTAGCATACCAGGCTCTCAGAGCTTGTTTAAGTCAATATAGAGCTTTCTTCAAGTGGAAAACCATGTCTTCCTTGTCAATTAGTTGAAATCCATCTGGATATTCAATATATACTTATTCTTCCAGTTCTCCATTCAGAAAGGCTAACTTCACATCCATTTGATAGACTTTATAATCCCTATATGTAGCATAAGCAAGAAATAATCTAACAGCTTCAATTGTGGAAATAGGGGAAAAGGTTTCTTCAAAATCAATACCTTCCATTTGAGAATACCCTTTACATACTAGTCTTTCTTTATTCTAGACCACTTCACCTTGTTCATTTAGCTTGTTCTGAAATACCCATTTAGTACCAATCATATTCTTGTCTTTACATCTAGGAACAAGTTTCCATGTGTCATTCTTTTCAATCTATGCTAGTTCTTCCTTCATAGCTTTCATCCAATATTCATCTTGGCAGTCTTGAGTGACATCTTTAGATTCAATCTTGGAAGTTAGGCAATACTCCTCTGGTATCTTTCTTCTAGTTTGCACACCTTTACTCTTATCTCCTATAATTTTATTTTTAGAATGATTTAGCTTTACATACCTTGAAATTTTAGGACTTTCTCAAGCTTCTGGTTCTTCAGATCTTTCTTCAACACTTACACTTGTCTCAGCTTCCTGATTTTCTTGATTTACTGGAACAAATTGAGGTTGCTTTATTGGAACATATGGAATAATCTGAAGTTGGTTCTATGTCTGAGAATTCTTCCCTTGAATTGAATTGTCTTCACCTAAATCATAACCACAATATCTAGATGATTTGGTAGAGTCCTCATCAACTCTAACATTTGCACTCTCAACCATCTTTCTCAGTATTTTGTTATAGCACCGGTAAGCCTTGCTTTTAGTAGAGTAACCTAGGAAGATTCCTTTATTGCTTCTCACATCAAACTTGCCTATATCATCATCTCTCTTGATATACCACTTGCTTCCAAAGATCTTGAAATATTTAACAGTAGGCTTATAACCAAACCATAGCTCAAAAGGGGTCTTACTAGAATTACCACTAACATTTACCTAGTTCAAAGTATACACAATAGTGCTTACAGTTTCACTCCAATAGATGTGGGGCATATTTCCTTCTATCATCATTGTTCTAGTAGCATCCAAAATTGTTCTATTTTTTCTTTCTACAACTCCATTTTGTTGAGGGGTTTGGGGAGCAGATAACTATCTTCTAATTCCATGCTCTTCACAAAAGGAATTGAACTCCCTGGAGATGAACTAACCACCTCTATTTGACTTTAATCATTTGATTTTCAAACCTTTCTCATTTTTTTCCATAGCCTTGAAACTTTTGAACTTCTCTAGTGCTTCACATTTTTCTCTTAAGAAAGAAACCCATATCATTCTAGAGTAGTCATCAATCATCAACATAAAGTACCTTTCTCGATGAATACTTCTAGCTCTAGAGGGGCCACAGAGATCAGTATGTAGCAGCTCCAAAAAAACCATTTGAATGAAACTGTTTGCTCTGGAAAGAGACTCTAGTCTATTTTCCCATCTGACATTCTTTGCAAATTGTGCTAGCATGCTTCACTGGCTTAGGTAGATCTCTTACTACTTGAGTGGAACTTACCTTGAAAATGTTATCAAAATTCACATTTCACAACCTCCTATGCCATAACTAGCTTTCATCTACTTGTGCAATTAAATAACTCTTAATAGTAGTATTCAGGTGAAAAATATTACCTTTTGTCTTTTTACCTATAGCAATCATATTACTAGAACTTCCACGTATCCTACATCTTCCATCTTTGAATTGAATATCATAACCTTTTTCCACCATTTATCCAACACTCAAAACATTGTGCTTCAAGCCTTCAACATAAAGGACATCATCAGTGTTATGCTTACCACCAAGACAAATAGATCCTCTATGACGAATCACACCAGCGTTGTTATCTCCAAATCTTACAACCCCGCCGTCATACTTCTCTATACTTACAATTTTTCTTTTGTCACCAGTCATATGATGTGAGCATCCGCTATCAATAACCCACTCATCCTTATCTTCAATTCAGGCTACAAGAGCATTCTCATCTTTAGCAGATTTAGTAGCCATAGGACTATTTTCAATGGTAGTAATGAAAACCCATTCATCTGCATTTCCATTATCTTTATCGGACTCATCATCAGTCACTCCTTCTTCAACAAAGTAACATTTCTTTTTCAATCTAGACTTGTTAGGCTTAGATCTAGGAACTCTTTCAGGACATCTTGATGCAAAATGACCTATTTTACTACAAGAAAAACATTTAATAGGCAACACTCCTTCATACTTACCTTTTCCTCTACCTTCTTTCTTTACAATTAGTGCTTCCAATTCTTCTACCTCTCTTTCTTTATCTTCAAGCTATTTCAATTCTTCATCATACTTGGATATCTTTCTGGAACACTCTCCCAAATCATATCTTTTCTTGTTTCTTTCGGATACAGTAGCCTTGAATGTGGATTCAGTCTTCAGAACAGATTCACCAAATTCATTCAGTTCAAAGGCAGCAAGTTTACCAATTAGCGTATATCTTGACATTTTTGTCACTGGTATGAATTCTTCAATAACATGAGCTTTCACTTTGTAGGAGGGAGGCAAGGATCTTAGTATCTTCACCACAATTTCATCCTCTTCCATGGAACCACTAGCACATTGAATACCCATCACTATTTCATTTACTCTTTGCATAAAAGAAGTGATATTTTCATCTTCTCCCATCTTCAAGTTTTCATACTTTCCCTTCAAACTTTGTAGCTTAGCCATCTTCACATGTGCATCTCCTTCATACAAAGTTTCTAGCTTCGTCCAAATCTCATGAGCTATCTTTAGACCTATCACATTTGTCATCTCTAAATTTTTTAGAGCACTCACCAAAGCTTTAATAGCCTTGATATTATTTTTGGCTTCTTTGATCTCATCAGGAGTGGAAGGACCATTCTGAGGAATAATATATGGATTCTTTGTAATATTCCAATAAGCTTCACCAATACACCTTAGGTGACATTCCATCCTGACTTTCCACAATGAGTAGTTAGTTGCATTGAATCTAGGACAATCCTTATTATATGATGCCATCTTGGATCACCTCAAGCTTTTTGGACTTCTTTAATGGAACCTACTTTGATACCAATTGTTGGAAAAAAAGGGAAAAATAACTGAGAGGGGGGGTGAATCAATTATCACAAAATATTAAACTTTTCAAACTTAACTTAATCTCAAATCTGATGAATGAACAACAAACTGTAAACAATCAACATAGTAGAGAGAGAGAGAGAGAACACCAAGATTTTTACATGGAAACCTTGTTAGGTGAAAAACCATAGTGTATGTTAGTCCACAATATTATACCCTATTAAAAGTATAATGAAAATGAAAGGGGGAATGCACATGCATTCAGGCACACTGCCTAGAGCGCATTGCTTAAATAAAAAAGGGGTTCACTGCCCAACAATACAAAATAGGATTAAATCTAGAGGGTATGAACTAAGAAAATAGCTTTTGTACAGGCCTGATTATAGTTCCAATTAAGCATAGAAAACTCCTTCACTCTTCACTCTGCAATTGAATGAATAGATCAATTTCACACACTTGCACTCTCTTTGGCTTTTCTTACACACACTTTCACACATACTCTCACTAACTTCTCTCAAACAATCACTCTTATATATCCGCATCAAGGATTACATCAACAACTTAGTCTACCAAAAAAATATAAAACCTATTTACAATGTCGACCCAAATTTACAAATAAATTTTCAATGTGGATCTAACAGTGTCGTCGGCCAATACAATGATGCGACCCAAAACTATATTCACGAGTGCGCTAAACATTCAATTTTTACTCTTCAAGGATCCACAATATGCTACCACCAACATGTCAGCAAGGAACATGAAAACCTGAATATGCATAAGAAAAATATTCAACCACAAGCACACAGATCAATGTGGATGTACAAGAATAATAGAGAATGATCTAGAAGCATCTAAGAATACCAGGAACCGATAGAGAAGCTATTGGAATTGTGTGCCTTAATCCCACAGCCTAAAATCTCTTGTGAGAAATTTCGGTGTGACTGTTGAGATGTCTGGCCGATCTGCTAGTTGATCCTAAACTGTCGATGTGACCTCCTGAATGTCTTGGCGATCGGCATAACCTGAACCTTTGGTGTAACCTGGGACAATCAGAATGTTTTCTCGGTGATAGCAAAAAGTCTGGCCGATATTGGCATGACCCTTGGTCTATCTGGCTGATGTAGTAATCGGTATGACTTGCTCCTATCAGAATGTGTCTTAGCGATAAGAGATGTCTCGCCGATAGTGTTACATTTGGAGTCATCGGGATAACATAAGGGTTTGGTAGGAACTCTTGGCAACAGGGAGATATCTGGCTGATAGGCCACCCTTGTCGAATATCGGGGAGACTCTAGGCGACAAGCGGTGTCGGGGAGACCCTTGGCTAAAAGGCTTGCTTTGGTATGAAGTCTCAGCGATAGCCAAAGTCTTTCTGATAGCTTTCACTTGGATTCTTCAGGGTAACACAGAGGCTTCACTATGAACTCTTGGAAACTTATGTTTGTCTCACCAATGCTCATCGGGGTAACTTGGAAGTCTCGGTAAGAAGTCTTGCCGACGGTGGGTTCTCTCACCGATAGGTGTGAAAATTGTTGTAATCTCTTGGTGATAGCAGTAAGTCTTGCCAACTGTTGGACACTTCAGAATAACTTGTGAACATTGGTGTGATGTCCTGGTGAGTAGCGATAGTCTCACCCAATGGAAAGCTAACATCTATGTGACTTTGGGACTTTAGTATGATGTCTCATTGAATAGCGATTATCTGGACGATAGTAATACAAGTGATGATCATCGGTATGAGGTCTTGGCGACAAGGCGAAGTCTGAGCGATAGCTTTTTGAACTTGATGTAACCTCTTGCCAATAGTGAGGACTCTTGGCAACATCTATAGCCAGGTCTTATGGCATTGAGGAGACATGGTTAGTGTCTCACCGACATGCGAATACAAGTTGAATGCCTTTGATTGATTGGGAGACCATCCTATGTGGTGTGTCTTCGACCAATCAGAGAAGTCGAATGGGAACCTTTGGAAGTTAGTTTGTTGTGGCCATTTTGTGAGGAAGTTCAATAGACAGAGATGACATGGATATACTCTAGAATTGTAGATGATGTTCAGTTCGATGAACAGTTGTTCGATACAGGTGAGCGATAGAGTGAGGGCCGAGTGGTTGGCTGGAAGGCCGAGGCCATGAGGATGAAACAGAGGAAGTGAGAGGTAGGGTTATGCTACTAAATTCTCTCCTGGTCAAGTATTGAATGTTGTGGTTGATCTCTCATGTTTATCTGTACTGTATACTATGTGAGGGTATTGGAATAGTATGAATATTGTTTGGTTTGAGAGGTTGATCAAGAAATGTACAGAGGGAGAGTTGGTTACCAGATTGTATCTGGAATGAACAAGATGTAATCTCTAAAAAGGCTATAAGCCTGAATTGTATTGTAACCTTCAGTTGTTGAATAATACAATGGCTCGATCTTTGGAGTGTGGGGTTTTTTACCCGAAAGGGTTTTCCCCATGTAAATCTATGTTCTATTTTTCTTTCTTATCTTTCATCTATGTTGGTTCTGATTCTAGAATATGTTATTGCATGATGTTGAATTTACATGTGCTTCTCTAAGAAGGATTAATGTGGGAAATGAACTGTGTCTGTTTTCGCTTTAGGACATAGTTGTACACTTCTTTGAGGTAATCTAATCAAAATTGAAGTTACAGAAGGAACCACTATTCTTGGAGATTTCTCTGAGATGCCCTAAATTTCTCTAACAAGTGGTATCATAGCCATCTTTTGGTTGTTGGTTCTGTGTATTTCTCTTGTGAAGATTTCTTAGCTTGATAGGCTGGAGGAAATCTAGAGGAATGGACTAATTTATTGATCCTTTGGTGAGTGGAAGTCTTGTGATATTCGGAGACAGCACGCAGCTTGAAGGAGGTTGGAGATGGAAAAGGGAGTTGATCATGTTGTTTTGTTGTGATCTATGTCTCCTAGTTGGCAGCGGTATAACCTTGGTGTATGAGGTGTATTTTCTTTCTCCGTGGTTGTGTAGTAGTAAATCTTTCATATTGGAAGTCTATGTGAGAGGCTCCTTGGTGATATGGAGAAGCCTAGTTTGTTTCTCAGCCATGGAAGAGAGTGCTTATGCTAGGTGGTGTTTTCCTGGTGTGGGAAGGCATTGTTTTCCTATTAATCTCGAATACATAAAGGCTATGGAGTTAATCATTAGTTGATTTGTAAGCTTCTAAAATAGCCTATCTCTTTCTCGGATGCATGTACATGTTTTACACGGTTAAGCAAAACTTGTGGTAATGTGGAGTTGTTGTTAAGCTATTTTCTAGACACTGGCTTTTGAGGTGTTGTTGGATGAGATAGTTGCAGTTCTGCATGCATGCTTTGTGCATGGTTTGAGGAGGTGTGATTTCTTCTCTACATGGGAGTGTTGGTACGTGATTTGTCACTCGGCATTCATGTGGTGGTGCTTGTGTGTTCCTTGATTATGGTGCTCGTTGTGGACATGATTGGTAAATCAGATTTGGCATGTTCTGGTATTTGAGTCATGATTGTCTATGTGGTTATTCTCTTTGAAATCTCAGTGTTGTAGTTTCCAATGCAAAGATGGGTTTGCATGTTTGATGTTTGTGATCTACGAGTTATGTGGTTGGTGGATTAGCTACCCATTGGCTGTAGTGAGATAACTTGGATGTGGATTGTCTTTATCCATGAGGTTGATTCATTGTTGGTGCAGACTTGTTAGTTGGCCTTGTTTGTGGTCACTTGTGCATTGGTGTGATTGTTTTGAGATGAAAGGATGGATATTGTTGAGTACCTAAATAGTCAGTTATGGGAACCTGAAGCAGGTGGACATGATTCTTGGAGAGCTTGGATGTCACGTTTCAGTGGGAGCTTTAGCAGTAATTGTGGTTTCATCACATGGTGGTGAATGGTCTTCTTTAGTGTTGCAGATGTTTCAAGGGGGAGCTTTTAGATCTTGTTTCTGTAGAAGGGTTCTTTCACTTTTGCATGGACATTATTTGAAGATGTGCAACATCTTGGATCCATGGAGGATGCTTGGAGTCTTTGGCTGAGGTGTTGGTGGTGCTTGACAGGTGATGTTGGTTTTGAGTCTGTTTGCTTTATGTCATAGTATACTCTTGTTTGCGCACTGGAGTTTTGGCATTGTGCATTGTACTTGAGACCATGGTGAAGTCACTTGAAGTATGGTATCTCCTAAGGGGATATGTAGATCATGGTGTCATGATAAGTTCCTGATTCAGATGATTGGAGCTTTGACAGTGGTCTAGTAAATTCTTCATGTATTTGGTGCTTTGATTATTTGCTTGATACTTCATGATAGTGCAGTAATGTAGTTGAAATTTAGCATGAGATGATCGGTTGCTAGTACTCATGGATAGATGACGAATAAGGTGAGGCTATTTTTCTCTTATGAGAGAAGTGTTGTTGATTGTTACTCTTGATAAAGTTTTTAGTAGAAAGTCTGGGAAGCCTACACCTTGATTGAACGTGAGTTCAATTAGAGACCTATGAGGAGATTGCTCTTGGATTAGTCATGATGGCTTATATATCTTGAAGGAGTATTCTTGTTCCCACTCTTGGTCTACTCGACAGTTTATCTGAGAGGTATTTGGCCCATTATAATTTTTAGATGTGTTTTATGTTCACTTTCATGATATGGATCTTGAATTGTTGTTTAATGGTTCTGGAGGATTCATAGTGGAAGTTGTACAGCTTGTTTATCTCCTTGATCTTTTGTGTTATGTGTTTTACTGATGAGAATTGGTAGGAGATGGCGTATGGGCTGATTTCTTGAAATGGGGAATGAACTAGCTTGATCTTCTTTGAGAGGCTTACATCCATGTTGATTACATGATATTAGAAGTTGGTTTGATCTTGGTGATTGAACGGTTGGATGTTGTTAAGGATTTTCTTTTGGGATGAGAAGGAGATCATTCTTGACACAGCTGGCTATTAGAAGTGTATATAGGACAATGTTCTATAGGGATATGGTGTGCAGAGTTTCTCTCTTTGGTCTTGGTTTACTTCCTGGATGTTTGGTTTCACATTTCATTGGTTTGAGGTTTGGTTGGAGCTATAGTGATCACTTGCTTGTGGTCATGTTTTTTCATTCATATTCATGGGTGATGACATGGAGGTTCTTAATCCTTTTTCCTTTGATTGCGTGTGGAGAACTTGGGAGAACTGTGAAGAATTTTGGTCAGAGAAATGAATCTTGTAACGGTTTGTTGCAGGTTGTGTGTATCATTGTGGATATTTTTGGTACTACATGGTTACATTTTCTATGTGTTGTTATTGGTAGACTTGGTATGTCTTTGATCTTTCAGATTTGGAATTACTCAGGCAGTGGGAGTTCCTATTGTGTTTTGTCTTCTTCGACTGGTTGGCACTTGGAGCTCGTATTTGCTGTTATTGAGTTGGTTATAGTTTGGCATGAGTTTACTAATGCTTATACATTCTAGGTATGTGGGATTGGATGGAATAGCATGAACTGTGGGTGCTATTTTCAGTCACGTGGGTCTATCAGTTGGATGGAAGCAGTCAATCTGATTGTTGTTCTAGCTGGTGTTTTCTATCTTGTTTTTGGAGAATGACTTCACGGTTGTGTTCTGTTTGAGGCTTTGAAGTTGATATTGCTTCTATATAGCATATGAACACAGTGAAGTGGTAGCAGTATCTTTTTGATGATATCACTAGGATCTTTTGCTTGTGTTCGTTGCACTAGTGCTTACTCACCTTGGCTTGTATCTTTCTTCCACAAGTGGCATGTTGGAAGATGACAAGGTTTGTTGCTTGAATGGTGGACATCTTGGATGTTAGTGTTGAATTCTTGATGGAGCATGAGAGCATGTTTGAGGTCTATATGGTTTCCTAGAAGGCTATGATCGGTTGCATTTTGATTGCTTTATTGGATTGTGAGTTGCAGTTGGATGCCTGGTCTTTGTTGTAGATTGTTCAGTGGATTGTTATTTGTGGAATCTTGTTGATTGGGTGTCTTCAGTATTGCGGGGTTTGAACTGGTGGAGCTAGTGTGATCTTAGTTTCTAGTTGCTTTGGAGGTGCTTGTGTGATCTTTGTCAAGTGGGAATGTGTTGGAATTGTGTGCCTCAATCCCACAACCTGAAACCTCTTGTGAGCAATTTCGGTGTGATTGTTGAGATGTTTGGTCGATCTACTAGTTGATCCTGAACTGGCGTTGTGACCTTCTGAATGTCTTGGTGATCAGCATAACCTAAACCTTCGGCGTAACCTAGGACAGTTGGAATGTTGTCTCGGTGATGATAGAAAGTCTGGCCGATATCGGCGTGACCCTTGGTCTGTCTAGCCGATCCAGTAATCGCTATGACTTGCTCCTATCGAAATGTGTCTTAGTGATAAGAGATGTCTCGCTGACAGTGTTACATTCAAAGTCATCGGGATAACATAAGGGTTTGGTAGGAACTCTTGGTGATAGGGAGATCTTTGGCCGATAGGCCACTCTTATCAAATATCGGGGAGACTCTGGGTGACAAGCGGTGTCAGGGAGACCCTTGGCTGAAAGGCTTGCTTCGGTATGAAGTATCAGCAATAGCCAAAGTCTTAAGTCTTGCTGATAGCTTTCACTTGGAGTCTTCGGGGTAACACGAAGGCTTCGCTATGAACTCTTAGCGACTTATGGTTGTCTCACCGATGCTCATCAAGGTAACTTGGAAGTCTCGGTAAGAAGTCTTGCGGATGGTGAGTTCTCTCACAGATAGGTGTGAACATCACTGTAATCTCTTGGTGATAGCGGTAAGTCTTGCCAACTATTGGACACTTTAGAATAACTTGTGAACATCGGTGTGATGTCCTGGCGAGTAGCAATAGTCTCACCGAATGGAAAGCTAACGTCTATGTGACTTTGGGACTTCAGTATGATGTCTCATCGAATAGCGATTGTCTTGGCAATAGCAATACAAGTGATGATCATGAGTATGAGGTCTTGGCGACAAGGCGAAGTCTGAGCGATAGCTTTCTAAACTCGATGTAACCTCTTGCCGATAGTGAGGACTCTTGGTGACTGCTACAGTTAGGTCTTATGGTATTGGGGAGACACAGTTAGTGTCTCACCGACATGCGAATACAAGTTGAATGCCTCTAACCAATTGGGAGACCATCCTACGTGGTGTGTCTTCGACCAATCAGAGAAGCCGAATGGGAATCGTTGGAAGTTAGTCTATTGTGGCCATTTTGTGGGGAAGTTCAATAGACAGAGATGACATGGATATACTCTGGAATTGTAGATGATGTTCAGTTCGATGAATAATTGTTCGATACAGGTGAGCGATAGAGTGAGGTCCAAGTGGCTGGCTAGAAGGCTGAGGCCATGAGGCAAAAATAGAGGAAGTGAGATAGGGTTATGCTGCAGAATTCTCTCCTAATCAAGGATTGAATGCCATGGTTGATCTCTCATGTTGATCTGTTTTGTATACTATGTGAGGGTATTGCAACAGTACGAAGATTGTTTGGTTTGAGAGGTTGATCAAGAAATGTACAGAGGGAGAGTTGGTTACCAGATTGTATCCAGAATGAACAATATGTAATCTCTAAAAAGGCTATGAGCTTGAATTGTATTGTAACCTTCAATTGTTGAATAATACAATGGCTCGATCTTTGGAGTGTGGGGTTTTTACCCGAAAGGGTTTTCCCCACGTAAGTCTGTGTGTTCTAGTTTTTTGTCTTATCTTTCATCTGTGTTGGTTCTGCTTCTAGAATCTGTTATTGCATGATGTTGAATTTACATGTGCTTCTCTCAGAAGGATTAATGTGGGAAATGAACTGTGTTTGTTTCCACTTTAGGACATAGTTGTACGTGTCTTTGAGGTAATCTAATTGAAATTGAAGTTATAGAAGGCACCACTGTTCTTGGAGATTTCTCTGAGATGCCCTAAATTTCTCTAGCAGAAGCATCCACAATAGCATAGATTACCATAATCACACAAACTTCACTCAGGAACATTGACAAAGACCACAGAAATACTGTTAGATCGCAACATGATCAAAACTTCACGCGGACCTCTGAAACTTCCGGTAGCTGAATTAGATACTCTCAAAAGTAAACCCTTTAGTCCACAACAGTTGATATCCAACGTACAGAACAAGACACCATAACCTACACAGTTCCACTGGCAATAGGCAACTTTGTAACTCTTTCTTCAACAATTTTCTCAATATCCTCGACATACACAACCTTCAATACAATGATGCTAATAGTGTTGACATCAATGACAACCACATATCAGCAACACATCCACAACATCCAACACCTCATACAAGTTCTTCAATTCATCAAAGCCTAACACCTCCACTCTCATCTTTTCCAATAAATTCCTTCTCCTACTCAAAGCATTAGCAACTTTGTTTGACTTCCCACTTCTATGTTTCAAAACAAAAGGATAACTCTACAAGAATTCCACCCATCTCATGTGTCTCTAATTCAACTTACCTTGACTATTAAAATATTGCAATGCTTGATGATTCGTATACAACACAAACTCCTTAGGTAACAAATAATGTCTCCACTTCTTCAAGGCTTGAATTATGGCATAGAACTCCTGATCATACACTAAATATCTTCTCTTGGCATCATTCAATTTCTCACTGAAATAAGCTAATGGTCTTCCTTCTTGACTTAATACTACTCCTATTGCATTTCCACTTGCATCACAGTCTACGTGAAATACCTTACTAAAGTCTGGTAAAGCTAACATAGGCTGCTCAGTCACCTTTTGTTTCAACAACTCAAAACTTTGGTTTGCTCCAAATGTCCATCTAAAATCCTTCTTATCTCCTCTCATTGTTTTTGTCATAGGACTACAAATAGAACTGAAATTCCTAATGAACTTTCAGTAGAAACTAGCTAATCCATGAAATGATCTTAGCTCTCCAATGCTTTCCAGTGTAGGCCACTCAACAATTACTCTTACTTTCTTAGGATCCATCTTCAATCCATCCACAAATATCACAAATCCAAGGTATACCAATTCTTCCTTCATGAAAATACACTTCTTAATGTTTATCAACAACCATTCTTCCTTCAACCTCTACAAAACTTGTCTTATATGCAACAAATGTTCTTCTCTAGTCTTACTAAAAATAAAAATATCATCCAAATAAACAATCACAAACTTACCCAAGAACTTCTTCAATACCTCATTCATCAACCTCATGAAAGTACTCGGTGCATTTTTTAGTCCAAAAGGCATCACCAACCATCATACAATCCTCCATTTTTCTTGAATGTTGTCTTCCACTCGTCCCCTTCTCTGATTTTGATCTGATGATATCCACTCTTCAAATCTATCTTTGTAAAGTATTTAGCTCCACTCAAACAATCCATAATTTCATCCATCTAGGGCAAAGGAAATATGTACTTTACTGTGATCTTGTTTATGGCTCTAAATTCTATGCACATCCTCCATTCTCCATCCTTCTTAAGTTCCAACATAGAAAGTACTGCACAAGGACTTAAACTTTCTTTGATCAAACCCTTCTTCAACAATTCTTGTACTTGTCTATTCAACTCTTCATTCTCTATAGGTGTCATATGTGTGCTGCTTTATTAGGCAAACTAGCTCCATCAATCAAATCCATGCAATGACTAATACTCCTCACAAGTGGTAATCCATCAATTATGTTATTTGAAATGATCTCTTCATATTTTGTCAACAACTCCTTTATCTCTTTTGGTTGTTTTTCTACATGTTTCAAGTCTTCAATCTTCTTAGGAACCAAGGCATAGCACATGTTCTCATGTCTCAATCCATCCAAAAATATCCTTCCATCAACCAAACAAATTCTAGCATTCATACAAAACTCAATTGTAGGAACATCCTCCAAGGGTAACAAAGTGTGTTTCATCCCATTAGCAACAATGGTATAGATGTTCTTCTTTCCATCATGAATAGCCTATTTATCATACTGCCAAGGTCTTCCCAACAAAACATGGCATACATCCATAAGCATGATATCACACAAAACTTTATCATGATAGTTTCCTATCTTCAATTTCACCAAATATTGTTCACTTACCAGTACCTTATGCTCATCTTGAATCCATTCTATCTAATAGGGCATCGGTTGTTTCAATCTTTCTAGCTTCAATTTGGTCACCATTTCCGCATAAACTAGGTTCTCAGAGCTTCCACTATCAACAATCACATTGCAACATTTACCATCTACCTTGCATCTGGTCCAAAACAAATTCTTTCTCTCCAACGGTTCCTTCTCCATTTCACTTTGACACAATACTCTTCTATTCACCAACACTTCTCCTTCTTTTTATTTGTTAGATGACTTGACATTATCTTCCTCAACAAAGGTTGTCCTTCCATTGTTCTCTATCTTTCTGCTTCTCTCTCCTTCATTACATTCAAATGCTCTATATCCTTATCCACCACACTTAAAACAAGTTCCCTTGAATACTCTTTTCTCCTATCCTCTATCAACTTTTCTATAACCCTCATTCCAGTAGCCACCATATCCTCCTCTCCAGTAAGAGTTTCCATCATTTCTACTATATGAATTATCATTCTTACTGACTTCCTTATCTTTATTCTAATCTGCAAAAGTTCCTCTTCCTCCTCCAGTAAAAATTATTCCTCTTTGAAATCATCCACCTTTTCCTCTTTGTCTTTGCTCACGTCTTTTATTAAGCTTCTCTTTAGTTTTTACAACACATTGATATGCCTCTTCCACATTCAGCAACTTGATCAAACTAATCTCATCCTGTATAGACTGTCTCAAACCATTCACATATCTAGCTACTTGTTTGACCTCATCCTCTAAATGTCCAGATCTAATATTCAACTTGTAGAACTCTTCAGTATACTTAGTCACACTTAACTCATTTTGCTTCAAATTCTATAACTTTTGGAACAAACTGATCTGATAATCTACAGGCATAAACTGTCTTCAACTTATTCACCATCCTATCCCAAGATTTTATCTTCACCTTTCCTCTTCTTTTCCTATCTATCTACAAATGTTCCCACCAAAGGGATGCATGTCCTTTCAACTTTGTACAAGTGAATTTCACCTTATTATCTTCAACGGTATCTTCAAAATCAAAATACTTTTCCATCTCTGTTATCCAATCAAGCAATTCATCTGAATTCAACTTACCACTATAGTCTGGTGGATTAAAATGTGGTCTGGTATTCACTCTAGTTAGGGCTCTTATGAACCTCTCTTCTTCCTGATCCAAGCTAGGTTGATCTTCTCTTCCCCTTTCTTCCTATACTTCTACCTCTTCATCACTTACATCATCAACTAGTCGACCTCTCCTCTGGGCCGTTTCGGCTGCATCTAATCTTGCAGCGATTCCTCTCAACATCTCCATTAGGGTTGGGTCTGCATTTCCACGCACTCCATTTCCTATAACATTTCTTCTTCTTGCCATATTTACATAAGTCCTTTGCAGTTGTAGGTTGGATCCTCAATCTGCCACCCCACAACAAATCTTCAATAGGACTTCATGAATTCTGGTGATCTCTCATGAACTGAACCTCGCTCTGATACCAATCACGTGCAACCACGGTAGGAGGGTCCTCAAAGAGAACAATCCAGACCATGAAACAAGAGTCACACAACAGAAGCAACACAAAATATGGAGGCAAATAAAGATTCAGACATTCTCATTAATAGAAAATTCAATTCCATACAGCTGGTGACACCCGAGGTTACAAATTTAGCTCACATGCCTAATACAACATGTTCAAAATATCTTCTTCCTATATGATCATGAATGCGAGTGGAAATCTTACAAATTAAATCTTTTCTTTTTCTAATCTACCTCCCTAATAATCTATTACAATGATTTATATCATACCCAATGATCTAGAATCATCTACATCAGCCAAAGATCATTACAATATCCAATGAAGGAAAATGTAACATGTGCGTGCATAGATCAGCCTCAAATTTTAATTACTCCTCAGTGAATGCATAAGATTATGCGTGCATAGATAGGCCTCAAATTTTAATTACTCCTTAGTGAATGTATAAGATTAAGTATGGACACAAATTAAGGTCAGGGACACTCCATAGATCAATTTGAATCACACCGTCAAGATCTACAAGATATGGGAAAGATCCACAAGCGATCGAACTAGCCATTAGGTTTGAAAATTATTCTGGTGTTGGTTCAAGAAATTGCCACATAATCTGGAAGTAATAACTTTCTAGAAAAAGATCCAATCATGCTCAAATCTTGGAATAAGGAAAATGAACATGCCCACAATGTAAACATAGATCCATAGTGTCTGGTGAGAAAATATGATGAAACACTAAATCTTCCAATATGAACTGAACAAGAAAAAAATTGAAATGAAAATATTTTTGGTTGATGCAAGATTTCCAAGAAACAAAGATGCTCCTACATCATAAACATTCTCTAACACGAAAATCACCTCCATCCTTCAATTTGGGTTTAAAATTGAACAACCATGCTAGTGTGAGAAAAGTCATAGTGTGTGTTCTCTTTGTGCATGCAAACAAAGATGATTGAACTACAGATGTACTTACTCATTGTTGTTCACCTTTAGAGGGCCTACCTTGGTGGGAAAAATACTCACCTCAAGGGAACGAACCAAGCGATAATGAGCATAAGCCAAGCTCTGCCAAACCACTATATAAATTTGTGGTTTTGATGAAAATCATAATCAATGGGAAGCGGTACATGATAGCTCTCCCCCAGTATCTTTATGATGCATAAATACCTTGTTCTAAGGGTTGGGAAACCTCTCACAAGGATTTTATCATTGCACCCCCTAAACTAGATGCCCTTATTACGAACCTTTGTGTAGTAGCCAAAAATCTCTAATATTTGTTGATGTCAAGAGGTCTGACCTCTGAAGTCGTCCCACATATTTGTGGTTCTTAGTAGAGATGGAAATTTTGTCATGTGAGATTCATGAGAACTTCAAGCTTGGTTGACCCATAGAAGTGAGTTTCGTGGAGGGGAGCCAAGGTGGTCAAGCTTCTAATCACCTGCTTTGAATAAGCGCAGCTAGAGAAATCCAAATGGGAATACAACAAATATAGACATTTCCATCCTATGGTTGTAATGCTTGTGAATCAGTTTAACACTTTGCTTGATTTTAAAATGATCCAAAAACAAACATTCACTATCCAAAATTTCAAACACTTTGGCTTAAATATGGACTTCTTGAGTTAGCCTTGATATTATTGCTTATCCTAAGGATTTATCCTTAGCGATTTCTAAATATCTTTACATTAACCTCAAACCCATATTTACCAAAGATAATGTAGGCAATTATGGCTTTAATCTCATGATTTTCATGAAATGGACATTGTGAAAGTGATGATGTTTTTTACATAAAAATCTAGTTTAAAAACATAATCAAAAGACAAGTGTTTGTGGTAAAATCAATTCACTTAAGCAAAGATAAATTGACAAATGAACCCTACATGACTATTTGGAGACCCATTTCTCCCGTTGAACAACCTAATCTTCTAGGTATTATAATTCAACCAAACTTTGAATTCATAAACGGAGAACAAATAGATCTCATTAGTAGTTTGAGAAGCTTCACTTTTGAAAACAAGGAAACAAACTCACAGTGGAGAAACCCAACAACCATTTTAGACAAAGAAGAGGAACACGTCGATATTAAGGATGCAAGGCCCCTATTACCACCACCCGCGTGGCACTAAATATCCTCCTTTCATCCTAAAATCCAAATTTTTTTCACATGATACCAAACTCCCATAAATGATTCACCAAAAAGTTAAACTAAGTAGAAGAAACTCTCCAACCCACAATTTTAGACATAGGAATCGTAGAACAAATTACAGTCAAAAGTGGGCTTCAATCTTTTACCACAATTGTTACACTTTGATGAGAAAATTTTATGCATGAGCTAGGAGAGCTAGAACAGGTTTGAACATTCCCATCATTCCTCTCATTTTCTAGGACTTGAACATTTTAGAGGTCTAGCATCATTTTCACTACCTTGATCTTATCAAAACAAAAGTTCACTTTACCAAATGATCTCACACAAAGTAAAGATCCCCAAATGAAAGTCAACTAGTCATCACCATAAACTTAGACATTGTAGTGCAAAAGCAATCAATGACCATATTGAGGCACTCTATGAGAATAGAACCAGGTTGTTGATAAACTTTTATGAATGCACTATAAGAATAAATCCTGACCTATACACGTTCTTCATGAGCCAAAACATTCAAATTTTTGAAGATCAACAAGTTTCAAAAAAAAATCATTGATTCTTTAGGATTTGAACATTTTAGAGGTCTAGCATCATTCTCACTACCTTGGTTTTGTCAAAACAAAAGGTTCACTTTAGGTCAACATTGGGTCCAACATTTCATTCATCCATTCATCACATTTCATCCTTCACCCCATCTATCTTTGCAAAATTTCAAATACACCAACACGTTGGGACTTAAAACATCAAACCAACTTGCTACCTTAGCTACTTTGTATGTGAAATGTATCCTTTTCCATGCACTAATTCAAGATAGTTATCATCTTTGAACTAGTTTATCTTGAAGGTCACAAGTCTACCCTCAATATTTCTAAGTTCATTAGCAGCCTTTATCCCAACATCACAACATCAAACTTAAGTCAAAAGTGTTGTCCCAAAACACTTGCAAAGATCACTTCCCACATCACCCATCTTTTCATCCCACATCATCATCATTTCTCCCAAAATAATTAGAGTGTCCCTTATACCTAGCTTTGATTCAACTAGAGAGTTCAAACATTACAAAACTCAACACAACTCTCCCATAGCTCACACCAAATTTATGGTAAAGATGATATCACAACACAAGAGAATCATGGAAAAAGAAAAAGTTACATTTACCTCAAGTGATCCAAATCCTTTAGAATTTGATCCTAGAATTCATATTACACCATCGCAACAACCATCATCTCCTTCGAGACCATACAAAATTGAAGATGTCACCAATAACCCATTTGAGCTCACAAGAGAAGAACTTTTGGAACATCAATCTTTTGAAAGTGTAGCTCTGATCTCCCCAACATTTGTAGCATAGATTTTCACATAGGATTTCATAACTCCATCACAAGGGCTAATTCAAACTTATATACCTAGTCTTACAACTAGCCTTGCTAAATATTTTGGTCACACCTTAATATTCGAAAGTAATACACTTGTGGGTACTCTTGAAACTAATCCTTCACCTCCCACCACTATTTGGACACCTACCTTTGGTGCTCCTCCCATTCCCAAAGATCCAAAATAGCTACACACTCTGCTTGATCTTCACTATTCCACCACCACTTCAACATTCTGGGGACACCCTTCTTCATCCACACCTATGAGTACCACAAGTGTACCTACCATCACGCAGAGTAGTACAGACCAAAAATATCAAAGCAACACACAAGGGCATGTCAATACCATATCACAGAATCAACCCTCAACACAACTAGGGAAATCTTTATCCAACACTCTAATGGGTTCACCCATTACATCTACCATTACCACATCATCTCTATCAATCCACCTCAAAGCAATCCCTTGGTTACAAGTTCTATCAATCTTGGGAGTACCTTGATCACGAATCCTTTGTTTACATTTTTTGCACAAGGAAATCCTCCAAACATAGGACAAAGGAATCTTTTCAATCAATGGACTCGAGATCCTAGTATGTCATTTCCATTGAAAAATTTAATGACATCATCTTTTCCAAGAGCTCCTTTTTCTATAAAAAATCAATCAAGACCTCAAACATACATTCCTCCATCTCATTCTACTATATTGCAAGGAATGTTAAACCAAGGGAACCCTCCACCTTTCACTACCAATCCGCTAACCACTCAAAACATCAACATCCCTAATCTTTCGTAGATGTATCAACAACCACCTGATCCCACATTGCAAGCATATTCCCTTGCTCTATAGCAAGCAGAACAAACATACCAACAAGTTGTATAATAATAGCAACAATAGCAAGCAGCTTTAGCGCAACAATCAACCTTAACAACTCAACAAGCAACCTTAGCACAACAACAACATCAAGCTCGAAAAGAAGCCTTAGCACAACAACAACATCAAGGTCAAGAAGCAACCTTAGCACAACAACAACAACAAAACAACAAGCAGCCATTGCCCAGCAAGCACAACAAGCAGCTTTAATAGCACAACAAGCCACACAACAACAACAAGCACAACAAGCAACTTTATTGGCACAACAACAATAGCAGGCCCAACAACAAGCCCTAGTGGTGCAATAACAACAAGCTCAACAGCAAGCCTTAATAGCTCAATAGTATGCCCAACAACAACAACAAGGATCCTATTTTCCTCATATGAACATCATCAATCCAAATGCATCAAGAACATATTCATCACTTTCACAGAAGCTCACACCTTCATACACCCCATATAACTTATCTCTCATCGCAACATATGTTCCTCCACCTAATTTGTAAGATGATCTTGCATCACAATTAAAAGCACTCTCACAAGAAATGTAGGACCTTCGCATGGGCAAGACAAAGAAACATCATACACAAAACTTGTGTCCTTACCCATTTGATTGAAACATAGCAATGATACCATTCCCTCCTGGTTTTGAAATCCCCAAGTTTGAAAAATATAGAGGGAGAGGAATTTATGTGGACCATATCAAATAATTCAATGTCATGTGTATGGAAGTGGCTTATAATGACTCATATCTAATGCACCTCTTCCCTCGAAGTTTAACAGGTACTGCTATGGATTGATTTTCTCATTTGCCTCCTGGTATCAAAACTTTTCAAGAAATCATTGAAAAATTCATTGATCACTTCTTTAATCTTGACATGGATGTTAGTCTAGATGAGTTATATACTCTCAAACAAAATCCAGGAGAAAATTTCACAAATTTCTTACAACGATGGAGACAAAAAGCTAGTAAAAGCATGTGGCCTCTTCCTAACGAACAACAAGTGTGAATCATCATAGCCAACCTTGATCTGAATCTATCATTCCACTTGAAAATGCAATACATCACATCCTATGATGAGCTTGTTCCAAGAGCCCTTAACATTGAAAGAGCCCTAATCTCACAAGGAAATACTCAAGCTTACAAAGACAACCATCCTTCAACTAGTTCAAATGAGAAACCTCATGTATGGCCTAAGAAAAAAAATGTAACAAATGATGGTTTAGTAGATGCTAAGATCATACTAAGTGCTCCTAGACCCAACAATAATCAAGTTGCTAACATCCAACCAACTATGCAACAAATGGTACCACCTCAAAACAATCAGATCAATAACACCAACATGAAACCAAGGAAAACCAGTAACAAGAACAACTACTTCAAACACAAGTACACACAGTTATTGGAACCTATCGAGACAATCATGAAGAAACTAGTAGAGTCAAATTTGATAACACTTCCTAACTTTGAAAATTACTAAGAACCCCAAGAAAAGCCATCCCGGTACAACGAGCATGATCTATGTGACTTTCATAAAATCAAAGGACATAAAACAAAAAATTGCATGAAACTCAAGAATATCATCCAAGATCTCATAGAGAATGATACCATATATGTTGAGGTACTAGCTAGAAACCAGGATCTCAAGATATACAAGAATCCTATACTTGATCATAACAAACCTAACAATAATGGAAAAGCTAAGGATTACACCAATGTTCAATGTACTTATTCCAATGTAGTTGCCTCCTATGATAGCATTATCACTATTGTCACCATCAAAGGAGCTAGTATGGAATGTGGAGTCACCACACGACATGGCAAAATAACCTTTCAAGGAGTTGTCCCAACTTAATCTAGGACACAGCCTACTTTTCCTGCATCTAATCCTAGCAAGTACAATCTTGTAGATCAGCTTAAACAGACCCCCACTCATATCTCAATCTTAGAAATCTTGAAATTCTCCTACACATAGGGAAATACTGGAAAAGCCTTGTCTGAGTCATTTGTTCCCGAGAACATTGATACCTATCAATTTCAAGCTATGGTAGGGCATATCACCAGCCATCTTCTCACCTTCTCCAAACAATATTTACCATCACAACCATCTCATAATCGTGCTTTACACCTTGAGGTTCTCATTCATAAAAAAAGGTCAAAAGAGTCTTGGTAGATGGAGGTGTTAGTCTAAACATTTGTACCCTACAGTTGATCAAGCATCTAGGCTATTCAGAAGATACTATTGAGAAGATAAAGAGTACCACTATCAGAGCATATGATGACCAAGAACGGGTATCACAAGGAATCATTGCACTCCCTATCCAAGTGGGACCTCTTATTGTAAAAACTACATGCCAAGTACTTGATCTTGATCTTCACTATAACATTCTACTTGGTCGACCGTGGATCCATGCTTTGAAAGTTGTAGCCTCAACCTATCATCAGTGTGTGAAGTTTCCTTTTGAGGGCAAAGAAATCACTATCCATGGAGATCCAGAGCCTTTCTACTACTACAAGATCCTTGAGGCCAATTTTTATAAGATCCCACAAATACCCAAAAATGATGAAGGACCTACACCAACAAGCTCATTTGTTGACCCATCATCTCTAGCCTCTACCTTAGCATCACAAGTACCAATTATGAAAAGCATACCCAATGTCAAAGCAATAATACAAGATGAGGGTGTGGAAGCTACAAAATATTGAAAGACAACTTTGTCTTAGGAGAATTACCTATTTCTCCTCAAACATGTGGGAAACCAACATCTAGCACCAAAGAACCAAAAATAATCAAGATGGTAGCTACTACCTTCACCAAATGGGGAGACTTGAATAAAGAAGACATCCATGAGCAAGATATCTCTAAAATCCTCTATCAAGATGAACAACCTGTTCCTATTCTTCCCATGGAAGATGACAATAAAGGTCTACAGCTAATGCAAAGCATGCGGTATAAAAAGAATGAGAAGCTAGGATAGAATGACAATGGTTTACTAGAACCCATTATTCCTAAGAAATGACTAAAAAATCTTGGCTTAGGTTGTACTACTAGCAAGGTCACACTTGTTGGCAAAGGTATTGCTACTAAATGAGTTGAGGCTTCCTCTTGGTCACCTACATCGCATGATACTACCTTAGATTACTTTCCTCTTGATTTCACTGACCTATTTGAGAACAACACCCTCTTCATGATATACATAACATCTTTTGTCTCAAACAACCAACCAACTAAAATACACCCGGTATACCCACAACTCATTGACATGGACCAACAAGGACCATTGTTTCTAGACTTATTCAAAAATGATGAAGTGATCTCAGAATTCATGGGACTCTAAGACAACTTATCATGGGCAGATCACAAAGTAGGATTTGACATAGAGCTCGATATAGGGGCATACTATGGGGAGACGATTGAATCCTTCAATTGAAAAATAAATGAAATGCAATTAACTTGTAGATCATTGAGTGAAAACCACCTAGTGACACTCTATAGTCCCAAAATAGTAAAAATAAAGGATGCATTCAACGGTGAGAACCTCCCTGAGGCACCCAAGGATGAGGGATTCAATCTCCCCCTTAGTGCAATGCATTCAGAGAAGTTAGCAGTACTAGTAGAAAAGGCTACACCAGTCAATGTGGGAATAGCAGAACCTAAGATCACTTTCTATGTTGAATCCTTGTTAGATGAAGAATAGAAGAACCTTGCAACATTCCTTAAAGAGAGAAGAGCTAACTTTGCATGGTCATACACAGATATGCTAGGCCTTGATCCAGAAGTAGTTATGCATCACTTAGCAGTCTATCTCGATGCCAATCCAATCAAGAAAAAATTAAGGAAGATGCACCCTTAGATAACGCTCTTGGTTAAACTGGAACTACAAAAGCTTCTTGACGTTGGATTCATCTGATTGATAGATTATACTAGGTGGGTTTCAAACTTGGTACTAGTCTCAAAACCCACTAGGGGCATCAGAATATGCACTAATTTCAAATATCTAAACAAGGCATATCTAAAGGATGATTTCCCTCTTCCAAACATTGATCTCATTGTGGATTTAACAATTGGGCATGAAATGTTGTTACTCATGGATAAATTTTTAGGCTACAAGAAAATCATAATCACCAAAGAAGATCAACATAAAAAAAAATTTACTTGTCCATGGGGAACCTACTGCTGGAATGTGATGCCATTTGGGTTGAAGAATGCAAGAGCTACTTATCAAAGAGAAATGACCCTCATCTTTCATGACATGATCCACAAAATAGTTGAAGATTATGTGGAAAATATTTTGGAAAAATCAAAGAAGAGAAGTGAGCACATACAAGTCTGAGGACCTATCTTTGACAAACTTGAAGATTGCAAGGTACAACTGAATCCAAAAAAGTGTGTGTTTGGGGTCACATCAGAGAAACTTCTCGGCTTCATTGTGTCACGAAGAGGGATAGAAATTGATCCAACAAAGGTAAAAGCTATCCTAGAAATGGAACTGCCACAAAAATTGAAATAGATGAGAGGATTACAAGGAAGGTTGCAGTCCATCAGAAGGTTCATAGCTCAACTATCAGATAAGACACCCCTTTTTGCATATTCTCCATAAAGGGATAACATACAAATGGGATGAAAAATGTGATAAAGTTTTCCAGTAGATCAAGGATTATCTTCTAACACCTCTAGTGCTCACGTCGTCGATACCAAACAAGCCACAGATGTTGTACATCTCAACAACACTAGTAGCTCTAGGAGCTCTTTTAGCACAACATAATGAAAACAGAAAGGAAAGAACCATATACTACATCAGCAGAACCTTGGTAGGCTATGAGATGAACTATTCACCCATTGAGAAAGCATGCCTAGTGGTAGTTTTCACTTCACAAAATTTTATGCATTACATGTTGTCACACCAAATCAAGCTCATCGCAAAGATTAATCCATTAAAATATTTGTTATCCAAAGCAACCCTCATAGGACGAATGGCTAAATGGGTAATGATCTTGATAGAGTTTGACATAGAGTATGTGGAGCGCAAGGAAATCAAAGGACAAGTAATTATAGACCAGTTAGCAGAAGCACCTATCTATGATGAGAACCCTTTAATTTCTAAGTTCCCTAATGAATCAATGTTCCTTATTAATTTCACAGCTCAGTGGAAAATGTACTTTGATGGATCCTTCACCCAACATGGATCAAGAGTTGACATTCTTTTCATCAACCCCCAAGGTGATTGCATCCCAAAGTCTTATAGGCTATCATTCCCATGTACCAATAACATTGTTGAGTATGAAGCCTTGATGATAGGTCTCAGGATAGTAGTTCAGTGGCAGATACAAGAGATGAAAGTATATGGAGACTCATAGTTGGTAATCAACCAAGTCAATGATGACTATCAAACCAAATATGACAAGCTCACTCCTTACAAGAATATGTTGGAGAATCTCAAAGATCTTTCTATAGGCATAACTTTTGAGTAGATTCCTCACATGGACAATAGAGCAGCAAACACCATGGAAAAAATTGGATCACTACTAGACATACCGAACAACATTCTTCAATGTGAATTCTTGGTAGAACAGCTTCTTGTACCAACTTTTGAAATCCCTAAATCTGAATTTGCATGTGTCATTATTGGTCCTGGATCCCTTGGTACCATGAAATCTTTACTTACCTTAATAGAGGAACCCTTCCATCAAATATCACCCCAAATCTTAAAAGGACCTTTGCCAAAAAGGCATCCCGATTCGTGATCCTAGGTGATACCCTTTATCGTCGAAGCATCGAAGGGACATTACTATGATGTCTTAACCAAGAGGAAGCCTTGAATACTTTAACAGAAGTGCATAATGGCATATGTGGGTCCCATTCTAGTGGTATGAAATTAGCTAAGAAACTGTTGAGGATGGGGTACTATTGGCCAACCATGGAAAAAGAAGCTCATCAGTATGTGTAAAAATGCATCCAGTGTCAACAACATGGGGATCTAATTCATGCTCCAGCTCAGGAATTGCAACCAATGATTACACCATGGCCTTTTTTGCAGTGGGGACTTGACTTCATAGGAAAAATCACTCCAACTTCATCCAACGGC
This sequence comes from Sequoia sempervirens, assembly GCA_007258455.2. Lineage (NCBI taxonomy): Eukaryota > Viridiplantae > Streptophyta > Pinopsida > Cupressales > Cupressaceae > Sequoia > Sequoia sempervirens. The sequence goes on along the minus strand of VDFB02056351.1, from coordinate 3,994,707 downwards.
CATAAGTTTATCATAACCGCCACTGAGTACTTTACTAAGTGGGTTGAATCCATTCCTATGACCTATATAATGGGGAAGCAGATAGCCAAGTTTATCGTGAACTACCTAATTTTTTGTTATGGTGTACCACAAACCATCATCTCAGACAATGGAACCCCATTCAAAAATTAGGATGTGAAAGAGTTGTGCCAAAGATTCAATATCCAACACCAATTCTCTACACTATACTATCCCCAAGGAAATGGCCAAGAAGAAGCAACGAACAAAACTATCATGAAAATCCTAAAGAAAATAGTTAATGAAGCTGGTCATGACTAGCATCTGTAGCTAAATCCTACTCTTTGGGCTTATCAAACCAATATCCGCACACCTACAAGAGCAACCCCTTTTTCCTTGGTCTATGGATCAGAAGCCATCTTGCCTATTGAGGTTGATCTCCCATCATTACGAGTGTCACTGAAGAATCTAATAACTAAGGAAGAGTACAAAGTGTCTTGGTTGAATGAACTAGAATTCTTGGATGAATGTCATCTTGATGCCCTTAATCACTTACAATTGTATCAAAACTAATTGAAATGGAGCTATAACAAGAGAATCAAATGTTGGTCATTCCAGGTAGGAAATCTTGTCTTAAAGAAAAATTAGAAGAACCTCCCAAATCAAGATAGCAAAGGAAAGTTTGAGCCTAGCTGGTTGGGTCCCTTTGTCATCATAGCAAGCTACGGATCAAGAGCATACCAACTCTCAACCCCTAAAGGTGAACCCGTGCAGGATCCAATCAATAGCTTGCATCTCAAAAAAAATTATGCCTAAACATGAAGGGTGTAAATTAGAAAATACAAAAGAAATCATAAAAATAATAAAATTGAGAAAAAGGATTGAAAAAAGTAAAGAAAAAATCATCCTCTAATGAAAACTACTTCGGTGGTGCTTTGGGCAAGTACCTTGGTGAAAACTTGGAAAATAGGTGCCTCACATAAATAAGGTATCTCCATCTATTCTTTGGCTCTTTTGACCTATCATTCTTTGCATCGTCATTCATCCCCCATTCGCGTCCTTATCATGGCTTGTCACTGTAAGGTATCATGAACTCTTTAGCACTACTTGGCATATTCACAAGGTCAATTTGTCATGCCTTTATTGAAGTAGGCTAACATATCACACTGGGGGCATTTCATTACATGTCACAATTGGGTTCTTGTATATCTTGAGGTCATGGGACATTTTATCAGAAAATACCAAAAACATTCATTAAATCTTATCCAAAAACATTTACAAAATCCTGTACAACGAAAATCCAAAACATTCAAAAAACATCAAAATCCCTCAAAAGGTCAAACGTCAAAAATCCAAAAAACAATGTCTCTTGTCAAACTATGTTGTCTCTAAGCTTGAATGTAGGCAAGGCCATCACTAATGTGCCCCTGAGACACCCTAAGTTAGTCTTTAGCAATCTGTTGTAATTAACTGTCATCTCTCATTTGTTCATATCTTTGTCTTGTAAATCTCTCGAGTCAGTTGAACTACATTGTCTATGAGCTTGAACGTAGGAAAGGCCATCACTGATGTGCCCCTGAGACACCCTAGGTTAGTCTTTAGCAATCCGTTGTAATTAACTATTGTCTCTCGTTTGTTCATATCTTTGTCTTGTAAATCTATCAAGTCAGTCAAACTGCATGGTCTCTGCGTGTATAATGTAGGCAAGGCTAATCTTTGATTAGCCCCCAAGGCCCCTAAGATAGGTCTTTAGGTTAGGTTCATCATTGAAACTCAGAAATTTAGAAAAGCCCTAAACATTTGGAAAACTCTCGCGAAAATCCAAAAACATCCAAATATATAGAAAACTCCAAATATTCTCAAAAACACAAAAACATTCAAAAGTGGAAAATCCAAAAACAATAGAAAACATTAAAAAGACCTACAAAGCCTCAAATATTCAAAAAACCCTAAACAGCTTCAAAAAATTAAAAAAATCCTAAACTGTTAGAAACCAAGATCAGACATGCAAACCAGGAAAACCTTCCATAGAAGAGAAAAAAAAGAAAAAGCAAGAGCTTTGCATGAAGATGTGCAAATAATATTATTCATGAATTCATAAATTACATGAGATGATTTGCTTTATAAAAGCAATGTATGCATAACCCTAAAGGAAACCCTAAAAGGAAACCCTAGTGTGCACAAATAATTAATAAATAAATAATTATTAAAGTTCCTAAGTTTAGCTTAAGTAACTAAAGTGATAAGTGACTTAATTAATTAACCAATATGATGTAATTAATTAAGTGTAATAAGTGCAACTTAGGAAGTAGCTAAAAAACTAAGTAAAAGATGCATGAAAGCAAAGATGGGTCCTAGAAACAAGGCCTGATTAGGTACCCATTTACAAATGCAATAATGAGGTAGAGAAGAAAACCCAGTGGGACAAAACCCCCCTAAAATGAGATGACCTGCTGCAAAGAAGCACTGGAAGAACACTGTGGAGTAACACTGGAACTAGAATCTGACAAGCAAGGATAGAATCTTTTGTTTACTACTAAAACTAGATGAGAGTCACTGATTGACTCAAGGAATCATGATAAAGCAACAGTAGACCCGATGCCACGGAACACTAGAAAACTCACAAACTGGAACAACCCTAGAATCTATGACGCAACAGTAGATGATAAAAATGATGCCCCCCATAAGAGGGAATGATATGATGAAAGAATCTAGAAGCCATGTATCTCAATCTCGATGCCAAATTGTGACTAAAAATGATCCATAGGAGCAAGTACCATGAAGATTCTAGAACATTAACCATAAATTTAATGGCCCTCAAACTGAGATGTGACCCAATGCAGATCAATAACCATAGGCTCTCAATCTGAAGTGTGAACCGATGTGAATTTGATATGTGTCAAGCTATGAGAGAGATGTGGCAAAAAAGAAACTAAGAAACCAGATACAACCCATGCAAGTTGTCATCAATAACAAGATGAGATCAAAGTGAAATTACACTCTAATCAGATTATTATGCAAGAAACCCCCCTACTGGAACTTTATGTTAGTTCATTTATTACAATACCAAATGATTGAAAAAGGAGAGAATGTAAAATATGTATAAACAAAAAATTGAAATTGATGTCAGATCTGTGTAGAGGACAAAATCATCTTTTTGATGTCGTGAGAATGATGAAAAAAAGATCACTAAGTCAAAAGATATGCCCTCCGAAGAAAAATCTGAGCATCTGACTTCAACAGGAAAAAAATCCCACCTAACAAAAAAATTTCTGAAAAAAAACTATTCCATTAGAAAATTGGGCTCGCCAAATTTCTGACGATATCTCATTTCAAAAATTTCTCCTCCAGGATCAAAAGTTATGATAAAATGAAAAAAAGGGCTATCTGGAGGAAAATCAAGGACTATGAAGGCTAATCGGGTTCAAAAGTATAGCACCTTTCGGCCTAGCCCTTGGTCCGCCATGTGACCTCGGGCGCTATTAGGGAAAAAAAAATAAAGTACCACCCTCAGCGGCGTGTTGGCAGAGAAAATAGGTGGCGGTGAGCGTCGTTGGTGGCAGAGGGTGGTGCCACCCGATAACTATGGGTTGGCGGGGAAAACCACAATAGCAGGCAGGAGAAGAAAAGCCCACAAAGAAACAACTAGTTGAGGATATATGATGGCCGACAGGTGAAGTATGGTGGTCCAACCAAGGAATGTCAGATTTGACAGGTCCTAGTACGCAGGTATCAACATCCCGCAGAGAATAACAACAAACCCTCAAAAAATATATCTGCCAGAAAATCCACCATATAAAATTTAATGTGCCCCACATAAATTTGTAAAGCCCGATTTAAATAAAATATTTTGTAGAACATAATAAAAAAATTATTTTTTTATTCTACAATTGTATCGTACCCTGTACATAGTGGTTTATTCTACAATTGTATCGTACCCTGTACATAGCGGGTCGTACGACCTACTAGGTAAAAAAAATTGCCTCACGAACAGCCGATGCTAAATATAGGTGAGTTATATGTCGATTTTCGTCTCTTAGACACTTTGGATCTGATAGTGAGGTCCGATCTGCCTCAAAATGCACCAAAAGTTTTGCAACTCACAGATCTAGAAAATCTTCAAACCCTCATAACTTTGGCATAAAATGTCAAATTTAGGCAAAACAAAAGTCGATCCTAACTTTTTCAACAGCCCTAGACTCAAAAATGAGCTCAAATTTCCTCCAATGTGCACTGAAAGTGACCATGCAATAGAACCCAATAGAGATAAAAACTCAAGAAGATCTTGCAACCATAGCTAGAAATAGACTCAAGGCATGAAACCCTCAAGGGACCCCAAACTACTCTGCACTAAATCTCTCCAAAACTCTAAGAAGAGGTTGCAAGTCAAGGCTCTGATACCATGTTAGAAACTAAGATATCAAACATGCAAACTAGAAAAACCTTCTACATAAGAGAAAAATAGAAAAAAAGTAAGAGGTTTGGATGAAGATGTGCAAATAATATTATTCAGTAATTCATAAATTACATGAGATGGTTTTCTTTATAAAAGCAATGTATGCATAACCCTAAAGGAAACCCTAGTGCACAAATAATTAATAAATAAATAATTATTAATGTGCCTAAGTTTAGCTTAAGTAACTAAAGTGATAAGTGACTTAATTAATTAACCAATATGATGTAATTAATTAAGTGTAATAACTTATTATTCTAACATAAGCATCCATATAAACTTTCAAAAAGACCAAAAATAGCCTCAAAACATTGCAAAATACCAAAAACATTCAAATATTCCAGAAAATTCAAATTCCATCAATCCCATCTCACTTTCACCCACAATAAACTTTCACCCATAATAAATTATTGTCACCTTCACCCTTTAGCAAAACAAGTAGAAAAAAAACATAGCAAGTCGTAAAGTGTGAACCCAAAAGTCAAAATCTAGAGTCTAAATCATAGGTAAATGCGTCAGTGAAGTTTATGGCAACGACTCATCTTAGCATCCTTGTCCTAACATCAAACAAACCCTCTAATCAACATGTCCTAGGATGTATTCTTCCTACAATGTAAATTAGCATTAGATATCACCTCAGCTAAACTTAAACTAGGCAAGAGTTATAGATAACACTGACTGTTTGTCTTTGATCTTTTCTTATGATTTATCTTAATGACCCATTTTGAGGACCTCTCGATGATGTCTATCTAAAATGATTTAGAGAGAAAGGAATGGGGCATCAATCATTATCTTTTTTTTTGGTACATGTGGATAATCTTGTAAAATAATCTTGGAACATACTTGCCTAGTTGTGAAGGAAGGTCGTTTGGAGTATGTTTTTGACTATTGTGTATGCTTTGGTCCAATATGTTCTAAACTTCTAACTTGCATTCCAACGACGTTTTTGTATGTCAAGATGTGAACAGGAACTATCCTATCTATTTATTGAGTCAAATTCCATTACACTAGATACAACATCATCCTAGTTATCAATACCTTGATGCATCATGTCTATGTGTTATATCAAACAATAAGGAACGACGAAAAATCCCAATCCCAAAGTATGAGCACCCTATCTTGCATTTCATCCTACATTCTTTTGCATTTGTCTCGTCACCATCTCTAATAAAGTCTCATTGGATCATGGACTTGTTGGATCTTTTGAAGCAATCATCATTAGCAATGGTTATTCATTCTTTATTCTTCTATCTTCTCTCCATGCTAACCCGGTATCATGACACTCAAAAATATCACCAATGCATCCACCCTGCATCCACAAATCATCAGCATGCATACATACATCTCATAATCATAAAACATCCCTCAGCATAATCATCCATATAACATCATACATTCTACATAATCATTTATGTTGTGATGAATAATATATATTTTTTATTCTAAACATCTTAAATCATTGCATATCATAATCATTTGCATAAATCATCATAAAAATGCATAGAAAATATATAAAAAAAATGCATCCACATTATTTGCATCCATAAACATCTGCATTCATCCATATCATATCATGAAAAGATAATGAAAGAGAACATAACATTGCATCCATCCATATCATATCATCACATATCACATAAGCATAAATAAAATGCATCCATACATAATCATATATAAGCATCCATACATCATCCATACACAAAATAAAGTCAACACATCATAGCATGAATCATTTGTACCCGTATCATATATATATCAAAAAATGTGTCATGGTACAAAATTTGGATCAATGTATGTACATCGATAATAAGTACAATGTCCATGAGGCTATCAAAAAGGAGCCCATGAATGTATATCAGTATAAAGAATGGGGAAAAATCAAAAAGTGTTTGTATATCAAGAAGCTATCCCTAGTGGCTGCTACCCTCTCCAGCCTATCGCTCAGGTTGCTCCTCTACATGGGGATATGCATCACTACGCTGAGAAAAATCAGGCTGACGAAGAGCCACTAGAACATCCCTGTGATAATGTTTCCTAGAGTATGCAACCTTCGTAATAGCCTCTCTATACAATCTAGCTAAAATAGTCCAACCATGAGTGGTTGCTACCATGAATTCTATCTATTGTCATCTCACAACCTCTTGGTATCTCTCCCTAGTAACAACTTGAACTCTCTGAAGTGTTGCATCCCTCTCGGCTGTCACCGTGACCACCTATTGTCGAGCTTGGTCTCGCTCAGTAGTCAAAACCAAAATCTGCTAGTGAACCTGGTCTCGCTCACCTGTCAAAGCCTGCACCTATTGCTATAGTTGTTGTATCTATGCATCTCTGGCATCTGGTGGTGGTGGTGGTGGTGGTGGTGGCACTGGCTAATGTTGCACTACTAAAAGCTATTGAGGAGGTTATTGTCCCACTGGAGGAGCCCCCAAAACCTGTATGTCATGGCCATCCTAGCCTCATTGTCCTCTGCCCCTGACACCTCTGCCTTACAACCTCCCTCTGAGAGGAGCACCTGTAGGATCTATGAGTCATCATGGTGGGAGGAACCATGCATCATAAGAAGGAGTGGTCTGAGCAATGGGCTAACCTTGATCATATTCCCAAGGTTGGGCAACCAACTAGTGGAAACTCTCAATGGCCTTTGGTACCAAAATTGTCAGTCCCCAAGTGGGAACCACTCTAGCTAATCTTGCAAAAATAGCCCTGTACCCATCATTGGGCTTGTCTTGTACATCACCAAATTGTCTAGCCACTTTATCAGGAAGGCACCGCTTAACCATGGTATGCTCTCAACCCTGCATATAGGGTTCATCAAGCGAAGTAAAGCTATTGTACATCATCAAACTAGGCCAACATCCAAAGCCATGGCCGCCAGCAGAACACGGTCATATCATCAATCACTTGTTGCCAGTACAAGACTCCAATCTATCCTATGTGCCTAAGTGTAATAACACCTCAATATCTCCATACAACAAGATCATCTAGCTCCACGTCTGCCATCTATACAATTGGCTTAAGCACAGAAATGTGCTCCCATGCCCAGATATGAAGCATAGTCACACCTGCACCGAGAGCTCTCCCATTGCAATATATGAAATCATACAAATCATGGTATAAAGAGGCCAGCATCATGGGCCCCCACATAAAAAGAGTGCTCCTATATAGCATCTGCTGCCATGCCAAACCCCATCCTAGACTTAAAAAAAAGTCATGTCTGTCCGGAGCCACCAAACCTAAAATAATGGTTGCAATAATCAATATGAACGTCGGCACCTGGCCTCTATATGTCTCTAAAACTATCTAAGAGGTGGCCAATACAATCTGATCCATCTCCATCACCTCTAAATAGGAATAAAATTTGGCATTAGGATTGTAGATCACACGATCATCATGGATAGGAAACCATAATATCCACCACACGTCCTCCAATGTAACTGTCGCCTCCCCCGTTGAAAGGTGGAAAGATGAGGTATCAATGTGCCATCTCTCACACAATGTAATCATCATAGCCAAATGTGTCCTCACAATAGGTGCATAGGCGATATACCACAATCCGATCTCTCTCAGGTGCTCCTAGTGCAACTCTGACAGATCACCCAATCTCTCCAGTACTGTGGGCATGTGCTCTCTCGACATCAATGGTGGGAAGACGTCATGCACCCACAAAACCCACGACATTAGGAAATCATCAAAATTTGAAGTTATTTGGAATTTTTGGCTCGAAAATCTCAAATGCGTCACTATTTACAAATGTGTTGCTATATTCAAAATCCAAACAGTGACGCCCGATGCATTTCAAATTTCAAATTAACAAATGCATTGCCATACAAGATGGCATCACGATTTAGAATCTGGCCTAACCTAACCCTAACTTTCAAATTGGCAAGTGCATCGCTATATATCATTTAGGCGTTACCGATTAAAGTTTGGGCGTCACTATATAGCGATGCCCCCAAATTCTAAATTCTAATGCTTAATAAATGCATCAAAATTTCAAATTCAAATCAGGTTTTGAATCACATACTGATGGTCTTGCACCTAGAAGTCATTGGAACTCGTGAACTTGATCATAGATGTGTCGAGGAAGCTCACAGCGTGCCATTTCATCGAAGGGTCAGAGCTCAAATTGTAAGAATTTCTTAAGTGTGAATGCACAAATGAATTGAAAATGACCCCTCTTGACCTATTTAAGCTAGAAAATTAGGGTTTTTTTCCCTAATTTAACCTTTTTAATGGGGTTTATTATCATTTTCAACACTTTTTCCAATCTGAACCTAATTTTGCATCATTTTTTGCATTATTCTTGCTTCTCGGAACCTTTTTGAATCCTTGGGGCAACTTTTGAACCTTTATCAAGAAATCAACCCAAAATTCAAAATTTTCGCTCGATTTCTCGAGGGGGCAAGGAGTCAGTTTTACCCTTCCATTGGGGCATCTAAAAATAAAAATAAAAATTATTTTTTGATTCAAGCAACATTTTTTATCTGAAAAGTGTTGTTCTTTGAATCGAAGCAACAAGTACCTCACTTCAAAGAGGGGCAAAATGTAGACACTAAAAAATGTCCTAATCAATGTCATACACTTCAATTAGATTTATTAACATCATTTCCTCTTTATCTATCCTCTTTTCACTTAATTGATTCAATTAACCTAGCTAATTAATTAATTGCATCATTTTCATCTATTTGGCCTAATTAATTAAATTGGGTTAATTCACCTCTTTTCGTACTAATACTTTATCTTATTAAATTGAATAGATCAAAATATTTAATTTAATCTCCTAAGTCATCTTATTTAATTAAATAACCCTAAGTTATTTAATTAAATATCATTTCACCCATCCCTTATTTATTAAATCATCTAATTTAATAAATATCATATAATTCTTCTAATCCCCTAATTGCATAAATTAAACCTTGTTTAATTAACAATTAAACCTTGTTTAATTAACAATTAAACTAATTTTCCTCTAATCAAAGGGAACATTCCTATGGAATATTCTTTATCCTTTGTTTGCACAATTAAAACTTTTTTTTAATTTGTAAAATAACTTTTTTCCTCACCCTAAAGGAATATTCCCTCTCCTCCAATCAACTCACTTGGCTTCTTCAACAAGCTAAACCCTTTAACCTCTTTGGAAAGTTACCTTTGACCTGTGTGAGCAGGTCAAAAGTGTGTTTGTTTGAGGCAAGTGTGAGCCTTTGATTAAATTTCATCATGCATTCTCATCCAATGATGAGAATCCTTGATCCATGCCTCTCATCCCCTTCATCTTGAACCATTGATTATGCTTTTTTTATCTACCATTCATTCCTCATTTTCTCTTCTATAAATACATCACTATTTGGAGACAAATGGATACATCTTTTATTGCAAAATTATGTTGTTAAATTTACTCACATCAATACTCTCAATTTGCACACATTTAGCTTATTTTCAGTTTATTTTAGTTGCATAATAGCTTGGAGCATCCATTAATGGCTTCCATGCATCCATCTTAGTTTGTAAATAAATTAGGGTTTTCATTTTTTAGCATCATTTTAGCTTAAATTAACTTAGATTAGCTTAGAAATTACATAATTAGATCATTTATAGCATAAAATCATGGTAACTTATCTTGCATCATGTTTATTTTTAGCATAATTTAGGTTTTCACACATCAAACACCATGGTTTCATCAATTTTCTTTCTTAGAATCGATTGAAGCAAGCTCACTATCATGGGATTGGGAAAGGGTCATCGGTCCACATCAACGTGACACCAATTCCACAAAAAGATAAATTTCAAATGGATTATAATAGATGTTTTGATGGCTTTCATAGTTTAGTATGTTAAATTTTGATGAAATGTTTTGTTTTAATCTTGTGTGATTGATCTCATTGAGATTCGAGTATTGGTGGCTCCGTTATGCTTTGATTCATCATGGATCAAGCATAATTTGTCCCATACAGGTATCCTCGCATTGACAGAAACACGGATGAAGGAGTTCAAACAAGAAGGAGAGTTATAAAGAATAAAAAGCAAGGATGAAAGATGGATAAAAGCAATGGAAGAAGAACTGAGCCAAATTGAGAAGAAAAAAAATTGGGAATTAGTTCAAAGACCCCCAAAAAAAAAAGTGATACCTGTACTAAATGGGTTTTTAGAAGCAATCTCAATGAAGATGGATCTATTGTAAGAAATAAAGCAAGTTTGGTGTGCAAGGGATATGCACAAGTTGAAGGTATAGACTTTGAGGAAACATTTGCACTAGTTACTAGATTAGAAGCTATAAGAATGTTTCTTGCATTCTCTATTTATAAAGGATTTAAGGTCTATCAAATGGATGTGAAGTCTATTTTCTTAAATGGAAACCTAGAAGAGGAAGTTTACATAGAACAACCAAAAGGTTTTTAGCTATTAGAAGAGGATTTTTTTTGCAGACTAAAGAAAGCATTGTATGGTCTAAAATAGGAACCTAAAGCATGGTATTCAAGACTAGACGAGTACTTGCAACAATAAAGATTCAAGAAAGGATGTATAGATAGCAATCTATACTTCAAATCTAAAGGTGAGTATATGATAATTGTTGTTGTGTATATCTAGATGACATCATTTTTTGTGGCAACAATGACAAATTATGCACGAGATTTTCCATTCAAATGAAAAATGAATTGGAGATGTTAGTGTTGGGAGAACTTTCTTTCTTCCTTGGTTTATAGATAGCACAAACTAATGATGGGATATTTGTATCTCAAACCAAGTATGCTAAGGAAATGCTCAAGAAGTTTGGGATGGAAGATAGAAGACCAGTTAGTACTCCTATGATAATTGGATGTAATTTGAGCAAAGCATATGAGTCCCCTGATGCAAATCAAACCATGTATAGATCAATGATAGGTAGATTTTTGTACCTAAGAACATCAAGACCTAATATTATGCAAGCAATGTGCATGGTTGCAAGATTTCAAACTACTCCTAAAGAGTCTCATGTCAATGTAGTAAAAATAATTTTCAGATATATTAAGAGCATTGTTGACTATAGACTATGGTATCCCAAAGGTGAAGACTTAATTTTGACAGCATATATGGATGTTGATTGGGTTAGAAGTGTAGATGATAGAAGAAGCACAAGTAGTGGTTCTTTCTTCCTTGGAAACAAACTTGTTTCATTGTTGAGAGAGAAGCAAGAGTGAGTTACTCTTTCAATAGCTAAACCAAAGTATGTGGTTGCAGTGGCATGTTGTACACAAGCGTTGTGAATGAAGCAAACACTAAAAGACATCAAGGTAGAGTACAAAGAAAATATCTATATTCTTTGTGACAATTCAAGTGCCATAAATGTATCAAAGAATCTAGTGATGCACTCTAGGACCAATCATATATCTATCAAGTATCACTTCTTAAGAGAAAAGGTAGCAGATCAAGAAGTCAGTATCGAATATTTTCCAACCAAGGATCAAGTTGCATATATATTCACTAAGCCTCTTCCCAAATAGAAATTTGAGTATCTAAGATATAAATTGGGAGTAATTGCTCCCACATCCTATCAAACTCTTAGTGATAGAGCATGAGTGTAGGGGAGCTTCACATAAACTTTATTCATCCCTGGAAGAAAGGAGAGATCAAGTCAGGTATGGTTGGTTTTAAAAATTTCTAATGATTGGATGGTTGCAGATATCATGGACACACTCCCTTATTTTGATAAAGAGGGAGAGCACAAATTGGTTTCAATAGAAACATGGTGTCCTGAAGAGTGCCTTTTCCATTGATGTCAAGGGGGGAGAAAATGAGAAAAATGCTCTGAGTTTGCAAGGTTTTGGGAGAGAATTTTCAAATGCTCTTTGTTTATTAAAGGGGGAGATATGTCTAAGGGAGAGTTGTGACTAAAAATAGTTGTGTGGCTAAGGGGGAGAATGGTTGTTGTGTAGATTGGTCAATCTTGATATTGGTGCAAAGCATTTGGTTTTTCCGTCAATGACAACGGGGGAGATTGTTGGAAGTTTGATTGTCATTGATGTCAAAAGGGGCATCTCGTTATTGTCAAAAAGGGGTATCTGAGTGATATCCTATAAGGTAGATTGTTGATTAATGTCAAAAGGGAATCCTTGGAGCAAGCCTTGAAGAATTGATGAAGTTTGGGCATCCAACCTCGGACTTACCTTATATCGCTTGCTAAAAAAGGAAAGTGTTAAAGTTTTTGTGCTAAGTCTACAAGGTTTCAAACTTCGAGCCTTAGAGGTAAGGCTTATATCTTAATAGAGAGTGGTGAAAGGGGTATGAAGGAATGCCAGACCCTGACACTTGAAATGAATTTTTTTTTGTGGTTTGGCATTGAGGCTTATGCCTTAATAGTTTCTGAAGTATGCAAAACGAAGGACACTCGAAGACCATCACCCAAAAGGGTTATGTTTGGAGATGCTTGTGAAGGAAATGTTTAGGCATCACAGTTCAGTAGGAAGGATTACACCTTATTGAAAGGTTGGTAAGCAGTAAGCTGGAAGAGAGAATCCCAACATCCGACAACCTCATGCATGTTTCAAAGTTTCGCACGTCAGTGCTTCGAAGATTAGTGTGATGGTTTGCAATGAAGTGAAGGAAGTTAAATGGTAAAGGGTAAGGTCGATGGTTAAACGCTGACAAGTGTAAGAATCATCGTACATTGGTGTTCGAGCTTTCTTGTTGGGCTTTGCAATCTGCCTCAAGTATGAGGTAAGAGGGATTAGTAATCCCCAACCCCCAACAAGCATGAATGAAGGAGTAATTTTTCCATTTCGTAGGAAGCTTGTGTTGACTTGGGTTGACTAGCATGGGTATGCGGATTAGTGACACATGGTGAGAGATGATTGCTTGAATGATTAATTCACATCATTTTTGTGAATCACTTAAAGATCTATGATTGCATTTAATGCAAGTCAAATCAGACAGTTGTGTTTTAAAGCAAGGCAGTTAAATGAGTTATGCTAGATCATGGCATGAATTTCAAGATCGATGGCTTGCATTAAAAGATTGGATTGTGTCAATGGTTAGGAAAATGGAATTATGGCACGAAAAACAAGTTAACCACTCCAGCTACATTCTTGTGAAGGATTGGAAGAATTGAGTGACACCATTAATGAACAGGAAGCTACGAGTCTATAATAAGATCGAGCAAGAAAGAATATGTCAAAAAATGAAAATCAAATCCTAAGATTGTGATACACCAAAAATAGAAAATGTATTGAATGAGGTCAGTGGTGTTTGGCTTGAGGAGAGATGGCTTGTTGGTGAAGCTATGTGAGTGAATTTGAATGACTAAGGGTAGAGTGGTCAAGAGAATGACTATTGAGAGAGTGAGTGTGTATGTTGAGTATGCATATGTGGTGAGATGAAGACCTAGACTATAACACAAAAAGATCATCTAGGATATGCATTGAGTTGTAGAGGTGTGTGAGAAACAAGGCAAAAAATGGGATGTAAAGCAAAGAAATGGGTTGCTGAGTGAATAGAAACAAAGTATGAGCAGTTATAGAATAGGTTTGCAACATTGAACTGGATTTATTTTTGAATCATATGTAATCTAGAGTTGTAGCTCCATACTTTTATTATAAATCTGATTGGTTGGTGCCATCACATAGCTTGGTTGGTGCTCGATTAGGGAGTGGATGCTTCCTTAGAGTTGGTGCTCTTAAATTAGGGGATTGGTGTCTCCTTAGGGTTGATTCCCTTAAACATTATAACTAGTGAGTTTTTATTGTGAGGCTAGATTAGGATAGTAGATCCTAACAACTAGTCTCACTGTGGCTTTTCCCATATTGGGTTTTCCATGTATATCTAGTGTTATGAGTATTTGTGTGTGTGAATCTTTGCATGTTTATTTTATCTACATCAAGAGGTGTTAAAAGTTAAATTTTATTGATCTAATGATTCACCCCCCTCTCAGTAGATATTTTTGTTCCAATAGGTCGGTGGCACTTGGGTGGTGGAACTCAAAAGATAATTAAATTTGTTTAAATCTTCACTAACCCCAAAATATTTGGTGGATTTGAAAATTATTTAAAAACATTTTAATGCATTTAAAACTAGACAGTTAAAAAAATGTTTGAAAATGTTCTAGTGGCTATTTTAAAGGTCAAAGGCTTGCAGCTAGTCCCTCAGCCGACCAAGGGCCTAGCTGTGGGGGCCTAAGCCCCACTGATGATAGGGACCCACCGACGGTGGGATCATTGTTAGCCAACAGGGCTGACACTGTCAATCCCTATTGGTAGGCCCTATTGGTACTGACAATACCAACCATGGGCAAGGGGTCTACGAACCCCCCAATATATATTTTTTAAATATTTTCTTTCATTTTTAATAATTTTTTTAACTGGAGGTTTAATTTCAAAAGGCCAAATAAATTTTTTATTTTTCCTATGGGATATATATTTTATTTTTATTTTTCAGAAACATGACACAATTGGGCAACCATATGGTCATATAGTCGTATGGCTAAATTTTTTCATTTTTTCAACTTGGCCAAAATAAATGAAATTTTATGTCATTTTTCATTTCTTGGCCATCTTGGATCCAATAGTGAGGTCCATTTTGTCTCAAGAGGTCATCCATAAAATTTCCTCTACAAAACCCTCATATGAAAGCATAATCCAAGAAACCTTTTTGACCCAAATTTTTCAAGCTTTAGATCTACAATAAATCCAACAAATTTTGACAAACCAAAAGCCTAAATCTACAAAAAACACTTGCAACATGTGTCCCATATCTTGTATTTCCTCAACTCTATCATGCATGTCCATGGATTCAATTTTGCATAAATCTCTCAAAATAAGGGTTATAACCAAAAACATGGAAGCTCATACCTCCCATCAACCATTATAGCTCTGATACCACTTGTTAGGAAATAATGCATCATAACCCAAAATCTTAATCCATTTCCTACATAACCCTAAGAGAGAAAAGCATGCATGAAAGTAACCATAACGCATAAATCAAATAGACAAGCCACAATATATACCCTAGGAAAACGCCCAAGAGGGAAAATCCCAACCTCCAAAAGCATCCATACTCCATCTATTATTCAACAATAAAGCAATGCAAAAGTTACAATGAATACCTATAAAGTATCAAGCCTTTCCATGCATATTCATGTGTCCAAGAATGAATCCACACATCCCATGCCATGCTTCACACATGCACTCCTCAAAAAGATTCAATAATGATAGCCCACTCACCTAGCCAATCTTAACCACTAAACATGTGCTTGATTTTAGAGATACAATCTCACACAAATACAACCAAGTGGTAAGATAAAACCATGTCCCACAAAACCATGTGAAAAAAAACCACTAATCCCTTATTTAATATTCGGTACTAAGTTTTTCAGTTTTTAAATATTTTCCCAATATTAAATTATTATCACATGTCTCCCACACATTAAATAATAATACAATGGTACATTACAACATAAAATGGTCCTCAAATAATTACCTAGTGTGACTAACCACACCACCTAGGTGCATCACAACTAAATAATTATTTAATTACAACATTATAACAAATCATTTTTATGCAATGGTGTACAACACCATATACCAACATGGACCAATTATGCTCCTAATTTCCTAAATTATGTATTCCATGACCCATTTTATCATCTATCAAAAAATCAAATATGAAAAACCAAATTATGCATTTAATATTTCCCCTAGCACTCTAGATCTTGAAAAAGTGGGGCTTGACAAGGGTGCCCTTGTCCCAAATTTATATATGTTGAGGTTGGAAATTTAATATTTGAATTTCAAATCCTAAATATTGACTATCAAGATTTAATTTTTGGGAAATTAGATTAATTGCATACAAATATTTAGTCATTTCATCATTTGAAATCTAAGGAGAAGCAAGAAAGAGAATTATCAAGCAATATTGGAGTATAATTATTATCAATTCAAGATAGTAGAATTTACGTAATTATTGCAACATTTCATCATCAAAGCATCATTTCAAGTTTTATGTGAGTTTGTTCATGTTTATGCATACATTTTTTTTGTGAGTACTAATATTTGTAGGTTTTCAAATCAAGTCAAGCCAAATTCCAATCAAGCCTTAAGGTGATGTGTTTGATTTCAATCCTTCAAGGATATTAGATTTGAGTGGTGAGTTACAACAAATTTTTGATTCATTACTCAGTTATCATTTAGCTTTTATCCCTCAAAAGGAAAAACTCTTTTTCATCAACTTTTCCATTATGGAGGTAGAAATACCAGCATAGGGTTTGACTAAGGCAAACCCCTATATGGCACAACCCTTCCTCTCCTTGTGAATGTGTAGGTTATAGATTTGAAGAAGATTGGAGGAAGATTGAAGACTATTTGTTCATTGATCCATTCAAACCTTACAAATTGACAATATATAAAAATCTCATCAACAAATGAAGATAAGACAACAAGATTCAAAAGGAAGAAGCCACAGACCATGGAATTGAGGACTATGAAGTCAAATTTTAGTTTCAGATCTTTAGTCTAGGGTGCTTGGGCGCCCTTTTCTAGTCAAATGAAGCTCAAATTCAAATCGCAAGTGCACACATGTCTTCTCTAACCATTTCTGGTCATTAAATTAGGTTATCAGTTTCCAGGTTATTTGCATTCATATCAAAATAGTTCATTTTCATAATTAACTAGTTGCATCATTGCATCCCATCATAATTTCATTTCCAAATCACACACATGTCCACCCAATTGACTCACCTTTAAAGTTGTAAGTTAATTTCATGTCCTTACCCATCCTCAATTCCCTAATGTCATCTTTGGAAAGGTGACTAATCCTAATTAAGCCCCAGGGTTTCACTTTTCCAACATAACAACTTGTTTTGTGATAGTCAATACCATTATTTTACTAGTAGTTCATTTATTCATTGACCAATTTATTAAGGTAAACCATTATGAATGGTATATCCACTAAGGTGATCTTACCATGGAAGGGGTGAATGCTTCTATGTGGTGGTGGATGATCTATATTGAACTAAATTTTATTTTTTGTTAACAATAGGAAAATGAAACAAGTGTTCCTTCAAATTTTCCAATTTTTGTTATGGTTGATCCCACAATAGTGTTTTCCAATTTTTGGCCTATGTGAGAGGCTCAAAATCAACACTTTAAAGCATTTTATAATTGTTCAATTATAGAGGACAAGTAGTGAAGAATTTAAGGATAATTTAAGTGATGATATTCTCTATATAGTAAATGTCACAACTGATAACAGCTCCAGCTTAAAGCCAAACAATCTGCAATAGTTACCAATCAACAAATGCAGTTACACGTAGATGGATCGAACAATGTGATGGATCCTTAGGCAAATGTGACAGGGACAATCTTAATTCCCACATCACTTGCAATGATAGAAATTAAAGATATAGAATGATAATGGTAGGAAACAGAGTCTTATTATTATTTGGCTTCAAGTAGCGACCCCGAAAATGTAAATACAGGGTTACATATGGATAGCACACCAAAATGCTAATGACAATGATTGACAATGGATCAATTTATTCCCCTCTTGACATCCACTCTATAGAACAAAAATACTCAATCTTTATTGAATGCGACAAGTATCTAGGCTTCAAAGCATTAGTGAAATGAAAATGGGGCTATTGAAACAAAACTTCATCACTCTTAGATTAGAAGAACTAGCGTTTAAATGTGAATAGTTCTATGCAACAATTACAATGATGGCCAATCTTCAACAAATCGGCCTCCTCAACTAAAGAATCAACCACTTAAAACTCCTGCAAATTGTTATCATTTTGTCTTCTTGCCAAACTAGATTGAGCTATCCAACCTAATAGCTCCTTCTTTTCTCAGTTCGATCACTTCCACACAATGTATCGGTCGTTCCCTATTTTATGCCAAGAACAGTTTCCTCCCCTACTCACTGATCACTTCCCTTTTTTCAAAAACTAGTTGTTTGGTGCTTTTTTTACTCTTGATTGATCTAACTACCTTCATCCTTTTTTAACCAAAAACAAAATAAGCCACCAAAAGAAAGCTCTATATGGAAGCTCACTGCCAACCAAGAATCGCTAGATGTCCCAAGAACATAAAGAAGGAGAAGCCAAAAGGACAAAACCCAAAATTACAAACAACACCAAAATTTCAAAAGAAAATTAAAACCAAAACTATGTTGCCCCTACACCAGGCTCCTCAGGGGAGTTGTTTGTGAGCATAGCTCAAAAAGGGAGTTGGGTAGTAGGACTACCCTTCCAAGTTCTCAACACTTGCAGTATATCCCCATATTTTTATAAAAACAACCCACAACCATCATTTCTTTCTCTTCTGCTAGCATTTGACCATAATAGTTCCTCCATTCATCGAACTTCTCTTCCCAAAGACCCCTTTCATTTGCTTTCCACCGAGTAGCTTCATTGGATTCCAAACTGTCAAAAGAATCAACTCCTCTTGACTAATTATTCCCCATTTCAAATTGTTGTTTCCACACCTCATCTCATCATTGTCAATATATTTCATCCATTCTCTAGACAACCTCTCTTTGTTGCACCTTTCCAATTGGTTTTCCATTTCCCTCTCCATTGCAATCATGACAAAGTCATGAAAATAAACTACAACTGTATCCAAGGGATTTGAAATTTCAGATTTTACCTCACCATTGATGGTTGCATTATTTTTCACACCTCCTATCAATTCAAGCCACTCTTTCAATGGCCTCCATTTGAAGAATCAAGTCATCTTCCACTTCCTCTTTTTTTTATCTCTACACTTTTTTCACGCAGATTCATGCCCACATATACATCTTGACACTAATGTTTCAAACTCTCATGTATCTCTACATCTTTGAGAATACCAATAGCTACCCCAACTTCACAATCATTTGTGTCAACACATGTTGTTGGTTGTCCTACCTACAAATCAACACTATTTCCACCTGTGCAACCTTGAGAAAAATGAAGGTTCACCTCCTTGGCTACTACTACAACTTCCTTTGACTCCCATCCATTTACAAACTATTTTCCTCTTATCAACATCACCTTACTACTACTGACATGACTGTCCTCTTTTTATTCTTGCAAAGGTAACAAAATATGTTTAAGACCATCCTCAAAATTGTAGGTGTTATGTCTCCCATCATGTATGGCATTTCGATCAAACTGCCAAGGTCTACCAAGTAGCATGTGACACACATCCATCGACATGATATCACACACAACACTATCCTTATAACTACCTATTTGAAATTCAACCAAAGCTTGCTCATCTACTAACAACTGATGACCCTTTTGTAACCAAGAAATCTTATATGGTGTAGGATGTGTAGTTCTCTTAAGTCCTAGCTTTTCCACCATTTCAACAACAACAATATTTTTGGTATTACCACTATCTATAATAAGTTTACAACACTTACCTTTAGCTTTGCACTTTGTTTTGAATAGAGCTTTCATTTATATAGGTTCATTACTTTCCTTTGGCAGTTTCAACAACACTCTTTTGAATAACAAAGATTCTCCTGACTCGGTTTCTTCCTTTCTTGAGAAAATGATTTCGCACTCTCCTGATTTGCTTGCACAACTTGATTTCTTCTTTCAGGCCTTGTGTGCCCTCCTTGGGAAGATTCTAGACACTCTCAACTCTTGTGACCCACATACTAATTACACTTAAAATATCTACCTGCAAAACCTCTGCCTCTTCCTTGATAACCATCACTCCTAATAAATCTTTCTCCTCTATCCTGATAACCCCCTTTTTTACTTAACTTTCCCTCTAGAGCTACTTACTTCTCCATCTTGATGGTGTTGCTGTCCTTTTTCTACATAGCCTCGTCCTCCACCTCAGCCTTGTTGATTTTTCTTCCTCATAATATTCTCCTCTACCTTAATGGAAAACTGTATGCTTCCTCCAAAGTTCTTGGTGACACTAAACTCAACTCATCCTGTAGACTATATCTCAACCCATTCAAATACCTTTCCACCTTTTCCACATCTTCTTCATTGTGGCCTGACCGAATCACCAACTTGTAGAAATCTTCCATGTATTCTTTTACTGACATATCATTTTACTTTAGACTCTCCAATCTTCTGAAAAAGATTAGTTTGATAATCCTTCAGAAGAAACCTTGTCTTTAGTTTGAAAACCATCGTGTACCAAGAGGTTATCTTTTCCTTGTTTTGTTTTAATCTCTGAAATTGGACATAGTCCCACCACATAGCAATGTGGACCTTGAGCCTTGTATAGGAAAATTTCACTCTTCTTTCTTCTACAACTCCATACTCAAAATACTTATCTAGTTCATTAATCCAATCTATAAGTTCTTCTTCATTGAGGCTTCTAGAATACATAGGAACCTCAATCTTTGGTTTGGCACCAACATTCAAAATTATCCTCTATAATCTTTCTTCAAAACCTTCAAGTTCTTCTTGCTCTTCTTCTTCATCCACTTGTGGTCGCTCTTCCTCTTCTACTTCACTAGCATCATCCACTAGTGTTCCTCTTCATTGTGCCCTCTCCATGGCATCCATTCATGAAGTCAAGTTCTCCAACAATTCAAGGACTTCATCATCATGTCCTCTTTTACCTCTTCCTCCAGCTCCTCTACCTCTCAATGCTCTCAATGGCATTCTGCCCACTCCTCAATATCCCCAAATCTTTGGGCTCTGATACCAAACTGATGATAACTCCAGCTTAAAGCCAAACAATCTACAATAGTTACCAATCAGAAAATGCACTTATAGGAAGATGGACAGAACAATGTGATTGGTCCTTAGGAAAATGTGATAGGAACAATCTTAATTCCCACATCACTTGCAGTAACAGGCATTAAATCTACATAATGATAATGTAAGAAACATAGTCTTATTATTATCTAGCTTCAAGCAGTGATCCCCAAAATGTAAATGCAGGGTTACATATGGATAGCACACCAAAATGCTAATGATAGTGATTGACAATTGATGGTTTATTCCCCTCTTGACATTCACTCTATCAAATAATAATACTCAACCTTTATTCAATGCAACAAGTATCCATGCTTTAAAGCATTAGTGAAATACAAATAGAGCTATCGAAACAAAACTTCATCACTCTTAGATTAGAAGAACTAGAGTTTAAATGTGCATAGGTCTACGTAGCAATTACAATGATGGTTGATCTTCAGCAAACTGGACTCCTTAACTATAGAATAAACCTCTTAAAACTCCTGCAAATTATTGTTATCGTTTTGTCTTCTTGCCAAACTAGATAGGGCTATCCAACCTAATCACTCCTTTTCTTAGTCCGATCACTTCCACATAATGTATTGATCCTTCCCTATTTTATACCAAGAACCGTTTCCTCCCCTACTCACTAATCGCTTCCCTTTTTTCAAAAAAAAATTGTTCGGCGATTTTTTTCCTCTTGATCAATCTAACTACCTTAATCCTTTTTTAACCAAAAACAAAATAAGCCACCAAAAGAAAGCTCAATATGGAAGCTCATTGCCAACCAAGAATCGCCAAATGTCATAGGAAAAAAAGGAGAAGCCGAAAAGACAAATCCCAAAATTGCAAACAATACCAAAATTTCAAAAGAAAATTAAAACCAAAACTATGATGCCCATGCATCAACAACATGCCTTCATCAAGTTTTATTTATTTATTTATTTACCATCATCAAGTTTTTAGCTAAGTACCATTATTATTATTATTATTATTGAAGCATTTATTTTTGTAGTGGTATTAGTCTCAACTAACTATTAATTCTAAAGTACTTATTGTATTGCATTGATTGTTTATTTACTCTAGATTTATTTCAAAAATATATAAAGTTATTTCCATTTACTTTTCATTTTAGTAAACTTGTCTAATATTAGACCCCTTTAAGTCTTTGGCCTTAATGTTTTACTTTTGTTTTTATTTCTTTGTCAAATATAGGACTATACTTTTGTAAGAGTTATATCAATACCTTTCCCTTGGTATATCCTCTTTGCTTGTCTTAGGGTTTTTGTAATGAGTTTATGTCAAGGTCTCATTGTCATCTTCCATTTCTTTTGAGAAGACATTGTCTCAATCCTTCAATGGGTCAAATTCAATTGATCATGATATATTTGTTGGTATGATGGATACAAATCATAATGAGGAGATTGATGTTGATCGTGATCCACATTTGGAACAATTTGATAGGCATGATATTTCTTTCCTTGCACGGTTATTTTCTCAACATATTGTAACTTCAGCTAGTGTTGCTTCTCCCACATAATCGATTGATGCTCTTCACGAAAAAATATTGATTGTTAAGTCTTTTGATAGGAAGATTCTTTGAGACATTTGTATTATAATTAGCTCTTCAAATTCTTTACATGGTACATCTTCTCCCTCTCATCCAAACTTATTCCTATATTATCACTACTTTACTTCTGAAATATCTCACAATATCCCTACTAATATGATACCTACTCTTCATATTCCATTTTCTAATATCATATCTAATTCTTATCTTACAAGGGTCATTCATGCTTCCCACTAATGGTTCACCGACTTCCCACTAAACTTGACAAAAACATTTAATGGAAATCAAACTTTTTTTTTAATGTAAATCAAGCTTTTCCTATAGTCTAGATGCCTTATAGCTTGAACCTAATATTCTTTCACCCAATAAAAGCCTCATCTTAACAAATAAACCCAAATCAAAGGACCCACCGCGACATTTCTTTTATGACCTAATGAATTCTTAGAGGACAGAGTAGTGTGAAATTATAAAGACTACCAATGATGAAGAATATGATACTCAATTCCAATTAATAGTTGTCAAACCTTGATTGTAGTCATTAGCTGTCCAATAAAGACAAGCAATATAATATTCAAAACTTTAGATAACTCATGAATAATATTAAAATATCAGATTTAAATGACATAGGAAATGAGTGAAGAGTTTCTAGTGAGTGTGGAGACAAAAACCATTTAAAATTATGTTAAAGTACAACAAACATATGGAACGAAAACATAGGTGGGATCTCTGGTATTGTCGAGCATTGAAAACTTCCCAATTATATCTCATCGCCAAACCCAAAGTCAAAGTTATATTTTAATTTAAGCTAAGATTAGCCTAATGTCTCTTTTGGCCACGTTAAATCTCCTACCATAAAAGGATTACTTTTCCCTGCACGAAATTGTAGAGATAGAGAGAGATGGTCACACATGTAACCTCGGATTTTGGTCCCGACAATGACCTGCCGATTTACTTTTGGACGTACTCTACCTAATCACCACGAGTCGCCAAAAACGGCGTCCCAACGGAGAATTACCACCCCTGTGGGGCCCATACGTAATGCCGACGTGTCCGTCTGGAATGCCAAGGTGTCAATGGGGAGAGAATCTAAGGGGTTTGAGTGAATGATTTTGTTGGGTGTGTTGGGGGTCCCTAGGAAGTGTCCTTTCCTACAACATGTGCCCTTATGAAGTCTGCTTACTTGTGGGGATTGCTTGCCGCCTGAAAAAGAAACTCATTGATTTGTACGTACACTGCACCTCTTTGCCTTTCACATGTGTCTACCCTTTTGCACAATGCCCCACCGCACACGTGGTTTTGTTTACGTCTCTGCAGTCTTTCTTTTATCATTTTATTCTTACCAAAAATAAATATGGAATGCCTTTACAGTGGATCACATGCTTGCTGAACCCAATATTCGTCTAGGGTTATAATAACCTAAGCTCTAGGTGAAAGACAGGATATTAGTAGGCTGGAGTTTTTTATTATATTTTTTTTTAAAAAGTTTGATTTATGGTAATATATTGTTAAAATTTATTTTTTAAATTATTAGTCGATAAGTTATATATAGTGTGAGGTTTGCGTTTGAAATAAGTTCAGGGAAAAGTCTTCAAAATCTCACTTATCACATAAAAGTCAGATAAATATTAGTTTGACAATTGGACGGGAACATTCTATTTTCATTCCATTGTTTAACACTTATTATTATTAATTGTTTAATCCAACCACATGCAACTAGAATTTGCAGCGCATCCATGCACAAACACATACTCTCTAACGGAATTCCTTCTCTAACATATTAACAGACATATAGTTTTCTATAAACCTCTTTTAAGTGCACGTGCTAGTAATATGATAGGCATGGTTTCATGAGGGGGAGAAATATTTCATATTATGATGAAAAATAATTGAAACAAAAATATTTATGTTCATATTTATTTTTTAAATTTAAAGATTTTAACTTTAATATAAATAAAATACGTGATAAATAAAATGATTTTTTGATAAAATAAAATTACCTAAAAATAAAATAAAGTAACTCTTACTTTAATATAACATTATAGTAAAAAAATAATATTGATTTTAAATAATTTTACTTTAAAATTAATTAACTCTCTTAATTCTTAATTTAGTATATTGTATCTTACATTTAAGGGGAAATCTTATTATGCTAAAACTTTATTACATTGTGTGTATGTTTAAATGTATTTCAGTTTCTTGAATGATTTTGTAATTGTTAAGGGGTGAAATTAATAATATTCAATTATGCTATAAACAAAAGATTAAAAATAAAATCATATAGCTTGTAATTTTTTATTATTATGTATGTATATATATTTTATAGATATACACAATATACTTTAATTTATTGAATGATTTTGTGATTGTCAAAAGCTACAAATTTATCTAATTATATTATAAATAATTATTTGAATATAAAACAATCATTTTGTATGATATATTGAAGAGAAAAATATACCATGTTAAAACTTTATCACTATGTGTATATATTAAAATATATATTACATATAAAAGTAGAATAATTCTAAAGTAAAATAGCTTTTAATTAAATAAAATAGTTTGAAACTAATATTTCTTAGTGTATTTTAGATATACATATTTAAGATATTTTAGGTCAATATAAAAAATATATGATTTAGTATAAAATAGTTTAAATAAATTATTGATAGTTATGGAAATATATAATTAAGAATTTAATATTAATTTAAGAAATGAAATGTGATAGTGATATTTAATTTTAATATTGATGTTGAAGATCATTTTAATGTACATACGAATTATATAATTTTATTGGAAAAATCATATTTATTCCAATGTCACATAAAACATACAAAGTGTTTCCAATAATGTCTAATATATTTTTTTTATTTTTAATATTATTAATCTTATTATACAACATATACAATACACCTTTCCCAACAATAATATCTATTAATAGAAAATAAATATTCAAATATATCAAATATGTAATAAATGTAAAATATATGATAATATTATTTATATTTATATATATATATATATATATATATATATATATATATATATATATATATATATATATATATATATAACTAAAAAATTTAGAAACATTTAAAAAAAAACTTTTACAACTAAACTATCTTCATACTTCAACAATTTCAAACATTAAATTTGTAAAGTCATAATTTATCTTGTTTTTGGCATTTATTCATATAAATAAAATATGAATTTTTTTTTTGACATATGACTTCGCCTAAAGATAATATCATTTTTTTTAAAACTTGTAGAAAGAGTAGAAATGCAAACTCAAATCTCTATTTCAAATATATAAGAACTATTAACAATTTCCCTTTCTACTAGGTTTCTCTTTTAAGTATACTCTTTATTGCTTTATAAATTACTTTAAATTTTGTAAATTATTTTTTTAAATGAATTATGTTAATTATTAATATTTATAAGTTTAATTTTGTGATGTGTATATTTAAGAATTTATAATTTAATAGTGAAAATTGCATATATCATATTATTATAAATATATGTATTTTTGTGTTTATATTAGTTTAATTGTTTTTATGTAATGATAAATACACAAACTTAATATAATTTATATTAAAAGTTGATATATATATATATATATATATTAGTAATGACAATAAAGATGGTGAATATGGTCTTCATTACTAGAATGGAATGTAGTTGTTTGGAGGACTATCTATCTCCAAATTAGATGTCATTTTGACCTTATTGTTTGTGGAGTAGAAGATGATGTCATGGTGGTTATAGGAAGGAAGTTTGAAGGTGGGCACATTCATGATAGTGTCATTGTAGAGGAGTTTTGGTGACAGTTATAGATGCAATTTAAGAGGGAAAATGTGTGGGAAGTTGGTAGCTAAGAAGTATGTTAATAGTCCTTGGTGGGATAATGTATTTGTGTTAATATCCAACTATGGTCACAAGGCAACCATAGGAGATATAAGGGTATTTAGTAGAGTGGTGATGAAGGAGAATACAACTTTAAGGAAGCTTTTCCTTCTATTCAACAAGTTTGTTCTGCTTTGCAATTTTGAAGAGCATAGGAGCTACATCACCTACCACCCTAATTTTCTATCTTCACAATAGATGGAGAGGTTGAAGAAGTTGAAAAAAGGCCTCTTGTTCATTTGGTTAAATAGCAGTTAGGGAAGATTTTTTATTTATACAAGCCATCAATCTAAGGGATGTTCTCAATGATTTTTCAATGGGAAATACCCCCCTTGGTAGCATATTGCTTATAATTTTTTTTTCTTATTTCATTTGCACATATTTATAAGGATAAATCTTGATCCTCAAATTATTTATTTATTTCTTATATTCAAATGTGCAATTTGTAGTATTGATCCATGTCAATTATGTAATTTGTATAAATAAACCCCAAACTTCTAAATATCAAATTCAAATTTGAGGTTAACCTAATCCTTCCAACTAGTCTTTATATGCTAACTCAAAGCACAAAATGTTTCACTTACAACCTTTAGATTTGTATTTAATTAGATGTATTCATTCATTTTCAAATTATAATGAGGCACACTTAGAACTTGGCAATTAAAAGAACATCTAACATCCAAAGAGTAGATTCAAAGTATTTGTACTATATTTAGTATTCTTATATTAGCATATAGGCATTTGTGTATCACTTTTTTCTATATTTGATCCTTGTTCCAAGTTGTTAAATTGGTCCATCTATGGTTTTAACCAACGAAGAATCAATCTTTACCTAGAAATTCCTAAACAATGTCTCTAGATATTACCCAAGTTGCAAATACATATTTTTAAAACCTAGGAGAACAAGAATCCATATGGATAATCATAATACAGTTTATATTTGCACTTTTCAATTCAAATATGTGCACCGGATTTAGATTTTTAGTTGCATAAAATGATTTTGCACTTGTAGAAGTGACCCATAATCATAGTCAATTAATTTAGATACATCCCAAAACATCTTTTGCACTTGTAGAAGTGATCCATAGTCATAGACAATCAATTTTTACATTTTAAAACATTCATTTAATTATTCTTGATTTTCTTGTACTCTAATGTGTAGACACCTTGCACCACATTTTTTATTAATTAGATTCTAATTAAGTACCATTTGCTTATTATATATATATATATATTTCTTTTACAACATTAAGTTATAAGTTGTTTATGTTTCAACACTTTCAATCCTAATGTAATTATCTAATTATTGTTTAATTATTTTACACTTAAACTTTATGCAAAAAGAGATTTTAGTCTCGCTTTCACATAAACTTCCTCTCCATTTATTCTATTTGTTTATTGTTTTGTTTATTAAATGTGATGGTGACAATTATATACCTTGCAATTCTCCCCCTTTTTTGGGCTCACTTTGACCTACTTATAATTTATGCAATGACAAATATACAAGTTGTACAATTTCTACTAAGAGTGGAACATATCTTAAGCCTTATTTGATCTCCTCTATATTCATCTCAAAATTACTCTCCTTTTATGTTCATCTCTTTATTCATCCTTCCTTAAAGAGCCTATTGTTGTGAGATTGATAGAAACACATGCTCAATTAGATGACATTGCACTTTCTCTAATGCCTAGTTTATTTGTCAATGATGATACTCTTGATGTGCATCTTCAAGATATCTTCTCTTTTAGGTTACATAATTATGATGACTACCTTAGTGATGAGTGTAATGATGATTACACTTCTTCTATCACTATTGATGTGTTACTACATGATATGCCTCATTCTCCCTCACATGAAGTTCTTATTCCCCATGTAGTTCATGATAGTCCTATTTTTATATCTTGTGGCACATCATGGTTTATTGATGGTATATATTTAGTGAGGAGTATAGTGATGGTCCTATATCTTCCAGTGATGAGGATGAGGGCTCCTTAAATTTCATGACGATTTAGTCTCTTATGCACATTCTAGTGCCCCTTCCTTGGATGATATGGATTTTATATGCATCAAGGTTATATACCAACTTTGATGGCTATGTCTTGGTTGTTCTTTAGATCCTTTCATCCCTTCCCATGACATTTCTCTTACTACTTATGTAGTACATTTTTCTATACCTCATCTTTCACATGGTTTAGACACATGCATGAACATGAAGCACAACATGATTAAAAAGATCTCTAGTAACACACTCCTTAGCCTAATAGAGCTAAAAGAGTAGAGGAGTTATCCTACTCTTGTTAGTTGACCAAGACTACATACACTTCTATCTTGAATCCAACATGATTCTAACTCAACTTGCTTCCTCGCTTAGGTAATTTATTATCTAGTTTTAACTTTTAGAGTTATATGGTGTTGTTTGAGCATCAATAGGCCCAAAATAATTTTTTTAATGATTGTAAACATGAACTACATACATGGATCCACATAAGAATAATGGTTAAAGAAAGAAAAAACACTAAGACAATTTTACCTGTTTCAATCATCTTTACTAACAACACTCCTTCATATCATGATGAATGATATCTACTCAAGATCATAATAAGGAACAAAATTTGATGGTGACGATGATTTGATGGATGATGACCATAACATTGGTTAAGATTTGAAGCTTCCATGCTTTGTCCATATACATTATTTTATTTATTTGGACTCTCCTACTCGAGGGCATATCCTTTGACATTTGTTTCCTTTCTACTATGATGATGATACACTTACTTGAAACTTTCCATATTATTATTCTAATTATTCTTGATTACATGTTTTACTATCTTTTCATGTGGTGATTATGTGATCTTCCATGATTATCATGCACACATCTTATGCTTTTATGTTAACCATACTTGTTCATGTTAATGAAGAACATTTTTTGTATCTTATGCTAACATGTTTTTATGATGATTATGTTTTTTCCTAATGCTTCTAAGCATGATGGTCTCACAATTATTTTTTCTTATATAATCATATATCTAATCATTCATATTGGGGCACTTTGCTTCCTACCATTATATGTGTTTTCATGAGCATATCTTAATATCTCCTTATGTTGTCACATGATGATATCCTTACATTCCTATATGATTATTGAGATTTCTAACATTTACATAATTTTTACATCTCTTCCTCTCCTCCAAATTCATTGCATTTATCGCAAGCAACAAATTCAATGGGGATGCATATAAGTCCATTGGTGTTCCTTTCATGAGTATGACCTTGCAATGACTACCTTATAATCGATTCCATTTTAGATAGTACCACTTTACTTACTTTGCATGAGTAGTACATGACTTCAAATTCCAAGTAAAATCTTGTTACTATTTTCCTTTCTTTTCAATTGTAGGTATCATTTAACTAAAATTAGAAAACAACCTAATGTAAATTTTGTCATCATACTTCCAACATATCTAAAATTAAATCATTGAAATAATAAATTTAAAACTATAAAATTAACAACATTCTATTAACCACTAAAATGAATCAAATACATTTATTTGTTTTAATTTATAATTTGCTATTGTCAAATTCTTATTTGTATTAAATACCTTCTTAAAACCTAATTTTAGTTGAAAAAAATATTTTTATTTGTTTAGAGTAATTAAAGTACCTTATTGGGGCGGTGGGCCTACCTTGATTGGTTAAATCATCCTGTTGGAGGCAAGAGGTCATGAGATCTAGTCTCCCCACCATCCCTGGCGTGACATCACCAGACATGTGAAAAAGGTTATCAGATGCGGGGCAGCTACCCAGAGTCCAAATCCTTCAGCCTTAAATTTTTTTTTTAAGTACCTTATCCTCCACATGTCATTTCCAAATTTATCCACACAATCTAATGGCTAGATGATAGGCGACCCCTGGAGCAGAGATTAAAAAATTAAAGTGTTAAAAACGTTTTAGGTGTCGCAGAAGCAAAATTCGATAATGGAGGTGACACTTCTTAAAATATACAATGTAGCACATTACGGAGCATTTAAATAGTAAAATATTGTGTTGAAATATTTGCATAGGGGATTTGACGTAGATATAGTTGTGTTTTTTATATAGATCTGTCTTAATCTACGAATTTTCTTGAATCACAAAAAAACACGAGAGTCGGGCGACAATGTTCACCGTGTAATTTTGTTTGTTTGTGCGGGTGGCAGTAAGAGAGGTGGTGGGGCACGCCCGAGGGTATGGGGCCTGGCATTAAGTGGGTGGAATTGGGATTCGAACCTCGGTTACTCATCCTGCCGTGCTGCAGACGCTTGCCGAGTTGAAGAGGAGATGAGACGAGACAGATGTGACAAGAGGATTGGATGGGGGCACGCAAACCCACCAATTTACTCTCTTTTTTCCTAGGTGCCCATTACTTAGCCCAGCGGTTACTTCCAGTCCGGTACACTGAAAAACATTGGTTAAATTTTGTGTGCTGCCCTATTAAAAAAACAAAGCTCAATAAAGAAAAACCATGAGCACTTATCTTTGTTGTCCTTCCCAGAGATCTATAAGTTCCGTTTCTTTTCACATCCGATTGCCTCTTCCTTTTCCACGGAGCCAGTACAGAGTCCCCCTCCCCCCCTGTGAGTACAGAGACCGAATCGGTCATGGATTGAAATTTTTGAGCTTAACTAATATAAGTGGAATAATTTTGGCCTATGGTAGAAGAGGTGGTTCTGTGTCTCCATGAAGAGTGAGAATCCTACGTCTATAGCGGCCATGCTTTCTTCTACAGTGGCGCTTCAAGGTCAGTTAATTCTGCACTTTGGAAAGCCCGATTCGTCTAAATTTATACTGTACATTCCTTTGTACTGATAGTCAAATTCTTGTGTGTTGTTTTGTGATTGGTATAGAGGCTTTAGTTTTGTAGATTGAGCAATAAAATTGGTTTGATGTCAGCAGGTCCTCGGTCTGTAAGACCCCATGAATCTGCACAGAACATTCGCAAGAGATTAATGCCGGGTTCTTTCTCTGCGTGTATGGAACTGTCGGATGACAATTTATGTGACGAAGATGGTGGTGAAGAGTGTGGGCATTTTGGAGATAAGAAAAGAAGATTGACATTCGAGCAGGTGAAGACACTGGAGAAGAGTTTTGAAGTAGGCAACAAACTGGAGCCTGAGAGAAAATTGCAGTTGGCTAGGGCGTTGGGCCTGCAGCCCAGACAGATTGCCGTGTGGTTTCAGAACAGGCGTGCCAGGTGGAAGAACAAGCAGTTGGAAAAAGATTACGATCTTCTCAAGCTTGAGTACGATGCTCTCAAGACCACCTATGAGAATCTGCTTCAAGAGCACAAACAAATCAAAGACGAGGTATGAATCCAACACACCCAAATGAACAAGATCAAGGATTACGTGCCTAGGAATCAGATTAAATTTTGGGTTCAGTGACGATTTCATAGATCTTTAACAGAAATTGGATGAATCAGTTAATGTTCACCAGGGTCCAATTTTTCCATGAAAAATGCTGAGATTTAGTTCGTATGATTAACTCAATTCAGCAGTGAATGCTTTTTAATAAGTAGGAATGAGTTTTTCGGATTGTTTCTGATTTTTCAATCAATGTTTTGGATCACATTCAGTAATTTATCATCGTCATCACACTCCTGTTCCTCATAATGAATTACTGAATGTGATTGGATTCAATCAATATTTTGGATCACGTTCAGTAATTTATCATCATCACTGCACTTCTCACCCTCATAATGAATCACTGAATGTGATCTGAAATATAGATTAAAAAATATACAGAACTGAAAAAAACAAACATACAATACTTTCTAATATTTCAACAGATTGTTGTATCTTGAAGACAATTTTTATAATCTATTTGAGAAAACGTAAATCTACCAAATTAGTTGTGAAGAAATAAAAGAAAAGATAAAACAGAGTAACAAAATAACCCGGTTCATTAGTTCTTCAAACTTCCTTGACAGGTCTATCTAACATAAACCAGAAAACATCCTCCAGTCTTTTAATTCTGTAATACTCTTCAGACTGGTATTGTGAAGGTTCTCCTGACTAGTGGTATTCTTTTATGGCAAAACAGGTTCAACGGTTGAAGAGGGAGCAAGTGAACAAAGAAGAGAGCAATTACAAGGGGCGAGGTTCCATGCTGGAGTCTCAGCAGAAATCAAATGCATTACTCAACCAAACTGCAACTTCTACCACCGAGTTACCAAGAAAACCTGAAATACTTATTAAAAGCAAGGAGGTCTGTGAGAAAGATTCACAAGAAGCTGGATGTTCAAGCTTTGTGAGCGAAGACAGTTCTGTTCTGAACGTCGACAGCCCGCGCACAATCGACAGCCTGCCTTCGACGCAATCGACCGGCAGAGAAATGTCGACCGAGTTAATGAGAAAGCCCTTAGCAGAGCAATCGGATTACTGCCAAAGAATTCTGCCTAAAGTGGAGGAAAGTATGCTCGCGAACGAAGATGAAACCTGCTGTAATTTGTTTTATGGTTATTACGAGGAACAAGGGTCTATGCTGTGGGACTGCTGGAATCCTGAAATATAATTCGGGCTTTTGTCAATAGGCTTTCAATGGTTTAACATAAGACTTAGAACAGTAAATAAATAAAGCTGTTTTAGCTGTAATATAAATCTTCTCTGCTGTTTCCTTTTTTTCTTAAGCTTGCCCAACCCATTCTGTACTGGGCTTCTATTAGAATTGAGCTTGAACAGCTAACTCTGCAATTTATGTAACAAGTTAAACCATGAGGCTGATGTGGTAAAAAAGATCTATTTGCTGTTTTCTTCATTAAGTTGTAAGACTTGTTTATTGACAGCGCTGGATTAAATTTAATGGCCGTATGGCCGTATTTATGCAGTTTTTCTGTGAATTGCAATTAAAAAAATCCTTTGACAGTCAGGATCGACCGTATAATTTAGTCCCCTCTTGTAATCAAAGTCCGATATATCCTGAATGTCCTGGTACTGTGAAGGGAGCATTCCATACGGATTTTGGGCGACAATTTTTATACGAAGCAGGAAGTAAATTAAGTGGGGATTGAAGAGATAGTGAAGCGATGATGTAGCGAGCGTTGACATCTTCATTGGGAAGTGCACCGCCTTGAAATGCACAAAGTTTAACCGGGGCAGTCAAAAGCTTACTCTGTGTCAGTGCCATGGTGGGTTCTTCGATGCAATTCTATTTCTACCCAGTTGTCCCCAATTTTGGAAGAGATTGGTAGGTAGTGTACGTCACCTCAATCAAAGCATTAATCCCATATCCTTAACGCTATAATTCTTACTGGGTGTTGATGGCGACGTCAAAATAGCTCCGCAAGATGAAGTTGCATGGAAGAAACAGGGTCGGAAGCGTTGCATGCATTGGCACAAGATGTGCCCGTAAAAACAGATCTTCCATGCCACAACGTTCCAAGGGCTCTCTGGAATACTCTCTATTGCTCTCTACAAGATCCTTCTGGAATGTTTTTAATGGAATGCTACTGAGTTATTTTAATGGAAAGTCAATTTTAAAAACGAGAAAAGTATATATATATTTTTATTTTTATTTTTAGTTTAATATTATTATATGGGTATATTTAAATTAATGTGTCTTTTCTACAATTAGTTCCTAGTTGGTAACTATGGCGATAGATCAGATATATTTGTTTTATTTGAATAGCAATGAAACTATTGTATTTTTCTCTTATTAAAAAAATTTAAATTAAGGTGTTTTTTCTACAATTAGTAATTTTCTAGTAGGTAACTATATGGTTATAGATCATACATATTTATTTTATTTGAATAATAATGAAATTATTGTATTTTTCTCTTATTAATTTTTTTTAAATTAAGGTGTTTTTCTACAATTAGTTATTTCCTAGTAGGTAACTATGGTGATAGATCAGATATATTTGTTTTATTTGAATAACAATGAAATTGTTGTATTTTTCCCTTATTAAAAAATTAAGCTAATATTCTGGTTTTTCTATATTATATTTTATTGGTTGATATCCAAAGAAACGACAAATGTAGATCTTTTTTTTTTTTCTTATTTAATTGATTTGTTTGGTTAACTATTATAATTATATCAAAAATTCTTCTTGTTGATTCTCTCTCACTAAAGTTGAAAATTTTGCAATAAATTAAGAATCCTCAAAAGTCAAACGATATTTTTCTTTTTAATTGGAAAAGGCATCTATTAATTGTAAAAAATATAATGTACAAAAGACCCTTTCAAGATAAGAATCCTCAAAAGTCAAACAACATTTATCATAACTAGTATACATATTCTTATTGATGTGGCGAGGTGAATGCGAAAAGTGTGCCATTCACTAAAGTGGGTAAAATTTCCAAACATGGAACATGCATATTCATTCAAAGAGCTTGTGGCACATTGCATAGACCTTTGAGTGCATGTACCTCATCTTGTATAACATGTTTTGACAATAAATTTGAGCTACTTTTGAGCACTTCTATTTATATATGTTCGAAATATAAATTACTTGTTTGGGAAAAGATAAATTTACAACCTTGTACACATCCATTCATCTACAACTAGCAAGAGACTACATACAAAATTAGCTATCTACACTTCCATTCTACAAAAGGCAAGGTATTATAAACAAAGTTAACTGTGTCCCTAGAGTTCTTGCTTGCATTCTTGACAAATATCCCAACCAAATCTTCTAAGCATATAAATTTATATGCTAGTTATTGAACCCATTTTTATATAGTAACATTACATAGAAACTATTATTATTCTTTGTTTGTTTAGGCAACTACTTTTCAATACTTATCTCTCACCCTCTTTGATTAGATTTCATCTACCTATTTTCCATTAAACACAAAAGAAAATTGGAATAATCTACATTACTAAAAAAATAGTCTTTTGTTTATAGAATTGTGGGTCTTTGTGTGCTATAACTTGTACAATAGTGAGGTGCAAGGACTATTGGACTATTGGGTAGAGCTTAATATGGAGGGCTCTAATAGAATAGTGGATGAAAGTGGAGGTGTGAATGTTGAAGATGATACAATCTCTTTTAGTGATTTACAATATACTATTATATACGATAATAAATTTGTATTTGAATACAAGTAAAAATGTATGCTTTTAAAGGTTTATGATTAAATTATTTTGTTCAATGTGTATCCAAGGATGTCCTTTGCTAGTTATTATTATCTAGATTTTCAATCAAAATTTGGATTTGGGTACTTGAATGCATTTCCAAATTTCTAATTAATCTACCATTTTAACTCAACAACCAACTAATCAATTCTTTCTATAAATCTTAGGAATAGGAGTTTAAATAAATTCAAGCTGGAAATTTTGTAAGTATCACAATTTTAATTTTATTTTGCTAATTAAAAATAAATAGGTCCTTTATAAATGTCTCATTTTACAATAATAAGTTATAGAAAAACAAAACAAAAGGCATTCTTAGGCAATTGCATTCTGTTGACACTATTAATTCTGAAAAATATTAGCATTCAAAAGGATTCAAATTTTTATATTAATACAACAAAGGATTGTATTGATTGTGATATCCATGGTGAGGGTGACTATTTTATGGATATCCTTTATGAAAAATTTAACAATGGGATGCACTTTGAATCATTCAAACCTTCCTTTGAAGCTTTCTAGATGGGGTTTAGTGGTGGAGTTATTGGTGATAATGTTTTAGGTATTTATAATGAGGGATATGGGCATATTTTTGAAAGAGATTTCCTTCAACTTGCTAGTCATGATAATTACGAATATGATTAGTTCTCAATAGGTTATGATTACTTGTATGATCACGACTTGAAAATAATTACATCAGATTTGAAGT
Organism: Sequoia sempervirens; assembly: GCA_007258455.2. Classification (NCBI taxonomy): domain Eukaryota; kingdom Viridiplantae; phylum Streptophyta; class Pinopsida; order Cupressales; family Cupressaceae; genus Sequoia; species Sequoia sempervirens. The sequence goes on along the minus strand of VDFB02056351.1, from coordinate 3,958,318 downwards.
TCTCAAATGAATGTGAATGTCAGTATGATGTAAATTAGTTCAAGCATATGCCTATGTACGAACACTTTTTGTTTATCACACAAAATGAATGCATGTCAGACATGGGACAAATTTTAGTAGATGACTCCATGTTTTTATTCGATTTAATTTATTAGACTTGAAGCTAAAATTCGACTTCAATAAATCAAAGCATATGTTTCTTGATCAAACTATTTAACAAAGTGCTTATGAAAATTTCAAGTTTGATATGCAAACTGAATATGATGTCAAAGTTTATGATGTTAGTTATTTGATGGAATATGAATGTTTTCAATTTTTAGTTCAGTTAGATAGGTATTTAATGGAACATGACAGTGAATTGGATGAGGTAAAGTGTCACAGTGGTTGTGAGAATGACATAATTGATAAGTGTGGCATTTATGTTTTGAATGATTATGTGTTTTAGTTAATGTTTGATTGCTAATTTTAGTTTGACAGGGTTATTACTGACATTGGAAAGTACAGTGATATGGTTAAGCATGTCAATCGTGATGTTAATTTTTAGGTATACAATGATAATGTTTTCAGACTTGGCCTAATGCATTTAGTGGAAAACAAAGTGTTTGAAAGAGGTAAGGACTAGTACCTCATTTTTGGGGGCGTGGGGCCACCAAATGAAGTTTGAAAACTTATGGTTTTCAATGCAACACAAATGAGTAGTGGTAGAGTCACCCAATGGAGTAGGCATCTAGTCTACGTCCTAGAGATCTGAAATCTCACTATGCTTTGCTGAAGCATAAATCCTTGAAGTTGAGCCATTGTTGGAACCTTCAATTTTTTGCAAATTTGAAGTTCCTAAGCACTTTCAGTTTGGAGATAGAGGTTAATTTTGCTTCCTATCGTATCTACCCCGAAGCCCATCTTCACCAATTAATTTTTTACAACTTAGGAGTCATCATGCAAATCCATGTGGTAGAAAGTTTCTTGGGACATATGGTAGTATGCCTTTTCAGTTTTGTGCTTCTAGAACAAGCTCTAATATGCCTTTTAATGTGTTTCTAATAGTGACTGAGTTAGATTTGGCGTTCCAAAAAAGTTGTGAATTTAAAATTTTTGAGGGTGACCCATTTCTTATTTTGGTCTCAAATGTCTCTAGTTTCAATTTTGTTGAAATGAAAGGTCAAGTGGTGCATTAATGTAAACTTTTTTTGATGTGGCGCACACCATCGAACTGCCTGATTATAAAGAAAGTACCAAATTTTGACTTGTTGGGAAGAATTTGATAAAAATTTCAAGTTTCATTTAATAAATTGTGCTCTCTTGCAAAAAATCATGGCCCCAAGGTCTCACGTTTGCACGTAGTGCAATTTCACCCTTTTGTCGACATGAGAAATTAAAAATTTACATTTTTCCTAATATTTTAATATGCCAATACTTAAAACATTTCAAAATGTTTTAAATGATTGTAGGACATAAATATTTGTCTCAAACAACTTTAGATGTTCTCCAAGGTGAATTTGCATGTGAATGATTTGAGGGGCAGGTTAAATACATTTTCAATAGTTGCTAAATTCATACTAAACTATTCCCAATGTATTTTTGAAGGGGGAATCAAACCAAAATATGTGTTACATTAATACTTATGTGTTGAGCCACATTTATTGAATTTTCAAACTTCTTTTGCTACTCACATGGGGATTAAAGTTTCATTAAATATTTTAAGCATCTAGTGCATACATTGAAGGCAACACATTTTGGCATGGAGGCGAATGAAATAAAATTATTTTGGTCTTCTATTATGCATTGCCTTATTTTTTGTCATGCTGAGTTGGAATATAGGTGGGTGTTAGGTCTGGTTTATCCTTCACATGCAACATAATGTATATTTTTGTCTTTTCTCAACATTTTGGCACATCTTTGGTGTCGACATGTGAACTTCAAACCAATGCAAAAAAAAATTCTTAGCATGTGAGGGGGTTTGAAAGGGAGTTTTTTTTGTATTAATAATAGTTTAAACACTCAAAATACAAGGATCCAATCCATTATGCTAAAACTAGTTTAACAACTATACACTATAAAGCCATTTGCACACTATAAGCTACCTATACACTTCACCTTACATGAGTATAGATTTTAAACTATCAACACTACGTGGATTTGAAGTTTTTGCTATTGATATTATACAAAAATATACAAAAAAGGTTCCAAACTATAGCAAATCTTCTCATGTGGTTTTCCCCAAGTTTATGCTCTCACTATAGGAATCCATGTTGGCCCAATTGGCAAGAGTGTCGATGGCCTTCAACTCCTCATTTGAGAAGACTTCTTCAATTTCCTAGTTCTCATTGGTGTATAGTCTCAGAGCTCTATTTATTAAATTATTTTATTTGTCAGCAACTTTGTCATTGAAATTCTTTTGAAATGCCTCTTATGCTTTCATAAACATAGCCAGGCTTTGGTTGGCCTTGCTGCCATGAGTGCTCAAATTTGACTTCATGTTGATTGATCAAGACTATTCCATCTTTAAGCAACCTCAAGAATTTTCTCTCTGCTATCTCCATGGTGGCCACCACCTACATGGAAACATTAAAGCATACGAGTCTTTTCAGAGACTTAGTAAGAACCCTCTAAAACCCATTAAATTTGTCCTCATTCCTTGCCTTCCATTTACACCACATAATTTTAGATGAAAGAGAAAACCAAAACATATGCAAGTCTTTGCTTAGTTTTTTTTTTATCATGATTCAAAAATGCTTTTTTCCAATTAGCCTTTCCATTAGTATCCCAAATTTCTTGCTCGTTACAAAAGATTTTCCAAATTTCATTTGCAAAAAATAGTCAAAGAAAATGTGATTGATTATTTCAGTAACCTTGCATAGGCTGCAAATATCAATATTAGAATGATTCATTTTGTAAGGAAGCTTTTGTAATAGTAAGAGCCATCTAAAACAAGATTTTTTAGCATCCATACCATTATGCCAAATTGAAATAAAAGATTTTTTCCAAGCTTTACAATCAAGATTGACTTTCTAGACCTTGTTAAGATGTTCAATAGGAGGATTGGGACTTATTAAATATTTGTAAATAATTTTAGTCTTGACTTCATTGAGAGCCTAGGTGGAGTCATTCCACACAAAGTTAGATGGCACAGGTTCCCCATTTTTAGTGCTAGAATTCAGACTATTGTTTTTGCAAGCTTATTTGATAACAGAGTAGGTTTTGGCATTAGAGAGGGGGAGATTAAGTTCCTCTTTCAATTGATCCCAGCCTACTAGAACCCCACCTCTTAATATGTCAGTAAAAGTTATAATAATAGCTTGGTGCCAATTTTTTGTAGAGCATCCTTGCAGCAAGGCCAAGGCTTTTCCATTGTGCTCTAGATTCCACCACATAGAGCGACTGGGGTCGATAAAGTTTTGGTTATGATAAAAAAGAAGAGGACAATTAATATCCCCCCTAACTAACTCCCAAGCTTTCCAAATGGTCTTGAAAACCATTAAACCTAAAGGAACAATGGGGTGCTTGGTAATAATCAGGTCACTAAAAGGAAGAGACTTCCATGATTTAGCCATCTTAGGTATAACTTCTTTAATGTTATTTCTGACTTGTAAGAACTTTCCATGGTTCTTCTCCATCAAGAGATTTTAGAATCCATTTGCTGGCTAGAGCAATACCATGCCTCTTTAGGTCCTTTAGACCCAACCCCCCATTGGATTTTTCAAAGCAACACCAGTCCCATTTGATCAAATGCAACTTCCTTTTGCCTTTCCCATTAGACCATAAAAAGCATTTGATTTTCTTTTGGATTTCATACACTTGATAGCTATTGAAACAATAAACTAAAGCAAAGTAAATGGAGTAGGAGGACGTTATCTTTTGGAAAATCTAGATTCTACCAGCAATAGAGAGGTATTGTTGTTCCATCCATCTAACTTCTTATCCATCTTGGTTTTGATCCACAACCACATCTACTTTAGGTTAGGGCTCACAGAGAAAGGGATCCCCAAGTACCTCACCTATTTTGAGGCCCCCCATAGGAAATCAAATTTGTGAAGCCATTCAGGTGGAGCATCAGACCATCCAAGCATGATGGATTTGGCTATGGAAATTTGGCCTCAGAGGCTAGATAGAAGAGATTGAGCTTTTCTAATAGATTGATCAAGTTCCCTTCTTGACGATTAACGAAAATAGTTGTATTGTCAACAAACCACATATTGAGGAGTTCATTCTTATCTAGAAGCATCAACCCTTTAACCTTGGGGGAGTTACTAGGATCTCTTAGAAGATAATGTAGGGCATTCAAAGCAATGACAAATAAGGCTAGGGCTAGGGGGCAACCTTTGTCTAATTGACCTCTCCAAATTAATAACTTCAAAGAGTGAACCATTAACATCAACCTAAGTAGTAGACTCACTTAAAAGGGTGTCAACCATGGTACAAAAGGCATGGGGGAATCCAAAAGCCTCCAAGGTCATCTCTGAGAAAGGGCCATTCTGTTATGTCATAAGCTTTTTCAAAATCAAGTAGAAGCATGGAAAAAACCTAGCTAGACTGCCTTGCCCAATCCATAGCTTCCTAGCTTGTGATTAGGTTTTCAAGGATATATCTTCCCTTGATGAACCTTGTCTTGGTGTTGTTGATAAATTTTGAAAGTACATTAGTGAGTCTCAAAGCCAAAATCTTAGCTAGCACCTTATAAGATACATTTAAAAAAGTGTAATAGGTCTCTAATTCCTTATCAAGGTTTGGTCTCCTTCCTTGGGTAACAATTTGATGAGTCCTCTATTAGTGCTCTCCCCCAAGGAACCTTTATTCAATGGTTCAATGTAGACTTGGTGCAAGTCATCATAGATCCACTCACTGAAATTCTTATAGAACTCAACTGGTAACCTATCCATCCCAAGAGACTTGTCATTATTCATAGATGTTATGGCCTTCTTTAATTCTTCTTTGGTTATGCTTCTTGATAGGGCCACAACATCATCTTTGGAAATCTTTGATGGTATTACCTTCTTGACCAAGTCCCTTGCACGACCACATTCTTCCCTGTTCCCTTCAAACTGAAATAAATATTTATAGAACAAGAAGAAATGATGCAAAATGTCTGAGTCTTGATTGGTTATGGAGATTCCATTTTGATATATTTGCTCAATGTATTTCTTTATCCATTTTTCCTTAATATATCTCAAAAAATACTTGGAACCCTTGTCCCCATGTTTTAACTAGTTAAGCCTGGCTCTAACCTTAAGCCCACAGATTTTTCTTTCTTGGAGCTTTCTCAGAGAGTGTTTGGTTTTATTGAGTTCTTCATAGCAATTAGCATTAGTAGGGTCTTTTTGTATCCTACTTTCCACACTGAACAACTCATCTTGAAGAAGGTTTTCCTCCTTTGTACTATCTAGGGCCCTCTTTTTGCCAATAGTCTGGAAAAGGATTCTCCAACTTTTAACATTATAATTCCACTTGTCAATTGGGCTTTGGTCCTTGAGGAGCCATTTATTGACCTCTCTTAATGTATTTATGGCATCAATAAAATCTTTGTCCTTTAACAGGTTTGTGTTGAGAATGAAATTCTCCCTTTTCTTTGGACTTCTTCTTCTTCCACCATTTATCCCAATACAGGTTTTGATTGGATGGTTGTTAGACAGGGTGTATGGGTAGACCATTACCTTGCTCCTATCATTAAGGGGCTCAAAGAAAAAGGAATTTTTGCTAAAGTAGAACTTTTTCCAACCTGCAATAATTTCTCTTTCCCTACTTTTGGGCATTACACTCCTCATTGATTTTGAGGCTATGAACTGCATGCTTGGAATGAAAAAGACACATTGGGAGAAGGACAATAAGGACTAGCAGGAACACCTTTCAAAATTGCAAGTGTTATACACTTCTTCTAGTTGACCTGTGTATATTTATTTTCTATTTATTCATTTTAAATTTCATTGTATATATGCGGAGGTTAGAAGTTAGTATACTAGTGAAAATTTTGATGGATAACACTGTTAGGGGGAGTATGCGAGTAAGTCAAGTAAAATCATGTATAGATGTAAGGGGGAGAAGGAAAAGGAATAAAAAGTCTATGTAAATGCTGTCAAATAGAGCATAAAACATTAAAATATGTATGCACCCTTTTCCCTTGATGTTAAAGGGGCAGAATTGCTTGGATAGTAGTCTAGAGAAGATTTCATGCATGTTTCCATCAATGAAAAAGGGGGATATTGTTGGAAGTTCGAGGAGATTGTCATTGATATGGTTGTTGGCAACATGAGCATGATCATATACAATGTTGTCATTGATGTCAAAATTGTGACCTTTCATGTAAATATTTATGTTTAGTTGGTTGGTGAAGCATGAGTGAGCATGGAGTGGTAATATAGCATAGAGATGAAGTTGTTTTTCTCTGGTGAAGAATAGATGGATTGATCATTTGGCTAAGTGTTGGAACACAAATTTTAGTGTACAAAGAATTTGTCTTTTAGTCTGCATTTCATCCTCCAGTATGTTTGTCTGTGGTTCTAAGGAAATTTTGGTACATGTTTGAGGACCTTAAATCCAAAGTTTCATGCCTTTATGTCCTTTGGTGCAAAATTTATGGTTGATAGTATATCAGGTTTTCCAGTGATAGTGTTGCTAGTGCAACGTACTTGTTTGGTTTGGTTTTCACTTCACTGTAGAATAATATCTGGTCTTGCAAATTTGTGGAAGTGTTTACAGGTATCAAATACATCTAAGTTCCAAGTGGTGTGTATTTTTGAGTTTCACATGTCAATTTGAGGATGTTCAGTTTGTGTATTTTGGTGTTAGGTCACCAACGATACAAACCTAAAATGTTTGAGGTTGTGTAGAGTTAAAGGAAATGTTGATCAATTATGTGGAAGCTATTATAGGTCCATGCCAACTTATTTGATGTGTTACAAGTTTTTAATTAAGGCATGAAGCATGTTTGTTTGATTTTGAGCCAAGTTATTATTTTGCATGATACATCAATTAGGTCGATCTAATTGATGTTGTAGGTATTTGTGAATGTAATGGGTATTAAATGTAAGATCATTTTCCATGTTGTAGAGATGAATGGTGTTGAGATGTTGTATAGTGTGTTGTTGAGATGTTGTATAGTGTGTGGATTCCTAAGCAGAGCATGTGAATATGACGTGAATGCAAAGTAACTTGCAAAGTGTTAGAGCAGAGTAGTATAAAGTGTGTTGACTTAGTGTTTTGAGTTTTAGTGGAACTATATTTCCTGCATATTGTAGATGCACTTTTAGTAGTTCAAATCTTGGTAGTGAGCCACCCCTCTCTTTTGTTTATCTTATTTTTTGAACAGTGAGTCCACTTGGTAGTGAGCCTTTCTGTAATATCTTATAACTGGTTTATAATATATTGTGAACTAATCCTCACCATGGTTTTTCCCTTTTTAGGTTTTCCATATAACAATCTAGTGTTCATGTGTTATGTGCTTTGATGATTTCTTTAATGGTTTCCTTCCTTATTGCAATTTGAATATGGTGTGTGGAATGAATGTTTAAATGTTTAAGTGGTTTTAGAGAATACTAATTCACCCCCCTCTTAGTATTCTAGGTGCTCAACAAAAAGTGTATCCTTTGACAATGTAGATGTAGGAAAATGGATTCTTGTTTGTTGTTTGAGATTTGTATTTGTGCTTATTATTTTAGACGACGTGGATCATACAAACCAACTCGATGCTCATTTAGATGACATGGATAGAGAGAGAGAGAGGGAGAGAGCATGATTATATGAGCCCGTTGATTAATAAAATTTGACTAATTCTAAAAAATTATAAGAACTTCCAAAACCTAGAATCTGCATTATAATTCTTAGAGATCTGAAACCATCATCAAACATCATGAAACTATATACATAAAATAAAACTTAAAGTATGAGAAAATAAATATCCATATATAAATGTCACTTAAATATTTATTTCATGAATATAGTTTGAGGAAGAAGGAGAGTATGATCTAGATATAAGGAGGTAGAGAGACAGGAAGGGAATTATAGAGAGGTGTTTTTCTTTTTGGAAGCACAAGTGCATATAGCATGCTTGCATTATGATGCACTCATGTTATAATGTGAGAACGTTATAACATGCTCACATTATTATCTGCTTTGGCCATTTCCAACCCTTAGGGTTGGATTTTCTTTGGGAATCCAACCCAAAGGGTTGGACTTACATGTCAATATCCACATACATAATTTTTGTAAATTATGAAAAATGACATAATATCAAGTGTTCTCCCCATCAAGTTTGCATGTCTTTCAATGTCAAGTAAAAAAATAAGATAGTAACATTGAGCTCTCTCTTATCTTTCTAAAGGTGTAATTTTTCTAGGTTTCAAATATGTTAAGGTTTGATCTTTAATTTCTTTTGTTAGTGTCTCCATTTTATGTCAAAAACCTACATATGATATTTTTGGATTCAATTTTTACCCATCCATCAAAATTTGAAACAAATTATATTTTTAAAAATAAGATTCTATTCTATACACAATTAAAAAAAATGGTTACAATCAATTAGTTTCTAAAAAAATTAGGTGGGCACACACTCAATTTTTTATTTTTTAGGATGGGTCCACTTTAAAAATTAGCAGAAAAAATAAGCATAAATTACATGATGTTAGCTAATTTTCCACTAAAGCAATTTTGAAATACTAAAAAACAAAACATTTTAGGGAGGGCACACCAAAGCTATGTTATGTTTTTATAAAAACAAGAGAAAATTTTGTGGTCCTCCTATTTGAGCCCCTTAATCTTCACCATTTTCAAAAAAAATAGTAGATTAGAAAGTAGATTCAAAGAACTATGACTCCTAAGTTCTTATTGTATCTTAAAATTTTTAGTGTAACTATCTTCAAATTATCATCTAAAATTAGTCTTTCCTGATTTCAATAAAAAAATGGCCACTTAAGACCCTCTTTTGGTTCCTCATTTCCATGCACTTACCCTTGTGCTTTAGTCAACTCATAATGACTAGTAAGGGAGGAAAACATGGATCTGATTTAAAATTATAAGTTAAGCATTTAAGTGTATAATTGTAGAATTGACCTATATTAATTTCACACCTTTAGATATAAACCAAAGTAATGAACAACTATATGTGAAGATCAAATTGAGATCCTAAAAATGAATGATGACTAGAATAATATAAAATAAAACTAATTATTGACTTCTATTAGAAAAATGTTGTATTACACATTAATCAGTGTATAAAAAACAACTTAATCATTATAAACTGAAAACATAATAAAAAAACATGAATATATATTTTTCACCATCACACCTCTAGACTATGCAATTTTATACCTTACACAAAGACTACTATGTTTTTCTTTTTAAGTGAGAAAGATTAGTAAGACCAATATCATGATTTTCTCGAATAGAAAGGAAAAATTAAATTTAAATTTTCTTAAGAGGCCTTCTAGAAGAAGCAACAAAGTATAAATACATTGGGATTGACTTCAACAACAAGCTTAGTTAGCAAGAAGTAGGGGAGTTCTGAGAGATCTTAATGGTAGGTTTGTTGCAGCAGTGGCCCTCCCCTTGTGTACCCAAACAAGCCACTTTGTTGAAGCAATTTCAATCTACAATGGTTTGAAATTGTCCATTCCCAAGGGTTTAAGAAGGTGTGGATTGAAGGTGACTCCTAATATCATTAATTGTCTTAAAGAGGTGTATATTCATAGTTGGATGATTGAAAATATTATAAGGGATTCAATAAATATTCTCAAGTCCTTTGAAGAGTTCCACGTATCCCATATTTATAGGGAGGGAAACAATATTGCTAATTATTTTGTCAACCTAGGAGTTTCTAACTCTTTGATGTAAAGGTGGGACTCCCATGACCCCCTTTCCCTTGATGTTAATGTAAGGAAGCTAAGGTAGGGGAACAACTTCCTACACTAATCTTGAGAGGAGAATAATGCAAAAAATTTACAGATCTTTAACAGTCATAAAAATTTAAACAAAAATAAACACAAATATCATGCATACCACAACACAATGATTTACATGGGGAAAACCCTTTTGGGAGAAAACCCGCACACTCCAAAAACTACCCAATATATTATTCAAAAATCACAAAGATTACAATATACTTGCAAATAAATCTTCTCACAAGAGTGTCACCAACCAGAGATCCAGAGGCAACATGACTGCTATCAGACTTTTAGAATACATCACAATGCACAACCATAATACAATGCCCTCATAGCCTTCTAGGGAAAGTCAAGCTAATAAAATGTTAGCCATTAGATATGAGACATAATGACGAAAAATCCAGATTTACAATAATAAAATATAAATAAAAAATTTCCTTTCAGGGGCACTACCCTTGGACCCTAGTCGAGGGGATGATCCCCTCAGAGCCCTCATGGGGGGAGACACCCTCACCCCCCCTCCCCATAATTGTCGGATGAATAGTACCTTATGTATCAATAGTAGCTTATGTTTAATTGCAAGGTTGAGACACATTTTCTCAATATTTAAGGCTACCATTAATAATGAATGCCAGTAGATTTGAGGTGGATTCATCATTTATGTGTTTGATTACTAGCAGTCACTTCAACTTTCACAAGGATTTTGGGCCCTTTTCTTCTGCAGTGGGGTTTGCTTTGTTTCATTATGCTACTTTGTTCCACTATTTCTTTGATCATGGGTGGTGATAGGAGTTGTGTTGATCCAATTTCTTGCAAAGAGACAATGAGTAATTCTCGGGTCTAGAAAATCATAGTGGAAATGAGGGGTTACTCCCTATTTAGAGAATCTTCATGGCTTTGATTTGTAGATTTCTTGGGTTTTTGTTAAATGTTGGAAAAATCACATTGTGTTTGTTTATGGTATGGAAGTGGAGATCTCAAAGGATTTAATTGGGAAAATCTTTGGGTTGTTTGCAGAAGGAAAACATATTTTCAGAGATAGAAAGGCATCAGAGGTTGCAATGAACAAATTCTTCAAGAAGGATGAGAGAGATAAACTAGTCAAAGTCTCCTCAAGAGGTTATGGCAAGACTCCATCAAGCCAATTTGGGTTGACACTGTTGAGGTAATTATGTGGTATTTTACTCTTGATGGCGGGTTCTCTTATCTATTTGGTTACCACTTTATCTTTTTCAACCACTTTCACCACAACAAACAATTTCCTTTCTATTTTATTTGCTTGCTTATCTTGACTATGGCATCGGAGAATATAGGAAGAATTCTACGCTTCCTATCCTTCATGAAGGTTTGATTTTGTTAATTATGGAGTATGTGAAATCCTTGTCTATCCCTATTGAGCCTAATAAGGCTTCAAACAATCATAAGATTCTCCTTTCTGAAGTGCATAGCTCAGATATGTCCATTGGTATTGAAGATAAAATAGAGGAGGATGGGTGTATTTCAAAGGAGGGTGATGGGGACTTTGGAAATTTATTCAAATCCCCTTTGAGGAAAAACCTAAAACTAAGAAGAAATCTAAGAAACCCCAAATCTCTTAGATGAGGGACTCCTTAACTAGGGATTGTGATGTGGAGACAAATGCACATTCTACTGTTGATAACAAGAAGAAGAAGAAACTCAATAAGGGGGTTGATATGGACAATTTGGTGGGGAAGATGCAAGCTATTGAGAAGGGGAAAAAGAAGACAACTCTTGGTGAGTGGAAAGAGAGAGGTAGAGATAAAATGGAATATTTTGGAAATAACCAAGAGAAAGGTAAGTCTAAAGACAAGGAAAAAATGGACCAACATATTGATTTGTCTCGTGAAGACTAGAGTCCTCCTTCGTATGAGTTATCTAAGAATTTAAATATTTTTTACACTAATCGGGAGGAAATTTTCAATGTGCTTGGTCTAGCAAAGGAGGGTTATGTGAGCTAATTTAAACTATCCAAGCGGTTTTTTTTGGGAAATGAACCAAATTAATATAAAGTTACGATCTCTTTAGAAAAAGATGGAGGAAAAGGATGGCAGTAAGGATTTATCTAGGAATAGAGCTAAGAATAATAAGATGTTATCTATCCTAGAAGATGTGCCTAAGGATGTTAGCTTGACGAAAACTGATTATGAGATCCGTATCAAAGTTTTGGAGGATTAAATTTAGAAGGTTCATTAGAATTTCAAGAAGATTGTGAAGGTTAACTGAACTATTCTTGAGAACAACGCTGATGCGATCCACATTCTTAATTAAAAGGTCAAGAATTTGTAGGATGATGATTATGGGGATGCCCAAGGATGTTGATCATGTTGATGAGTTTATGGTCATAGGTAAACCATGTACTTCTTCTGTCTGGAAGGGACTAAGTGCTTGTAATTGCAGTCATCTAGGATACCCTTGGAAGTTCATAAGAAAGATCTATAGGAGGTGTTCAATCTTCATAATCGCTTATATAAATAGGACATTGAAGTAGCTGAGATTCTTAAGGAATTATAGTAGTGTGTTCTATTTCTTTTTTGTTGTCTTGTTTTATGTTGGTTTGTTGATAGTTGGTTGTTTATTGGATTTTCTTATCTCTTAGACAGTGTTTCTTTGAAAAGGGTTTCGAGTCCCTTCAAAACCTATTTTACCTTAAAAAAAACTTAGTTAGGAAACTTACGTAAGGAAAAGAATTTTGGGAGGTTGGAGCTTTAATTTTTCAAAATAGATGCTGAGAGGTGGAGCTAAGGGATCAAAAAACTATTCAAATTCTATCTATAGGCTATTAGTAATTTTGGCAGTGTTGTGTGGGTATGAAATATAGGCTAGCGACACTTCATTCACTAGATGAAAGCACATAGAGATAATCCAAAAACTAATGATCACAAGCAAGTTCAAATTAAAAACTTTGACCCCCTATTAGATTCTTCTAGCTAAAATAGGTAGAGTTCCTATTGAAGCCAATGCTACATATGGTGTGCCTCTTAAGGTATTTGAAAAAAGAGCAAACGAAGGAAAATATATGGGTCAAGGTTGTCTTTAAAGAAGTTTTGGGTGAGAGAAATACGTCATGGATGATGCAAAACATTAGGTGGATAATCAAATGATGCATTCACTTGAATGTGTGCCCTAATAATAGCAAAGAGATCAAGACATTTGTTGTTCATTTAAGTTTCACAAGTCTATGTGGGAAAGACATTAGGGAAAAATAAGAAATATTACCTTGAGAAACTTAACCTCACTTCTAGTGATTGACAACATACTTATTTAGGTTCTAATATCCCTCAGAGAGGAAAGACACTCATAGCTCAATTAAGGATTAACTTGTTGCAAAGATGGTTGTCGTTGCACCAAAAGATCGACTTGTTAATGCTTGATACAACTGCCAAAGTCAATGAATCCACGAGAGGCGGTTAAACCATGTCACGAACCCGAGTGTTGTGTTGCACAACACAAGGAGACCAAGGGCACATACCTTGCAACAATCCTCCCCAACGCAAGCGAGGGGTTCAAATCCGTGACCCAGGCTTTGATACCAATTGTTGCAAAGACGGTTGTTGGTGCACCATCAGATCGACCTGTTAATGAATCCATAGGAGGCAGTTAAACAATGTCACGAACTCGAGCACTGCGTTGCAAAAGACAAGGAGACCAAGGGCGCACACCTTGCAGCATAACTCACATTGTCTTTGGTTTGAAACAAGTAGATGAAAAATGCCAAAAGAGGTATGTGAAGGGATAGCTCGTGTCTTTTGCATAGATGGGGTAGTGAAAACATAAACACACTTTATTTTGGAATGTAAAGATGACACACATAAATAATCTAGTGGAAGGCTCACTACAAGATTTGTTTAATGAGTCGATGGTGAAGAAAATGTGGGGTTCATTATTAAATTAAGTAACATAACATTGACGCTTCAAAAAATAAAAACTGCAAGATCTACTGTCCCATAAACTGTATTTAACCTTTTGATATTTAAAAATCTTATATTCTACTCTATTCTTAAAAAAAAAGAAATCTACCCTCACATAAACTCTTTTTAATCTTATGATATTTAAAAATCTTTTTAACCTCCTGATATTTAAAAATCTTCTGTTCTATTCTATTCTTTTGAAAAGAAAAAAACAAAAGATGCTAAGAACCAACTCCCGCTGACCAGTGTTGTTTTTCTAATCTGGAAGACAAGATGTCCATGCTTAATACAATTGGTTCGCTTAATAAATCCAGATCTTGTCTGGAAATCTGGTTTTGTTAATATATTCATAAGATGCCGAGTAGTACAACCGACTTATTGTACGTTCTGGTTTAAAATTACATTATCAATTAAATCTGGTCAGTCTGTTATACCTAGCGGGTCCCCCAACAATTCTCCTCCCTGGTGGGAAAACCAGAATGAATTCCACACAGTATGACATCACAATACTACCAGAGCAGTTAAAAAGTTCAAAACATCACAAATCTTGGCATATTAGCTTCCGTTCTTAAGTTATATGTCAAGTTAATTAGCTTATTTCATGGGTACATTGAATAGAGCGTTCTTGACTTTCTAAACCAACTTCTGGAAAGGATATTGGCTCTGCTCTACCTGATGATGTGACTAAATTTAATCTCCACCCCCCCAAAATTTGTTCTATATAGTAAGGAGCGTTGTCCAATCAACATCTGCCACCTGAAATGTAGGTATAGATATATCTTTCAACTATTGAATTGTGCAAACAATCCACAGTAAAAGTATCCGTTGTCATCTTGGCAGAGGGAGAATTGAGAATAGATAAGAGTGCAGGCGCAGGGATTGAATTGAACCCATTTCATATCCTTGACACGTTGTATGGTGACAGAAGCAGTTGGTAAGAAGTCGAAATGAAGCCTATCTCCATCACCAACCAACCAAGTCACCATTGACAGTGCGTACGCAAGGCACTAACTGGCATTGGCGAGAATCCTTATTCCACCAAAACTGTATGACACCTGGCTTCTTCAGTCCACCATTAAAGACAAGGCTGTCAACTTCCTAATGAAGACAGGACAGTCTTTTTCATTGATGAGCTTGTCCTCTCTCTGTATCAAACAATCTATCCGTGGCTTTGGGCCAATATACGCTCCACACGTCTGCTGTTAACCAGCCAAGCTTGTCGTGTGGCATTGCATTGAACTTGGTACAATTTCACTGGAGTTTATCCATCGAATTGACTTGGGCCTTGTCGGGATCGCTTAGTCCAGACTACAGTGATGTAATTTATGGAGGATTAGGGAAGGAAGTAACTAATATCTGGTAAAGCAGATGTAACGACTCATTATTCTTATACGGAAACTGTGGCCATTGTGTCCATGTGACACGGGTGCCCGAATAGTTTTAAAGCGTCATAACCTCGTCTTGAGCGTGGGCCTTCGGCGAGAACCCCACATCGGTGGAGGGGCCTTTTAAGAATGGATATTGCAAGCTCATCGATTGGGATGTGACAGGCTGTGAGATATATCTCGATCATGTGACATCAGCAGAGAAGACTTCTCTGTTCCGCGGGGCCATGGTAAGTATTGTTGTGTGTTGAGAGGACGGCGTTTTTTATGATTTCT